>OY759153.1:19559870-20184870 GCA_963662125.1 Diplazon laetatorius | reverse complement strand
TATATTAATTACAGGAAATCCCACGAAAGCTCGACGTTCGGTTATAACGTGTGCGAACGACTTTCGCATCGTTGCCCACGTATAACCCCCCCCCCCTCCCTTCGTCGCCCTTCCTCCCAGACTTGTACGACACGAAAAGCCCCAACCCTCGTTATATAGCTGCGGCCGCAGCTTCCCGTCTGACTCGATTTCCCCCAACGGACCATTGGACCCGGTATTCGATATCAAAAAAACACCAACCTCCTTCTCCTCAAATGCACAATTTTTTATTTTATTTTATTTTATTTTATTTTATTTTATTTTATTTTTTTATTTTATTTTATTTTATTTTATTTTATTCATTTAATTTTTGTGTTCGTACGTCGGAAATTCCGGACGCCCAATGTTTCGAACGACTGTGTTACCGAACGGTCGTGGCCGTGGAATGACATTGCAGCTAATCCGTCGAAAATTCAAAATGACATTGCAGCGAACGTACGAATATTCCGAACGCCCTAACAGTCGCCGCGGTTTTCCACATTTCCCCGACTTTCGAGCTTCCCCCACGCGTTAATTATCTGAGTTAGATGTATGCCGTCGGGGATTTTTTTGTAGGAAATTCAATTCTCTGCAACATTGTTTATGTGAACTTTTGGTCTACATAGCGTTGTTTATCCGGCATTTGGACGGGAAGGTAAAAATAATAAGAGAGCCAATGCATTGATTTTTTTTTATTGTTTTAGTTAAACTCTGGATAAACAACGCCATGTAGACCAAAAGTTCACATAAACAATGTTGTGGAGAATTGAATTTCCTATAAAAAAGTCCCCGAGCGTCATATATCTAACTTCGATAATTTACCCGTGGGAAAGCTCGAAAGTCAGGAAATGTTTTCATCTTTTCCTGACTTTCGAACTGTTGAAACGTTTTCAACATTTCTCCGACTTTCGAGCTTTCCCCACGCGTTGATTATCAAAGTTAGATATATGCCGTCGGGGACTTTTTTATAGGAAATTCAATTCCCCGCAACATTGTTGATGTGAACTTTTGGTCTATATGGCGTTGTTCATCCAGCGTTTGCACGGAAAGGTAAAAATGCATTGATTTTCTTATTGTTTTTTTCTTGTTGACCACATATATATATATATATATATGTATATGAGTGTGCCGCCCCGGTAACGCCGTTGCGCCGTTATTCCGTCGTCACGGCCATGGGAATACACAGAAGCCATAAGAAATTCGATACCGTTCCCCGTGGTGTGACGCGTGGTGCTTCCCACTTCCTCCCTCTTGCGGATCGAACCGCGACCAACGCCAATCTCCCCCCTCCCCCCCACCCTCACCCTCTTTTCTCAATGTTGTATGTTTGTACATACTCTACCTTTTTTTCTTCTTTTCTTTTTTTTTTCTTTCTTTTTTTTCGGTGCGCACCGCGACTTGCCGCTGTGAGACTTATAGACGGTAAAAATCGTCGAAACATAACAATAATAATAATGATAATAATCATAATAATAATTATGATTGTAATAATAAGTCTTAAAAAAAGATGTGATGATAAGATATACATATATAAATATATGTATATGTGTCACGTGGTTGAAACATTTTTGTACCATAAAGAATAATAAAAAAAAATATATATATATATATATGTGTGTAAATTTATTATTCTCTATTTGCAAACATTTTTTAAAAATTTTGTTTATATTTATATTTTTATTATGCTATGCTATTTTTTTTCACAGTGTTAGAAGCAAATAATGAGGAATGAACAGGTGAAAAATATATATTCTGTTTAATCTCCCAAAATGAACTTCCAGGAGCTGTGAATTGTGAATTATTGGATCAAGGCTATTTTCACCAGAGACCTTTGTCGCAGAGAATTAAATTGTCTCCAAAATGCATCTGTACGATTTTTCTCGTGGAACGAAGAGTCAAGCTGTGAAACTGCGTTCGAAGACGAATTATCGTCGGAAAATCGGTTTAAAATGCCTGGTCAGTCTTGGAGATATTAAATTTTTTGACTCGGTGCTCCGACACTTTTTGAAGGAAATTCAATTCCCCGGAGAATGGGTATCCGGCGAATTCGGTTTCCAATAGTTTTCATTGGCTTGCGCATTGAACGAAGCGAAAAGTTTATTTTTTCCATGTTATCAAAACGGGAAAGGGGAATCCCCCCCCCCCCTTGCGAAACTTTGAAAAAAACAAAAACATTTTTGAGTGTGCTCTTCGGGAGGATTTTTTTTTAGGCCTACCACCAACTTTTGAGACCTCGGGAGGCAGGGAAAAAAAACTAAATTGTTTTTTTCGACGAGAAGAAGGATGAAAGTGGGATACACAATTACACAGAGAGAGAGAGAGAGAGAGGGAGAGAGAGAGAGAGAGAGACGGTCACGCATATTACGTCGACGAGTTTTCGTTCGAAAAGCTCGAGTCGAGCCCGAGACGGGGAGGTCGAGGGGAGGTCGAGGGGCCCATCGGGAGCTTGATCTAAAATCGGATGTGGGGCAACGACCTTCGAAACAACACCGCGACTTCGGGTGAACGCGACTCGTGTTCTAAAACCTCTCGGCTGTGAGTTATACCGACCGATATAACACCTCGAAATTCCTCTCTCTCTCTCTCTCTCTCTCTCTCTCTCTCTCTCTCTCTCTCTCTCTCTCTCTCTCTCTCTCTCTCTCTCTCTCTCTCTCTCTCTCTCTATTTGCAAATTCGTGAAAAAATAACGTTTCTTAGAACGTGTAATTTTTCCCCGGGAAATCCCGGAAGTCGATCGTCAAATTCCAAAACGCGATAATTTCGTCGACGGAAATTCCAAAACGCGGAAATTTCGTCGACGGAAATTCCAAAACGCGAAAATTTCGTCGACGGAAATTCCAAAACGCGAAAATTTCGTCGATGGAAAATTCCAAAACGCGAAAATTTCGTCGACGGAAATTCCAAAACGCGAAAATTTCGTCGACGGAAATTCCAAAACGCGAAAATTTCGTCGACGGAAATTTCAAAAACGCGAAAATTTCGTCGACGGAAATTCCAAAGCGCGAAAATTTCGTCGATGGAAAATTCCAAAACGCGAAAATTTCGTCGACGAAAATTCCAAAACGCGAAAATTTCGTCGACGGAAATTCCAAAACGCGAAAATTTCGTCGACGAAAATTCCAAAACGCGAAAATTTCGTCGACGGAAATTCCAAAACGCGAAAATTTCGTCCACGGAAATTCCAAAGCGCAAAAATTTCGTCGACGGAAATTCTAAATCGCACAGAATTTCGCGATTTTTTTGTTGTTTTTTTTTTTTTGTTTCGTCGTTGTCGGGAAACATTTCTTCGAACGTGTAATTTTTTTTTACCCCGGAAATCGGAAGTCGATGATTATACTTCGACGAAAGATCCGAACAATTTTACAGTTTTTTTGTTTGTTTTTTTTTTTGTTTTGTTTTTTTTTATTTTCGGCGGGAAATTTGAAACCGCGTTGGGCGTACGAATTAATGTGTGACTGTATGTGTGTGTGTGTGATGAATGAAGAAGAAATGAAAACAGGAAGTTACCGGACATCTGCGTTTACCGTACGGCTTCCTTTTTTTTTTTTTTTTTTTTTTTTTTACAAAGTCTGGTGAACCGTTGGTCCAGGACCAAAGTCGTCTATCGTCGGATTTTCTTTGGGATCCCTTGGTCAGATTGAGCAGACTGTCCAAGAGAGAGAAAGAGAGAAAAAAAGAAAGAGAGAGTGAGTGAGAGAGAGAGAGAGAGAGATTGACTATTTGCTCTCGAGCCTTGCTTCGTGAACGAAGGTCTCGATCGTTTGCCGAACGTGGGGCCTATGCTAATTTTAGGCCTACTTCAGAACGCAGACCGAAAGGGAATACAGGGCTAGGTATATGCCATACACACAAACACACGTTAACGAATTTTTCGAAACAATCATTTTGTCGGTGTTGTCGAAGTAAAAGTCACACCGCGGGGCCGATTCTCGTTTGTGGGCATCACCGGTAGCCGAATATTTCGTTCGAGTGGTGTTCGGCCGTGTTGAAACCCGAACAATTGTGTTTGATCAGCGAAACGACTTTTTTTTCTTTTACCCCCAAAAAAAAAAAAAGTGATGTGAAAATTTTGAAACGATTTTTTTTTCTTCTTCCCCAAAAAAAAAAGTGATGTGTGAAAATTCCGATGCGATTTTGGACGTGGCCTGGATGGAAAAACTGGCCAGATTCTGGACAGTTCTGTGTAGAATTTGTTCAACGACAAAATCATCATCCCCAAAAAATCGATGTGTGACAATTCCGATCCGACATTCGACGGATGACGATTGGTTTTTTTTTTTTGAATTCTGGGCGTGGCCTGGATCGAAAAACTGGCCAGATCCTGGACAGTTGAACAGTATCCTGTTCATTTTATTCGATACGGTAAAATGTTTTTTTTCTTTTTTCTTTGCTATCCAGCTTTTGTCTGGAATAACTGTTCCGGATCTATCCAAGATTTTTCCATTCGATGCAAAAAAAATAATAATAAAAAAAATAAATAAACATCTTAAATATATATTCTGACATCCAGCGATCTCTGTTCAGACTCTGAACATCATGGTTATCATTTGTGATGGATAAATTATACAATGTTCCCTTCCTTAATAGATTCCGGACAGGAAAACTAGATAGCCTCTGAATATCCGTTAATATCAGGTTATATGTAGTCCTTTCATAATCACAAGATCATTGATCGAGTTGATCTATCAGTTACAAAGTTGTGATAATTTTGTTCGAAAAAAAAAAAATATATATATATATATAGTACTATAATATAAATATAAAAAAATATAATGAAATATGTACATATAAAAATATATAAAAATATTGTAAATATTTATAAAAAAAATATAAAAATATTGTAAATATTTATAAAAAAATATAAAAATATTATAAATATTTATAAAATATATATATTTCACTGACCTGTGCTCAGCCGCTCGATCCCTCTGTCTTCGATTTTTGAACCAATTGCTAACTTGCGTAGTCGTGAGACCCGTGCTTTCCGCGAGTTCACGTTTTTCACGTGGCGACGGATACGGATTCGCAACGTACCATTCGCGCAAAACGCTTCGCGATTTTTCTTTGAAGCAGTACGACGTTTCCTCGCCGTCCCAAATTGTTCTCGGCAACGGAAATTTGCGTCTCACGCGATATTTGCCTGTACACGAAAAAACCCCATTTTTTACTTTGTGTGTTGATAAAATTTATATTTTTTTGGCGATAATTTATGATCGTTTGCAATAAAATATTGTAATATTATATGATGTAAGAAGGACATCCGGTCGTCCTCCGTGACCGCGAAAATAAATTTGAAAAAAAAGTTACATAAAAAATCATTCGAGAATATAATACGTCAAAACTGTGTTTCGGTACAATATATTATTATATTGCGATGAAAATATATGTATACAGGGTAAAATTGTCCACCCGTTTGATTGAGACTTTGCACTTGCGACTGATACGTGAAAATCCAAATGACAAAAGTCATATGCAGTCTATGTATAACCTATATATAGGACTGGGCGTGTATAGTCTGTATAAAAGTTGTACACCGACAATATACAGACTATATAGTTTATGTATAGACTGTATAATTTTCGTATAAACTGTATACAGACTGTATAGTTACGTATAGACTATAGACAGACTGTATAGTTCACGTATAGACTATCTACAGACTGTATAGTTTATGTATAGACTATATACAGACTATATAGTTTATCTATAGACTGTATAATTTACGTATAAACTGTATACAGACTGTATAGTTACGTATAGACTATAGACAGACTGTATAGTTTACGTATAGACTATCTACAGACTGTATAGTTTATGTATAGACTATATACAGACTATATAGTTTATGTATAGACTATATACAGACGACATAGTTTATGTATAGACGATATACAGACTGTATAGTTTATGCATAAACTATATACAGACTATGAAGTTTATGTACGGACTGTATAGTTCACGTTTAGACTATATACAGACTATATAGTTACGTATATACTATAGATAGACTGTATAGTTTACGTATAGACTATAAACAGACTATATAGTTTATGTATAGACTATATAAAGACTTTATAGTTTTTGTATGGACTGTATATTTTATGTGTAGACTATATACAGACTGTATAGTTTACAGATAGATGATATACAGACTGTATAGTTCATGTATAGACTATGTCCAGACTACATAGTTTATGTATAGTCGGTTTACAGACTATACAGCTTATGTATAGTCTGTATAGTTTCTATTTGGGCTGTATAGTTTATGTATAGACTATATAGTTCATGTATAGACTATTTACAGACGATATAATTTTTGCATAGACTGCATAGTTTACGTTTAGATTATATACAGACTATGTGGATTATGTATAGACTATGCACAGACTGTATAGTTCGTGTATAGACTATGTACAGACTTTATATTTTATGTATAGTCGGTTTACAGACTACACAGCTTATGCATAGACTGTATAGTTTACGTATAGTTTATCCATAGACTATTCAATTCGTGTATAGGCTATATAGTTTATGTATAGTTTATCTATAGACTATACAGTTCATGTATAGTCCATATGAAATCCATACGTAAACTATACATGTATTTTTTTTTCATTGTACATTTTTCATCCCCAACTGTAAAATTTTTTAGGGTAACGTAAAAAAACGAGAAAAAAATTTGAAAATTTATTTATACTGACCGACGGCACCCAACGATCTTCCTCGCAATCTCTCGGCCTCGATGTAATGCGCTTTGAGCCACAAAGTTTGCAACTTCGGATGATTGTGCGGGCTGAATGTGTGATTCTCGAGTATCTTGTACAATTCCTTGAAGTTGCAACGATGAAAAGCCACCATGGCTTTGGCTTTGAGAACGCTCTCGTGACGATGGAGCCTGGCGCAAGCCGGCAACGACCACAGAAACCTGCTCAGCCGCTCGACCGAACCCGCTTGTTGGAGTACCTGGACAGACGAAACCATCGCCTTGAAGACGATAGACAGGGTGGGCACACTGTTAGTCGGCAGAACTCATCCCCGATCTCTCAATCTATCTCTTTCTCTCTCTGTCTCTCTCTACTCTTACTCCAGTTAATCTTTTACACATCATTCATCGACAATTTGGATTCATTCGTTTTTTTTTTTTTTTCGATTTGACAATTTGATTCATCCGTGTTTTTTTTTTTTTTTTTCGATTTGAAAATTTCGATTCATCCGTGAATTTTTTCTTTTCGTTGTATCAACTTTTTACATTTTTTTTCGGGTCCAAAATATCTCAATTTCGAGATTCGAATAACATTTTGAAAAATTTGTTTATTATGAATTTGTGGATTATTTTGATTATTTGAGTGTTTCGATTGGCATTTTTTTTTTTCGTTGTAACAACTTTTGACACCTTTTTTTTTTTGGGTCTAAAATATTTTAATTTGAGATTCGAAAAACATTTTGAAAAATTTGTTTTTTATGAATTTGTATTATTTTGGTTTTTTGAGTGTTTCGATTAGCTTTTTTTTTCTCGTTCTATCAACTTTTTACACATTTTTTTTCGGGTCTAAAATATTTCAATTTCGAGATTCGAATAACGTTTTAAAAAATTTGTTTATTATGAATTTGTATTATTTTGGTATTTTGAGTGTTTCGATTGGCTTGTTTTTTTTTTTTGTAACAACTTTTTACACATTTTTTTTGGGGTCCAAAATATTTCAATTTCGAGATTCGAATAACATTTTAAAAAATTTGTCTATTATGAATTTGTATTATTTCAGTTTTTTGAGTGTTTCGATTGGCATGAAAATTTTGAAGAGAAGCTGCATTTTCTTTCTTCTTCTTTTTTTTTCATCCACAAGATTTTAATTTGAGCTTCGAATAACGATTTGAAATGTTGTTTATTATGAATTTGTATTATTTTAGTTTTTTGAGTGTTTCGATTGGCATGAAAATTTTAAACAGACGCTGCATTTTCTTTCTTCTTCTTCTTTTTTTTTCATCCACAAGATTTTAATTTGAGCTTCGAATAACATTTTGAAATTTTTTTCATCATCAATTTGTATCATTTTAGTTTTTTGAATTGTTTCGATTGGCATGAAATTCTGAACAAAAACTGTACTTTCGTTTTTTTTTTTTTGGTTGAATAAAAACTTGATAAAACATGACTTTTAAGGTGAAGAAAGACGAAATGAGAATGAAGTTATAAGCAATTTTTATGGAAGTTCAAGGGGGCTGAGTCACCTGAAAAAAAAATAGAATTTTGTTTTTTTTTTTTTCATGACAACGATTTCAAATTCAGATCGATCATGTGATGAAAAAAAAAAAAATTCAATTTTTTAGATGACATTCAGCCCCCTTAACCTCAAAAATCTGCAGTTCTTTGTCCAATTTTTTTATCAAGCTTTTGAATAAAGTTAAAACGCAGATAGAATAATTGCTCACAACTTCATCCAACTTTAAATCTTCTTCGTTCTAAATGTCACGTTGAAATAACGTTGAGAATTAAAATGTGAAAATTTTCGATTTCGTTATTATTACACGTGTAGAACATTAATTCGTACCGACCCGACATAACGGGTTTACAAGCGTACGTCGGGTAATTACACATCGTCTACTCGGGGTGGATTTATAGTTTAAGTGTAGCCTCGTAGCACGAAATGCGTGGATAACAGCAGCATAACAGCAGCAACATCGGTGTGTCCGTGTGACGAGGGCCAAGGAGCTAACGACGTCTAGCCACGCGCTAATATATATATATACATATTATACATATATATATATATTAGAGTGGTCCTTAGCAAGGGTGATTTTTGAATAAAAATAGCGTAACCCCCCACACAGGTTCCAAATAATTCGAAAAAAATGTTCGCCAAGTCCCCCCCAACCTATCTCAATATCAACCCGCGCCTGTGAAATTTCCAAAGTTTTCGGAAATTACAATACCACGAAAAATGGTTTATCGAGTTGAATTAATCATAGCTGAAAAACACGAACGTGAGCAAAAATTTGCTCGATATGGTTTGTTCGTCGGGAAACGATGCGTGCTTCGCTCGAAAAATATGCCAATCCCCGGAAAAAAACAAAATGGCGGAACTGATATGGCCGCCATTTTGTTTTCACCATTTGTTTTTCCGAGCAAAGTACGGCATCGTTACCGACGATGAAACCGCGTGTGTCGAGCAAATTTTTCTCACGTTCATGTTTTTTCAGCTATGATGAATTGACTCGATGAACATTTTCGTGGTATTGTAATTTCCGAAAAATTTGGAAATTTTACAGGCGTGAGTGAATATTGAGATAGGTTGGGGAGACTTGGCGAACATTTTTTAAAAATTATTTGGAACCTGTGTGGGGGGTTACGCTATTTCAATTCGAGAATGACCCGTGCTAAGGACCACTCTTATATATATGTATGTATATTTATATATATATACGACAAGCGTATCTCGGACGTACTTGAGACACGTTGACAAGTTTATTAGAGTTTCTACGGTTTAAGTATAATAAAGCGGACCGCCGTTGCTTGTACCGGTGACCATTATAAATTCAATTAAATCGGCATTAACGAGATGGGCGGGTTGGGGGGGGGGGGGGGGTAAAGAGTGAACGAGTGAGACAGTGTGAGCTATGGGGCAGTAAGAGCAGAGAGATAATGTCGCGGGGGACGACGACGGCAACGTATTATAACACGAAAAAAAACAGCACAATTATTATGATTATTATTATTATTATTATTATTATTTATCATTATTATTTATTATTTTGGTAATTCGTGACTGAGTTTAGCGTAACTAGCGTCAAAATATACGATGAAAAAAAAAATACAAACGCGCAAAATCTCAAATTTTTCATGCTCAAATCGAATCGAATTGTCACAAAATTTTGTTGGAAACAATGTACACATATATGTATATATGTATATATGAATTATTGCAATTATTTTGAGAGATTAAATGAAATTAAATTTTTTTAGCGAGAATTATTTTTTCGTTTTACTTTTATTTTCTTTAATTGAACTGTAGATAATTCGATTATTATGCAAAGGTCAATAATCATAAATTTGTTTTTTCTTTGTCTTTTTCTTCTGCTAGTTTCTTCTAATTAAGTGACAGAGCGATGCACACACACTGATGCGACGGCTTGAAGTGAGAATCAGAACAACAGTCAAACGGACGAACAGACGGAAAACGCCCTAACGGTCAAAGCGGGTTTCAACATTTCCCGGACTTTCGAGCTTTCCCCACGCGTTAATTATTGAAGTTAGATGTATGCCGTTGAAGACTTTTTTGTAGGAAATTCAATTCTCTGCAACATTGGTTATGTGAACTTTTGGTCTATCTAGCGTTGTTCATCCGGTATTTCGACGGGAAGGTAAAAATAATAAGAGAACCAATGCATTGATTTTCTTATTGTTTTAATTAAACGCTGGATAAACGACGCTATGTAGATCAAAAGTTCACATAAACAATGTTGTGGAGAATTGAATTTCCTATGAAAAAGTCAGCGACGGCATTCATCTAACTTCGATAATTTACCCGTGGGAAAGCTCGAAAGTCAGGAAATGTTTTTATCTTTTCATGACTTTCGAGCTGTTGAAATGTTTTCAACATTTTCTGACTTTCGAGGTTTTCCCACTCGTTAATTATCAAAGTTAGATGTATGCCGTTGGGGACTTTTTTTTATAGGAAATTCATTATTTCCATCGGCCATTATTTCCCTGGCAATTTCTTTCTAGTCTATTTTTTCCCCCGACTATTTTTCCCATCGGCCATTATTTCCCGGTCCTTTTTTACAATCGGCCATTATTGCCCCGGCTATTTCTTTCAAGTATATTTTTTCCCTGGCTATTATCTCCCCGGCGATTATTTCCATCAGCCATTATTTCCCAGGCCATTATTGCCATCGGCCATTATTTCCCCGGCCATTTATTTCCAGTCTATTTTTTTTCCCGACTATTTTCCCCATCGGCCAGAGTATTTCCCGGACCTTTTTTTTCAATCGGCCATTTTTTCCCTGGCCATCCATTTCAAGTATATTTTTTCCCGGCCATTATTTCCATAGGCCTTTATTTCCCAGACCATTATTTCCATCGGCCATTTCTTTCCAGTTTTTTTTTTCGGCCAATTTGTTCCCACTCTATTTTCCCCTCGGCCATTATGGCCATCGGCCATTATTTCGATCGGTCATTATTTCCCCGGCCATTTATTTCCAGTATATTTTTTCCCCCGACAATTTTACCCGTCGGCCATTATTTCCCGGTCCTTTTTTCCCATCGGCCATTATTTCCCCGGACTTTTTTTCAATCGGCCATTATTTCCCCAAACATTATTTCCCTAGCGATTATTTCCATCGGCCATTATTGCCTTCGGCCATCATTTCCCAGGCCAGTATTTCCATCGGCCATTATTTCCCCGGCCATTTATTTCCTCTCTATTTTCCCCCCAGCCATTATTTCCCCCAGCCATTCGTCCCTAGATTCCCCTACTCGACAAATCCAACATCCCCCAAAAAAACAAAATTCACGAAAAATCCCCCAACCCTCCCCACAAACAACCCTCGCACAACCCTTCAAAAAAAAAACCAAAAAAAAACCCAGAAAATTACCCAAAAAAAACACGCAAAAACCAAAAAAAAAAAAAAACTTACCTCGCACACGCAAGCGACTTGTTCCTGGGTGAATCCAAAACTGGGCAAATGTCCATTGCCGGTTGGATTGCCGCCCGCGGAACTCGCGGGACTGTCCTGCGGGCTGTAGGTGGTGAGACCGGCGCCGCCGGGGGCGCCACCGGGATTGGCGGGGGGTCCGTAGGGCCCCGTGGCGTCCACCGGCCCGGCCGGATGTCCGGCCAACGAGTTCGGGGTCCCCTGGGGACTGTAATCGCCCGTCGAACCGCCGAGAACGTCGATACCGCTGTTGGCCACGATTCCACCGACGGTCGACGGTGTCATGACCGTCGCCCCGCTAACTACACCGCTACCCGCGACCGCGCTACCGTAGCCCATCATCACCTGCTCGGCATCGCCGATACGGCCCGACGAACCTTCGGCACCGCCGCTCGAACGTTCGCCGTCGTATCCGTACCAAATCCCAAAATTATCGTTCAACGGTTTGTCCAAATACGACGGATTATCGCGAAAATTTTTTATCTCACCCGTCAACGCCGTCGCGATTGTATACGCAATTTCATGGATTTTCGCGAATCACTTTTTAATAATTTTTTATCAATTTTTTTATTTTTAAAATTTTTTTAAAGCAGTCTTCGGACTATTTAAATGTGTGTGTGTATTTTCATTTGAATATATAATATGTTTGTATGGTCGTTGCTATAGGCAATTTCACGTATATTTCACGAATCACTTGCTTTTTTCATTAATTTTGATCAAAGTTTTTTTTTTTTATTTTTTTTTAAACGGTCCTCAGACTATATAAATGTATGTTTTTATTTATGTGTATTTATTGTTTATGTAGTCGTTGCTATATGCAATTTCACGTATATTTCACGAATCACTTGTTTTTTTAAATCAATTTTAATCAATTTGATTTTTGATCGATGTTTTTTTTTTTTTTTTTTTTTTTTAATTATTATTTCAAACAGTCTTCAGACTGTATAAATGTATATTTATATTTATGAAGTCGTTGCTATACGCAATTTCACGTCATTCACGAATCACCAGTTTTTTTTTTCCAAGCTACGATTTTTTTATTTATTTTTAATTCAGACAATATTCGGTCTCTTTGTCTATATATTTATATAGATATAAATATATGAATAGAGATATACGTGTATAGTCAATCTCACTCCGATGAAGAAAGATATGAGATTGATGCGAAAGAGAAAATAACAAAATAACAAAAACACAATCACGAGTTCACAAAAAAAAAAAAAAATTTTTAAATGACACAACAAATTTTTAGAAACGATTCACGGTTCTGGTCACTCATTCGGTCCACCGTCACGACTCTTTTTATCCGTCATCGACGCAAAAAATAATAATCAATAAATAAATAAATTAACGATAAATTAATTTCTCTTTTTTATCGTTCACTTCGTTCGAATTTCTTTCATTTTGAAAATTGTTTTTTTTTTCTTTATCCAGCTTTTTCCATCGTGTGGGACAAAATTGTCGCTTTTTGTAGATCGCTAGAACGAAAAAAAAAAAAACAACAACAACATTTCAATTAGAAAAAAAGGTAATAACAATAAATTAAAATACACGCAACCGAGTTCACGAAAAAAAAAACCATCGGTATTTTTTATTTCAAGTCTGATCATTTTTATTTTTATTTGTCAGGTTATGTTTGCCGGATAGCTGCCTCAAAATTTTTCCACGTTCTTGTGGTATAATTTTTACAAGATATTTTTTTCTAGATTTATTTTGCCGATCTTTTTCGTTAAAACAAAAAGAATTTTGGAAAACTTTCAAACGAATTCGGGCATTGTCCCCTTCATTTTTTCGAATATTTCAAAAACTTTGAAAAAAATGAAAAAATCTTATTGAATCTTTTTTCTAGAGAATTCAATTTTCTACAATGAAGGTTATTTGCATTAACGTCGTATCTCACACAGTTTCCGAGTTATTACGAACTTTATCGAAGCTTTTGAGAAACAAGCTATCTCAACTCGCCGATTCCCCGCCGAATTCAATCACTGGAAAATATTTAAAATTGGCACCGAAGACCCACTGCCCTAAGTGAAAAATGTGCGGAGTTGCGGATTTTTCGGTGCAATACTGCGGAAGGAAAAAAATATAAACTATCAGGTGGCAAAAATCCTGTGTTAATCAAATGGCGAAATTCGAGGGCTTTGGGGCGGTACTTAGAATTGGTCTACGAGGCTGGGCTTTCGGCTACCTCAAAAATTATTCATTCAGAGACATTTAAGCCCATGGCAGAGCCAAAAAATTATTTGACCCCAAATAAGGACCACCCTAACATATATATATATATATATATGAAGATCGTGACGTTGCTGCTACCGGGGAATCGAGAGGCTATTACTACTCGTCCCTCCCTCTCTCTCTCTCTTGCACTCCCACACCCAGTCGATCACAAATATATTCTCGCTAAGCGTTGCACACCACTACGAAAAGTTCTCGTAGCGTGTAAAGACGGTTTATAAAAGCTTTGAGATATTTTTAGGCGAGAGTTGCGCACCTTGTGCAGACGAGAGAGTATTCCTCTCCTACGCCCCGCGTGTTGCGTTGACTAACGTCCGCTAGGTTTTAGGCGAGGGTCGAGGGGCGTGGGGCGAGGGGCAGGGGGCGAGGGGGAACACACGAGAGAGGATATTACTCGAATTACCCGCGAGAGCCACCGTGCACCAACCGCGAAACGAATGAACCACGTTGGGAGAGAGAGAGAGAGAGAGAGAGAGAGAGAGAGAGAGAGAGAGAGAGAGAGAGAGAGAGAGAGAGAGAGAGAGAGAGAGAGAGAGAGAGAGAGAGAGAGAGAGAGAGAGAGAGATTGAGGGAGCTTTCACAAGTGGATAGTAACCGTGGTTGGTACGGCCTGGCTAACGAGGGTAGGCCTGCTGCTCTACGAACAATTCTCTCTCTCTCTCTCCCTCTCTCTATTTTTCTCTCTCTCGCCAATTTTTTGTCAATCGTAGTCCCTCATTATTTATTTATTTTCATTGATTTTTATTCATTTGTATTTATTTTTATTTATTTTCATTGATTTTTATTTATCTGTATTTATTTTTATTTATTTTAATTTATTATTATTTTTAGGCCTGCTGCTCTACGAACAATTCCCTCTCTCTATCTCGCTCTCTCTTTTGCCAATTTTTGTCAATCGTCATCCCTCATTGTTCATTATTTCTATTTATTCAATTTATTATTATTTATTTTAATTTATTTTTATTTATTATTTTTATTTATTTTCATTTCTCTCTCTCTCTCTCTCTCTCTCTCTCTCTCTCTCTCTCTGGATAATTTTTGATACTCGTAATTCTTTATTGTTATCATTGATCAATTTTTATATTTTCTCTCTCTCTCGATAATTTTTATTATTCGTAATCCCTCATTATTTATTATTATTATTGTTATTTTGTTTTTTTTTTTGTTTTTCAACGTTCTACACGGCAATGACACCCGTCGATCATTTTCTTTTTTGTTTGTCACTTGTTTTTTAAAATTTATTATTTATTACTTCTTCGACATTCCTGACCCCTTATTATCTATCATTATTACTATTATTATTAATTTTTTTTCAACGTTCCACGCCAAATACACTACTCGGTCGTTTGTTTTTACGTTTCAACGTTTTTTCCTATTTTTTTTTGTCATTTTCTCAAAATTAAAAAAAAACAAAATTATCATTATTTTTTCCAAAACTTTACTACATGTTATTTTAATTCATTTTTGTGATGTATGCATTGTTTTTTTTTTTTCACAGACTGCTCGATAAGAAGAGAAAGAAAGAGAGAGAGAGAGAGAGAGAGAGAGACCCACCCTCCCTCACTCGATCGTCATTAAACTTTTTTTTTTATTAAAAAAAAAAAATTTTTGGTTTCTTTTTTTTCGTCCGTCCGCATGAACAGCGAGAATTATCAACCCGACTTAATTGTCTTGCGTTACAACACGTGGATTATTATTATTATTATTATTATTATTATTATTATTATTATTATTATTTCTCAGTTACTCTATTATTATTATTAGTATTATTATTTCTTAGTTACTCTATTATTATTATCGTATCAGATTATAGGCGTAGACCATTTTGATTTATTTTTCGTCGTTTATCGTCATATTTTGTTTCTTTTCGTTTACTTTCTATTTTTTTTGTTCATTTGTTTGTTTGTTTGTTTGTTTGTTTTTTTATTCTTTTGTTTTCATCGTCATAAAAAAATTAATGCAGATCGAAAAAAGTTTTTTTTATCGCGGATTGCAGTACATCGTCCGTTATTATCATCGAATATTATCGAATCGATGGATCACGATTTGTTGGGGCGAGAGAGATTTAAAAGGAAAAAGAGAAGAAGACGTGAGAGTTTCGGTGTTCGGGTATTCGAACCTCGCCGGCACGGAAGTTTTGGACCACACGGGTGTATATTTATAGTCCACGATGTTATATATATATATATATATATATATAATATATATATATAGTTAATATGTATATATGTATATATTTGTATTTCAAACGTATATTCGTTAGCGCTCTCGCCCGACGTCAAAAACGCTCACGCGCTCGTATCACCGAACGGGACTTTCGTCTCAACTCGTTTTTTAAAAAAATTTTTTTTCAATTTTTTAAAAATTATTTCAATTCTTTTTTTTTTTCCAAAAATTATTCTAATTTTTTTTTTATTCTTCGGAAATTATTCCAATTCTTTATATTTTTTCTTCTAATATTTTGCTTTTTTGTCCTTTCTTCATTAAATTTTTTTCGATATTTCGTTTTGTTTTTTGTTTCTTTGTTTTTTTTTTTCATTTTTTTTCAGTATTCCACTTTCGGGTTTTCTGTTTTTCTTAGTTTTCGTTTTTATCTTCGTCTTTTTCTCTATTTCTCATCTTGTACTTTTTTTTACTTTGTTCTTAACTGTTTTTTTTTTTTTTTTTTCATTTAGTTTATTAATTTAGTTTCAATTTCTTCGGTATTGAGGTTATGTTTTTTTTTTCCCAATATTTCTTAAAAAAACAAAATTCAATATTCTATTTTTGGTTTTCCTGTTTTTGGTTTTGTATTTTTTGTATTTTTTTGTTTTGTTTTGTCTTCAAATGTTCGTTTTTTCTTTTCTAGATCGATTTTTTCGGTATTTCGTATTCGTTTCGTTTTGTTTGTTTGTTTTGTTTTGTTTTTTTTTTTTTATTTATCGTTCAGTATTCCGCTTTCGGTTTTCCCGTTTTTTTTGTTGTTGAAATTTTTGCGTTTCATTGAGAAGGCGAGGAGCCGAGAGAGAGAGAGAGAGAGAGAGAGAGAAAGAGAGAGAGAGAGAGTTGAGTGGCGCGGAGCTCGCGACCGAACTCGTGTCTCTATTATTAGTCGTTGCTTCGTGAAAACCGAATCGAACCGGACTCACGAACAACCGACCCCGACGTATTCGATGTCTCACGATTTTTCGTCGATGCGTTTCACTATGTAACACAATCGGCCCGATAATACAAACGCGACCCGAAGACAGCGAGAGAGAGAGAGAGAAAGAGAGAGATAGGGTGATATTAAGGACGTATGACACATGTGTCAAAGTATAAAAAAAATTCGGAAAATTTTACAGTCAGTCCAGTTTCTACAATTTGCGAAACAACATGAAAAACATTTAAAAACGATGGTCCGTCCCGTGTTGGAAGTTACAGCTTTATGAAATTTAACACACGTGTTCTCATGGGAAATGAGGCCCATTGAGGCCTATCATCGACGATAAACGCACGGGAACCAGCATCGACCGAAAAATTTTGAAAAAATGTTTCAGTGTGTGGAATAAAGATTGACGAATGTCCACGAAAAAAAAAAAAAAAACATTCAGATCGATCGGGTCTTTCTGGTTGTCGAGTGATGCCACGTAAAAGTATACAACAAATTAGGCCACTCAAAAGTTTTGTTTGGATACAAGATGAAACACGATGCAAGATGTGAATAACATCTATTCAACGATGATTCGATGATTATGAATTTATCTGGCATTCACAAAGCAATTATGATCGAGATTTATCAGATTGGCCGTACTTTTTGCTGGGATTGTATCCGTCGTAAATCCTCAAAAAAGATTTAAAAAACATGATACAGGATGTGATAACATCTATTTGATGATATTTCATGATTATGACTTTGTCTGACATTCACAAAACAGTTATAATGGAGAATTCTCAGATCAACGTATTTTTTGCTGGGATTGTATCTGCCATACATCCTTAAATCGTGGCGTTTACTTAGTCTGATTAATCTGATTATAATCGCTTGCTGAGATAACAAAATCAGAGAAAAAAAATATCGTTATCTCGGTCAAGACACTGGGGTCCATTCGGCACCCTAAATGAAATCTACTTCCGGTTTGTGCAGCCTCGAAATTCAAATTTTTCGCGATCCCCTCCCCCCTCCCCTCCCAAGTCACTTAAAGGCAATATAAGAGCTATAAGAAAATCCACTAAGCTCAAAAATCTATTCTCGAATAATCTATTTTTGTCATTCTCTTACTTGTTTATTATTTTATTTTTTTTGTTTCTTCGGTGTTTCACAAAAAACAATGTTTCACCGTAATTCACATGGAAAAGCTCGAAGGGACGTTGTTAATCACTGTTGCGGTCAATATCCTTTTTTTTATTTAAAACGGATGAAAATAGATTTTTTAATTATTTTTCTCAATCGCGAGTCTGAATCAGCGTTTTTTTTTTTTTTAATTTCGTGTGCATTCGATTTTTTTTTAATTCGTAGTGCACTCGTCGATTTTTTTTTATTGGTCGTGGACTCGAGTTTCTTTCAAATTCGTAGTGCACTCGATTTTGTAAATTAGTAATGCACTCGATTGTGTTCTTTAAATTCGTACTGACCTCGATTTTACAAATTTCTACTGCACTTGATTTTTCAAATTCGTACCGCACTCGATATTCGAAAATTCTTACCGCACTCGATATTCAAAAAATCCGTACCGCACTCGATTTTTTTACAATTCGTGCTGCACTCGATTAAAAAAAAAACAACTGCGCCTCACTCAATTTTCGAACATTCCCGATGCACTCGATATTCGAAAAATTCGTGCTGCACTCAATTTCCAAACATTTCGTACCGCACTCGATATTCGAACAATTCCCGCCGCACTTAATTTTCGCTGCACTCGATATTCAAATATTCGTGCTGTGCACTCGATATACACAAATTCGTGGTGCACTCGATATTCAAAAAAAAAAATCGTGCCGCACTCGATTGTCAACCGCTCGGACGATTCACGCGCTACGAATACACATAAACATACATATATATATCCGTCACTTTCCGTCCGTCACTTTTCCACCTCAATAAATCGATCCACCACAATCGAAACCCGAAAAAACTTTGTAGCTAACAATCATTTTCATCTCAAAATAAACAAAACCAAAAAAAAAAACAGGAACAAAATCAACCAATGGTGCACCAAAAATTCATTCTCAAAAAAAAAAAAAAATCGCGCACCGTCCACGAATTAAATGTGCGTGCGTCTGTTTGCGCGTGCGCGCGCGAGTATGTGTTTAATAAAATATTTGTTGTGCGTTTGATAATCGTTCGCGAATTTATCGTGTCAAAACGATAAATAAATAATGTTAAAAAAAAAGCGCGAGAGAGAGAGAAAGAGAGGAAAGATGTTGACCAACGCACGCATCCGAGACGACTGGCAGCACATTTGAATCCCGATGAAGAGATGCGAGATGAGACGTTGGGAAGCATCGCACAGCGCCTGGGATCGTCCCGTCTTTATTTATCCCGCTTGTTCGGTCGGGCGAGAATATCGTTCGGTCTTCGTCCGTTTGCCTGGGTCGCAGCACGCGTGTTCGGCGCGTGCACGCCCCCTCGCCCCTCGCCTCACGCCCCACGCCCCCGAGCGCCCCTGGCCCCTCGCCCCAGCGCCCGGACGCACGCGGCCTAGCCCCACGGGCGGCTCAGCGGCGGTTCCCCACCGCGCCGGGCCTCGCGCGCCCCGCCCACGGTCGCCTGGGCGGAGCCCACGGTCCCCCCACCCGGCTGGCCGTGCCTGCGGGCTGGTGGGGGACCCCGCAACCTCTCTCCAACCGAGTTCGCTCGGCGCGGAGGCTCTCGTTGGTCCGGGGGCGTGGCTCGGGCCACCATATCGCCCGAATCATTCGCCACTCGGAACCCAAGAGCTTCGTGAATTGTTCGCACGTCTCGTTACGCGCACACCCTCTTCCCCGCCGCCCTCCCGCCCCCCTCCCCTCGCCACTCCCACTCCAACCAACGCTACAACGACGATCGTACTTTTTTCGCGCTTCGGAGATGCGCTGTTTTTTTTTTCTTTTTTTCGAATGATAATGGTTTATCGTTATACGGTTTGTTTTTTTTTGGAAAAAAATTCTAACGAAAGATGAGAATTTTAGGTTGACTTTTAGATCCCCCTCAATCGACTTTTGTATTTTTTTTCCTTTTTTTTTAAATTTAAGACAGATTATTTTTAGCAAAAAATTTTTTTTTCGTGCCTAAAGCTTCCAGGGGATCAACTTATGTCTTGAATAAATTTCTCTTAGAATTTTAACTCTTCAGTCGAATCTAATAGGGGAGTTATACAGGGTGGTAACGTTTGTACCTCATTTACGACCGAAATATGCGTTGCACGAAAAAATGTAATACACAAAATTTACATGGTTTATAATGCCACACTATGTGGTGCATTTATTTTTTTTATAGGTGGAGGCGCTTCGAAGATCTGAAGGTCAACTTTGTTTTTTTTTTAATCGAACGCTTTATTTTTCATAGCGTTATATGGTACAGCAGCGAATTCTGAGTAAAAAAAGTATAGACCTTTATTTGTCGTAAACCTAATAGCTAACGACTATAATTTCACTTTATTACTTGAATATTTTTTTAACATAATATCAAATTGGAGATTCAACCTTCACTTTGTATCAATTCAAACACTTTATCGCATTAGTTGCGATAACCCACTAGTCACTCGCTGTCACCTAAACATCGCAGTCCTGCGGAAAGCTGTCATAAGGTTGTTCAACTGATAAAGAGGAAGCAACAATGATAAGAAAATCAATGTATTTTTGTCAAATATTCAAATATTTTTATTTTCATAAACAACGCTATGTAGACCAAAAGTTCACATTAACAATGTTGCAGACAATTGAATTTCCTTTGCTCGTTATGAATTTCGAGCCCCCCCCCCCCCCCGATAACTTTCGGCATTCACGAATGTTATTTCAAATGTTATATTTACACAAAGTACCCGGTTGCAATTGTTTCTTTTTCTTCCTCTTTCATCCGACCGAAAACATTTTTCTTTTTTTTCAACCCCCCCCTCCCTACCTCTCCCTCTTCCTCCCAGGAAAACAGAGAATAGTCCAGGGCGAAAATTGACCGCAATAACAAAGTCAAACGGAAGGACGAAAAAAAAAATCATGAGCGGCAATGTTAGGACAGGTTGTGTATTATCCACTAGGGAATATTAAACGTGTGTACCATTTTAAGTTACTCTCTAATATATATATATATATATATATATGTATATGTATGTCTCGTTGTTATTACAGACCATCCGTTCGTGGTTCTTCGTTACTTCGAAAAGCAACAAAAAAAAAATAATAATAATGCGTGCAGACCAGATTTTCCTAGCTTCTTCTTCACTCGCCCCCCCCCCTCGTCACTAGCCCTGCGACTTATTGCCAGAGGCGCCCTTACGAAGAAAACATTTCGACCGAAACAAGGGATTCGTTTGTTTTAGGAGACCGACGATTTTCTTTCTTTCTCTCTCTTTGCTTTCTTTCTTTTCTTTCTTTCTCCCTTTGCTTTCTTTCTTTTCTTTCTTTTCTCTCTTTACTTCCGCAACGGCCCCTTTTCCACACCCCACATCCCTCGAAGTCGCTTTTTTTTTTTTTTTTTTTTTTTTTTCATTCTCGAAGTCGTGCGTTTTGTCGGTCGTGGTTGGTGTGTGCACAACGTTTTTTGATTGACGTGGGACCGTCCGTATACGAGTGTCCACTTCTCTCGATCTCTCTCTCTCTCTCTCTCTCTCTCTCTCTGTCTTCGGTCCATCATACGTTTTTTCACGTGTTCGTATATGTATTCACGTTGTTACTTCCGTGTTCCGTGAAAAAAAAAAAAGAAAACGGCACTCGGGTGCACATTGTTGAATATAGTTATTTATTCAACATTTGGCCGGAGTTTGCCTCTGTGTCAATCGCATCCGGAATTGGTTTTCAGATCCTGCTGCATCGTTTTTGTAATTATTCATTTTATTTTATTTCATTTTTTCAAACATTGAGCAAAGTGGAAGATGAATTGTCGCGTGGATAATTGAAATATCGAATTATTTCATTTAAATTATTCGAAAATTTATAATAATAATAATATTATTATTATCATTATTATTATATTATGATATAATAACAATGAACATTAAAAATGGGCAAAACAAATCACAATTAATAATAATAATAATAATAATGATAATAATAATAATGAAAATAATTGCGACACTAAATTTTTCATTAATCATAAATATTATATATCATAATTATTTTTTTTAATGATAGTCAATATAATACAATGAAATGAATAATTATAATAATATTGTCTTAAATAATAATAATAATAATAATAATAATAATAATAATAATAATTGATGTGAATAAATCTTCTATTAATCATCATTATTATTCATCATAATTATGTCCGATATTAATCAAAATATGTAATCAAAATCAATGAGACCGATAATTACCGTAATATTGTCATAAATAATAATAATTCATCACTAAAACGGTCGATGATAAGCAATGGTGCCGGAAAAAATCACGCGGAAAAACACTCAAAACTGGAAAAAAAAGTAAAACATAGAAAAAAAAAAAAAACAAGTCGTGACGAATAATTCGATGAAGGTCGTGTGATGAAAATCGAAAATTGAATTGTTTGAAAAACTTTGAAGGCAGCTTTGTTGAGGGCAATCCGACGAGTTTTACAACACGCCCCAAAAAATATAATTGACACGTTTTCGTGGCCGATTGTTCGACTACTGTCAGTCAGAGAGAAAGAGAGAGAGAGAGAGAGAGATAGGAGGGGGAAGAGAGTGGGGGGTGCCAACCCCAAACACGAGGTACCTAAATCCAACGATAATGCCACGAATGTCCGAGGTGTGTAAACGTCGTCGTCAACCTCCCGCTGAGCCTTCCACAACCTTTTTCTTCGGACGATTCATTCGCTCTCTCTCTCTCTCTCTCGCTCACTCTCTCTGCTTCAAAAATCTCTCTCTCTCTCTCTCTTACACTCTTTCTCTTCTTGCTACAATTCTGACAAACTCATTGAACTTGTTTTTTTTTTTTCTTCAAGTCGAACTTCATCGTCCTCAAACTCGACGAAGAAAATAACAAAAGAAAAACGAAAAACGAAAAAAAAAAAAAAAAAAAAATAACAACACGTGTGAACATTTTTTTTACAAACGAATTGAACGAGGAACGATAACAAAAAAGGGATGAAAAAAAAAAAAACGGAATAAATATAAATGTGACAATGAAAAGTTTTCGATAAAAAGCGAAAGGGCGTGTGTGTGTGTGTGTTTTTTGAATGTGAAACTTGCATATGACGTGTCTTTTTGTGACCTATGGGGACTCGATGGGGTTACGAGAAAAAAAATAAATAAATAAATAGAAAAATGAAAAATTTTTGAAAAGAGAAGAAGAAGAAAAAAAAGATGGTCTTTGGGTATCGGATGTAACAAACGGGTTAAGGATAATATAGTTGACTCGAAGAAGAAAATGACGTAAGAATAATAAGGTCAGCGTTGCAATACTCGCTCTATGAGGTAGGAGGAAGACGAAAGAGGGGGAGGGGCTGGGGGGGGGGTGAAGTAAAAAAATTATATGGAGTCTATGTATGAACTATATATAGAATTGGGTGTATGTGATTCGAATGTAGACTATACATGAACTATGGATGGACTAGACTGTATATTAGGGTGGTCCTTAATGGGGGTGTTGATGAATTTCGACGAGTGCACCCCCCAGATAAGTTTGAAATGAATAAATAAAAATACGTGCGAAACCCCAGCACTGTGGTCCAACGAGAAGACGTCCCTGTAAGCTCGTTTTGTTTCCCCATTTGAATAACATGGGATTTTACAGACTAATTCGGTCATTATTTTTTCGAGTTGTCCCTGAGCACGCGAAAAATTATTTATTCGCATGAATCTATTGTCGATGGGTATAACTACTCGTACATTTTGTTTACAAGACCTCACCCGTGTCTTATCGATAACGGCGAACCGATGAACGATGGATAACAACTGGATAAACCATTTCAACACAAATTCGAAATTTATTTGTGTTCATGTCTTGTAAAAAAAATGTACGAGTAGTTATACCCATTGACAATAGATTCGTGTGAATGAAGAATTTTTCGCGTGCTCAGGGACAACTCGAAAAAATAATAACCGAATTAGTGTGTAAAATCCCATGTTATTCAAATGGGGAAACAAAACGAGCTCACAGGCACGTCTTTTCATTGGACCACAGTGCTGGGGTTTCGCACATATCTTTATTCATTCATTTCAAACCTATCTAGAGGGTGCACTCGTCGAAATTCGTCAACACCCTCATTAAGGACCACCCTACTATATAGACTACATAAGAACCAGACCATATATAGACCATATACAGGCTACATACGACCTATATAAAAACCACACACGCCTAATCCCACATATAGACCATCCCCAATTCCTCTACTCAGGGCCAAGGGAAAGGGGAGGGGGAGAGGGGGGGGGCGCCATTGATTCCCATTGTACCGATCTCAGAGACTGATGAATAATGGCCGCTGCATCGCGGGTTACTCAACGATTCTTCATTCGCGTTACTCAACACAATACACGAGTGAAGCAAAGAAAAAGAAAAAAAAAACGAAAAAAGACAGAAAAAAAAAGAGAAAAAAGAACAGAGACAAAAAAAAGACGAAAGAAAAGAGAAAGAAAAACGTTAAA
The DNA here is from genome assembly GCA_963662125.1 of Diplazon laetatorius. Taxonomy (NCBI): domain Eukaryota; kingdom Metazoa; phylum Arthropoda; class Insecta; order Hymenoptera; family Ichneumonidae; genus Diplazon; species Diplazon laetatorius. Next base: position 20,160,244 of record OY759153.1, on the reverse strand, counting down.
AAGAGAGCAACGTGACGGACAAATGATAAAAGAAATGAAAGAAAAACGAAAAGGCCGTCGCAGTCTTCGTCGTAGTCGTCGTGGTCGGTGGAATATATATATATATATATATATACACATATGTATATATATATATATATAACGCTATAGGTTTCCCATACCGGGTTTCCATGACCCCCATGTAGGTTACCATACATAATAAGGCACCCTGGAACAGAGCAACGATCAAGCATGGTCCACATCCCTTTGCCCCCCCTTGCCCCCCCCCCCCTTCATTGCCCCCACGAATACCCCCCCCCCCCCCCCCCCAAATTGGGGAGGAACCACGTCGTAGCATCCAACAAATTTTTCGTACTATGGTATTATCTTCTATATATTCTCCCCCCCCTCCTTCTCCTCCCCCTTAACCACCCCACCACTCCATGAGCCCATTGCCCCATATAAGGTATTAGGCAATGGCTTGGTTCAAAACCAGGAGGCGCCATGTACGGTTTTTGTTCATTTGTGTGTTTGTATGCATGTGGGGGGATGGGGGGAGGGTCGAGGGGGTAGGGGGTAGGGGGCATTTGAACGATTGTAAATGTTGGAATTGAATTGGTATGGGACATACGTGGAATCCCCGTGGCGATTCCTGAATGCCATGATAATTGCATCGTGGCCAGTGAGATCCATTCATACGTCGCGCTTTCGGTGCTCTATATATATATATATATATATATTCATTTTCCAACCTGGACTATTTTTTTTTTTTTTTTTAGATTTTTGCCGATCGTATGGGTGAATATGACAGTTTTTGATTATGTGTGTGTGGCTTTTGGAATGTGAATTGATGACGTAATTGTACGTTTTTTCCGAGGGTTTTTTAAAAATGTGTTTTTATTTTAATTGTGAGAGCGTATACAAGTGCATTGGGACTGGAGTGTGCGATATAATACGTGTGAAAAAGAAATAGATGAAATAAGTATAGTTTTGGTCTTTTAAGCAGATTGAATCGAATATTTTTGGATGTTTTGAGGTGTTTTTTAAATTGATTTATTTATTTATTTACTTGTTTATTTATTTATTTATTTATTTATTTATTTATTTATTTATTTATTCATTTATTTATTTATTTATTCATTTATTTATTTATTTATTTATTTATTTATTTATTTATTCATTTATTTATTTATTTATTCATTTATTTATTTATTTATTTATTTATTTATTTATTTATTTATTTATTTATTTATTTATTTATTTATTTGTTTATTTATTTTTTTGATGATCGACGAGGTTGTGATTTGGATTGAAGTATTTGTGGTATGCAAAAGAAAGTTGAGCGAGTTGTTTTCTGAAAATATATATATGTTTTGTTATTTTTTCAATTTTGTTTTTGTTTTCGAAATATTTTGATCGATGTTTCGTTTTGTTGGGGGTTTTTCCGAAATGATGGATGGAATTTTCGTTGCTTGACAGTGTGGGGACACTTGTTGACGAGTCGTTGATCGATCGGTCGGTTGACGAGCGGTCGAAAGATTTTTCGAGGTTTGGAAATTTGAAATATGAAATATTTTTCTATTTTTCACGTCTGAAAATAATTAATAATTTTTTTTTGTTTTGATCGATTTTCGATTTCCGGTTTTCAATTATATTCTATATGAAAAATTAACTTCTCCGACTGCTGGGTTAGAATTTTATTTATCAGAAATATTTCGAGCTTTGAAAATTCGAAATATTTTTAGTTCCTCACCTCTGAAAATAATTAATTAATTTCTTTTTTTTCTATCGATTCCCAAATTTCCATTTTCAATTATCCCATATTGGCAAAAATGAAAAAAATTACAACTGCCGATCGATCATTCAATTAAATTTAATTTATTAAATTTTCGTTTCAACTAACAAAATTAAGTTTTCGTCCGAAATTTTGTTTCGATCGAAAAATAAGATTTCCAAAAACAAGAAAAAAAATTTGCAAAATCATCGTCGAATCCAAAAATTTTCTTCGGTCGATCAATCGTATTTTTCAAAACCACACAATTTTCCAATACTTTCGGCGGATTTTTCGACGTTTTCGTTTCTTTTCGTGATTTTCGTTTTTCATCGTCGTTCACATTTTCCGCGTCATTCGTTTTCCCATTTTTTCGTTTCACGTTGGAACATTTCGTCGTTGGGTCGAATAATTCAAATACATTGCAATTATTTCGATCGCGAGAATAATTGAAATATTTTCCATTAAAGAAAATATTTCCATTGGACGTGACGAATTTTCTAACCAACAAACGTGTGACATTCCACATTGACGATCCAATCTGCAGTCCTTTATTTCGTATAATCATCGTTGATCCAATTTTTCTCCCTCCAAGTCGTTTCTCATTATTCAATATTATTTACAAACCAAATTTTGATGACGAAAAAAAATAATTTTTGTTTTTTTTTATTGTAATTTTTTATGTTTCGACATTTTGGCGAGGCTGTTGGCCGCCCGCTCGTGTCGACGAGACACACAAATTTGTAAAACAAACAAACGAACGAAAAAGATTCGTTATTGACAATCGACAAACGACGTACAAAAATAATGCAACATGCTTCACTTAGGGGGCTGAGTCACCTAAAAAATTGGATTTTTTTTTTTTCGTGACAACGATCGATCTAAATTTAAAATCGATTTTACCCTTATGAAATACCTATACTCAGCTGGCATTTAAAATTTTTTTCATAATCATATGAAGCATCCGAACGCTGTAAAATTAATCACAAAATTGTTTCACTTGTCGTAACTTTTGGACCATACGACTCACCGGATAATTCCTGGGACGTAAAAGTGTACTTTTAATTCCTGGGACGTAAAAGTGTACTTTTAATTCCTGGGACGTAAATGTGCACTTTCAATTCCTAGGACGTAAAAGTGTACTTTTAATTCTCAGGACGTGGAAGTGCACTTCTAATTCCCAGGGGGTCAAAGTGCACTTTTAATTCCTGGGACGTAAAACTGTACTTTTAATTCCTGGGACGTAAAACTGTACTTTTAATTCCTGGGACGTAAAAGTGTACTTTTAATTCCTGGGACGTAAAAGTGTACTTTTAATTCCTGGGACGTAAATGTGCACTTTCAATTCCTGGGACGTAAAAGTGTACTTTTAATTCCTGGGACGTAAATGTGCACTTTTAATTCCTGGGACGTAAAAGTGTACTTTCAATTCTCAGGACGTAAAAATGCAATTTTAATTCCCAGGGGATCAAAGTGCACTTTTAATTCCTGGGACGTAAAAGTATACTTTTAATTCCTGGGACGTAAAAGTGCACTTTTAATTCCTGGGACGTAAAAGTGTACTTTTAATTCCTGGGACGTAAAAGTGTACTTTCAATGTCCAGGACGTAAAAGTGCACTTTTAATTCCTGGGACGTAAAAGTAGACATTTAATTGTCGGGACGTAAAAGTATACTTTCAATTCCCAGGATGTAAAAGTGCACTTTTTAAATTTAATACTGTCTGAATATATTTATGATATTTACACATCTTTAAATATCATATTATTTATCATATATCATATTACTAAACATACGACTCAACGGAATTTCAATTTTGAAAATCGAAAAAATTACGGAAAACTTGTTTTTTCGTTCACTTTATATAGGTTGCCACGAGGTTCAAAGAGCATGGAGCGTTCAGAGAGCATGGGAAATCCCACACTTATCTGAGAATTAGCAACGAGTAGGCACATTTATTATAATTCTTTAAAAAAACAACAAAATGCATTATTATTATTATTTTTCCCCAAAAAAATGCATTTTTTAATTATTATTATTATTTTGCCCCCTCCCCCCCCCAAATGCATTATTGTTATTATATTGCCAATGAAAATGTATTATTATCATCGTATTATCACAAAAATACATTATTATTATTATTTATATTATTATTATTATTATCATTATTCGACAAAAATGAGAATCGTTGAAATGATAATTGAAAATTTCTCTATGAGGATGCAAAAGTAAAGAAAAAAAAAACAATTTACCTAGTGACATAAGGAGACTTATATTAGAGAGAGAGAGAGAGAGAGAGAGAGAGAGAGAGAGAGAGAGAGAGAGAGAGGAAAAGTTAGTTGCCGCGAGGGTTCAGCCGAGAGACCACCTTAACGAGGAACGTCGAGTTCAAGTCTCGTATGCACTTATGAAATACTACGTACGCCTCGGGAATATGTATGACCGAAGCTTTGAGATCCTGATGACCTTTTTTTTTCATTTTTATTTTTTTTTTTCCAATTTTTATTTTTTTCATTGTCCTGGGACTGTGGCTCGTGTTGGTTGCCTTGCCTTGAGGGAGTGTGGGGGAGGGGGGGGGGGTATATCTGGGATGGAGCGAGATGCAGTCGGAAATGGACTCGGCGTGTCAGGTACGACGACGAAGCCGGGGACCCGTCGATGGCAAGCTCCAAGGATGCTCCTATATATATATATATTAGAGTGGTCCTTAGCCAGGGTGAATTTTGAATAAAAATTGCGTAACCCCCCACACAGGTTCCAAATAATTCGAAAAAAATGTTCGCCAAGTCCCCCCCAACCTATCTCAATATCAACCCACGCCTGTGAAATTTCCAAATTTTTCGGAAATTACAATATACCACGAAAAATGGTTTATCGAGTTGAATTAATCATAGCTGAAAAACACGAACGTGAGCAAAAATTTGCTCGATATGGTTTGTTGGTCGGGAAACGATGCGTGCTTCGCTCGAAAAATATGCCAATCCCCGGAAAAAACAAAATGGCGGAACTGATATGGCCGCCATTTTGTTTTCACCATTTTTTTTTCGAGCAAAGTACGGCATCGTTATCGACGATGAAACCGCGTGTGTCGAGCAAATTTTTCTTACGTTGATGTTTTTTCAGCTATGATGAATTGACTCGATGAACATTTTTCGTGGTATTGTAATTTCCGAAAAATTTGGAAATTTCACAGGCGTGGGTGAATATTGAGATAGGTTGGGGAGACTTGGCGAACATTTTTTTTAAATTATTCGGAACCTGTGTGGGGGGTTACGCTATTTTAATTCGATAATGATCCTTGCTGAGGACCACTCTAATATATATGTATGTTCAGATGATGGCCTATACATGTCTCTGTCGCTCCGCCGCGAGCGCCGATAGCGCTATTTCTCTCGCACTCGGATATGTAGTCCATCACCTTAAACACAGGATAGATAACGTTCCGCACAGGCCACAAACGTGCGACGAAGCGACTGGGGGGGGCGGGGGGGGGTGGCCCCATCCTGCGTCACGATAGATAGAACTCCGACGGAGGATCGATGAGTGCCGCCGGTGCTTCCGGCGGGACCATGGAAACCGCGGACCAATCCCGATAACGATAGCTGCACAATTTTTACTCACCAGTTATATATGTATATATGTATATATGTATATATATACATCAATATATACATTTAGATAATAATTGAACGAACAATTTGAATAATAACAATAATAATTATTATTTTTTAACGTTTAATTTATTTACGTTCTAAAATCTATGCGGACGAAAAATAGGTATTATTATTATTATTATTATTATTTGTCTCTATAGATTTTAAATTAATAATTAAACGTAAAATAATAATAATAAATATCATTATTAGTTTAAATAATAATCATAGTAATAATATTATTATCAATTGTTATTTAACGTTCAATTAACGCTTACTTAAAATCTAGAATCTGGGATGACGAATAATTATAATAATAATAATTGCTACCTATTATGATGATTTTTCGTCTTTATAGATTTTAGAAGGTAAATTAATTAAACGTTAAATAATAATAATTAACATTATTATTCATGATAATGCTAAATATAATAATTGTTATTATTATTGTTATGATTATTATTATTATTATTTTTCGTCTTCGTAGATTTTAGAACGTGAATTAATTAAACGTTGAATAATAATGATTATTATTTTTATTTACAATAATGGTGAATATAATGATTATCATTATTGTTATTATTATTATGAGGAAATGGTCAAAATTATATTTCCGGTGTACCTGACTGAAGATTATGATGAAATTAAGAAAAAAATCGAAGAATTTCACACGATTATTATTCAAAGTTATAATCGTGTTGACAAATTTATCATAAACACATTTAATTCATTGAATTAAATTACCATTTTTAATTCCAGCCAACAATAATATCAGTAATAATGATCATTATTATTTTTATCATTATTATGATTATTATTTTTCGTCTTCATGGATTTTAGAACGTAAATTGTGGTGATCGTGGCAAACAACCGTGAAACATATTTACGAGACATAACCCATCGTGAAGATTGGTTGAAAAAAAAATATTGTAATATAGTGTGGCGTTGTGCGTGGGTGCGATAGAATTCCGTGACCAAAGCAATGTGCATTAATGTATACACGTACGCAATGTGCACATAGGTGAGAATGGTATATATACCGGGTGGGACTGGAAATTCAGAACGAGCAAAGTTCAGAAGGGTCGAAAATTCCGATCGCACAATGTTTCGAACGACTGTGTTGCCGAACGGTCGTGGCCGTAGAATGACATTGCAGCGAATCGTCGAAAATTCATAATGACATTGTAGCGAACGTACGAATATTCCGAACGCCTGACAGGAGAAGCGGTTTTCAACATTTCCCCGACTTTCGAGCTTTCCCTACGCGTTAGTTATCGAAGCTAGATGTATGCTGTTGGGGACTTTTTTGAAGGAAATTCAATTCCCTGCAACATTGTTTATGTGAGCTTTTGGTCTATATAGCGTTGTTTGTCCAGCGTTTGGACGGGAAGGTAGAAATACATTTTCTTATTGCTTTTACCTTCTCGTCCAAATTCTGGATAAACGACGCTCTATAGACCAAAAGTTCACATAAACAATGTTGCAGAGAATTGAATTTCCTATAAAAAAGTCTGCGACGGCATACATCTAACTTTGATAATTAACCGGTCGGAAAAGCTCGAAAGTCAGAAAATGTTGAAAACATTTCAACAGCTCGAAAGTCAGGAAAAGATGAAAACATTTCCTGACTTTCGAGCTTTCCCACGGGTAAATTATCGAAGTTAGATGGATGCCGTCGCTGACTTTTTCACAGGAAATTCAATTCTCCACAACATTGTTTATGTGAACTTTTGGTCTACATAGCGTTGTTTGTCCAGCGTTTAATTAAAACAATTCAAAAATCAATGCATTGGTTCTCTTATTATTTTTACCTTCCCGTCCAAATACCGGATAAACAACGCTATATAGACCAAAAGTTCACCCAAACAATGTTGCAGAGAATTGAATTCCCTACAAAAAAGTCCCCGACGTCATCCATCTAACTCAGATAATTAACGCGTGGGAAAAGCTCAAAAGTACGGAAAATGTTGAAAACCGCGTCGACTGTTAGGGCGTTCGGAATTTTCGACCCTTCTGAACTTTCCTCGTTTCGATTTTCGAGACCCACCCTGTATAACACGTGGTGAAATATAACTGCCTATAGATGCGAGAGACGGAATAATAGCCAACACATAGACGAGACCCCCCCTATCGATACAACTTCGTTGAATTTACAATCATACAGCAAACACCTACACATCGTGCATCTATCGTAAACGAATAAACATCTGTGGGAGACCAGACTCTCTCTCTCTCTCTCTCTCTCTCTCTCTCTCTCTCTCTCTCTCTCTCTCTCTCTCTCTTTCTGTCTCTCTCTATGGGCGTCTCCGGCCTTATCGGTCACTGATAAAATTTGCAAAAAACAGAAATAAAAATGAAAAAAGCATCAATAAAGTTGGATAAAACTTCAACGAATGTCAAAGAGTCATCCATGCATTGATATTCAAATAATATTCAGGGTTGGAATTGTGTAACCCTTCTTTCAGCCTCCCTTACCCTCAAATTCATTGAGCCAGGTTTCTTTCCTGAATTTTTTAACGATAATTTTTTTCGAATTTATTGCAATTAAACCGAGTGAATATTTTTATCAGTACTGTTAGATTATGTTGGCATTTTTTTTTCTTTTTGGAACGAAATATTGAAATGTTTAAGGGGGTTGAGTCACCTGAAAAAATTTGAATTTTTTTTTTTCGTGACATGATCGATCCAAATTTAAAATTGATTTTGGCCTCATAAAATCGATCATGTCACGAAACAAAAAAAGATTCAAATTTTTCAGGCAACTCAGCCCCCTTAAGAGAACTTAAAAAAAAATCGGTGTTTTAGAACATCGTCAATATTTGCCCAAAAATCGAATTTTGTTTCACGAAAAAATTCACACAACTACCTCAATATATGTTGTAATTAATGCCTCACAGTGTATTCCAACAAAATTGTTGTTAACATGTGTAAAAAAAATCACGAAAATCCCTCAACGTTGCCTCAAACAAAAATAACCCCTTAAAAATAAAATTATGTGGGATTCGAAATAAATAAATAAATAAATAAATAAATAAATAAATAAAAGAATAAATAAATAAATAAATAAATAAAGAAATAAATAAATAAATAAATAAATAAATAAATAAATAAATAAATAAATACATGAATAAAATGAAATATGTAAAACATTGGAGTTGCGGTTTGTTGTAACTCACAAATATCGTTATGAATTATCTCGCGTGACTCGGTTTCGCGGTGGCTGCTGCGTTATATATATATATATAAATATAAATATATATATATATAACAAGATGAGTGTTGCTGTCGTGAACGTGACTACTCCCTTTTTTTTCTTTTTTTTTTTCTTCGGAACGTGGACCAGACACCACTCGTGAAGCCCTCCCCCTGGGGAATCCCTCGTCGACACCCCCTCGTGGACCAGATCTCTCTTTCTCACTCTCCCTCTCTCTCTCTCTCTCTCTCTTAGGGGCCCCCTCGGGAATTATACTTATCCCCCGATATTGGTGCGAGAGAATCAATCGAATAACCGCGACAACGATGGCTATCGCTGTCACGACAAATTCACGAACGATAACGCGAGGGTTAAGGGGGGAGTATGGTTTATTAGAGACAAAAAAAAAAACATCATTCCGATAATTTTTTTTTACGACGACACAGTTGATATACATATTCATTCCTACGATTGCTACATAATCACAACATTTTTAAGATTATTAAGAGTTACAACAAACCGCAAGTCCAATGTTTTACATATTAAATTTTATTCATTTATTTATTTTCTTATTTCGAATAAAATATTTTATTTTTAAGGTAGTATCCTACAAACTGTAAGAGTCGAAGCAAGCCTAAGATATACCATCTCCTGATTGGGGAACGTAGTACTTTGATGTGGCAACGTCGTGTGTTATCATGCCGATCAGAGAGAGAGAGAGAGAGAGAGAGAGAAGATGGGAAACAAACGCGCAACGTTGCCATGTCTACTGGATCACGACCAACTCCTCATATAAACTGTATTTTCCCCGATGTTTATTTGCTTATTATTATCATCACAGTCTCCTGATCTCTACCTTCAAGTGCCCAAAATGTTGTCCGAATATTCAACTCGCAGCTCAAGTGTTTTCATTAAAATCTGACGAGGACTTTTTGTATTATATCAAATTGAGCGTGATTTTCCATAAGGCTCCGTGTTAAACGTGCGACAAATAAAATTGTTGATATATTTTTTCTCGCGCTCCGGAAAGCCATGAAAATTTAACTGAACCTTTTTCTTATCGATACCTATAAGTATGCCAAGTTGCATGAAAATCCGACGAGAAACTCTCTTATAGACCTTAATGACCTTAATGACCAAAAGAATATTTTCAAAGATATTCTTTTTCGCTACTCAAATCTCGAAATTCGTTTGCAACAATTCAAATTGATTACTGTCATTAATTGGATAAATTATCATGATTGACTGTGCGTAATTAATAGTCACACTCGATCGTCTGAATTTTAATGAAACAATCTGCATTGTTATCAACAATCTAAAAAATCGTTTGGGCCAACAATATTTCCATCGATGGTCAAATCATTCATCGCTATTGCTGGACCCGAGTAAATTCTCTCGGAATTACAAACTTCAATAATTTTACTTCAACGATGGTGTAAAAAAAATGTAAAAAAAAATAAAAAATAAAAAAAAACGACGACGATCATTCTGAATCGTCTCGTTTCTCTCACTAGGCTAATATAAGTCGTCTGCAATCCAATATAACGTGTATTTTATTGTTATCTGTGGGTTGAATCTCTCTCTCTCTTGAGAAATTTTTGTTTTCTCGTCGTCGTTCTCCACTATCGACGAATTCCATCGTTCGTGAGGAGTGACCGTAAAAAAGAAATGGTCAAACGATGGTTTATCTCGATAAACAGGTTGGGGTGCTAACGAATCACCCGTTATAATGCGTCGAAATCATGATTCGCTCCGATAGACATCAATTTGTAATGTTACAAATGGTTGCGGACACATGTATACATGGATTTATCATAAAATGTTAAGGTGATTCAAAATGAATCACCTTAACATCATACCCATATATTAGAGTGGTCCTTAGCAATGATCATTATCGAATTAAAATTGCGTAAGCCCCCACACAGGTTCCAAATAATTCGAAAAAAATGTTCGCCAAGTCCCCCCAACCTATCTCAATATTCACCTACGCCTGTGAAATTTCCAAATTTTTCGGAAATTACAATACCACGAAAATGTTCATCGAGTCAATTCATCATAGCTGAAAAAACATCAACGCAAGAAAAATTTGCTCGACAAACGCGGTTTCATCGTCGATAACGATGCCGTACTTTGCTCGAAAAACAAAATTGTGAAAACAAAATGGCGGCCATATCAGTTCCGCCATTTTGTTTTTTTCCGGGGATTGGCATATTTTTCGAGCGAAGCACGCATCGTTTCCCGACGAACAAATCATATCGAGCAAATTTTTGCTTACGTTCGTGTTTTTCAGCTATGATTAATTCAACTCGATAAACCATTTTTCGTGGTATTGTAATTTCCGAAAAATTTGGAAATTTCACAGGCGTGGGTTGATATTGAGATAGGTTGGGGGGGACTTGGGGAACATTTTTTTCGAATTATTCGGAACCTGTGTGGGGGGTTACGCAATTTTTATTCAAAAATCACCCTTGCTAAGGACCACTCTAATATATATGAATATACATATATTATAAGTAGATTGAAGGTATAGGTCGTGGAATATTAAAGAATCCACAATAATGCAACGTCAAAATCGCGTTCAGCCCGTATCTATGGGCCATATAATGTAGTGCCTACTTGGGGAGCAAATGGAGAAGAGGGTTCTGTTGACGTTAAACAAACGTTTGGAAGCTCGGGAGGATGAGGGTGAGGGGGAGGGGGGTGTGCTTGCGATGAGACTCACCCATACGTGGTTCACTCGATGAAGGGGGTTGCAGTTTGCGGGGGCGCACCTGTACGGTCGTATCGATCCTTTGTTCGGCTTCTCTTGCAACAGTATATTTCGTTAGGACCTCACAATATAGAACAAACCAAAGGGGGGGGGGGTGGAAATATGGCCCACCGATACATCCCTCAAAATATAAATTTTTCATCATCAAAAAATGTTTTCGCACCCTTCGAGGTCCACACGTTGTAGTTATTTCTACAACGCGCTGGTCACAGGGGTCCAAAACGACCCCATCAATGTTTAAACTATCGCCGCGTTAACAATTACGGTCCGAACGACTCTTAGAAAATTCGGGATCATAGTTCGAACGTTTTGGAATGATATCACGAAAAAAAAATTTTTATCGAACTCTCAAAATGGTGAGAAAAAAAATTATTGGGGTGTTGAAAATCATCGATGCGTGAAAAATCACATTTTTTACTTGGAAAAAAAATTAATATCTTCGTTTTGAATTTTCTATTTTTTGAAAGGAAATGGTTTGGCTTGAAAGTGCGCTTGGGGTCGTTTTGACCCCCAGTGACCATGAAGGGGTTTGCGAAAATTCTTACCGCCGTTTTTTCTCTTCTTTTGCTCGTTAATCAGTGGAAAAGGTGGCGATGTTATTGACGAGTATCGTTCCTGGCGCACGGGGGTCTTTTGGACCCTGAGGGCACAAAAAGGCTTGCTGCGAGTAACCAATTGATTTTTATTACTTGGTAAAATTCTCATATATTCTTTGATACTCTTTTCAAGTGTTGCAATAGGCGATTCGGTTCGAATTCAATATTTACTTTTAAAAAAAATTTTGAAGTTGAGAAAAAATGCTAAATTGGCGATTTTCGCAACAATAAAATTCGAAACTTTCGCATTTTTTATGATTTCAATGTAAAAATTTAACTGGATACCCTCGGAATACTCTACTTTCACAAAAAAATAGCCCGATATTGGTTGTTGAAAAAAATGTGATTCATTCTGAGAACTGAAAAATAAATGGCTTGAATGAAAGAAAACGTTATTGTCTTCTCGTCTAAATGCCGGATAAACAATGCTATATAGACCAAAAGTTCACATAAACAATGTTGTAGAGAATCGAATTTCCTACAAAAAAGTCCACGACGGCATACATCTAACTGTGATAATCAACGGGTGGGGAAAGCTCGAACGTCAGAAACCGTTGAAAACATTTCAACAGCTCGAAAGTCAGAAAAAGTTGAAAACATTTCCTGACTTTCGAGCTTTCCCACGGGTAAATTATCGAAGTCAGATGAATGTCGTCGTTGACTTTTTCATAGGAAATTCAATTCCCCACAACATTGTTCATATAAAGTTTTGGTCTACATAGCGTTGTTTATCCAGCGTTTAATAAAAACAACAAGAAAATAAATTTATCGGTTCTCTTATCATTCTCACCTTCCCGTCCAAATTCCGGACAAACAACGCTATATACACCAAAAGTTCACATAACCAATGTTGCAGAGAATCAAATTCCCTACAAAAAAGTCCCCAACGGCATACATCCAACTCGCATAATTACCGCGTGGGGAAAGCTCGAAAGTCGGGGGGAATGTTGAAAACCGCTTCTCCTGTCAGGGCGTTCGGGGGTTCCCATATCTAGGATGATATGTAGGTAAACGTCGATGCGTGCATTGAATGATTCCTGGCGTAGGTTCGTCATCAATGAGGGATCAACGCCCACGCGGATATCGCTGCCGGAGACCGACAAGGCCCCGTTTCCTTTGGAACATCCATATGGAAGCCGTTTGTGGGCACATGATGAGGGAAGGGGGAGGGGGAGGGGGGGGGGAGATCCTACTCTGTTCAAATAACCTTCTGCCGTTGACTATGGGCTGCCTCTGTCACGATATATCGGATTACCAACGTCATCCCGATGGTTCCGGCGTTCACTGCTCCCGCCTTTACCGCTTCTATATCTATATGTATATATACCTCGCTTGTGCCGCTTCAAAATTTTTTTTTTCAGTTTTTTTGTTTTTCTTTTTTTTTTGAGGCTAGTCTTGGCTCGTCCCTTCGTGGAGGGACCTGTGCCAGTCTCTTCTGCTTCGAAAAATCATGAAGCAGACGGTCCGGACTTCGGACTACACGAAGAGGGCCTGACGGACCCATAGGACGACCTTAGGGCCGGGGAGGGGGGGAGGGGGAAGGGGACCGACCGCACACGAAACATTTTCACATTCTAGCTCGTTATGATCGACGATGCGGAAGATTCGGGGGAAAAAAAACGTGACATTTTAAACTCTCGTGAATTTGTGATAATTTTTTTTTTGTTTTTTTTTTTTTTGCTTTTCTTGTTTTTTTTTTTATTATGAATTTGTGTCTTGGAGATTTTTTGATCGAATTGCGAGAGTCAACTTTTTTTTTGATGGTCGAAGGATCATCGTGGACGGATTGTCCACGTTGGAGTCTCGTATGTAATTCGAAATAATATTGTTTAATATTTTTGTTAAGGGGGGGTGAGGTTTATTCGATAAAAAAAAAATTGGTTTCGATAATTTTTTTTTGACGACACAGTTGTTGTATTTGTTTCTGTAATTGGTGAATAATGAAGTAAGGTTTGAGGAATGTTCTATGAAATTTTTCATCGATTTTTATCGAATTTTCGATTTTTTACAGAACTTTGAAGTCGAAATATTGGATTTTTTATCAAGGTTTTTTTTTCTCAGTATTTTGACTTCTAGGTGCTGTAAAAAATTAGATAATTTAATTTAAAAATAAAACTTGACATTTTTATCTGCAGAAACTTATCGACTGATAAAATCATTTTGGTTATTTGATTTTAGATGATCCAGTGATGAGTTATGAGGCCCACTGCTATGAAATTTTTTTTTTTTTTTTCAAACGTCTTCGGAGATTCGCTGTCAGTGGCTCATGTCTCCATTAAGATTAATCAATCCTCCACAGAATATTCTTCAAATGTTTCTTTATAATGTAGTAATCGTACAAATGAAAATATATATGAACTGTGTCGTCAAAAAAAAATTATCAAAAATATGATTATTCTTTGTATCGAATTAACCATACCCCCTCCCCTCAATTTTTATCCACGAGCACGAAGTGTCTCATATACAGGGTGTCAAAACTGCGACGATTAGTTCTGGTACGTATGAATAAAATGTTGTTCGTTGTTTCTCGTAGCCGCCGCGAGTGGAGCGCCACCGGAGCCAAAGGTGCTCTCGCGGCAAGAGAGACGGAAGCGGATCGTCCGATGTCTTTGCCAATAACCCAATCGGCCATTGTACGAATCGAACAACGATTTCACCGACTTTCGAAGCAACGTAAAACGCCACACGCGCGTTAACAACGTTGATCCATCGTCGATTATACGACGAGGTTCGCACAATCATTGGGCCAGAACCGTTGAAAAGGGTGTCGATGACTAAGCTGGAACGCAGTTGATGGCTCAACCACGAGGCTAATCACACCGATGAAAGAGGTTATGTTTGTTACCCGGCGGTGGCGCCCCCCACGCGTTACCTCAGTTCCGGTGGCGCCACCTACTCGCGGCGGCTTCGGGAAACAACGAAATTTTGTTCAACCGACCTTCCCCCCTCCCCGCCGCCGGAAATTTCGAGGAGTTTCGAGACCTGTGTATGAGTATATAAGACCGTGGGGGTTAGGAGCACGGTGAGTGCGGGCGCGGCTAATCGGGGCGAAGAATATTCAACTTGAAAACGTGGCTTGAGGCGCGGGGGTGAGGGAGGGGGGGGGCGAGGCGGGCCGGAACAGACAAATGAGTGGTCGCGCGAGCTCGGATTTCCGGGAATCTCATTCAATCAAACTTTTTTTTTTTTTTTCAAATGCGTGCGCAGGCAAGCACGATAAAATCTTTCAATCTTTATTTAACGTGACTCGTGCGCATTTGGCGTTTCTTCCGGACCTCGTCTGACTAACTACGTCCAATCATGCATCGAATAAATTATAATGATCGATCGTGGTTCAGCAAAGACAGTTTCAATCCAACAAAATGGGAAGCCAAAATTATTTAAAAAAAAAACAAAAAAAAAACCGTTATAACTTCCAAACGAAGCGAAAAAGAGGAAACCATCCCCTAATTTTTTCAATCAAATTTCTTTGTAATTTTTTCCTAATGATTTTTCAATTTTTTTTTCAAATTTTTATAAATCATACTATTGCCGCGTTGAAAAAAATCGTTTCGAACCACTAAATCATCAGAGTGATCCTTAGCAAGGATCATTTTTGGTTTTTCATTTGAAAAAAATATTTTTTTTACAATTTTTAATTTTTTTAAAAATTGTTTGGCTTGAAGTTGCTCTTGGGGTCATTTTGACCCCCTCCCCCCCAGTGACCTCAAAGGGTTAAAATTACCTCAGGTGCCCCATGGGTTTTCGTTCGCGGCCATGTTTTTTTGGACACCCTTTATATATATATATGCATTCAACATATATATTCATATGTTGCGATACACGTGTATGAAAAAACATATAGGCGAGTGAGAACGTATATATATATATATATATTTGGGGATTTGTATGGGCACATGAAAACGTTTTCTACACCCGGGCCAGTCTATAATTTGTCGGGGTGAGTTACCGCCCTTGTCTTTGCTCAGCACGCCGGGCGTTCGTCGTTCGGTTTCGCTGCGGTCTCTTGGTGGCCACACATATATCTATACATATATATTAGGGTGGTCCTTAGCAAGGGTGATTTTTTAATAAAAATTGCGTAACCCCCCACACAGGTTCCAAATAATTCGAAAAAAATGTTCGCCAAGTCCCCCCCAACCTATCTCAATATCAACCCACGCCTGTGAAATTTCCGAATTTTTCGAAATCACAATACCACGAAAAATGGTTCATCGAGTTGAATTAATCATAGCTGAAAAACATGAACGTAAGCAAAAATTTGCTCGATATGGTTTGTTCGTCGGGAAACGATGCGTGCTTCGCTCGAAAAATATGCCAATCCCCGGAAAAAAAACAAAATGGCGGAACTGATATGGCCGTCATTTTGTTTTCACCATTTTTTTTCCGAGCAAAGTACGGCATCGTTATCGACGAAAAAACCGCGTGTGTGGAGCAAATTTTTCTTACGTTGATGTTTTTTCAGCTATGATGAATTGACTCGATGAACATTTTCGTGGTATTGTAATTTCCGAAAAATTTGGAAATTTCACAGGCGTGGGTGAATATTGAGATGGGTTGGGGAGACTTGGCGAACATTTCTTTTTCATTATTTGGAACCTGTGTGGGGGGTTACGCTATTTTAATTCGATAATTATCCCTGCTAAGGACCACTCTAATATATATGTATCTATAGATATATGTGTGTGAGGTACCCTATCCTCACAGCTTTTGATGTTATCGGTGCATACCAGCACCGTATTCGGTTGGACAGGTGGCCACCCCGGGACTCCCACACGCACCGTTCTCTTCTCTCTCTCTCTCTCTCTCTCTCCATCTTTCATCTTCGTTAGTTTCTTCTGCTTCCTCTTCATCTTCTCACACGTTCCATCCAGTCGTGTACCATGGCGCACGACGACGACGACCGAGTGCGTGCAGACTTGGCCCACGCGACCTAATATATAGAATACTCTTCGTGAGACGCATTAAAAAAAAAAAAAAAAAAAAAAAAAAAAACCCATCACCAACCGAGTTAACGAAAAATTCACGAACAATTTATTTTTATTTTTATTTATTTGATTCTTGATTTTTCAAAGTTATCTACACGTCGCGAACGACTTCGTTGAACATTCTTCGAGCATAATTATGATCAAATGTTGTGGTTTATTCGCCACGTATATAATTCGCAATGACAGGTAATTTTTTTTTGTATGTTTTTTTTGGTTTTTTTTTTCGATAAACCGGGTGTCGTGAATATTAATCATCAAACCGTGAATATTTATTCGAATAAAAAAATGATAATAATGATAATTATCGGTACGATTAAATTGTACTCTTACCATTTGCATAAAAAGAATAAAAAAAACAAATAGAAATTATTTCTCTTCGTCGTAAATTAGATTCGATGTTTCAAAATAATTATCAATTATCAATGATTGAAATAGCGTGAGATAAACATTTGAGCCACAATTTTTCATTTTTTTTGTTTTTTTTTTTTTTGCTTCACTAAAAAAATATGAGAAAAAGATTAATAAATAATTGAACTGCGAATTTTTAGGTTTCAGAATAAAGTTGAAACGCAGATGAGTAATTGCTCATAACTTGTTTCTACTTTTCAACCTCCATCACCCTGGTTCTGGAAATCTCATGACTGGGGTCGGAACGGACCCCATGCCGAATTTTGAAAAAAAAAGAGGTTTTGCTTTGATTTTTTCTTTGCGTTTTTCAGTCTTCAAATGAATTTTTCATCAACTTAATGTCAATAAAATCAGATTTTTCGCAGACCATTCTCTTCCTTAAATAAAAAAAACAAAACAAAGGAAATCACGACGAGAAAGTATCATCATAGGACCGGTTGTATGACCAAGAAAATGCGTGGGGTCCCTTTGGACCCCAGTCATGAACGTTTGAAGTTAAAAGAAATTAATTCGTGAGCTGGAAAGGAAATGTCATGTTGAAACGAAATTGATGCAAAGGTGAAAAATGTTGACTCTCGAAAAGCTGCTACGACTTTGCACGTTTTTTGTTGGGCCGAGGTGTACCTGCGTGAAAAAAAAAAATTGAGACAGAAAAAAACATAGAAATGAAAATAAAAAAGAAGAAGAGTTAACGGTGAGGACGGGCACGTATAGTCCGAGGAAAGATGAGGGAGAGAGGGAGAGAGAGAGAGAGAGAGAGGGAGAGGGTGCGGGCAGACTCTTCGGGGTAATTTAACACCGGAAGCGTCTCGAGCGTGACGCCACCCTGAAGTTGCAGGATACGCGCGGCGCGCCCGTACCCAATACTCGTTTTTTATTTTTTTTTTCTTGCGAATTTGTATTTTGTGCGTGTACGTAATATCCACGTGTAAAGGTGCCATTACATTGACGCACGGATGTTGCGTCGAACGCTCGCTTATATATATATATATATATATATATATATATATATATATATACCGGGTGTCCCATTTTAATCTTACACTTGATTTATCTCGAAAAATACGACTCCGATCAAGAATTGAGTCGAATAAAACTTGAAGGGCCTGGAGGGGGACGTACAAAAAAATTTTTTTTTTTCGTCCAAAATTCAAAATGGCGGTGTTAAGGTGGCTAACATGTTTTTTTTAAATAGAACCATACTAATTCCTTCGCACCAAAAATTTTGTCATGTCAAAACTGACATCTTTTGTAGGAAACTTTTTTCGATAAAGTTCATAATTTTTTGGTTAGAACACAATTTTTCAATTGACTATTTTAGCGTTATCCAGGATGTACCACGAGGAGGTAAAGTCTTTAACATCCCATGTGTAAGTGTAAGTGTAAGTGTAAGTGTAAGTGTAAGTGTTAGTGTAAGTGTAAGTGCAAGTGTAAGTGTAAGTGTAAGTGTAAGTGTAAGTGTAAGTGTAAGTGTAAGTGTAAGTGTAAGTGTAAGTGTAAGTGTAAGTGTTAGTGTAAGTGTAAGTGCAAGTGTAAGTGTAAGTGTAAGTGTAAGTGTAAGTGTAAGTGTAAGTGTAAGTGTAAGTGTAAGTGTAAGTGTAAGTGTAAGTGTAAATGTAAGTGTAAGGGTAAGTGTAAGTGTAAATGTAAGTGCGTGTGAAACACTCGCAAAGATTAGGTCTCTGCGGCTCGTCACTTCCGCAGTATTTTTTGACTCCAAACCCTCTTTGTGACCGTACTCCGAACCCTTCCTAAAGGTGTTCAAATATTCCACCATTCATATTCAAGCATGTCTGAACTCGTCTCTCAAAGGCATCAACTGTTCGCAAGAGAACATCTCGCGGGACTGCCCTGCAGGCAGCTCTTATCCGCTCCTTCATATTCTCTCGTGTTGTTGGAGCTCGACGGTAGACGACGTCTTTGAGGTAGCCCCACAAGAAAAAATCGGGAGCGGTAAGATCAGGTGACCTCGGAGGCCAGGGGACCGGACCATCTCGACCAATCCACCGTCGACCGAATGTCGCGTCGAGATAATTTCGAACCACACATGCCCAGTGAGCGGGTGCACCGTCTTGCTGAAACCACATTTGTTGACGTGTACCGAGATCAAGATCTTCTAGCAAAACGGGCAATTCATTTTGTAAGAAATCGAGATAACGGGCAGCGTTCACATTTCCCTCGAAGAAGTAGGGACCTATTATTTGCCCGTTAACAATGCCACACCAAACATTCAAACTCCACCGATGCTGGTGATCGATCTGTCTCACCCAATGTGGATTCTGATCAGACCAATACCGAAAGTTCCATCGAATTGTCTGACCTCGGTTGTTGAACGTAGATTCGTCACTGAACATAACGAATCGGAAAAAGTCTCTGTATCGACCGATTCGTCTCAATGCCCACCGGCAAAACGCTATCCTTCGCAACGGATCAGGATTAGGCGTGTCTTGGTGGAATTGTATCCGGTACGGGTGGAGTCTCGCACTTCTCAATACTCGGTGCACTGTGGATCTAGGAAACCCCAGTCGTTCCGAGATAACTCGAACACTCACATGAGGATCGATTGCTATCATGGCTAAAATAGCCAGGTTTCGAGCCCCATGCGGGCCATCGAAATCGTTGATGACGTTTCGGAAACGTTGGCGTTGGCGGATCATCCAACCTGACCTCGCTCTCCGTTCGAGGGCTTGGATTGTCTGCCGTGATGGGTGACGACGATGAGGATACTCACGTCGATACAAATTTTCGGCTCGTAAATAATTCCTCCCACAACTCCCTAAGATTAGAAGCATATCAACGATTTCGTTGGGCCTGAAATCAGACATTGTTGAATTGCCGTCAGCATTAATTAAAAAAGATAATATTAAAACAGCTCGTCACTGTTTGGATTTTTTTTCTCTTCAATTCGTCGCTGTTCAAATTCTTCGGTAAGCTGGATACGGATAGGACGAATTTTCATAGTCCCTCATATCAGACTTAGAGGTATGAAACTTTTCAAAATTTTTTCAAGTTCCCTTCGAGAAAGGATAGAAATAAGAGAAAACGAAATCTCAAAAGGAACGCTTGTAGTAGACTTCTGTTTATGAACCCTTCCTCTTTTTTTGAATCCAATAGGTCACCACTTGAGATGTTCTCTTACGAACAGTTAATGGTTTTGAGAGACGAGTTCAGGCATGCATAATGGGAGGCAGAACGTTTGCCGCTCGGTCTCTTTCACTCCACCGTGAGCACCAATAGTGCCCTCTCTCTTGCGTGCACAAGCGTTCTGCCTCGTCTTAAACATAAATGGTGGAATATTTGAACATCTTTAGAAAGGGTTTGGAGTACGGTCACAAAGAGGGTTTGGAGTCAAAAAAAACTGCGGAAGTGACGAGCCGCTGAGACCTAATCTTTGCGAGTGTTCCACACGCCCGCACGCACTTACACTTACACGTACACTTACCCTTACCCTTACACTTACACTTACACTTACACTTACACTTACACTTGCACTTACACTTACACTAACACTTACACTTACACTTACACTTACACATGGGATGTTAAAGACTTTACCTCCTCGTGGTACATCCTGGATAACGCTAAAATAGTCAATTGAAAAATTGTGTTCTAACCAAAAAATTATGAACTTTATCGAAAAAAGTTTCCTACAAAAGATGTCAGTTTTGACATGACAAAATTTTTGGTGCGAAGGAATTAGTATGGTTCCATTTAAAAAAAACATGTTAGCCACCTTAACACCGCCATTTTGAATTTTGGACGAAAAAAAAAAATTTTTTTGTACGTCCCCCTCCAGGCCCTTCAAGTTTTATTCGACTCAATTCTTGATCGGAGTCGTATTTTTCGAGATAAATCAAGTGTAAGATTAAAATGGGACACCCGGTATATATATATATATATATATATTCATATTTTTTTGTCACTTTTGCACCATGCCAGTGAAGTTGAAACTGTTTGAACACCATATCGACGCAATTTTGGTGACCTGGGCCGGAAATACATGTGTCACAAATAAATAATTGATTCATCTGTAGAGAAAAATTAACTTGGGGTTGGTAATCATGTTGAGTAGTATTCAAATAGTAGTAAGTGTAAGTGTAAGTGTAAGTGTAAGTGTAAGTGTAAGTGTAAGTGTAAGTGTAAGTGTAAGTGTAAGTGTAAGTGTAAGTGTAAGTGTAAGTGTAAGTGTAAGTGTAAGTGTAAGTGTAAGTGTAAGTGTAAGTGTAAGTGTAAGTGTAAGTGTAAGTGTAAGTGTAAGTGTAAGTGTAAGTGTAAGTGTAAGTGTAAGTGTAAGTGTAAGTGTAAGTGTAAGTGTAAGTGTAAGTGTAAGTGTAAGTGTAAGTGTAAGTGTAAGTGTAAGTGTAAGTGTAAGTGTAAGTGTAAGTGTAAGTGTAAGTGTAAGTGTAAGTGTAAGTGTAAGTGTAAGTGTAAGTGTAAGTGTAAGTGTAAGTGTAAGTGTAAGTGTAAGTGTAAGTGTAAGTGTAAGTGTAAGTGTAAGTGTAAGTGTAAGTGTAAGTGTAAGTGTAAGTGTAAGTGTAAGTGTAAGTGTAAGTGTAAGTGTAAGTGATACGCAGGTGCTGTTACCGCGTCGTGTAGGAAGGCAGAAGGTGGAAGGCGCGATGGTGGATTGAGTAAAAAAAATGAATTTAAAGAAAAATGTAAGTTAATAAAAAAGTAAAAAAGAAATCACGGCACGCCTTAATATCGAGATAGAGAGCTGACATTCGGATAACTTGTTCTTTTTGAGATTAACTTCGGATTGTTCAACTTCAAAAAAAAAAGTCGTTAAAATTATTAATAAACATTATTGACGCAACCCTTAGCATTCAGATAAGGGGCTTAAATTTAGAGAACTTTCGGCGAGGAATCGGCAAGTTAAGATAGCTTGTTTCTTGAATGCTTGGATAAATTTCATAATAACTCGGAAACTATGTGAGATACGACGATAATGCAAATAACCTTATTTGTAGAAAATTAAATTCTCTACAGAAAATATTGAATGAGATTTTTTCATTCTTTCGCAAGTTTTTGAAATATTCGAGACATGGGAGGACCAAAAAATTTTTCGACCCCAAATAAGGACCACCCTAATATATATTTTTATACGAATTTGTGTATATGTGTGTGTGTGTGTGTGTGTGTGTGCTAATCTCGCGTTAGACCTTCTACGCAGCGTGCGGAGTACGTATTCCGCAAGCGCGCACGGTCCTTCGTCTCTCTCCGTGAAGATTGAATTACCGCGCGTCCACGGACTCAACCTCCCTCCCCCTCCCCATCCTCCTGCCCTCTCGACCGGTGTGGCAACTCCATTACTTAACCCGCAACGTCGCGGAAACTGTATCGACCAGTCTTTTTTTATGAAAAAGAAAAAAAAAATCTGTCCTTTCTTATAAAATGGATTTTTTTTCATAAAAATATTGTACAAAGGTGATGCGATATGATTTTTTTTCATTTTTATTTATGTGTTTCATGCCGACAGACTAAGAATTAAAGTGCGGGATAATGCTACAGGTGGCGATATTGTGTGAAGATGATTCAGCTAATAAAGCTGAGGAATTATTTTTCAATATAAATTTTCTAACGATGCAAAATGCAAAAATTAAGGTAAAAAAATTGGAATAATTGAAAAAAAAAATATAGTCAAGTAGCGTGTTGAGCATGTACATGATGGGGTTTCGTTGTCATTTCGTAGTAGCCATTGACAAAACATGTCAATCTCCAAGAAAACGCCTCAACGAAAATTTTTGTTATTTTTATAATTTTTTTCGTAAACCTATTTTTGCTACGGTGTTCGTTATAATTATGATCGAATGTACCGATTGAAAGCTACATTCTGGAATTTTTTCCGATTTTTCGAATCGACAGTTTGGAAATTAGAGGGCGGGGGAGGGGCGACCCTCCGACGACGACTTTGAGAGCGAATATCTCGCGACCGAAGAGTTGAAATGAAAAATGTCCCGGAGCACTTGAAATTGCAATCGAGGAGACCTATTGAAAGACACCCCACTCGATGGGGGTGACCAAAAAAAAAAATTTCGAGTCCATTTTTTAATGTGAGACGGTGTCAAGTTTTTTTTTTTTTTCAAATTTTATCATTTCCGTTTTTGGGGTCATCGATCTACGAGTCCGTGTACCGAAATTTCATCCTAATCGGTCGCACACAAATGACCGAATGGGGGAGGACCGTGACACACACAAAGACAGACCAACCGAAACCATAAGGGCCGGGTTGCCCCCAGACTCCGTTCGTCAATGCGTTATCGAGATGAACATCCACGAGCTTTGTTTCTACTCCGACCGTGTCCGCCATTTTGCCGAATGACGCAACCCGCGGAGCGCGGGAAGGGGGGGAGGGGGGGGACGTCGGGGCCGCACACGTGAGGCACAGCCCGATTGTCAAGACACAAACGGAAGAGATGAAAAAGAAGAAGAAAAAAGAAGAGAAGAGAGAACAAAAAAAAAACAACATACACACACACTTGAAAAACGTCTCGAGGAAGATGCGCTGATGGTGGCAAACCCAAGAAGGCGCACACGGTTCAACGACGATGGAGTACGAAGCGTCGCGAGACGTATGAGGGTATATATATCTACGTGAGAGAACGAGACAGAGAGAGAGAGAGAAGGAAAGAGAGCGAGAGAGAAAGAAGAAGAAGACTCCTTCTTGTGGTGCGCGCGGGCCACGAGAAGAGTCGCTGGGCCGGGTGGGGCGGGGGGCAGGGGCGTGGGGCGGTTGGGGCGGGGGGCAGGCGCGAGGGGCGAGGGGCACGAGGCGTGGGGCCAGGGGCGCGCGGGAGGAGGGGGCGGGCGGAGGCGGCCGCGGGGATACACGGTAATCCGACACCTGGCCGCGCACCGAACGTAACGTGAGAGCCCCTTACCGCGGGTTCCAGCAGCTCCTCTCGATCCACCCCCTGGACCCCCTCGCCCCCCTCGCCCCACCGACGTTTGCCCCCGTCGGGGGCGGGGGCCAGGGGGAAGGGGGGAGGGGGTACACTCGCGCGGGATGTTCCTCGCGCGGGTCTGGCACTCATCCGAGGATGGTCCCCACGTCGTTGGCTTTCTCTTAGAGCTTCGGTTAACGGGGGGAGGGGAGGGGGCTAAGGTATTAACATTTTTTGGATTTTTCTTTTTCTAATTTTTTTCAACCGAATGCATAATATCTCGAGAATAATGTGTGAAAATTTCAAGTCGATTGGAGCAAAATTTGACGACGTTTTTGACGTTTAACTTCAAAGCGTTTTACTGAAGCTTTGAAATTAGCTGATTTTTATAGCGAAAACCGGTTTTTTTGCTTACGAGTGCTACGAAAAAATCAAAAATGAAAATAAAAAAATCGTCGAGGGATTATCTCGAGAAACATTTGCTTTAACGAATGCATTTTGATTTTTTTGTTTCAGATGATTCTTTTGCGAGTTATGATGAACACCGCGAAGCAACGTTTTTTTCGAGGCGCCTCCTGAGATTCACTGTCATCAACTTAATTTTCAATATTTTGGAATGAAAATTAAGGAAAATGTTGTTCAAATGTTGTATTATTATATGGAAATTTATAGAATAAATTTACACTATTTCTATCTCCAGAAAAAAATCTTAAAAATATGCTTCTTTTTCACCGAATTAAATTTACTTCGTGTGCAATGAAAATACTAATTTTCAACATTGATTTTGTCCATCAAAACCCTCCACTTTTATTATTCGACATAGACCGAAAGTCGAAGAGTTCAAACTTCAAAATAAATATTACTTCTTTTTCCAAAGTTGATGAGAGCTCTATTTTTATTTTGTCAAAAATATAATATCCTAAGAGTAAAACGGCGTAAGATTTATTTTAACCATTTTGCATGAATTAAAGTTTTTCACGATTTCGTGTTTTGACTACTCAAAAATCATCAAATAGAAGACAACGACTATAAGATTATTTGTAAAACATGTTAAATCGAAGTTTGTCCCAAGATTCAAGTCGATAAGTTGAAAAAAACTTAGATGGGCTTAATTTTTGATTTACCATATTCAAAAAAAAAAAATAAAACATTTTCATAGTTTCAAACACAATCCATTAAAATCTTACCAAACAAACCAAAAAAAAAATAATGATCAATGTTTTCGTTGTATTGTAAAACGAAAGAAAATTACTTTTCACTTCAAGTTCAACTTCAAATTTGATAATGTTGCTCGTGTGTATTTTCGTGTTTGAGTTTGGACGAATTATCGACGAAAAAGTGAAAAGGAACCCCTTTGGGTGGTGTTTGCCCCCTCCACCCCCTTCACCCTTCTTCCCCCACTCCACCCCCTCCTTCGCCCCTAACCTCTGACCCCTCATCGACGATACAGTGTATGCAAACTTCGAGGTTTACAATTACATTGCGGATGGGGAAGATGATTAAAACGAAACAACCCCATCGACGCACCCCATCATCGTACACCCTCACTAACACACACACACACACGTGACAACCCTGTCTCGACCATGATCAGTTGTGTCTAACCTCACGTACAAGGATTATAAACGGTATGCATTGTTTGGGAAACTACAACCCCAGCCAAAAGTTTGGGTACACTTCACGAAATTCCGTGCCGCACTAAAAGTTCGATAACTCAGTGAAAAATAGAGCTAATCGAATTTCCAAAGCGGCATTTTAAAAAGGACATATCAGGCTTGATTTTGCTTACTTGGAAAAATTTTTGCGATTTTTTTTTTGAGCACGGTACAACGGTCTGAAAATTGCCATTTTTTGAAACTTTTTTTCGGCTGTGTTCAATGGGTTGCATGGCTTCTGGAGATTTTTTTGGTCAATTTTGTTTGGAATATCCTTGAAACGGTAACCAATAGCTTCAATTTCATTTTTTCAGAAAACTTCGTGCGATTTTTTTTAAGGGAGTTATGATTGTTTTTATGTAAAAACGACCATTTTCATAAAAGGCAGCACAACTGAAAAACTTTGAGGTTAAAATAGAATTGTCAAGATAGAAAAAAGTTGCGGACAATCATGTTGAATCGACTGGAATTTTTTCGAAATTTTCCTTCAAAACTTGTTTTTTTTTCACGATTTTGGGTCGAGCCTCTAATAATTTAAGCGGGTCAAACTCGTAGAATATTGAGTTCAGGCTCAATTGGCACGGGAAAAAATGTTCTAATTTGAACATTTTGAGCGTTTTTTGTTTTTACGGGAAAGTAAAAACAAAAAATCACTGCATTTTTACCTTCCCGACCAAACGCTGGATAAACAATGCCATATAGACCAAAAGTTCACATAAACAATGTTGTAGAGAATTGAATTTCCTACTAAAAAGTCCCCGACATCATCCATCTAACTCTGATAATTAAAGCGTGGGGAAAGCTCGAAAGTCGAAGGAATGTTGAAAGCATTTCAGCAGCTCGAAAGTCAGGAAAAGTTGAAAACATTTCCCGACTTTCGAACTTTCCCACGGGTAAATTATCGAAGTTAGATGGATACCGTCGCTGACTTTTTCATAGAAAATTCAATTCTCCACAACATTGTTCATGTGAACTTTTGGTCTACATAGCGTTGTTTATCCAGCGTTTAATAAAAACAATAAAATAATCAATGCATTGGTTCTCTCATTATTTTCACCTTCCAGTCCAAATCCCGGATGAACAACGCTATATAGACCAAAATTTCACATAAACAATGTTGCAGAGAATTGAATTCCCTACAAAAAAGTTCCTAACGTCATCCATCTAACTCTGATAATTAACGCGTGGGGAAAGCTCGAAAGTCGGGGAAATGTTGAAAGCCGCTTCTCCTGTTAGACGTTCGGAATATTTGTACGTTCGCTACAATGTCATTCTGAATCTCAACGATTCGCTGCAATGTCATTTCACAGCCGCGACCCTTGGTAATACAGTCATTCGAAACTCCGACTGTGTGCTTCGCTATGTCTCACGCATTGTTTTTTTTTATTTAAAAAAAAAAAATTTTATCGCTTGAACCTTTCACGTTGACGCTTCTCTGACGTTTGTCTCTCGCGACGTTGGAAGCTTCTTGCTCGTCTCGCAACCGTGATCCCGTTCTCGCGGCTGCGGAACGATATATACGCGACGTCGCAATAATCGTCAACCGTCGTATATCTTGGGTTGCCGACGACTGGTTATGGGGGGCTCACCCGTGAGGTGAGCACCGTTGCGTTGACGCCTTTCCCTCCCGGTAATTGGAGAACCGAGGGAGGCCTATCGATTACGATGAAAACTCGACTGCATCACCGACGCACCAATTGTGTCTGCGTGAACATGCATATATATATTAGGGTGGTCCTTATTTGTGGTAAAAAAAAATGAAGCGCATCATTTTTTCAAATATTTCAAAAACTTTGGAAAAAGGGAAAAAATCTTATTGAATCTTTTTTGTAAAGAATTCAATTTTCTACAAAAAAGGTTATTTGCATTATCGTCGTATCTCACATAGTTTCCGAGTTATTATGAAATTTATCGAAGCTTTTGAGAAACAAGCTATCTCAACTTGCCGATTCCCCGTTGAATTCAATCACTGGAAAATGTTTTAAATTGGCATCGAAGACCTACTACAATAAGTGAAAAATCTGCGGAGTTGCGGATTTTTCGGTGCAATACTGCGGAAGGAAAAAAATATAAACTATCAGGTGTCAAAAATCCTGTGTTAATCAAATGGCGAAATTCGAGGGCTTTGGGGCGGTACTTAGAATTGGTCTACGAGGCTGGGCCTTCGGCTACCTTAAAAATTATTTATTTAGAGACATTTAAGCCCATGGGAGGGACAAAAAATGTTTGACCCTGAATAAGGACCACCCCAGTATATATATATTCACACAATGACGTATGTAACACATGGATGTCCGTTCGCCTACCGGTTTCCGTTCACCGATTCACTTAGGCGACCTTTTTTACGTGCCGCCATTGCTCACGGGTCGCATAACAACACTTGCCAGGCTAATCGTGACACGGGAAAGTCACAATCCGTATTATTCGTTCATTAAGGAGAAGGCTGAGTCATCTAAAAAATTGAAAACTTTTTTTTTTCGTTTCATGATGAATCGAAATTAAAAATCGATCTTACCCTCATCGAATACCTACAGTTATCTATCATTTTAATTTTTTTCATAGTTATATGAAGCATATGAACGCTGTGAGATTTATCACAAAATTGTTTCATTTGGAGTAGCTTTTGGACCATACGACTCGACGGATTTTCAATTCTGACGTTTCATTTTCTTCGTAAGAGACTACATTCTTGAATGACTGTGGGAATTGGGGATGCGAGGTGAAATGAATTTATGGTGACCCATTATTCAACTGTTTATCCGAAAAAATTACAGAAAACTTGTTTTTTCATTCACGTTATAGGTCGCCACAATGTCCAGAGAGGGTGGAAAAAAAATCCCAACACTCATCCGAGAATGTAGTCTGTTACGAAGAAAATGAGACGTCGGAATTAAAAATCCGTTGACGCGTATAGTCCAAAAGCTACTCCAAGTAAAAAAATTTTTTGATAAATCTTACAGCATTCAGATGCTTCATATGGCTATGAAAAAATTTGGAATGATAGCTCAATATAGATATTTTATAAGGATAAAATCGTTTTTAAATTTGGATTGATCGTGTCACAGAAAGAAAAAAAGAATTCCAATTTTTTAGGTGTCTCGCCCCCTCAAGGAAGGAGTAATATTAATTCGATAAAAAAAAAACATTTTCGATATTTTTTTTTTGACGACACAGTTTACATATATTTATTCCCATAATCACTACAAACTAAAGTAACATTTGAAGAGTATTCCATAAAATTTTCATTCATTTTCATGAACAAACGAGCCACTGACAGCGAATCTCCGCAAACGTCTAAAAAAAAAAGTTTCATCGCGTTGCCCCCCATAACTCATCACCGAATCATCCAAAACCAAAGAACCAAAATAATTCCATCAGTCGATGAGTTTCCGCAGGTAACGACGTCGAGTTTATTTTTTTTCATCGATATTTCAATTTTTCACAGCACTTTGAAGTCGAAATTCTGTTTTTTCATGAAAAATTTTATTCACCATTTTGACTTCCAAGTGGTCTAAAAAATTGAAAAATCGATAATAAAAAAAAACAAATATGACAAACGATGTGCAAAAAATGTGAGTTAAAAATGGGTTCGGGCGAATATTTCCGGATCACCGTGGTCGCGCCTCATCGGCCCATCGATGACACGGTCGCGTGGCGCTGACGCGTGCGCCAGACCCTCCCCCTTTATTTTCAGCAAAATTATGGCATTAGCGCGATCCATTACCGCAACGTTGCCAACCTCGTGTTTTTATCATCCCTCGGACACCGATACAGTGTTGGTTTACACGAGAATTGGCACGTGAATGAATCCCGACGTACGGTCGGGGCGTTAAGGGGGAGGGAGAGGAGGGGAGACTGAAAAAAAAAAAAAAAAAAAAAAATTCTAACGTACGTGATGATCCCATCAAGGAACGCGTGCTGGTGCCACGCGGCCGACTCCCGGTGGCAACGTTCCCACCCTTCGGCCAACGTTCCACCGTGAACACGGTTCACCGTTGTCCGTACGTTCCGAAACCTTAACGATCTCGTCATTATCTTGTCTCGTCCAATTATGGTCCCTCGATGAACGTCAGTGATGTGCCGCGTGGAACGATGAACCGATCGCTCGCCCGGCTGGATTAACGATCGCCCCACGGATCATCGGACGATCGATGTGAATCCGTTTCCATTAAGGGGGTAAATTGGTCCGGATTGCCGGAAAAATGGGTGAACTTTGGGAATTATTATCTCAGAAACTGTTCGTCCGATTGAATTCGGGTTGGTTTTGTTCGAAAGTATGTACATTGAGGTATGTTGACGAATTTTTGTTTGAATGTACAGCGAATGGGGGCGCTGTTATTCTGGCCGGCGTAAAATAACTTTTTCAAAGTCGGTTTCGACTTTTTTTTTCGGATAACGGATTGACCGATTCCTTTGAAAATTGGACACGATATGCACGGATAGGTAATGAAGTTCGGCACGTAGGATTTTTTCACGCATCTAACTTCGATAATTAACGCGTGGGGAAAGCTCGAAAGTCAGATAATGTTGACAACATTTCAACAGCTCGAAAGTTAGGAAAAGATAGAACCATTTTCTGACTTTCGAGCTTTCCCACGGGTGAATTATCGAAGTTAGATGGATGTCGTCGGGGACTTTTTTATAGGAAATTCAATTCTCTGCAACATTGTTCATGTGAACTTTTGATCTATGTGGCGTTGTTTATCCAGCGTTTAATTAAAACAATAAGAAAATCAATGCAACGATTTTTTTTATTGTTTTTATCTTTCCGTCCAAATGCCGGATAAGCAACGCTATATAGACCAAAAGTTCACATAAACAATGTTGCAGAGAATTGAATTTCCTACAAAAAAGTCTCTAACGGCATACATCTAACTCACATAATTAACGCGTTGGGAAAACTCGAAACTCGGAGAATTGTTGAAAACCTTGCTCGTTCTAAATTTCGAGCCCCCCACCCTCCATCACCCCTCCCAGCACCTTGAATTTACAAGTAATCACGGCTAACGGAGGCTCGACAATGAAATTCAACTCAACAATGATTTATCGTCAATGGCAATGAAACGGCAAATCGTTTACCAAATAAATTAACCACATCGATTTGCTCGCAATATAATTCCAGTCGCGGTGCTAAAAGGGTAGCGTGACTTTAATCGGGTATGTAAATTGACCTGGTTCGTCGAGATATATAATACACACACACACACACATACGTGGTGCATATATATATATGTACATACGTAGCGTATGTAATTCGTCGTGGCATCCAGTGGCAATGCATTGCTAATGAAACGAGCTTGACTCGGTTGGGTTATAAGTCGTTCGAGTTCCACTACTACCTCGTTCCTCTCTATAGAAACTCGCTACCAGGATCCTACATACAAGTCTCGAAACTCCTCGAAATTTCCGGTGGCGGGGAGGGGGGGAAGGTCGGTTGAACAAAATTTCGTTGTTTCTCGAAGCCGCCGCGAGTAGGTGGCGCCACCGGACCTGAGGTAACGCGTGGGGGGCGCCACCGCCGGGTAACAAACATAACCTCTTTCATTGGTGTGATTAGCCTCGTGGTCGAGCCATCAACTGCGTTCCAGCTTAGTCATCGACACCCTTTTCACGGTTCTGGCCCAATGATTGTGCGAACCTCGTCGTATAATCGACGATGGATCAACGTTGTTAACGCGCGTGTGGCGTTTTACGTTGCTTCGAAAGTCGGTGAAATCATTGTTCGATTCGTACAATGGCCGATTGGGTTATTGGCAAAGACATCGACGATCCGCTTCCGTCTCTCTTGCCGCGTGAGCACCTTTGGCTCCGGTGGCGCTCTACTCGCGGCGGCCACGAGAAACAACGGACAACATTTTGTTCATACGTATACCGGTCCTAATAGTCGGAGTTTTAAGACCCTGTATATAAGACACACCGTGCTGGCTACCCACTTACCCATGGGTTAACCATTTCACACACACACACACACACACACAGCATTTAACTCACGTGTCGGGCAACGTGTGGAACCCAACGCACCGTATAATAACAATTTAACACGACAGACAGACGCGGGATCAAGGTGCGGTGTGTAATTCGCTTTCGCTTCGGCCTAATACCTTCTCACATGTCGATTTAGCTTTTCTCGTGGGTGACTCAGATTGTCGGGAATGCTCTTGTACGTCCAATTGTATCTGTCCTAGTAGTTCTATAAAAATTCCACCAGGGGGAGCGCAGAAGGAAGGAGAAAGGGAGGGGTTTAAAATTGGCTAAACGATTGACAAGGCTCTTAAATCGATCCCTCGAGGGGATGGTTTAAAAATCATTGAGAGGCGTCAGTCGGGTCGATATCCCATCTCTTTCTCTCTTTACGCTTCTGAACTCACGTAAAGCGACGGGAACACATAAAAAAAAAAAACAAAAAAAAATCAAACTGAAAAAAATCTATTAATAAAATTGGTAAAACTACGCATTACCGATTACCGATCCTACGATTTAAAAAATATCAAAAGTTGCTTTTTTCGTATTCACAATTTGGGGAAATTTCGAAAACTAAAATAGCGAGTTCATTTTTTGAGAAAAAAACAATATTTTGCCGTGAAACGGACGTTCAACTTGCTCAATAAAATCTGAATTAATTTTTTTCTGGAAGACCATGAGAAAGACGCACATTTTCGTTTTTTACAAATGTAAATACGTCAAATCCTGCCAAAGATAATGCCATTTGAATGGAAAAATAGAATAAAAACGTTAATTAACGAGAGAAACGCCAGAATTTTTTTTTTTAAATCGGTAATCGGTGAATATATTGCAATAAAGTAACTTATTTTTTTTTAATTATTTGTGAGAATTTTTTTTTTAGTGCATAGTGTAAAATGCGCGTAGATTGGCGGGTGTATATAGCAAACGCTTTTAAACTAGAGAACTCGGTACCACACACGTCCGTACCGGCCACCCTCACTCGTGTTGCGTACTGATCATCCATATACACATATATGTATACATTAGGGTGGTCCTTAATGAAGGTTTTGACGAATTTCGACAAGTGCACCCTCCAGATAAGTTTGTGATAATCAAATAAAAATATGTGCGAAACCCCAGCACTGTAGTCCAATGAGAAGACGTGCCTGTGAGCTCGTTTTGTTTCCCCATTTGAATAACATGGGATTTTCAGACTAATTCGGTAATTATTTTTTCGAGTTGTCCCTGAGCACGCAACAAAATTCTTTATTCACACAAATCTATTGTCAATGAGTATAACTACTCGTACATTTTTTTACAAGACATAAACACAAATGAATTTCGAATTTGTATTGGAAATCGTTTATCCAGTTGTTATCATCGTTCATCGGTTCGCCGTTATCGATAATACACAGGTGAGGTCTTGTAAAAAAATGTACGAGTAGTTATACCCATTGACAATAGATTCATGCGAATAAAGAATTTTTCGCGTGCTCAGGGACAACTCGAAAAAATAATAACCGAATTAGTCTGTAAAATTCCATGTTATTCAAATGGGGAAACAATCGAGCTTACAGCCACGTCTTCTCATTGGACCACAGTGCTGGGGTTTCGCACATATTTTTATTCATTCATTTCGAACCTATCTGGAGGGTGCACTCTCCGAAATTCATCAACACTCCCATTAAGGACCACCCTGATATATATACGTATAAACGTTCTTTCTAATACACCTACAGCACGGAATAAGTATTATTACTCGACGGAACGTGAATCGCGGGGTTTTAAAACGTCCGGGGCAGTGAATTTCCGGTCGTATCTCGATGTAATCTCGAACGGTTTTCTCGATCGCGAAACGAAGCGAGATAAAAGGTAGAAACGTATATCGAACGCACCTAGGAGTATCTCGGGGTTTTGGTTTAGCATCCCGTGATGTGTTGTTTTTTTTTCCTTCGTCTTCGTCGTCGTCGTCGTCGTCGTCGTCGTTGTCGTTTGTCGTAGTTTGTCGTCGTTGTTGTACACGCATGCTCGGCGAGAATCCGAAATAACACGCTACTACACCCCATAAATACAGTCTGGTAATTGATTCGGTAATAACTAACTCAACTCCGAGAACCGATGCGTCCTTTACCGCCCTCGCCCCGTAATCTCCTCTCTCTTTCTTACTGTGTCTCGTTCCCATCCACTTTCACGATTTATTATGCAATGTCTCTATCTCTGTCTCTGTCTCTGTCTCTGTCTCTGTCTCTGTCTCTGTCTCTGTCTCTGTCTCTGTCTCTGTCTCTGTCTCTGTCTCTGTCTCTGTCTCTGTCTCTGTCTCTGTCTCTGTCTCTGTCTCTGTCTCTGTCTCTGTCTCTGTCTCTGTCTCTGTCTCTGTCTCTGTCTCTGTCTCTGTCTCTGTCTCTGTCTCTGTCTCTGTCTCTGTCTCTGTCTCTGTCTCTGTCTCTGTCTCTGTCTCTGTCTCTGTCTTTGTCTTTGTCTGTCTTTGTCTGTCTTTGTCTGTCTTTGTCTGTCTTTGTCTGTCTTTGTCTGTCTTTGTTTGTCTTTGTCTGTCTTTGTCTGTTTTTGTCTGTCTTTGTCTGTCTTTGTCTGTCTTTGTCTGTCTTTGTCTGTCTTTGTCTGTCTTTACCTGTCTTTGTCTATCTTTGTCTGTCTTTGTCTGTCTTTGTCTGTCTTTGTCTGTCTTTGTCTGTCTTTGTCTGTCTTTGTCTGTCTTTGTCTGTCTTTGTCTGTCTTTGTCTGTCTTTGTCTGTCTTTGTCTGTCTTTGTCTGTCTTTGTCTGTCTTTGTCTGTCTTTGTCTGTCTTTGTCTGTCTTTGTCTGTCTTTGTCTGTCTTTGTCTGTCTTTGTCTGTCTTTGTCTGTCTTTGTCTGTCTTTGTCTGTCTTTGTCTGTCTTTGTCTGTCTTTGTCTGTCTTTGTCTGTCTTTGTCTTTGTCTGTCTTTGTCTGTCTTTGTCTGTCTTTGTCTGTCTTTGTCTGTCTTTGTCTGGCTTTGTCTGTCTTTGTCTGTCTTTGTCTGTCTACGTCTCTGTCTGTCTTTGTCTGTCTCTGTCTACGTCTCTGTCTGTCTACGTCTCTGTCTGTCTACGTCTCTGTCTGTCTACGTCTCTGTCTGTCTACGTCTCTGTCTGTCTACGTCTCTGTCTGTCTACGTCTCTGTCTGTCTACGTCTCTGTCTGTCTACGTCTCTGTCTGTCTACGTCTCTGTCTGTCTACGTCTCTGTCTGTCTACGTCTCTGTCTGTCTACGTCTCTGTCTGTCTACGTCTCTGTCTGTCTACGTCTCTGTCTGTCTACGTCTCTGTCTGTCTACGTCTCTGTCTGTCTACGTCTCTGTCTGTCTACGTCTCTGTCTGTCTACGTCTCTGTCTCTGTCTCTGTCTCTATCGCTGTCTCTATCTCTGTCTCTGTTTCTCTGTCTATGTCTATGTCTATGTCTATGTCTATGTCTATGTCTCTCTGTCTCTCTGTCTCTTTGTCTCTCTGTATCTCTGTCTCTCTGTCTCTCTGTCTCTCTGTCTCTCTGTCTCTCTGTCTCTCTGTCTCTCTGTCTCTCTGTCTCTCTGTCTCTCGATCTGGGTTTGTCCGTCTCTGTTTTCTCGCCACGACTACGTTCTCAACGGGTCATAAGCCTCGTAGTTCCTTCATTCTCACATTCTTCTTCTCTATTTCGCTCTTTCTTTATTTCTTATTTCAGAACAGTTGTCCGACTCTTCGGTTCGTGCCACACGTAGCCCTACACTGCTACAACATGCATTCACATCCCCAGGCACCGAGAGAGCGAGAGAGAGAAAGACAGAGAGAGACAAAGAGAACGAGAATCTTCTTCGACATAAGTACGCAAGTTGCTCACGACACAATCTTAAATTAATCATCGTATTTTTAATTTTGTCACGAAGTTGATATGTTTTTCACAATTTTCCTTTAATTTCAACATTGAAATTCTTAATTTTCATTGCACTTGATAATAATAAATGTAAAATAAAAATAAAGATAAAAGATGATCAGGTAATCGAACTTAATTGTTGCGGAGGCTTATTAATGACATTTAATTACAAAATAAAGATAAAAATAGAACTAATACGAAAACATATGTTATATAAAAAATATAATAATAAAAAATAAAGTGAGAGAGAGAGAAAGAGAATGAATGAACAAATGTCACAAAGTTCATATGTCATCCACCGAATTTTACTTCAATTTCATCAACAAAATTCATAATTTTCATTGTACATGAAAAATAATATCCATAAAATAGATAAACAAAAATAAAATATGATCAGGTGGATGGAATTTAATTCAGGTGCGAAGGCTTATCAACAACATTTGATTGAAAAATGAATATATTTAAAAAAATAGAGCTAACACTAAAATAAAAAGGACATAAAAATACAACAACAAAGCAGAGAGACAGAGACAGAGAAAGAAAAATAGAGCACAATGATGTAAAATTGCAGTTGAGAAACGAAACAACAACAACAACAAAGAACAAACAAACCAAATGCAAAAAAAGAGAAAAATAAATTTGTTAAAAAAAAAAATGAATGAGTGAAGAAAAAATCTTAAAAAAAAAAAACTACGCCCGAAGCACGCGGCGAAGCTGCGGATGGAAATAACGTTCCTTCTGGGGTCCGAACGAAGGATCGATCGTGAGGGGGGGGGGGGGATAGGTGTTAAAACACGGCAATTAACAACGAAGAAAACCCGGCACGGCGAACGAGTGAGACCACCTCGGCTCGTCGGGGTCTTCTTCCTCGTGTTTTTAACCCTTCCACTTCATCTCCACCCTCGGCACGTTCGGGCCTCTCGGTGGCAACCGAGATTTACTGCCAAACCATCGCGTATTTATGAACTATACGCCTCTGCTCGTCCGGTTCTTCCATCTCTCTCTCTCTCTCTCTTTCTCTTACTCTCTCTGTCTATCGATCTCTATCTCTTTATCTATATATCCATCTCTCTTTCTCTTGCTATCAACATATATCGTTGGATAAAATTTGCGAACGCGTGTATATGGAAAGAGAGAGAGAGAGAGAGAGAGAGAGAGAGAGGCTATTTTTTTCTCTTTCTATCTCTCTCTCTTTCTTTCACGTATGAACGACCGTGAAAATTATTCGAACACCGAAGAACACGACGCGAGAGGACGCTCTTCTTGCGGACCGAAGAGAACACAGTCGATAAACCCCATGTGTGTCGTACTTGTACACCATATACGTACATGTGTTTTGTCGGAGTGGAGTTCTTGGCAAGGGTTATTTTTTTTGGATTTCTTAAAAATTTTCGTCCCGGCTCAACATGGATTGGAAATAATTTTTGGAAAAATATTTGCCAGATTTTTCTTGACTAGCTCGATATTTACAGGTCCCTAGGGAATTTTTGAATTTTTTTAAAACTTGAGTTTTATCGTGTCTCACATGGATTGGAAATAATTGTTGTGAAAGTATCCTAGGGAATTTTTGAATTTTCTTGAAATTTGAATTTTCTCGTGTCTCACGTGGGCTTCGAATAATTTTTGGATAATACCTGCCAAGACTTCTTTAATCAATCTCAATATTTACACATGCCTAGAGAATTTTTAATTTTTTGGAATCAACCTTTTGTCGTCCCTCGGACAGGTTCCAGATAATTTTTAGAAAATATTTGCCAAGTCTCCCTCAATCTATCTCAATATTCACACATCCCTAGGGAATTTTCAATTTTTTTTTGCAAATTAAATAACACGGAGCGTTCATAGATTTTATTGATCATAACTAAGATATCAACATAGCTAAGATATGATTGACGAAAAATTATTTTTCTATAATTATTCAATTTATTCAAATTAAAAAATGATTTTAAAAAATTATTAATTAAAATAAATTATCGAAAAAATAAGAAAAAGCAAAGAGAAAAAAAACTAAAGAAAAGAAGAAGACGATGGGAAAGGGAGGAAGGAGGGGGGGGGGGGAGAATGGTCCAAAGATGGGTTGGCAGAAGCAACGAAGCCGAGTGCCAACCGGTGTCATCGATCATGTTTCGTGAATAGTTGGTAGCCATGAAACATTCATGCACGATCGGCTCATCCATCGGAACCTGTTCGCCAACAGCGCCTGTGCTATATACTTTACGAACTTCTTCGCTGTTGGTTCGTACAAACGCGAGAAACCGAATCGACCGACTCTATATAAATATATATAAATATATATCAGAGAACCGAACGAGTGAAAAACTATTCTTTTAATCCCACAAAATGAACTTCCAGGAGCTGTGAATTGTGAATTATTGGATCAAGGCTATTTTCACCAGAGACCTTTGTCGCAGAGAATTCAATTGCCTCTAAAATGCATCTGTACGATTTTTCTCGCAGAACGAAGAGTCAAGCTGTGAAACTGCGTTCGAAGACGAATTATCGTCGGAAAATCGGTTCAAAATGTCCGGTCAGTCTTGGAGATATTAAATTTTTTGACTCGGGGTTCCGACACTTTTTGAAGGAAATTCAATTCCCCGGAGAATGGGTATCCGGCGAATTCGGTTTCCAATAGTTTTCATTGGCTTGCGCATTGAACGAAGCGAAAAGTTTATTTTTCCCATGTTATCAAAACGGGAAAGGGGGATCCCCCCCCCCTTGCGAACCTTTGAAAAAAAAAAACATTTTTGAGTGTGCTCTTTAGGAGGATTTTTTTTAGGCCCACCACCAACTTTTGAGATCTCGGGAGGCAAGAAAAAAAAATAAATTGTTTTTTTCATACAGTCTAATATATACATAATATATATACTTATCTTATCATGTGTGAATGTAAATCGGACGATTCGACGATACATCCGGACGATGGAGAACAAGCAACAACGAAAAAGTAGTCATTTAGCGCGTTGGGCACGCACATGACATGATTCCGTAGTAATTCTGTAATAGCCATTGACGAAACCCGCTAATCTCCACGAAAACGCGTCAACGAAAACTTTTGTTATTTTGTATAATTTTTTTTCGTAAACCATTCTTTCGCTACGGTGTTCGTTTTAATTTTCATGAAATGTACCGATTGAAAGCTACATTCTGGAATTTTCGTCGATTTTTCGAATCGACAGTTTGGAAATTAGAGGACGGGGGGCGGTGTCCCTCCGCCGACGACTTTGAGAGCGAATATCTCGCGACTGAAGGGTTGAAATGAAAAATGTCCCGAAGCACATGAAATTGCATTCGAGAAGACCCATCGAAAGACACCCCACTCGATGGGGGTGAGCGAAAAAAAAAAAATTTCGAGTTCACTTTTTAATGTCGGACGGGGTGTCAACATTTTTTTTTTTTCAAATGTTATCATTTCCGTCGTCGTCGTCATCGATCTACGTCCGTGTACCGAAATTTCATCCTAATCAGTCACATGAACTCGATAATGGGAGGAATGTGACACACATGAAGACTGAAACAAAACCATAAGGGTTCCTGGACTTCTAGAAAACCCTAATAAAAATAAAAATGAGGTGACAGCTGCGTGAGAAATTTAATGGCGATAACGATGAGCGAGATATCGACGATCCCTGGTCCCCCCCCCTCTCGCCCCTTCTCCACCCGCCCCCTCCGCCAACCCTTCGAGCTCGTGAAAGAGCGGAACGTCCGAATCTCAACGTTAAGGATCTCCCCTCTGACGATGGGGCCCTAGGGCCCTTGGGCCCGTCCGGGCCCCCCTCTTTCCCCCTCCCCCCCCCCCAACCCCATCATAAACAATAGGAACGAGTAATTGATTCTCTAATAACTTAACGCGCCTGCGCGAGTGCCTCGTCGTGCCGCTAACGGGTTAACGGGTTGGGTTATAAGCCCTTATAGGCGTAATGTATTGCCTCTGCTTTTTTAGTTTATTCTCTTTTTCTCTCTTTTTCTCTATATATATATATATATATATATATATATATATATATATATATATATATATATATGTTGTACCGCTTTCTCGCGAAGCAGCGACGTTATACGAGACCGAGATTTAAGACCTCTTCTTGTACTCACGACGATGAACCCGCTCGGCTCTTTGCCTCGTATTAGCGGATGGACCAACCGTCACTATAATCTACTCTCTCGAACTACTATAATATCAAACGTTTATATATATAATATATATATATATATATACATGGACCATTGTACCAAATATAGGCATCGGTTTGGATGACCCCCCCCCCTTCAGAATCTTTTCCAATTTTTTTAGGATGTAGTCTTCGATGACCTGTATGTACCTGAATTTTTTCAGATTTTTTCCTTCATTACTTTTGCTGTAATAATTATGGGCATTTACATTTCCGTTTTATAAATCGTTTTATATTTATTTATACATAATAAATTTATCATTAATAATTGAATACAAATAAATCTTAAATTGAAGATGAATATACCAGAGATTTGTGGTTTGGATAATTTTATTTTATTTTATCTTATATGAAATATTTATTTAATAACAATTGAAAGAAACAATGATAGTTGTGACATTTCCGTTTTTCTTTTTTTTTTTAAATTTAATTTCTTGGTATTTTATCGCAAAATAAAAATTACACTCAGAGTGCATTTCTTGTGTGAAATTATCTCAACTTTACGAAAAAAAATATTGATTTTTGGTTTGGACTAACTGAAAGCTCTTGAAATCGAGCTTCGATCATAAAAAGCTATTTTTCAGGCATTGCGCATGTCTGAATTTTTTTTCAATATTTTTTTCAGAAAGCTGAGAGAATTTCACATAACATATGACAATTCATGTTAGGTTCTCTGTAAAAACTACTGGAATCGATGAAAATTCGGAAATTCAATGATAAACCGAATTTTATTTTCTTCATTTAAAATTTATAAATTCATCTTTAATCATCATGAGCTATCGATAATTTGAGATTTTCGTCTTTTACGCAGAAATGCAATGTCTCGACTATTCCTAATATCCTGCGGAGGAACAAAAAGTTATTACAAGACATAAACACAAATAAATTTCGAATTTGTGTTGGAAATCGTTTATCCAGTTGTTATCCATCGTTAATCGGTTCGCCGTTATCGATAATACACGGGTGAGGTCTAGTAAACAAAATGTACGAGTAGTTATACCCATTGACGATGGATTCGTGTGAATGAAGAATTTTTCGCGTGCTCAGGGACAACTCGAAAAAATAATAACCGAATTAGTCTGTAAAATCCCATGTTATTCAAATGGGGAAACGAAACGAGCTTACAGGCACGTCTTCTCATTGGACCACAGTGCCGGGGTTTCGCACGTATTTTTATTTATTCATTTCAAAACTATCCGGGGGGTGCACTCATCGAAATTCGTCGACACCCGAATTAAGGTCCACCCTAGAGGGCGCTATATAGCACATATGGGGGGGCCCATCGTGGCATTTTACCCGGACGTGACTAAAGAGGCCTCTCGTTACGATAATCGTTGGGGAATGCGGCGGGGCCCTCGCCCGGCTCGCGCTTTGGGCCCTGGCTCGCGCAATTCGCGCATGCGCGGTACACATCCGGGGCCCAGGGACGATGGGGGCCGGACCCCATGAAACGATCCCAAGTGATCCAAGCGTATTGTTAAATCCGGGAAGCCAACACCTAAACACGGTCATCAACGAGATCACGGGCTCTGTTTCACGCGCGCATGCGCATGCGCATGCGCGCATGCGCGCCCGCGCTCTTATAATAAGATCACACCGTGCCGGTTCGCGGGGGTGCCTCCGAGAGGACCCCAAGTGACCCCCAGGACGCGTACATCACCCATGTGAAGTACATCGCTCATCTCAGTGTCGGATCGATCAATCGCAGGGCCCTGCAATCCTCGAAGTCTCCTGGAACTGTCCTCGCATTTTCCTCATCCTTGGGAAAAAGTCCTGGAACGTCCGCGAATTTCACTCAATGTCCTTGAATTTTTTTCCATTTCCCCTCAATTTCGGAGTTTCTTCGAAAACGTTATATATATCATCGGAAATAATCCTACAAAAATGTCCATCTGTCGCTTACGCCGAGAATTACATTATATACATTCGTGCGTACCGAATAGTTTGTTTTTTGTTGTTTTTTTTCTTCAAACCGATTCCAACACAAGCAAAAACGATTATCGAAACGATAGATACCATTGCGGTATACTAGTGAGATTTCAACATTTTCCGACGAGTGTCGAAAAAAAAAACGCGCAAAGAGGCAACGAAAAATTTTACGCGCGCGAGGAGTACGTAAATTCACATTTTTCACACCTCGCGTAGTAAAAGTTTGAACGATAATCGTGAATGAAAAATAAAAAAACCAACTTTTTTCGACGATCGTTTTGATCTTCGTACAAAAATGGCGTCGAATATTCGTTGCCGAAAAAAAAAAACAAACCATTATTCGCGACAACGAAACTGTGATTTTTATTTCAAGCAAATGGTATTTTACGTTGCTCATGTTCCAACAGACAAATAGATACTATTTATCAACAGTTTTGTCCACTTGAACTTTTGACAAATGTCCCAACGCAACCTGCAAATGGCCTGGAAATAGTCCTTGAATGTCCTCGAATTTCGTGCGAACGCGGGGGGCCCGTAGCATTTGCTACGGCTGTGGGGGATCCAGCGACAAGGGGGGGAGGGAGATCGAACGTTCGCCGATGCGGAAACTCGATGGGGTCATCCGTGCGAACGTGAATCTTCACTCGTTCCAAGTATAGATTTATAATCTTTTGCGAAAATTTCAAACAACACTTTTATTTTTATTTTTTATATTCTTCCTCTTCAAATTTTCATTCATCGCATTATTTATTCAATTATATTTATTGTATTTATCACATCGAAATTATCCTGGGGTCAAGTCTTAAGGTCGTTAAGAGCGTTCCTCATCAGATTTTCATAAAACTTGGCATACTTATAGGTATTGATAAGAAAAAGGTTCAGTTAAAATGTTATGGCTTTCCGGAGCGCGAAAAAAATATATCAACGCTTTTATTTTCACACGTTTAACATGGAGCCATATGGAAAATCACGCTCAATTTGATATAATACAAAACGTCCTCGTCAGATTTTAATGAAAACACTTGAGCTGCAAGTTGAATATTCGGAGAACATTTTGGGCACTTTGAGGTAGAGATCAGGAGACTGTGATAATAATAATAAGCAAATAAACATCGGGGAAAATACAGTTTATATGAGGAGTTGGTCGTGATCCAGTAGACATGGCAACGTTGCGCGTTTGTTTCCCATCTTCTCTCTCTCTCTCTCTGATCAACATCCTAACACGCGACGTTGCCACATCAAAGTACTACGTACCTCAATCAGGAGATGATATATCTTAGGCTTGCTTTGACTCTTACAGTATGTAGGTAATACTACCTTGAATCTCCGACTATTAGTTCTGGTACGTACGAATAAAATGTTGTCCGTTGTTTCTCGTAGCCGCCGCGAGTAGAGCGCCACCGGAGCCAAAGGTGCTCTCGCGGCAAGAGAGACGGAAGCAGATCGTCGATGTCTTTCCCAATAACCCAAGCGGCCATTGTACGAATCGAACAACGATTTCACCGACTTTCGAAGCAACGTAAAACGCCACACGCGCGTTAACAACGTTGATCCATCGTCGATTATACGACGAGGTTCGCACAATAATTGGGCCAGAACCGTGAAAAGGGTGTCGATGACTAAGCTGGAACGCAGTTGATGGCTCAACCACGAGGCTAATCACACCGATGAAAGAGGTTATGTTTGTTACCCGGCGGTGGCGCCCCCCACGCGTTACCTTAGTTCCGGTGGCGCCCCCTACTCGCGGCGGCTTCGAGAAACAACGAAATTTTATTCAACCGACCTTCCCCCCGTCCCCACCACCGGAAATTTCGAGGAGTTTCGAGACCTTGGTCGAAGATCCAAAAATTTGATTTGGCTATGAGGCTTGAAATCGTGGAAGCAAAAAGCGAGAGAGGCGGAGAGAGGGATTAGCGAAGAGTGCGGATGAGAAAAGTGAATAAACAACGAAGATGGAAACGAATGAGAAACGGTGGAAACGAAGACGAGGGAGAAGAATAAGAATAAGAAGAAGAAGACGAAGAAGAAGAAGAAGAAGATCGAGCAACGAGATCTTCACGACTTTGGTATCCCGATAAATCCGTTTCGCCGGACAAATAACGACAAGCCTCATTACTATAAACACGCCTTGGCAGCAGTCTCCGCGTGTGGCAGACACACCAGATTCTCCCTTTGCTCTCGTCCATTTTTTTTTTCCAACGAAAATTGATTTTTTTATTTTCTTTCCTCGTCCGTCTTCTTCTTCGTCGTCGTTTCTTCAGCTTGTTCTTCGGTTCTCCGCTGGCACACAGTTATTTTTTTTTGTTTCACTTTTTTTTTCATGCTTACCTCGGTCGTGCCTCCGATGGGTTCGATTCTCGAGACCCACACCAATTACTCATTTCCTTGTTATACGTCGTATATATATGTGTTTGTATTAGGGTGGTCCTTGATGGGGATGTTGACGAATTTCGACAAGTGCACCCCCGGGATAGGTTTGAGATGGATGAATAAAGATATGTGCGAAACCCCAGCACTGTGGTCCAATGAGAAGACGTGACTGTAAGCTCGTTTTGTTTCCCCATTTGAATAACATGGGATTTTACAGACTAATTCGGTTATTATTTTTTCGAGTTGTCCCTGAGCACGCGAAAAATTATTTATTCACACGAATCTATCGTCAATGGGTATAACTACTCGTACATTTTGTTTGCAAGACCTCACCTGTGTATTATCGATAACGGCGAACCGATGAACGATGGATAACAA
The DNA here is from genome assembly GCA_963662125.1 of Diplazon laetatorius. Lineage (NCBI taxonomy): Eukaryota > Metazoa > Arthropoda > Insecta > Hymenoptera > Ichneumonidae > Diplazon > Diplazon laetatorius. The sequence continues at coordinate 20,115,675 of OY759153.1, read as the reverse complement.
CTGGATAAACCATTTCAACACAAATTCGAAATTTATTTGTGTTTATGTCTTGTAAAAAAAATGTACGAGTAGTTATACCCATTGACAATAGATTCGTGTGAATGAAGAATTTTTCGCGTGCTCAGGGACAACTCGAAAAAATAATAACCGAATTAGTCTGTAAATCCCATGTTATTCAAATGGGGAAACAAAACGAGCTTACAGGCACGTGTTTTCATTGGACCACAGTGCTGGAGTTTCGCACGTATCTTTATTCATTTATTTCGAACCGATCTAGGGGGTGCACTTGTCAAAATTTCCCAACACCCTCATTAAGGACCACCCTAATATGCATATATTGTTCCTTTTCAATTTTCAAACGGATCGATTCCAGAAAAAACATACTGAGAACTCAACTCGAAAAATATATATACATATATCCTGTGAAATTTTCTCAACTTTCCGACAAAAGTATTGCAAAAAAAATTCTAAAATTTGACGGTAAAAATTACCGAATTTTCTTGATACTTTGACACATCTGTCAAAGTATCAAGAAAACATCCTTACCAATTATGTTCAATGTCCCAGAGTCACCACAACCCCCAACTGCAATACTCGCAATCCCAACTTTAATTATTTTCCTTTGTCTTTTCTTTTCTCGTGGGGATAGTTAACTTTTTTTTTCGCCAGGGGTAGTTTAACATTTTTTTTAAATATTTTTTTTCCCCGGGGGTAGTTTAACATTTTTTTTTAAATTATTTTTTTTTTCAAATTGTTTTTTTTTTTTCACTCGTCGGACGATTTATGTGCGGTCGGAATAAAAGTTGGGTTCGCTCGGGCATAAACGTCGAATAAGGGGTGGGGGGGGGGGGGGGGGGGGGTAACGTCGGAGAGTCCGTGGACTCGATAATTAAAAGTTACGATGTAGATTTGCGATATCGGGTCGGTCTCTCTCTCTCTCTCTCTCTCTCTCTCTCTCTCTCTCTCTCTCTCTCTCTCTCTCTCTCTCTCTCTCTCTCTCTCTCTCTCTCTCTCTCTCTCTCGCTCTCTCTCTTTCGTTCAGTCGGTCGGTCGTTCGTTGATAAGAGCGAGAGGGCGCTATCGCCGACGACGAAATAGCGCGCGTGTGCCTTCCTCCCCCTTCCTCCCCCCCCCCCCCGCCCCTCCACCTTCGTGGGTATTAACGAGGGAGCGAGAGGATAACGAGAGACCGAGTGCGATGCGATGGGGTGAAACAAAACGACGTTTGGGGCCAGGTGCCTCTTTCCCAAAATTAATTGACGTATCGATCGGGGGGGGGGGGGGGCGTAAAGGTGCGCGCGGGGCTTCCAGAATTCGATTAAGGCTTCCCGCCATCACCGACGACCCCAACTCGACCGTATATATATATTAGGGTGGTCCTTATTTGGGGTCAAACAATTTTTTGGCCCTCCCATAGGCTTGAATGTCTCGGAAAAAATAAATTTCAAAGTAGCCGAAGGCCCGGCCTTCATTTTTTTTCGAATATTTCAAAAACTTTGGGAAAAAGGAAAAAATGTTATTTAATTTTTTTTGTAGAGAATTCAATTTTCTACAAAAAAGGTTATTTGCATTATCGTCGTATCTCACATAGTTTCCGAATTATTGTGAAATTTATCGAAGCTTTTGAGAAACAAGCTATCTTAACTTGCCGATTCCCCGCCGAATTCAATCACTGGAAAATGTTTTAAATTGGCATCGAAGACCTACTGCAATGAGTGAAAAATGTGCGGAGTTGCGGATTTTTCGGTGTAATACTGCGGATGGAAAAAAATATAAACTATCGGGTGGCAAAAATCCTGTGTTGATCAAATGGCGAAGTTCGAGGGCTTTGGGGAGGTACTTAGAATTGATCTACGAGGCTGGGTCTTCGGCTACTGTAAAATTTATTTTTTTCGAGACATTTAAGCCTATGGGAGGGACAGAAAATGTTTTGACCCGAAATAAGGACCATCCTTATTTATATATTAGGGTGGTCCCTACCCTAACATATATATTGGTGTGGTCCTTGTTTGGCCTAAAATAGAAAGTCTCGCTACCCACCTTCCGAATGATTCTTCACCCGCTGCATTGCCCGAATTCATTGAAAATATTATTAAAATCATTTATGTCATATTTCCATGTTTAATACAAAAACTATGGCAAATCTGAAAAATATATATATTCCAAATTACAAAAAAAAAACCCAAAACAGTAACAATTCATATTATCACGGAAACAGAAAGAAACAATAACGTTTATTCGGTTCTACAATAATAAACACGGTCGAACATAAAATCAACGAAAAATTTGATTCATCGATCGAATAATTATTTTCGAAAAAAAAAAATCAAAATAAACGAAAATTTCAAAATAAAAACCAAAAAATATGAAAATTCAAATTAATAATTTAAAAAATAAATAAAAATTCGAAATTAAAACGTAAACATAGAAAATTCAAATTAACAATTATAAATAATAATAATAATAATAATAATAATAATAATAATAATAATAATAATAATAATAATAATAATAATAATAATAATAATTCAAAGAATAAAATAATGACGAAATAATTATTTAAAAAAAAAAAATTCAAAATTCAAAAATAAAATAAAAAACAACAAAAAAAATTATGAAAATTCAAAATTCAACGGTGACAAAATCATGGCGACATGTTGTCCAATATCCAATCGAGATAGTGTGTAACACGGCTGTAGACAGCCGGTGTGGCCGATTCCCCGCAGTGTTTGGCACCGAACGACACAACACCGATAATGTAGTATCTCGGTGGACCGTTCAGAGCTTCGACCTTCATCAGCGGACCGCCGCTGTCGCCGCCGCAAGAATCCGAACCGATTTCACCGCCCACGCACATCTGTTCCTCACCGATATCGGCGTGAAGTTTGAAAGCTTTTTTGCATCTGTCCGTTTGTACGATCGGTAATTTAACAGTTTGCAGAATAACGCTTCCTTTGGATTCGTCTGTAATCGTCGAACGTTGAAATTAATTTTTTATTATTATTTTTTTCACTTTATACAGGGTGGCCGAAAAATTATTGCCGGCAAACGAAAACCCCTGGGGTCAATTTAAGGGGGCTGAGTTGCCTAAAAGAATGGATTTTTAATTTTTTTCGCACACGATGGATCGAAATTCAAAATCGATTTAATGAAAAAATTTGTAATTATAGAAAACTTAGGCTTGAGTCAAATCAAGCCTAAGATATATCATCTCCTGATTGAGGTACGTGGTACTTTGATGTGGCAACGTCGCGTGTTATGACGTCGATCAGAGAGAGAGAGAAAGAGAGAGAGAAGATGGGAAACAAACGCGCAACGTTGCCATGTCTACTGGATCACGACCAACTCCTCATATAAACTGTATTTTCCCAATGTTCATTTGCTTATTATTATCATCACAGTCTCCTGATCTCTACCTTCAAGTGCCCAAAATGTTGTCCGAATATTCAACTTGCAGCTCAAGTGTTTTCATTAAAATCTGACGAGGACTTTTTGTATTATATCAAATTGAGCGTGATTTTCCATAAGGCTCCGTGTTAAACGTGTGACAAATAAAAGTGTTGATATATTTTTTCTCGCGCTCCGGAAGGCCATGAAAATTTAACTGAACCTTTTTCTTATCAATATCTATAAGTATGCCGAGTTTCATGAAAATCTGACGAGGAACTCTCTTGTGGAGGGTACTTAAAGTGACCTCAGGTGCCCCATGGGCTTCCGTTCGTGGCGGTAATTTTGGGACACCCTGTATATTCGTCGATCGAGGATATGACGAACTTGTGATTTACGGACTTACTTATATCCGTTATTCCCCAACCGGCCACTTCCGCTTTTTGATCGACGTAATTTTTCGTCAGAAGCTCGTTGCACGGCAAACAGATGGGCATCACAGCCTCTGAGTTCATCGAATGAATTTTATTTTCATTTGTTTCAAAAAACATTGATCCAAAATGTATTAATTTATTGATTCATTAATTCATTGATTCATTGATTCATTGATTCATTGATTCATTGATTCATTGATTCATTGATTCATTGATTCATTGATTCATTGATTCATTGATTCATTGATTCATTGATTTATTGGTTCATTGATTCATTGATTCATTGATTCATTGATTCATTGATTCATTGATTCATTGATTCATTGATTCATTGATTCATTGATTCATTGATTCATTGATTCATTGATTCATTGATTCATTGATTCATTGATTCATTGATTCATTGATTCATTGATTCATTGATTCATTGATTCATTGATTCATTGATTCATTGATTCATCGATTCATCGATTCATCGATTCATTGATTCATTGATTCATTGATTTATTGATTCATTGATTCATTGATTCATTGATTCATTGATTCATTGGTCATTGATTCATTGATTCATTGATTCATTGATTCATTGATTCATTGATTCATTGATTCATTGATTCATTGATTCATTGATTCATTGATTCATTGATTCATTGATTCATTGATTCATTGATTCATTGATTCATTGATTCATTGATTCATTGATTCATTGATTCATTGATTCATTGATTCATTGATTCATTGATTCATTGATTCATTGATTCATTGATTCATTGATTCATTGATTCATTGATTCATTGATTCATTGGTTCATTGATTCATCGATTCATCGATTCATCGATTCTTCTTCAATTCTTCAATTCTTCAATTCTTCAATTCTTTAATTCTTTGATTCTTTCATTCTTTAATGCTCAAATTCATTAATTTAACAATTTATTATTTTATTATCGCGACAAATTGAAAAAAAGTCATTTTGGAGACTACATTATCGAAAAAATAATGAAAAAAAAAAACTTACCGTTATAACGCACAGGTCGATTGAGCCTTATGACGGCTATATCGTTTTTAAATGGCGGATCGTTGTAATTTTTTTGCACGATTATTCGTTCCGGTATGAAATCTTGAACGGGTTCGGTGCACCAACCCATTTCGCAATCCGGATTCGTTTGGGTATTGTGCTCGCCGAGTCTTATTCCCCCCACCTTGTATCTGCATCAATCATTCGATAGACCCACAATTTTATCACTCATGTAATTTTTATCATGAAAAAATCGAAATTTCGTGTAAAATAAAAAAATAAAAAATTATGATATTTTTAATAATTAATTTTTTTTCAAATAGAAATTGTGGCAAAACTGGATGAAAATTGATAACAAAAAAAAAAAGGTGAGAAGGAAAAAAAATCGTTTTGAGCAAAATTTATTTAAAGCTGTCTTCTTTTTTTTTCTTTTCACGCTAAAATCTAAATTTTTTTTAATTCCCGACAATGAAAAAAAAAATATATATATATATATTATGTGTACATTTTTGAGATTATAAATTGTAAAAAATTGCAACAAAAAAAAAGTAGATTTTTTCGATTTTACAAAAATTAAAAACGATAATTTATTCATTTAATTAATTTATTTATTCATTTAATTTTCTATTGTCACGGAATTATATACCTGTCGGGTAAGTTTGTGACGCAGTGGGCTGCCGTGACAACGTAATGCTTATTGATAAGACTGCCCCCGCATCTGTAACCGAGCTCCGATTTCTTATCGTCGGTTTTGTAACCGATCCTCGCGATCCACGGATAAGCCCCCATGGACGCGTTCTTGCCACCGATAATACGATCGGAATTTGAATTTCCACATTTTTCGTGATCCAGAAGATTCCAATTCGGATGCTGCGTTATGTCTGCTGCCAAAAACGAATTTTAAAAAATTGTTTCTTTTTTTTCGTAGTATTAAAAAAGTATTATTTTGTTATTAAGTTAAAAAATAATGATTACGTAAATTAGAGAATTATTATTTTCTCATTGCGTTTGAAAATAATCATTACCTATGTACATCGAAAATTGCTCAAAAATGATTGTCTCGTTCAAAAATAATGATTATATAAATTGAAAACTTAAAAAAAAAATTATTATTTCAATTTTGTTAGAAAATAATAATTATGTAAATAGAAAATTGATTTTACAATTATTATTTCGTTGTTTTGTTTAGAAATAATGATTATATAAATGAAAAATCCATTTAAAATTATTATTTTCCTTCCAAATAATGATTACACGAATGAAAAATTGTTCAAACAATCATTACTTTCTTATTTCGTTGAAAAATAATAATTATATGAATGAAAAATTGTATTAAAAATAATTATCAGCTTATTTCGTTTCAAAATAATAATTATTTGAATTAAAAAATTGTTTTCTCAAATTATTATAATCTTATATTGCTTAGAAATAACGATTATATAAATTATAAAATTGTTTTCTAAAATTATTATCATCTTAGATTGCTTAAAAATATTGATCATATAAATTGTGAAATTGTTTTCTTAAATTATTATCATGTTATATTTCTCAAAAATAATAATCGTGTAAAATGAAAATTGGTTTGAAAAATAACTGACACTTTATTTCGTTTAAAAATAATAATGACACAAATAAAAAATCTGTTTTTAAGATAATTCCTTCGATCTTGTCGATAAAAAATCGATGTAACCATAAAAATGAGGTTTCGACGATAATTTTGATTTTTTTTCTTCAAATTTCTCCTTCTACTTACCTCCCGCAGAGTTCGAACGATCAACGATCAATGACATCCAAATAAAATATAAACAGCAGTTTCGTCGAAGGGGTTGCATATCGCGTCGTCGTCGGGGTGGAAAAAAAAAACAATCAATCCGAAAAAAAAAAATAATAATAATAATAAATCTGCCAATATTCACTGGACCGGTTGTGAATGTGAGATGAGAATAATTTTTATTTCCACGAGAGAGTAGGCTTCGTGTATCGATCAGCGACTTTGACTTGGCAACTCGTGCAAAGTTTTTCAGATCGTTGTTTCAGGGTGCACTCTTGGCTTATCTCCGTAGCCAACGAACAATGCTGACCACACGGATTAATGGGACATGCATCGTGGCAATTATTTTTCTTTGGGCCCGAGTGATACGGATAACAGGATCGTTAAAACTATTATTATTATTATTATTATTGTTATTATTATTTCGGTTTTATATTCCAACGACGCGTGTTGGAATATTATTTCAATCTTTTCTTTGATAATTCATTTTTTTTTTCTCGTGTCGAAAATCGTGATGTTAAAAAAAAAAAGTAGTCAAGTGTTGGGTCACGCACGATGATGGGATTTCGTAGTAATTCCGTAGTGGCCATTGACGAAACACGTTAATCTCCACGAAAAACGCGTTAACGAAAAACTTTTGTTATTTTGTATAATTTTTTTTTCCGTAAACCTATTTCATCGCTGAGGTGTTCGTTATAATTTCGATCGAATGTACCGATTGAAAGCCACGTTCTGGAATTTTTGACGATTTTTCGAATCGACGGTTTGGAAATTAGAGGGCGCGGGGGGAGGGCCGGACACTCCGATGACGACTTTGAGAGCGAATATCTCGCGACCGAAGGGTCCAAATGTAAAAGGTCTCGGAAGGTTTTTCATTGCATTTGAGGAGACCCGTCGAAAGACACCCCACTCGATGGGGGTGAGGCGAAAAAAACAAAATTTCGAGGTCACTTTTTGATCCGTGAGACGGAGGGTCAAATTTTTTTTTTTCAATGTTATTATTTTTGTTTTTGGGGACCATCGATCTGCGTCTGTGTACCAAAATTTCATCCTAATCGGTACATAAATGAGAGAATGAGAGGGGACTTTGACATACAGACAGACTGGGCGAAACCATAAGGGTTCCTAGACTTCTACGAAACCCTAAAAATCGTCTCCGATTACGATCAATTTTAACATAATTATTATTTTTATTTCTTGTACGTTTTTTTTTTGTTACATGATACAATTATACAAATTATATTACATAAATTAATGTAAACTATAAATAAAAATTGTACGAACCACAGAAATTTAACCCGTAATGGTGACACACCTCCGAAAAAATTACGTAATGGTCACACTGGGTCCAGCGGACCCTACGCAGAAAAACAGTTGCCATTTGCATTCTTTTTCATGTATTGACTCAAATCTTGTACGAGAATCAAGTTTAACACTTCCTCTTTATTATCCAATTGTTTTTTTTTCTTTTTAAATAATTTGTTTTTCCACAAACAAACGAGAGAATAAATTGTTTTTCGAAAAATTACCCTTTTTAACGAAAAAAAAAATCGCTGAATTTTCGAATTTTTTTCCGATAAATCCGAAAAATCTTGTTGGGTTGTACTCTCGAAATAGCTGTACTATTGAGAAAAAAATGTGATGATATCGAGCACTGGGTCCAGCGGACCCGAACGAAAAACACGTGCCACACGAATCAACGCCAACCGACGCGCACCGACGCGCCCCCAACCGGTTTTTTCGAAAACCAATGGAGACCGTTGTGGAACCTTCGAACACCAACAGATGGCGCCACCCATTCAATTTCGAACTGTATTTCGGGAGTTGCATCGATTCGAAAAAATTGCCTCGGGTCCGCTGGACCCAGTGTGACCATTACGTGTTAAAATACGAAATATCGAATAAATTCAATTTTTATTTTTTAATTACCAGAAAAACCGGTATTATATTGTTAAATATCGATCGTGTACAGCTTGATATTTATCAACCAATAAGAGACAAACGATGAGATCCATCGATAAAATACATTTTCATTTACTTTTATTTCCAATTTTTTGTCTTTCGTTTTGTTTTTTTTTAAGCTAGGTTAGGAACAACGCCGTCGACGCTCTTGTCGCTGACGGTCGAGTCTCCGCAATCGAAAATCTGATCGCTGCGAGACGATTCGGACGTGTCGTCGGGACTGCGATCCGAACCGACGCAAGCTTTGCGCGAGTCGTCGCTGGAACATCCGCTGTCGGTCGATTCTTTCCCATCGACGGCGAGTTTTTTCCTGGGATTCGATTCTTCGTCGACTTCGCCGTCGTCCGAGCTGCCCAATTCGTCCGAATCGATGTCGTCGTCCAGCATTGTCTTGCGTTTGACGCTCTTCGTCTGTCGCTTGACCCTCGTCTCTTCCTCGCTGGCCGCGGCGGCCATCGCGGCCATTCTGAAACCTTCCTCCACCGAATCGTAAACTCTGTCCGTCAAACCCGATCGCTCCTCTTCGTAACGCTGATCCTTGAACTCGTGTTTGGGTACGGCGCAAAGTTTTTCCAATTTTCTCTTCTTCCGTTCCGCCTCTTCTTCCTCCCTCGATTCTTGCTTCTCGATCCAAGCCTTCAATCTTTTTTCCTCGTTTATGTCACGAAGACGTCGGCCGCTGAGGTCGCGACAGGCTTCGCGATTGGTCGTTTTTTCTATCTGAGCTCCGATGGCTCGCAACATCGATCCGAAACCGCCTTTGCCGCCCAACAGTCTGGGAACGAGTTGCGCGCCACCTTCGACGTCGTTCGAGACTACGCGACCGTTTTGTTGAATGTAGAAAGCGTCCCTGGACAATCCCTGCGATCGTGTAACATTCGGTGATAAGTTTATTCGAGAATCATTCGGAGACAATTTTCAGGACGTTTGCAGGTTGGGTAGGGAAATTTGTCAAAAGTTTGAGTGGAAAAAACTGTCGATGAATGGTATCTATTTGTCTGTTGGAACATGAGCAACGAAAAATACCATTTGCTTGAAATTTAAAATCCCAGTTTCGATATCGCGAATAATGGTTTGTTTTTTTTTTTTTTTTTCGGCAACGAATATTCGACGCCATTTTTGTACGAAGATCAAAACGGTCGTCGGAAAAAGTTGTTTTTTTTTTTTTTTTCATCCACGATTATCGTTAAAACTTTTACCACGCGAGGTGTGAAAAATGTGAATTTACGTACACCTCGCGTGCGTAAAATTTTTCGTTGCCTCTTTGCGCGTTTTTTTTTTCGACACTCGTCGGAAAATGTTGAAATCTCACTAGTACCGCAATGGTATCTATCGTTTCGATAATCGTTTTTGCTTGTGTCGGAATTGGTTTGAAAAAAAAAAAAAAAACAAACAAACTGTTCGGTACGCACGAATGTATATAATGTGATTCTCGGCGTAACCGACAGATGGACATTTTTTTAGGATTATTTTCAATGATATATACGTTTTCAAAGAAACTCCAAATTGAGGAGAAATAAAAAATCCAAGAACATTGAGTGAAATTCGAGGACGTTCCAGAACTTTTTCAAGGACAATCAAAATTCAAGGACAATTCCAGGACGTCAATGATTTATCATGATTCATCGATAACCAATCCTAATTCAATGTTACAACTTAATTTCAACGTTCAATTGCATTTTTCCCATTTTTTTTTTAGCAAAGATTCCTCAGAATCGATCAATTTGTAGGTTAGAATGAAAATGCATTATTCAATCTACAATATTGAATTGTTGAAAGATCCAACGAACATAATTCAATAATGAAAATACAAATAACAATAATTCAATGTACAGAGACATGAAAGAAAAGTCAAATAATCGTAACTGTGACCAAACAAACATTTGAGGTTATACGTGCAACGAATTGCGATACACTACGCACCTTATGTTCCAATCCTTTCCATATTTGTTCGATCGTGAGATTTTCCTCGCTTCGAAAAATAGTTTCCACGTTTTTTCCATTGTGAAACTTCAATTCAATCATTGTTTATTCGTTTCGAACGACGACAGAAAATAAAAAATGTAATATTCACAACTTTCGACAACTTTGTTATGTTTGTAAACGTTTTGGGTAGTACGAAGAAAATTGAAGCGAATGATTCAGAGGGAAGCACAAACTGGGGGCCAAAATGTCGTCTGTCGCGTTTCTGATCGAAGAAAAAAGAAAAAAGAATAAGGTGAAACTGCATTACCGATGTTAAATGTGGACACGAGAAGCGTAGTGTCATTTCCTGTCAGTAGATGGCGCGCTGGTACATCGACCCAAGCGACACACGGAAGAATCGTGAAGCTGCGGCGACCGCGACCATCTCACTTGCGCTCATGTCGACGAACAATGATGCTTTCTTCGTCGCACTAGTGCTAACTGACCGGCGGGATAGAAGATTATGAGTGGGAGAGAGAGAGAGAGAGAGAGAGAGAGAGAGAGAGAGAGTGAGAGAGATAGAGACCGAGCGACTATACAGAAGACGCGTGAGAGCGAGTGAGATGTCCGACCGTCCCACGCAAACGAAGACTTGTAACTAAGAGACGATTAAGCCGTTGAATAAAAGACGAGAACGGTTGCCTGATGAATCTTGAGAAGCAATCAAACGTTTTCGAGTCCCATCGCAAGTATCAGTGGTGGCTGAGAACAATGGCTTACAGTCTTGTGTTACCGACCGAGCAGTAACTCATCACCTTAAGGTGATGGAAGACCTATTCGAGTGCGAGAGAGACAGCGCCATCGGTGCTCGCGGCGGAGCGAGGGAGAACGTGGCCTAAACGGTCAGGATCCTCATAAGGCCATGTGCAGCCTTTCTCCCTCGTTCTCTCTCGCTCCACAGCGAACGCCCATAGCGCTATCTCTCTTGCACTCATGACGGAGATCGGACGAGCGAGAAAGGTAGCGCATCGCCTTAAGGGCCGGGTAAGGGTAATTCCGTGAAAAAGAAGCATGTTTCTAAGATTGTTTTTCTGGCGATTCAATTTGCTTATTATTATCATCACAGTCTCCCGATCGCTACTGTCAAGTGCCCAAAATGTTCTCCGAATATTCAACTTGCAGCTCAAGTGTTTTCATTAAAATCTGACGAGGACTTTTTGTATTATATCAAATTGACCGTGATTCTCCATAAGGCTCCATGTTAAACGTGTGAAAATAAAAGTGTTGATATATTTTTTCTCGCGTTCCGGAAAGCCATAAAAATGTAACCGAACCTTTTTCTCATCGATACCTATAAGTGTGCCAAGTTTCATGAAAATCTGACGAGGAACTCTCTTATGGAGGGTACCACCTTAATGTTCCATCGGCGCTGCCTCGTTTCGACCGATCCTCAGCACTCACGTAGGCGGGCGCTGGGGGGCCCCGCGGAGGGGGCTCCAGTGGGCGCAAAGTGGTTAGTGCACCGCCGAACCAAGATGGCCGTCACGTAGTGATACGCTACATCTGATCGGACGTTGTGCGGACTCGCGACGTTTGACGTTGGCCAAAAAAAAACATACATACATACATACGTATACACACGAATCAAAAAATTTGTTTGGAAGACATTTCCGAGGGGCGCTACGGGTGATCCTCGAAAATTAGGATCGTAAGGGTGCGTCTCATGTTGGCATCCGAACGGTTAATATCCCATGAGTATGTTAATGTTACGCACTACCTGGACGAAAATACATGTCCGGGGGGCCGCCGGCGGCTCGGATTGAACCATGTTCAGCAAAAAACTTCACGTAGACGTGAAAAAATCAACCCTGAAAATTCAAGATGTGAAGAAGGACAGTGCCACGCGTTTCAAACATCTGAAAATTGTTCTAGGTAAGCTCATTGTCACATTGTGACAATTCATAATCAAAAATAACGCACGATTAATCATTAATTTGATGCTCATGGATTTGTTTCTTAAATTTTGACATCGAAATTGTTGAATTTTTCATCGTCAAATAGTTTCATAACCTCACTTTGTTTGCTCATTCTTTTCTCAATTCCGGTCGAAAGAACCGTAATTTTCGATACTTTTGCTTCCCACGACGTTTTTTGAGATGACGTTGACTCTTTATTGGCCATGCCCACGCGATTTAACGGTTTTTACCGTCGATATTCGTTTTATTGGTCGAATGGGGGTTTGCGGTTAACCGCTTTGTAGTTTATCGCCGCTCGGTCGGATTGGCGACGATGTTGGTTGTCGTTGGGTTGTCGGTGAGGTCCGCGGCGAAGCGTTTGTTATCTTATCGCACGGAACAGCATGGCCCGACGGGCTTGGACAGCGGGCGCTCGATATCGCCGACTCGCGTTGGACGATATGACGATAGGACCGCTACTGCGGAACGTTGAGATAACTTTTACCTTACGATCGCTCGAACTGCGAGTCTCGTTGGAACGACGATGCACGAATTATTTCAGCATTTTTTCGCCGAACAATTAAACGAATGAATGAAATCACTCATTAGCTCGTAGCTATATTGCGTACCGCATTTTTTGTGAATTTTTTTTTCTCGTCGTGTTTTGACTGCTTTGAAATCTTGAATGGAAGACAACGAATGTTGGATTATTTGAAAAACATGTTTGATTGACGTTTGGCGCAAGATTTATGACGATACATTGAAAAATAACGCAGCTGGGTTAGGTTTTTGTGAGCGGGGTTCGATTGGACCCCAAGTGACAGATGTGTTATTGATTGGAGGTGTTCAATCAACGAGCTAAAGTAATGAGAAATATGGCCTTTTTTGTGAATCGTTACAGTCGAAACAGTTGTAAGAAGGTGTACAGTCACTGACAAAACTTCAGTCGAGCACAAGCCAATATCGTCGAATTTGACTTGAATTATTGGGTAAAAATTGGAGAATTAACATTACCGAGTGTTTATTTATTATTTGGACTAACTTTTTGCTCCGAAGGTCCTTCCATAAATAAATAAAATAAAATAAAATAATAATAATAATAATAATAATAATAATAATAATAATAATAATAATAATAATAATAAACTTCTTATGGACTACATTCTATGATTCTATTCATCTGTTACCATTTTATATCACCATTCTGTCTGTTCGTCAGACAATTTTATCGAACGATCGCTTTTTGAAAAAAAAAATTCAAAGAAAAAAAAGAAAATTTTTTTAATTAAAAAATACATAAGTAAATGAATAAATACTTTTGTGATTATTCGCAGATAATGTCGACACGGACGAGGCCAAAGGATTCTTCGAAGGAAACTTCAGCCACGTTTATTTCATTCTTTACGACTGTTTTGTGACCGCCGAAGCAAATTTGCGACAGAGAGGTGAGAATTTGGATTTGTCGACAATTTATTTTTAGAAAAAGAAAAAATACTAATTTTTCAAGAAAAATTGTGCAAAGACTGACCAATTTACGATGAAAAATATCACGACGATGAATTTGCTAATTTACGTACATTTTGTGTATTATTTTTTTTGTGCTAACTCTATGACGACAGAACTTTCGTTTCATCTTGGTAAGTAACGATAATCAACGATGATTATGTTTATCCAATGATATTTCGCATTTAAACAACGATACGCAAATTATCCGCATTTTTATTTTTTTTTTTTCAATACAATTGAGCGATGTAAAATATTTGAATCTTGGGTTTGCATCGTTTCACCAACAAAATTATGCGTGCAATAAATAAATATTGGGTAGAAATTTTATTTTGCGATGATAACGATGTTGTCCAGTGGTCCTTGAAGTCCTGGAACTGTCCTTGAATTTTTCTTATCCTTGGAAAAAAGTTCTGGAACGTCCTCGAATTTCACTCAATGTCCTTGAATTTTTTTTCCATTTCCCCTCAATTTCGGAGTTTCTTCGAAAACGTTATATATCATCGGAAATAATCCTACAAAAATGTCCATCTGTCGGTTACGCCGAGAATTACATTATATACATTCGTGCGTACCGAATAGTTTGTTTTTTGTTTTTTTTTTTTTTTCCAAACCGATTCCAACACAAGCAAAAACGATTATCGAAACGATAGATACCATTGCGGTACTAGTGAGATTTCAACATTTTCCGACGAGTGTCGAAAAAAAAAACGCGCAAAGAGGCAACGAAAAATTTTACGCACGCGAGGAGTACGTAAATTCACATTTTTCACACCTCGCGTGGTAAAAGTTTGAACGATAATCGTGGATGAAAAAAAAAAAAAAAAAAACAACTTTTTCCGACGACCGTTTTGATCTTCGTACAAAAATGGCGTCGAATATTCGTTGCCGAAAAAAAAAAAAAAAAAAACAAACCATTATTCGCGATAACGAAATTGTGATTTTAAATTTCAAGCAAATGGTATTTTACGTTGCTCATGTTCCAACATACAAATAGATACTATTCATCGACAGTTTTGTCCACTTGAACTTTTGACAAATGTCCCAACGCGACCTGCAAATGTCCTGAAAATAGTCCTTGAATGTCCTCGAATTTCGTACAAAGTTTTTACCGGGCACGACGATAAACTAAATAATAAAAATTTAATTTTGTCAGTTCACAAGGCTCACAGAGAAGAATTGGAACAGGTGTTACAACTTTTGGAAAAAGTTTTGACGTTGCTTCCCGAACTTTTGAATCGAAGATGGCAGTGTCACAGCCTGGCGAGAATTCTTCACAAGCTTTTGCATCCGGGAAACAGTTGGAAACTCCGAAGACAGGCTCTGAGGTTGGGACTTTGTGTTGACAAGCTTCGTTAATCGTTCGTCACTAATTAATTTATCATTCGTCGTTCTAATTGTCAACAATTATTGACGAAGCGTTTGCTCCAATGTAAAACTGTCGAACGTTCAAAATCCAATGTGAAACAATGATGAACCATTCAATATCATAAAAAATCAATATTACAAAAAAAAAAAAAATGAAGGAGCAAAAAAATTTGTTCACGATTTTTCGGTGATTTTTGAAAGGCTGTAATTTCATGAAAAATGATCGTATTGAGATGAGGCAAAAAGCATTTTGAAGCTTGACGTGTCTAGTTTCAAAACGTTGTGATGGAATTTTTTTTTTCGAGCATCGATCATGGCACAATAAAAATAAATATCGAAGAGAATGTTTATTTCAAATTTTTCGTGTTTTCTGAAATTTTTGTTGGGCTGAAATTTTTTTTCCCGAGTTAATCGACGTTAGGATCATTTAGTTTGATTGTTTAGCTTTAATTTGGGGTTCCTGTTTTTTTTTTTTTTTCATGTGCGACAATTTTTAGCTGAGACATCGGCTGCTAAATAAAAAAAAACAAATAAATAAAACACTTTTTTCTTTGATCATCGATATCTCATGCATCAACGGCCGGACGGCAAATCGAATGGCAGTTTTGAAAACTCGAATGAACTCTCTGTAGGTCCCCTCAACTTTTGTTTTGAATTTTTTTTTTTTTAGCGAAAAAAAAACACTTTTTTTGCCATTTTCTTTTATAACTATGGATGGAGCAAATTAATTTAAACCTTTTGTACATTGTTGAGTATCATTTTAATGCTCAAATTCAGCATAATGTTGAACGACTGCAGGGAGATGCTCGTTACTGAATTTTAAAAAAAATTCATGGAGTGCTTTTGTTTTGAGAAATTTTTGAAGGTGTAAAAAAAAACGGTGTGCGCACTCTAGCTGGCGCAATTTTCTAGATATCGGACTTAAATTTGGCAGGAAGTTGCACTATCATCGAAAGATGTTTCGGATTGAATTTGGGCGAAATCCATCGAGCCATTCGTATTTTATGTCGTTTTGACAATTTTTCAAAAATCGACTTGAGTGCTCTGGCTTCCACAATTTTCGAGATTCCGGGCTAAAATTTGGTACAAAGTTGCACCACCATCGAAAGATGTTTGCCATCGAATTTTCGCAAAATCCATCGTGACGTTCGGATTTTATGGGAATTATAATTTTTCAAATTTGACACGAATTGCCCCATATACATATGTACATTGATTTCGACTCGCATTACACTCACACGGTGCTCTCAACGTCACGAAAGTAAAAAAAAAAGAGGTGCAAAGTAGAAGCTTGCACATGGCTTCGTCATTTTACACATTTGCCTGAGCTTCCTCTATGAGGAAGCCAAAACTGATCGTACCGCAGTTCCTCATAGAGGAAGCTCTGACAAATGTGTAAAATGAGGAAGCCATGTGCAAGGTTCTACCTTGCACCTTTTTTAATTTTAGAGTCAATAACAATAACGAAAAAAAAATCACTTTGCAGATATTTTATCTTGTGGTACCAAGCGTTGGGAGAAAATGCGCCCGATCACATACACCACATGTTCGCTTGTCTCGTGCCGGGTTTTCCACCCCGTCAACCGTCGCCCTATCAGCCGGATCGCAAAGTCGACGGTCGAAAGGACAAATCGACGATTTTCGTTAACAACGATGACAAAGAAAAACGTGAATTTTACGACACGCAACTTGGACAGAGCGTTTTTCACGATGGAACATCGTCCCAAGGACCGGTCACCCAGGCCAATGGGGTTCCGATACTTCCGGTTCAGAGCGGCGAGAAACCCCTCGACAACGAGACCGTCAGATTTTTCGAAGCTCTGCTGGAATTTATGGTCACCCAAGTACGTCGATCCCTCATTCTGTGATTTTGTTGATTGAGGAAAAATAGATGAATTTTGGGAATTATTATCTCAAAAACTATTGGTCCGATTGAATTCACGTTGGTTTCATTCGAAAGTACGTACATTGAGGTATGTTGACGAATTTTTGTTTGAATGTATAGTCAATGGGGGCGCTGTTATTCCGGCCGGCGTGAAATAACTTTGTCGTCGGCACGGTTTGGCGGTTCCCACGTTTTTCCGGCAGTCGGTTGGTCCGAAACAACAAATTTCAAGAAGATTCACCAAAGTGTAACGTCTTGAGCTGTTCGGCACGTAGGATTTTTCTTTTTTCACAAAATGGCGCTTGATCGAAGTTGAAATTCACTTTTGAACCTCAATTTACCGACCTTTGTTGATTCATAAAAAAATCGAATAAATTAGTTTGAAAAAAAAAATCCTACGTGCCGAACTTCATTACCTATCCGTGGATATTGTGTCCAAATTTTGAAGGAATCGTTCAATCCGTTATCTGAGAAAAAACGTGGGAACCGACTTTGAAAAAGTTATTTTACGCCGGCCGGAATAACAGCGTTTCTATTCGCTATACATTCAAACGAAAATTCGTCAACATACCTCAATGTATATACTTTCGAATGAAACCAACTTGGATTCGATCGGACCAATACTTTTTGAGATAATAATTCACAAAATTCGCCTATTTTTCCGGCAATCTACACAGATGTAACCCCTTAAGGGATTTTTCATGATTTTTTCCCCCCATTATCAAAGTTAGATATATGACGTCGGGGACTTTTTTATAGGAAATTCAATTCTCTACAACATTGTTTATATGAACTTTAGGCCTATATAGCATTGTTTATCCAGCGTTTGGACGAAAAGGTAAAAAACAATAAGAAAATCAATGAATTTTTACCTTCTCGTCCAAACGCTGGATAAACGACGCTATATAGACCAAAAGTTCACATAAACAATGTTGTAGAGAATTGAATTTCCTATAATAAAGTCCCCGACGACATACATCTAACTCAGATAATTAACGCGTGGGGAAAGCTCGAAAGTCGTGGAAATGTTAAAAACATTTCTGAACTTTGCTCGTTCTGAATTTCGAGCTTCCTATCCCCACAAACAACCAAATAATAATCCCCTAAAAAAAAAAACAATTCTTCGATTTTTCCTTGTCATTGTTGTTTCTCTTTTCCAGGTCGTGAAAATCGAATGGCGCGACAAACACACGAGACAACACAAATCGTTTCAATTTTTGCTCGAACGTTTCAAATCGACTTATCTGCGTCACATTTGTCCGGAATTCGATGATAAATTTTCGTTGTACAAACCAAATTTGGAACTGCCGATAATTCGACAACCGTCCAATCAGAGCCAGGGCAATTACGTGCTTTGCAAAGTCGCTCTTATCAAGTGGCTCGCAAGTTTCACTCACGTCACGAAAAAGGACGGACCTTTTGCTCCTCCTATTCACAAGTAAGCAATCTTTATTCGACTTTTCTTCTTTTATTTTTTCTCAACAATTAAAACATTTTTTTTTTTTTAATTTGAATTTTGTTTATTTTTAATTTTTTTTTTACTTATGATAAAATAAAGATATAAAGTTTTTAAAAAGATGATGAAAACTGATAAAAAATATGTATTTAAAAAAATCTATTTTCTACATGAAGCAGTCTCGGTTTATCGAAAAAGAAAGAAAAAAAATGAAAATAAATGACTTTTTTTTATTGCTACCATCGAAAATCCATTGCAATCATATTGTGACCGGTGTAAAAAATTGAAGAAACGAATTTTTATTAGCAATCTGTGAGGGTTGACGACGTCGTATTGTTTATTTTTATTACTTTCATTATTTATTCATTTATTCATTCGTTTTTAAAATCTATTTATTTATTTTTGTTACATTTATTTCCCTTTTATCTATTTATTTCTGTTTTTTACATTCATTTTTTATTTTTCATTCATTTATTTATTCATCTATTTACCTATTTTTTTTTTGTTACATTCAATTTTCATTTCTCATTTATTTATTTATTTATCTATTCATTTATTTTTCTTACTTTAATTTTTTATTTTTCATTCATTTATTCATTTATCTATTTATTTTTTTTTATTACTTTCATTTTTTATTTTCCATTTATTTATTTATTTATCTATTCATTTATTTTTCTTACTTTCATTTTTTATTTTTCATTCATTTATTTATTCATCTATTTATTTATTTTTATTACTTTTATTGTTTATTTTTCATTTACTTATTTATTTATCTATTTATTTATTTTTAAACACTTTCATCTTTTATTTTTCATTCATTTATTTATTTATCTATTTATTTCTTTTTACTACTTCCATGTTTTATTTTTCATTCATTTATTTATTTATTTATCTATTTATTTATTTTTAAACACTTTCATTCTTTATTTTTCATTCATTTATTCATTTATCTATCAATTTCTTTTTATTACTTTCATTTTTTATTTTCCATTCATTTATTTATTTATCCATTCATTTATTTTTCTTACTTTCATTTTTTATTTTTCATTCATCCATTTATTTATCTATTTATTTCTTTGTTACTTTCATTTTTTATTAATTAATTCATTTATATGTTCTTTCTTCTTTTTTTTTTTCCAGTGCAACGACCAACGAAGAAAGTAGCGACGCGGACAGTCGTCGGGTGTCCGTTGGACAACAGAGCACCGGCGATGCGAATTCATTGTCACCCGAGACAACGAGCATCGCTCAACAATCGGACAATCAGTCGCAGCAGGACGACGGTGGACAATCGGCGGTCGCTCTAGTTCGCGAAGTTTTGTACGGAAGTCGTGACAACGTTAATTTCGTTCACGAAATTTATCGACAAGCTTTTTTGTTGGATTTCACCCACGCCGGAGCCATACGGAAAGCCATTGCCGTTTACAAAGATTGGATACAGATGAATGTAATTTATCAATCGACAATTCGTAATTACATTTTTAAATGGGTTGAGGAAAAAAAAAACAATTTTTTAGTCACGTTTCATTTATTTTTTTTTCTTTAATATTTGAGATAATGAATTGAGGATGTAGGACGGATACAATCCCAGCAAAAAGTACGCGAATCTGAGGAAATCTCGATTATAACTGCTTTGTGAATGCCAGATAAATTCATAATCACCGAATCATCGTTGAATAGATGTTATTCACATCTTGCATCGTGTTTCATCTTGTATCCGAACAAAACTTTTGAGTGGCCTAATTTGTTCTATACTTTTACGTGGCATCGCTCGACAACCAGAAAGACCCGATCGATCTGAATGTTTTTTTTTTTTTTTTTTTTCGTGGACATTCGTCAATCTTTATTCCACACGCTGAAACATTTTTTCAAAATTTTTCGTCGATGCTGGTTCCCGGGCGTTTATCGTCGATGATAGGCCTCAATGGGCCGAATTTCCCATGAGAACACGTGTTAAATTTCATAAAGCTGTAACTTTCAACACGGGACGGATCATCGTTTTTAAATGTTTTTCATGTTGTTTCGCAAATTATAAAAGCTGGACTGACTGTAAAAATTTCCGAATTTTTTTGATAATTTTACGCATGTGTCGTACATCCTTAAAATTGGTTTTACGATCTAATCGATGAACAGAGACGAATATTTTTTTTTTGTGAAATATTCATCGTTTCGAATAGATGTTTATTGGGGTTTCGTAGAAGTCTGTCCGTAAGTCACAGTTTCCTCTCATTCTCTCATTTATGTACCGATTGGGATGAAATTTTGCTACACAGACGCAGATCTATGACCCCCAAAAACAAAAATGATAACATTGAAAAAAAAAAAAATTTGACCCTCCGTCCCACGGATTAAAAAGTGACCTCGAAATTTTGTTTTTTTTTCGCCTCACCCCCATCGAGTGGGGTGTCTTTCGACGGGTCTCCTCAAATGCAATGAAAAACCTTCCGAGACCTTTTACATTTGGACCCTTCGGTCGCGAGATATTCGCTCTCAAAGTCGTCATCGGAGTGTCCGTCCCTCCCCCCGCGCCCTCTAATTTCCAAACCGTCGATTCGAAAAATCGTCAAAAATTCCAGAACGTGGCTTTCAATCGGTACATTCGATCGAAATTATAACGAACACCTCAGCGATGAAATAGGTTTACGAAAAAAAAAATTATACAAAATAACAAAAGTTTTTCGTTAACGCGTTTTTCGTGGAGATTAACGTGTTTCGTCAATGGCCACTACGGAATTACCACGAAACCCCATCGTCTGCGTGCCCAACACGCTGTTTCACCACTTTTTTACAATGGAATTTAATAGTCGATTGAGTTTATCGATAATTAATTCATATTTGGGACATAAAATCGTTGAAGGGTTACTAAAAATAAATTGAATAAATATATAAATAAATAAATAAATAAATAAATTATTCGCAGGAAATTCCGTCGTTCATGTTGGAACCTCTGGACGGTCACAAGGATCGCGATAACGACGAAGGTCATTCCAAGGACGGTCAAATGGACAACGACAAAAGCCCGTCCGAGAATTATCGTCAAACGCGTCTGCGAAACGATTCTTATCTCGGTGCGATACATCGTGAAAATTTGTTCGTACGCGCGGGTTTGCAAAACGTTTTGCAAATTTTCATAACCCAAGCGTCGAACGTATTTTTTTTGGAGAGTTTCGGTGGTCACGCGTCGGCCACTTTGCTCGAGGAACAAACGGACAGTTGCAAGAGGGTGTTGAACGTTTATCGTTACGTGGTCATGCACGCGAGATTGGAACCCGCCACTTGGGATCAATTGCTACGGTGAGATTTTACCATTTTTTTTCATTTTTACTGGAAAAACAAAAAAATTCAAAAATTTATTTTTCGGTCTCTAGCTCCCACAATTTTCGAGATATCGAGATAAAATTCGGTATAATGTTGAACGACTGCAGGGAGATGCTTGTTACTGAATTTGAAAAAAATTCATGGAGTGCTTTTGTTTTGAGAAATTTTTGAAGGTGTAAAAAAAATGGTGTGCGCACTCTAGCTGGCGCAATTTTCTAGATATCGGACTAAAATTTGCCACGAAGTTGCACTATCATCGAAAGATGTTTTCGGATTGAATTTGGGCGAAATCCATCGAGCCATTCGTATTTTATGTCGTTTTGACAATTTTTCAAAAATCGACTCGAGTGCTCTGGCTTCCACAATTTTCGAGATTCCGGGCTAAGATTTGGTACAAAGTTGCATCACTGTCGAAAGATGTTTGGTATCGAATTTGAGGAAAATCCATCGTGACGTTCGGATTTTATGGGAATTATAATTTTTCAAATTTGACACGAATTGCCCCATATACATATATGTACATTGATTTCGACTCGCATTACACTCACACGGTGCTCTCAACGTCACAAAAGTAAAAAAAAAAAAAGAGGTGCAAAGTAGAAGCTTGCACATGGCTTCGTCATTTTACACATTTGCCTGAGCTTCCTCTATGAGGAAGCCAAAACTGATCGTACCGCAGTTCCTCATAGAGGAAGCTTTGGCAAATGTGTTAAATGAGGAAGCTATGTGCAAGGTTCTACTTTGCATCTTTTTCAAAACATATTTTTGGGTTCATTGCAATGAAAGTGAGTGGTGAATATTTTTATCAAATTTTATTGAACGATGCTTTTTTTTTCTTTTATTTATTTTTTTTTCTTAGGGTGCTGCTGCAAATAACGTCGCTCGTGTTGGGCGAAAAATCGACAAGACGCAAGCATCACGAAACAATCGGCGGTAAATTGGCACCGGCGATATTTCAGACTCTCATCGTCACGTGGATAAAAGCCAATCTGAACGTGGTTATAATGACACAATTGTGGGATCAGTTTCTCGAAGTTTTGACATCGCTCACCCAGTGGGAGGAACTCATTCGCGAGTGGGCCGTGAGTTTTTTAACTACATGATCGTTCACAATTGGTCAAAACTTTCCTCCTTCATTTTTCCTTAAAAATAAATAAAATAGATAAATGAATAAATTTATAAATGCTCTTTTTCTTGAAAAAATAAATATGAAAATATATATTTTTTTGGAGAAAATGAATGAATACATTTCAATTTATCCAATAAAATTGATAAGTAAATGTGTTTTCTTTGAATAAATGAAAAAATGAATGTTTTTCCTGAAAAAATAAATATAATTTTTTTTTTTTTTTTTGACAAAATGAATAAATACATTTCAACTTGTTTAGTAAAATTGATAAATAAATGTGTTTTCTTTGGATAAATGAAAAATATATATGTGTTTTCTTGAAAAAAATAAATATAAAAATGTGTTTTCTTTGGATAAATAAAGAAAAAAAATGTTTTTCTTGAGAAAAAAAATATCAACATTTTTTTCGGAAAAAATGAATAAATCAATTATGTTGTTTTTTAATAAATAAATGAATGAAAATTTCTCATTAAAAAGATAAATGAATGAATGTTTTTTTTTTTGCTAGAAAGAAAAAAATAAATGAATAAATAAATGTTTTTTCTTGGATAAATAAATAAATAATTGTTTTTTTTTTGCATGGAAAAAATAAATAAATAAATAAATGTGTTTTCTTGAATAAATAAATAAATAATTGTTTTTTTTTTCATAAAAAAAATAAATAAATAAATTGCAACGATCGTCGAAATAATTTTTTTTTTTTTATTTATCGTTTTTATTTTAGAAAACTTTGGACACGCTGACGAGAGTACTTGCTCGACACGTGTACAATTTGGATCTGAACGATCTGCCGTTGGACCGTTTGAGCGAGCAAAAATCGAAGAAACGTCGGGGAGTCGGCAGTCGAGCCGCGTCCGCCGGAAACGTACAGTCGCCGCGACGCGGTAGCATCGATCGCGAGATCATCGTCCCCGGCAAAGAAAACGTTCCGGGTAATTTGAAAAATAATTTTCGACGATCGTATTTTCAATTTTTTTTCCTTTTTTTTTTTTTTAGGGTTCCGTAGAAGTGTAGGAACCCTTATGATTTATATGACATTTTTATGACATAAACAGAAATGATAACATTGGAAAAAAAAAAATTTGACCCTCCGTCCCACGGATTAAAAAGTGACCTCGAAATTTTGTTTTTTTCGCCTCACCCCCATCGAGTGGGGTGTCTTTCGACGGGTCTCCTCAAATGCAATGAAAAACCTTCCGAGACCTTTTACATTTGGACCCTTCGGTCGCGAGATATTCGCTCTCAAAGTCATCGGAGTATCCGCCCCTCCCCCCGCGCCCTCTAATTTCCAAACCGTCGATTCGAAAAATCGTCAAAAATTCCAGAACGTAGCTTTCAATCGGTACATTCGATCGAAATTATAACGAACACCTCAGCGATGAAATAGGTTTACGAAAAAAAAATTATACAAAATAACAAAAGTTTTTCGTTGACGCGTTTTTCGTGGAGATTAACGTGTTTCGTCAATGGCCACTACGGAATTACTACGAAACCCCATCGTGTGCGTGACCCAACACGCTGCTTTACTGCTTTTCTTTTCTTTTTTTTTTTTTTTGCACTCTTGTAATTTTTGCAATCGCGGTCGAATTTTGCAGATCATCCGTCGCGGGAATTTCGAAAGATTCGGGATTTGCCACGTAGCGCTAGCGACAATATGTTGTACGGTGGAAAATCTAGATCGAAGTTTCATCGTAATCGCACCAACACGGCGAGCTTTGGTGTACCTGGTGAGTTGTGTTTTTTTTGTTTTTTTTATTTTTTTATTTTTTCTAATTAAAGAAAAATATATTTTTCAAACTAAATCTTCTAGAATTTCGATCCGTAAAAATTTTCGATCGAAACATTTGTTATTTCTTTATTTTTTTCGAATTTTCGTCAAACTAAATATTCCAGAATTTCGATCGATTAAAATGTTCAATGGACACATTTATTTTATTTCTATTTTTTAAATTTAATTTTTTTTTTTTTTTTTTTTTTTTTTTCAATTAAAAAAAGTATTTTTTAAACTAAATCTTCCAGAATTTCGATCCATACAAATTTTCAAGTGAAATATATATATTTTTCTTTTTCTCGCATTTTGTTTATCAAATATTATTATCATTATTATTATTATTATTATTATTATTATTATTTATTTATTTTTTCTCTTCTTCGTTTTCATTTTTTAAAGTCAAAGTGCATTCGTCACTTGCTGCAAGTCTCGTGAAAGACGCGAGATTGCAGTGAGTTTTTTAAAATTATTTTGGAAAATTGAAATTTCTCGAATTTTTATCGATACGATTTTTTTGAGGATTTTTTTTTTTTTTTTTTTCGTTTGAAAAAAAATTTTACAAAACACTCGCTGCAACTCGTGAATGACGCGAGACGTTGCAACGGATGTGCTCTGCTTCGTACGTCTGCGACATTCGCTGCCAGTTTATTTATAACTTTGTCCCTCGTTTTATTTTTATTTTTTTTTATTTTTTTTATTCTCTCATTTTGGTTTGTTTTTTTTTTTTTCGTGTGTTTTGTTTTGGTTTTTTTTTTTACATCTTACTCCTTGCTTCGCTGACACTGATCCAAAAATATATTCACAATGGAGCCAAAGTGTCAGACGATGCTCTGCTTTAGTGCGCGTTTGAGTTTCAACCATTTTTATTATCTATATATTAAAGAACGAAAAAAAAAAACAGCAACAACAACAACAACAACAACAAAAGTTTGTCGTTGATTAATTTTTGTTTTTATTTTTTATTTATTTATTTAATTTGTTCGGGGATTTTTCAAATTTTATTTATTTATTCATTTATTTATTTTTTTAAAATTCTTTTTTGTTGTTTTTATTTTTTTAATCGTGCTTTGCGCTGTGCTCTCGTGATTCACGCGTTAAATCGCTTGTGGCGAATTAAAAAACAAACGTACGCCTAATAAAAAAATTTTGATTCCACGAAAATTTAACAACGATCATGGAAATAAAAACATTTTTTAATTTAATTTATTGAGGCCTTGTTTACGCGATTTCGCTGATTTTCGAAGGTACTTTTCTGGACGCGGTTAAAAACAAATAATGACGCATATAGAATGGATGTATCTTCAGGTGTGAACCGACAATATTATTAAGGGCGGGGTAAGGTTAATTCGGTGAAAAAGAATCATGTTTTTAAAGATTGTTTTTTTTTTCTGGCGATGCAAATAGTTGTAAATTTGTTCGATAAATTTTCATATAATGACACAACATTTGAACAATATTTTGCGGAAATTTTCATTCGAAAATATTGGAAAATTAAGCGAGTGACGGTGAATCTTCGGAGGTGCCTCGAAAAAAAAGTTGCTTTGCTCTATTCATCGTAACTCGCGAAATAATCATCCGAAACAAAAACAATCAAAATGGCATTCGTTAAAGCAGATGTTTCTCGAGGTAATCACTCGAGAATTTTTTTATTTTTTTTATTTTTGATTTTTTTCGTAGCACTCGGAAGCAAAAAAAAAAACGATTTTCGCTATAAAAATCAGCAAATTTCTCGCTGTAAAATTAATAATTATCAAAAAAACGTAAAAAAAAAGCTCTCGACAATATCCGGTGAATTATGTGAAAAATTAGTGTGTCAAAATTTTCAAAAACGATTGGTCGCAGTAGATTCAGCGTTATCGGTGAACATGGACTTCAAAAAAATGTCAAAGTTTTCGGTAAAAACGCTTTGAAGTTTTGGCGCACGTTAATACGTTTGCATGTTGATACATTACCCCGCCCTTGAAAAAAAAAAATTATTATGACAAAAAATTCGAGAATAAAAAATGTTAATTAAATTTTTGTTTCTTCAATTTTTCGTCGCTATTCAATTTTCAACATCTTTCGTTGTGAATTTTTTTGCAATTCTGTAGAGCTCAAAATATTTACGACCATTCGGGCTAATGGAATAAAAAATAAATGAAAAAATAAATGAAAAAAAATGGAAAAAATGGAAATTTTTCGCGTAAACAAGGCCTCAACGAATTTTAAAATCTTCAAGGCGAAAATCTCATTTATCACTATCCGTGTGTTCGATTATCATTTCGTTAACGCAATTTCCTCCTTCGCCCTCTGCTCCCCCCCCCCTGCCCCCCTCGGCGTTCAGCGCTGCCCCTGTCGATAGAACAGGACATGGCCAAACTACTGATGACCGGCACGACGTCCTCGACGTCGTCCACGTCGCCGTCTAAACCCCTGGCCGGCCGTCGTGCCAAGTCACTGGACACCGTGGCCGTGGTCGACAGCGAGCCACCCACCCCTCGCTGTCCGTCGCCCACCCCGAGCAGCGGGGTAGACAGCAACAAGGACAGTCCTATACAAATTGAAAATATTGACGGTAACAGTATCGGTACGTAAACGGACAAATCTAACCTTCGACAACATTTGTTTTTTTTTCCCCTGCAAAATTTATTCGTAACGAAACAAGAAATTTTTCAAAAAAATTGGAAAAAAAATGTGAAGTTTAGTTTTGAAAAAAATATAAAAGTTTTATTTATTTATTTATTTATTTTTTTTTATTTTTTTTTATTTAAGAAAAATTTCCAAGACGACATTTGTTTTCCCACAAAACTCATTCGCGACGATACAAGGAATTTTGTCTTAATTTAAAAAAAATTGTTTTCATTTTAAAAAAATTTTTTTTTTTGTTTTTTATTTAAAAAAAAAATTTTTTAAGATTGGAAAAAAAAAATTCTTAATTTTTTTAAATTTGAAAAACAATTCTAAAAAACATTTGTTTTCCACAAAACTCATTCCTAACAACACGAGAAATGTTTTAAGCAAATTTAACATTGAAACATTTTTTAAAAAAATTTTTTAATTAAAATAACTCCTAATAATCATAGTTTAAAAACTGTAAATCAACAGGATGAATTCATTTTCTTGTACTCTTTCGTCGTTTTTTCTGGTTTTTCTTGTTGATGGTTTTTTTTTTTTTTTTTTTGTTTTTTCTTTTGACAAAATCGTGTTCGTCTTTTTAGCGGTGCGTCGGCTTTATCTATTCGTCATTGAAATGCTTTTTTTTTCATGAATCAATTGCTTTTGTAACTCGCGAAGCGAAATTACTAACTCAACGTTTTTTTTTTTGTGTTTTGTTTTTTAAACAGAGTAATATTTTTTTTACACATTTTTTTGGGGTTCCGTACCTTGGAACGAAAATAAATAAATATATGAATCAATGAATGAACAAATAAATAAATAAATACAAAAGGAAATTGAGGGGGGAGTAAGGTTAATTCGTTACAAGAAAAAGGATATTTTCGATAATTTTTTTTACGGCAAAATTAACATTTATTACTCCCCCCTCAATACAACGGTACCGAACCCTGGTGGGCCGTACTCGCACTTGTCCGTCCTCTTGAAAAAAAGCAAAAAGTGATACTTCTTTTTCTTTCTCTGATTTCGCTGCGGTTTTGGTTATTGCTATTGGTCGACGAAAAACGAGACAAGAGAAGACGAAAAAAAAAAAAAAACAAATTGGTCAATCAACCCGTAATGGTCGCACTGGGTCCAGCGGACCCTGGGCAATTTTTTCGAATCGATGCAACTCCCGAAACACAGTTCGAAATTGAACGGGTGGCGCCATCTGTTGGCGTTCGAAGGTTCCACAACGGTCCCCATTGGTTTTCGAAAAAACCGGTTGGGGGCGCTTCGGTGCGCGTCGGTCGTCGTGTGATTCGTGTGGCACGTGTTTTTTTTCGTTCGGGTCCGCTGGACCCAGTGCTCGATATCATCACATTTTTTTTTCTCAATAGCACAGCCATTTCGAGAGTACAACCCAACTAGATTTTTCGGATTTATCGGAAAAAAATTTCGAAAATTGAGCGATTTTTTTTTTTTTTTTTTTTTTCGTAAAAAAGGGTAATTTTTCGAAAAACAATTTATTCTCGCGTTTGTTTTGTGAAAAAAAAAAACAAATTATTTGAAAAGAAAAAAAAAACAATTGGATTGTGAAGAGGAAGTGTTAAAACTTGATTCTCGTACAAGATTTGAGTCGATACATGAAAATGGAACGCAAATGGCAACTGTTTTTCCGCGTAGGGTCCGCTGGACCCAGTGTGACCATTGCGTCATTTTTTTGGAGGTGTTTGACCGTTATGGGGTTAAGGAATGTTTTTTTTTTTTTTTTTTTTTTTTGGATCAGATACGAACGACGCGTCGGAGAAGAGATCGGTAATGGCTGGAGGTGGAGTACGAGGATGGCTTCCCGACGTTGCCGTGGTTTTGTGGCGACGCATGCTTTCGGCATTGGGCGATGTCAATAATATTCAAGATCCCGTGTTGCACGGACAAGTGATGGATTATCTCGTGCAACTTACTCAGACCTTGATCAAGATACGTCTGAATCAGGGAGTATCGGGTGACAATCAGGCGACCCCACCGGCTCCTGATCTAATTCCACCTCTCACCGTTATCGCTCCTTGGTGCTTCAAGGTTTGTTTCCAACGGTTTTGAGCTTCCTCATAGAGGAAGCTCAGGCAAATGTGTAAAATAACGAAGCCATGTGCAAGCTTCTACTTTGCACCCCTTTTTTTTTTTTACTTTTGTGACGTTGAGAGCACCGTGTGAGTGTAATGCGAGTCGAAATCAATGTACATATATGTATATGGGGCAATTCGTGTCAAATTTGAAAAATTATAATTCCCATAAAATTTGAACGTCACGATGGATTTTGCGAAAATTCTATGGCAAACATCTTTCGATGGTGGTGCAACTTTGTACCAAATTTTAGCCCGGAATCTCGAAAATTGTGGAAGCTAGAGCACTTGAGTTGATTTTTGAAAAATTGTCAAAACGACATAAAATACGAATGGCTTGATGGATTTCGCTCAAATTCAATACGAAACATCTTTTGATAATAGTGCAACTTCGTGGCAAATTTTAGTCCGATATCTAGAAAATTGCGACAGCTGGAGTGCGCACACCGTTTTTTTTTACACCTTTTAAAATTTATTGAAACAAAAGCACGGGTGGGTCTCGAAGTTTCGAATTTCCATGTTCCGAAGGTCCAAAGTTTCGAATTTTTTTTATTCGAATTTAAATGTTTCGACCGGTCACGGTATCGAAAGTCCATGGATCCGAATGAACAAAGATTCGAGCGGTCACAGTTTCGAAAAAAAAAATTCGAAATGCAATGTATCGAAAGCGCAATTTTTCGACGGGTCACGGATTCGACTCGCCAATGTTTCGACGATTCAATGTTTCGACGGACCAAAAGTTCGAAACGTATATATAGGTATAGTGGAGTAAAGATTGCAAGAGCTGCAATCTTCAAGCGGTTGAACGAGGTGCTACGCCACTATACCTATATATACTTTTCGAACTTTTGATCCGTCGAAGGATTGCCCGTTCGAAACATTGGTGAGTCGAAACATTTATTTTCGAATCGTTGAGATTTCGATATGTTGACCGGTCGGATATTTGGTCGTTCGAATTTTTTCAATTCTGTTACATGGCCAGTCGAAATAAAAAAATTCGGAGATTCTATTTTTCGATAAATTAAAATTCGAATAAAAAAAATTCGAACCTATGAGCTTTCGAAACATTAAAATTCGAAGCTTCGAGACCCACCAAAAAGCACTCTATGGATTTTTTTTAAATTCAGCAACAAGCATCTCCCTGTAGTCGTTCAACATTATACTGAATTTGAGGTCGATATCTCGAAAATTGTGGGAGCTAGATACCGAAAATAAATTTTTGAATTTTTTTCAAAATCGCGTAAAAAACGAAAGATCTGGACCATACATCTGGACATTTTTCTTAATGAGATTTTTAGATGTTTTGGGACATTCTAAACACGTTTTCATGAACATCTCGAAAGAAAAAGAAATTTCACGAAAACAAAGCTTCCTCAATAAAAAAGCTAAAAAAACAAAGAAAGGTTATTTGCAAAAAAGAATGCAAAAAGGTATTTTCATTCAGAGAAACGAAGAATAAAGAGTCTTAAATTAGGATTTATTTTGCTTGGGGTCATTTGGACCCCATTCGGTGCCAGCTGAGACTTGAAAAAAATTGTATTTATTTGTTTGTTAAATTGTTTATTTATTTTTCCAAGGCTATTCAACTGCCACCGAAATACGAAGTCGGTCGTCTAGCGGCTTATCGTCTAATCTGTCTGCTGACCGTTCAACCGCTCGACATCAATTTGCCAAAAGCTCATCTGACGCTTTTTTATCGGGCTGTACACGGTGGCATAGCGAGCAACGACGTGAAAGTGCTTCAGGCACTCGTAAAACACACGGGACCGAGAATCTTCAGTCTCAATCTGCCGGGTTCGAGTCTGCTGATTCTGGATTACATTCACGCGGCCAACATAATTCTCGGAAGTCAGGATCTCGAGGTGAGACGATCTTTTTTTCAGGGTTAAGATGAAATTTTGCTACACAGACGCAGATCGATGACCCCCAAAAACAAAAATGATAACATTGTGAAAAAAAAATGTTGACCCTCCGTCCCACGGATTAAAAAGTGACCACGAAATTTTGTTTTTTTCGCCTCACCCCCATCGAGTGGGGTGTCTTTCGACGGGTCTCCTCAAATGCAATGAAAAACCTTCCGAGACCTTTTACATTTGGACCCTTCGGTCGCGAGATATTCGCTCTCAAAGTCGTCATCGGAGTGTCCGGCCCTCCCCCAGCGCCCTCTAATTTCCAAACCGTCGATACGAAAAATCGTCAAAAATTCCAGAACGTAGCTTTCAATCGGTACATTCGATCGAAATTATAACGAACACCGTGGCGAAAATGGTTTACGAAAAAAATTATGAAAAAGAACAAAAGTTTTCGTTGGGGTTAATTACGATTTAAAAAAAATGCATATTTCCGATAATTTTTTTTGGGGACACGGTTGAGATATATTTATTTCTTTAATTACTACATAATAAAGTAACGTTTGAAGAGTATTCTGCGAAATTTTCATTAATTTTTATGAACAAATGTATTTTTTACAGCACTCGAAAGTCAAAATACTGCAAAAATATGTTTGATGAAAAATCAGTGTGTTGACTTTCAAATGCTGTGAAAAATGGAAAAATCAATTTTAAAATAAAAACCCGACGTTGTTATCTGCAGAAACTTATCAACTAACAAAATCATTTTGGTTTTTTGATTTCGGATGATCCAGCGATGAGTTATGAGCATCACTGCAACGAAACTTTTTTTTTTCGAGACTTCTGCGGAGATTTGCTGTCAATTGCTCAATTCTTTATAAAAATCGATGAAAATTTTACAGAATATTCTTCAAATGTTACTTCATTATATAGTAATCATAGAAATAATTACACATCAACTGTGTCGTCAAAAAAAATTATGAAATATATTTATTTTTTTCTATCGAATTAATCCAACATTTATTTTTATCGCTGGTTATGTTTTTGTTTTTTTTTCATTGTTATATTTTTTTCAAGGCACCCAGAACGGAAGCGGTATCGATTCTCGGATGTCTCTTGACTCTACCGGCCACGATGGCCAAATTACCGGTGCTACAGCCAAACGGCACGGACATGGAAACGATGCCGTGTCCCGACGCAAAGGAACACATCGTCACGATACTTCTTCGGAGCTGCAGACGCGAACCATCCGGAATCGCTCGTTGCGTCGCGTTGTCGAGCATAGCCATGTTTGCTTACAGAGAATTGTCGTACAACACTCAACACTCGCGCGTGCCCGAAGCCGTTAATGTTCTTCTTCAGGCACTCAGGGTAAGCGACATATTTTTTTTAATTCTTTTTCTTCTTCCTTTTTTTTTGTTTTTTTTTGTGCCCACAAACGAATTATAAAAAAATCATATTTTCGTTAGCGACATTTTTCTTCTTCTTTTTCTTCTTCTTCTTCTTCTTCTTTTTCTTCTTCTTCTTCTTCTTCTTTTTTTTTTTTTTTTTTTTTGTTTGTGCCCACAAACGAATTATAAAAAAACCATATTTTCGTTAGCGACATTTTTTTTCTTCTTTTTCTTCTTCCTTTTTTTTGTTTTAAAAAAAAATTTTTTTTTTTGTTCCCACAAACGGATTATTAAAAAATCATATTTTCGTTAGTGACATATTTTTTTTCTTCTTTTTCTTCTTTTTCTTCTTCTTCTTTTTTTTCCCACAAACGAATTATAAAAAAAACCATATTTTCGTTAACGACATATTTTTTTCCCTCCTTTTTCTTCTTCTTCCTTCTTTTTTTTTTGTTTTTGTTTTTTTTTGTTCCCACAAACGGATTATAAAAAAAACCATATTTTCGTTAGCGTCATATTTTTTTTCTTCTTTTTCTTCTTCTTTTTCTTCTTCTTCCTTCTTTTTTTTTTGTTTTTTTTTTTGTTCCCACAAACGGATTATAAGAAAACCATATTTTCGTTAGTGATATATGTTTTTTCTTCTTTTTTTTTAACAAACGGATTATTAAAAAAAAACATATTTTCGTAATTGTAGATACGTTGGCACGCACATACGTGTATTGCACACCATGTGAAACATGCAAACTCTAGCCTCGTTCACTTTTTGCTAAACGCAATTGAAAAAAAAATGCACGATTAGCATATATGTTATATTTTTTGGAAAATATGGAGCAAAAAAAAAAAAAGGAACAAAAAAAATCTTGTTCATATATATTTGAAAAATGATTGAAAACGAATGATTTTTTTTTTTTCAGTTATTATGGGAAATGTTGAATAATTTTTGTAACTTTCTGGTGAAATTTAGAAAATCGATGGAAATTGCTTCGCATTCTTCCCAGCACTCTAAACACTTTTCGTCCCACCAATTTTATTTATTTTTACATATTTTTATTTTTATTTTTATTTTTAGTATAAATGAGAAATTTGAAAAAAATTAGAAACCAAAATTGTGGAATTGAAATTTTTCGAGTATTGAGACGAAGGCGATGAAGTTTTTCCATCGATTTCTCGATTTTCACTAACAAGTTACCTAAATAATTCACAATTTTGAGTATCTACATAAAAAAAACTTCAAACACAAAAAAAAAAAAATTGAGAAAAAACAAAAAAAAATTATAATTCAAATTCTCTGAGCATTGAGAAAAGGCGATACAATTTTTCTATAAATTTCTCGATTTCCACCGAAAAGTTAAAAAAATTATTCACAATTTCAAGTATCTGCCTAAAGAAATGTAAAAAAAAATAATTAAGCAAAATAATTTTAAATGCTATAAAATAAAATAAAAATGCTTCACAAAAATAATGAGTTACGAAAGTTACGAAAATTATTCACAATTTTAATTGAAAAATAAAAGATTATTGTCTGTTATAATTATCTGCATTAAAAAATGCGTCAAAGACAAAAAAAAACAATTTAGAAAAATAATTCAAAATGCTTGAAAAATTTAGAAAAATGCTTCACAAAAATAATGAGCTTGGTATTCGATTTAGTTGCGTATAAAAAAAGTTTTGCTGGAGGGTATTGAAATTTTCGTTGGACTGTCATAAGTTGCACGACTGGATTGATTCGGTTGAACGAGTATATATATATATATAATGCTTTGCTTGAGTCATTTGCTCGAGTATATATAGCGCATCGGTGTGTGACTTTTGATAATTCGTGTGACAGCGAGCCCACAGGGCGGGCAGACGAAGGGACGGCTTCTGTGCTCCTATAACCGATCAGGTAGCGGACGATGAGATCATTTATTATTTTGTTTTCCACCTTTTTTTTTTTTTTTTTTTTTTTTTTTTTTTTTTTTTTTTTTGTCAAAATTATTATTTTGTTCCAGTGACGTCCATTAACCTGATTCGTCGACTCGATATATGTTGTAACAGATGCTGCACGGTGTGTTCCGATAAAATTGTGTTGACCCGTTGGGGTCATTCGGGGTCCACTGGACCCCGGACCCAACTTCGTCGTATTTCGTGCAATAAAAATTTCCTTTTTTTTTCAACATTGATTTTGTCCATCAAAACGCAACCCAACTTCGTTTTCTATTCTTTATAATTTTTTTATTTTATTTTTTCTATTTTTATTTCGAATTTTTCGACAGTTGAAACTTTGAAATAATTTTTTTTTTTTTTTTTTTTTTTTTTTCAAAGTCTATGAAAGCTCGGTTTTTTTTGTTGTCGAAAATATAATATCTCGGGAATTGAACGACGTAAGATTTTTTTACTACATAGAAAAAATTACAATTTTTTTCACGAATTTTTATTGTGTAAAAAAATTCAGATTTCGTGAATTTTTTTTTTTCATCGTGTTTTGACTAATTTGAAATGTTGAATGGAAGACAATGACTTTTGGATTATTTGGGAAATATGTTGATGAGGGGGGGGGGGGGGGGAGTAAGGTTAATTTGGTGAAAAAGAATCATGCAAATAGTTGTAAATTTATTCGATAAATTTTCATATAATGACACAACATTTGAACAATATTTTGCGAAATTTTCATTCGAAAATATTGACAATTTAAGCGGGTGACGGTGAATCTTCGGAGGTGCCTCGAAAAAAAAGTTGCTTTGCTCTGTTCATCATAACTCGCAAAATAATCATCCGAAACAAAAACAATCAAAATGGCATTCGTCAAAGCAGATGTTTCTCGAGGTAATCACTCGAGAATTTTTTTATTTTTTTTATTTTTCATTTTTTCGTAGCACTTGGAAGCAAAAAAAACCGATTTTCGCTATAAAAATCAGCTAATTTCTCGCTGTAAAATTAATAATTATTAAAAAAACGTAAAAAATAAAAGCTCCCGACAATATCCGGTGAATTATGTGAAAAATTAGTGTGTCAAAATTTTCAAAAACGATTGGTCGCAGTAGATTCAGCGTTATCGGTGAACTTGGACTTGAAAAAATGTCAAAGTTTTCAGTAAAACGCGTTTTGAAGTTGAACGTCAAAAACGTCGTCAAATTTTGCTCGAAACGACTTGAAATTTTCCACACAATATTCTCGAGATATTATGCATTCGGTTGAAAAAATTAAAAAAAAAAGTTAATACCTTACCCCGCCCTCAAATTTTCAGTTTGGCGCAAGATTTGAGTCGATGCATTGAAAATAACGCATGTGGGTTTGGTTTTTGTGAGGTGGGGTACGCTTGGACCCCATGTGACCGATGTGTTATTATTCGGAGGTGTTTGACCTCAACGGGTTAACTTGGCTTAATAAAAAAAAACTCATTAACATCCCAGCAAAACATTTAATTTATAAAATAATAAATGATAATAAAAAAAATTTAACATTTCAGCAAACAATTAAATATATAACATTGTTCCCTCTTAATATTGTTTAACGCTTTTAAATATATATATATATCTATATTCTACTAACGCGTCGTTCGAATAACACTGACTTGAATATAATTGTCGAAATTTATTGTCGTTAAAAAAAAATGACTTTTTTTTTTTTTTTTTTTTTTTTTTTTTTTTTTTTTTTTTTTTTAATAACGATGTTAATTATTTACAGGCGACACATCCGGCAGTGGCTCAAGTCGCTTGCGACTCGCTTCTTCTGCTTTGCGACAAAGCGAACGTTCTTCTCGAGTTTTATCCCAAAGTGACTTGTAAAATAATTCAGGTTAGTTAAAAAATTTACGCAGACGATATTTTTACATGGAAAAAAATATATATGAGGCATTCCACATTATTTCAGCCAGGGATGGGCTGATCCATTCAATGAAAATGTATTTTAAATACTTTTTGAGACAAATAACTGTAATTAATTATCATGTATAAATCAATATTTTCATATTTACGTAATAATTATCACCAATTTACGTTAATTATTATTTTCGAATTAATGTAAATATTTGATAAATCCTTTAAAATCCATTATCATTTGGTTCGAAAAGTATTTGAAATACATTTACATTGAATCAATGCCCATCCCTGACTTCAGCCAGTAAAAAAAAATGTTCCACAAATAATTTTCAAAAATTGATTTATTTTATTGAAATATATTCACCGAGAGCTGATTTTTTTTTTAATTTTTCTGACGTTTTTCTCGTTGATTAACGTTTTTTTCTTCTAATTTTTTCATTCAAATGGCTGTATCTTTGGCAGTATTTGACGTATTTAACATTTGTAAAAAACGAAAATGTGCGTCTTTTTCACGACCTTCCACGAAAAAAATTAATTCAGATTTTATTTCGCAAGTTGAACGTCCGTTTCCCGGCAAAATATGCAAAAATATTTGTTTTTCTCAAAAAAAATCGCACTCGTTATTTCAGTTTTCAAAATTTTCCCAAATTCCGAATACGAAAAAACGAATTTTTTGGTATTTTTTTATATCGTGGGATCGGTAATCGGTAATACGTAATTTTAACGATTTTATTGATAGCTTTTTTTCAGTTTGATGATTTTTTTTTTTTTTTCATGTGTCCAGTCGCTTAACGCGATTCAACGAGCATTGATTATCATCAATTTCCCTTTCAAAAAGGTTTCTGAACTCGCGTAAAGCGACTGAAGCCAATGAAAAAAAAAAAAAAAAAAAAAAAACAATCAAACTGAAAAAAAAAGCTATAAATAAAATCGTTAAAATTACGTATTTTTAAAAATAAAAAAAAAATTGTCGCAGGTATTGTCAGAGACTTTAAACACAATGACAACGCGTGACAGAAGAAGCGCCCTGACCACGTCCATGCTATTCTGTCTCGGCGAATGGGCCATGCATCTAGGACCAAATGTTTTGCTCAAAACATTCCAAGGAAGACCTCTGCTCTTGACGTTGTTCACAGTGAGTTTCATTTCCACAAACCATCAAATCAAATCTAGTTTCATTTCGCACAACTTTTAAAAAGGGTCCTTTTAACAAAAAACAATAGCTTTCCCGTTGACACATTTACTTGTGTACCGCAAACCACGTCTTGTTGCACTTCGTGCTATCTAACATTTCTTTCGTTTTTTTTTTTTTTTTTTTTTTTTGTTTGTTCTTCATTAATTCGTCCGGTCAATCTCTTCGGTCCCTTCCTTTTCCACGCGTCCTCATCGTTTTTTCCACACTTGTTCCATTTCCCTGAAATTATTCACACATCCCTGTGTTGTATTTTCCCCGGCCCATCCGTATTTACAATGTTCCTCCCCCCTCCTCCCCCTCCTCCTCCTCCCCGCCCCCGTTTATTGCCAAATCACCCGTTCCTTCCGTCGCACTCCTTCGCTTTCTTTCTTGCTTTTCTCCGTTACCCAACTCCCCCCCTCCCCCCTCCCACCTTTTTCACGGATTACACAGGCGCGTCCAACGTCTCATTCTGTTCTTCGCACATCCTGGTCACTTTCATTCCTTTTCCCCCTTTCCTTCCACGCCCTTCCTACGCTGGTCCCCTCACGTCTCAACCATCGTTCACATTTACTCGCGTCTTCCCTTTGCTCCCTCCTTCGATCGGTATTTCTCATGATACATCGTCGTTCACTATAATGCAATCGTGCTTCTCCCTGTTCATCGATTTTCTCATTGTTTTTCATCTTACTTCCTCAAAATCTTTCTTCTCAAAATTTTTCCAGTCCCTCTTCTATCTTTTTGTCTATCCACTTTCGGGAGCGAGGGATAAATAATTCGAATTGGGTCACAGAAATGTTTATCAGATTTTTTAATACCTATTTTTTTTTTCACTTTTAATATTTTTTTTTGGAAGGTTTTACACAACATTGTGCAAAACAAATGCGAAACAGTTGGAACGGATGGAACGAAGAGCAATCGTAAGCATCACGAAAACGATGATTTCGATCCAAACGTGAGTTCGGACGATTTGACGAAGGACTCGTCGAACAAATCACCGCGTCGCGGTAATGTGCAATCGGTTCAACTTGCTGCGAAAATGGTAATAATTTTTAATAACGATAATAATGATGATAATAATGTTCGGTATAGAATTGAGTTTAACCCGTAATGGTCACACTGGGTCCAGCGGACCCTGCGCAATTTTTCGAATCGATGCAACTCCCGAAATACAGTTCGAAATTGAACGGGTGGCGCCATCTGTTGGCGTTCGAAGGTTCCACAACGGTCTCCATTGGTTTTCGAAAAAACCGGTTGGGGGCGCTTCGGTGCGCGTCGGTCGGCGTGTGATTCGTGTGGCACGTGTTTTTTCGTTCGGGTCCGCTGGACCCAGTGCTCGATATCGTCACATTTTTTTCTCAATAGCACAGCCATTTCGAGAGTACAACCCAACAAGATTTTTCGGATTTATCGGAAAAAAATTTCGAAAATTCAGCGATTTTTTTTTTTTTTTTTTCGTAAAAAAGGATAATTTTTCGAAAAACAATTTATTCTCGCGTTTGTTTTGTGAAAAAAAAAACAAATTATTTGAAAAGAAAAAAAAACAATTGGATTGTGAAGAGGAAGTGTTAAACTTGATTCTCGTACAAGATTTGAGTCGATGCATGAAAAAGAACGCAAATGGCAACTGTTTTTCTGCGTAGGGTCAGCTGGACCCTGTGTGGACATTACGGGTTAGAAAATAATAATAATAATAATAATAATAATAATAATAATAATAATAATAATAATAATAATAATAATAATAATAATAATAATAATAATGTATTTTTGTGACAATATAATAATAATAATGCATTTTTGGGGGTGGAAAAATAATAATAATAATAATAATAATAATTATAATACTTTGGGATAGAATTGAGTTAAAGAAAAAATAATACCAATAATAATAACAAATTTTCAGGATAGGATTAAATTAAATTTAAAAAAACTAAAAAACTAAAGAAAACACTAAATACAAAAATTTAATTATTTCAGGTGATAATGCATCTGGTGAATCATCTGGGACATTTTCCCATGGGAATCGGTGCCGCAAGATTATCATCGTTGGTCGTCGAATTGGACGACGTGCCGGAAATAATCGGCGATGAATTGTCATCGGCGATATTTCAAGCGCCCAACATACAATTGTTGATGCTTTCGAATTCGATCGTAATGTCGCTGGTCGAGCTGGCGGCTTTGGACGCACCGGGAGGCGGTGTGACGGCCGGTCTCACGACCGCACCGTCCATGGTCAGAGTTTTGTTGCGAGATTTGGCCGGTAAAACAGCTTGGGACAGTTCCATTTTGTACAGTCAACCGTTCACCGAAGACGATTTTTCCGCATCCGTCGCGCCATCCGGTGAGTTAAATTCGAAGCACTGCGAATTGTTTTTTTTTTTTTTTTTTTTTTTTTTTTTTTTTTTTTTTTCAGGGTTGATAATAGAGCAATTTATTTTTTAATAAAAAAATTTTGAAAGGGAAATTAATGATAATCAATGCTCGTTGAATCGCGTAAAGCGACTGGAACACATGAAAAAAAAAAATCAAAACTGAAAAAAAGCTATCAATAAAATCGGTAAAATTACGTATTATCCGATTACCGATCCCACGATATAAAAAATATCCAAAAATTCGTTTTTACGTATTCGGAATTTGGGAAAATTTTGAAAACTAAAATAACGAGTGCGATTTTTTTTGAGAAAAACAAATATTTTTGCATATTTTGCCGGGAAACGAACGTTCAACTTGCGAAGTAAAATCTGAATTAATTTTTTTCGTGGAAGGTCGTGAAAAAGACGCACATTTTCGTTTTTTTACAAATGTTGAATACGTCAAATCATGCCAAAGATACAGCAATTTGAATGGAGAAATTAGAAAAAAAAACGTTAATCAACGAGAAAAAACGTCAGAAATGTTTTTTAAATTTTGGCACTCGGTGAATATTTTTCAATAAAATAAATCAATTTTTTTTTATTATTTGTAAACATTTTTTTTCTACTGGTTGTGGAATGCCTCATTTATAATTGCATAATAAATATATCTTTAGTGTGAACCAACAATATTATAGAAAAATACCTTATTAATATTTAAATAATATAAATACCTTATAAACATTTGAAACTTAACATTTTTTTACTCAATTTTCCGTCGGTATTCATTTTTTTGTTTTTTTTTGTTTGCAGTCGATTGGAACACGAAAATGACAAAAGACGATCATCAGAGTGTCCGTTCAACGTCGCAAAGCTGTTTGACCAGACACACCATGAGACATCGGGAACCAAACGTATTGCCGACGTTTGCCAACGCTGCCAGTGACATGGACAATCTTGACGATGTGAGTCAACACTTTTCAGAACGAGCAAAGTTCAGAAGGGTCGAAAATTCCGAACGCTCAATTTTTCGAATGACTGTGTTACCGAACGGTTGAGGCCGTAGAATGACATTGCAGCGAATCGTCGAAAATTCATAATGACATTGTAGCGAACGTACGAATATTCCGAACGCCCTAACAGTCGGCCGCGGTTTTCAACATTTCCCCGACTTTCGAGCTTTCCCCACGCGTTAATTATCTGACTTGGATGTATTCCGTTCGGGACTTTTTTATAGGAAATTCAATTCTCTACAACATTGTTTATGTGAACTTTTGGTCTATATAGCGTTGTTTATCCGGCATTTGGACGGAAAGGTAAAAACAATAAGAAAATCGATGCGATTGATTTTCTTATTGTTTTAATTAAACGCTGGATGAACAACGCCATATAGACCAAAAGTTCACATAAACAATGTTGTAGGGAATTAAATTTACTATAAAAAAGTCCCCGACGGCATACATCTAACTTCGATAATTCACCCGTGGGAAAGCTCGAAAGTCAGGAAATGTTTTCAACTTATTCTGACTTTCGAGCTGTTGAAATGTTTTCAACATTTCCACGACTTTCGAGCTTTCCCCACGCGTGAATTATCAAAGTTAGATGTATGCCGTTAGGAACTTTTTTATAGGAAATTCAATTCTCCGCAACATTGTTCATGTGAACTTTTTGTCTATATAGCGTTGTTTATCCAGCGTTTGGACGGGAAGGTAAAAATTCATCGATTTTCTCATTGTTTTTACCTTTCCGTCCAAACGATGGATAAACAACGCTATATAGACAAAAAGTTCACATAAACAATGTTGCAGAGAATCAAATTTCCTACAAAAAAGTCCCCCACGGTATACATCTAACTCTGATAATTAACGCGTGGGGAAAGCTCGAAAGTCGGGAATTGAATTGTAGAGAATGGAATTAAATTAATTGGTTAAAATACGAGCCTCAAATGGTTATCTTACCCGCTGGGGATTTAACCCTATCTTATCCTAGTTATTTCAAGGATCTTCAAAATGCGCTCCTCATTTAACATTATAATTAATATTATACATAAAAATAATTTTATCATCATTAATATTATATTTAAATAAATTATAATATCACAATAATTACATTCATCAAATGAACAATCTTGATTACAGCTTCTGCAGTACATCGGCCACACGAGTCCGGAGGTT
The DNA here is from genome assembly GCA_963662125.1 of Diplazon laetatorius. Lineage (NCBI taxonomy): Eukaryota > Metazoa > Arthropoda > Insecta > Hymenoptera > Ichneumonidae > Diplazon > Diplazon laetatorius. Next base: position 20,073,379 of record OY759153.1, on the reverse strand, counting down.
CTGTCGAATCCCGAGCTCGCTCTGAACGCTCCGGCGAGTCCGCCTCAGGGTCATTGTTTGGAAAGCGAAACCATCGGAGCTATTCTCAATCAACGTAAAACTGCTCGCGAACACGTGAAGAACTGGAGTCAGCATATCAGGTAAAAATGATAATAATAATAATAATAATAATAATAATAATAATAATAATAATAATAATAATAATAATAATAATAATAATAATAATAATAATAATAATAATAATCTCCGCCGATTGAGGCCGTAATTTTTTTTTGGCTTTCATTTCACCCCAGAAACACCTCTGATTTTTTTTCAGATTTTTCGGATCCTCTACAACCTTTACAAAAATTCAAAACTTTTCTTCACAACCCTTAGAGAATCTTAAAAGTTTTAATTTTTTGTAAGGGTTGTAGAGGATCCGAAAATTCTGAAAAAAATCAGGGAAGTTTTTGGGGTTAAATGAAAGCCGAAAAAAAATCACGACCTCAATCGGCGGAGATTGTGTTTCGACCGTCTGAATTAAGGTGATGTGCTACTGCTCGGTCGGTAACAGAAAACTGTAAACCATTGTTCTCGGTGACGATTGACATTTACGATAAAACTCGACAACGATTGACTGCCTCTGAAGATTCTCGAGTCAACCGTTTTCGGCTTTCATCCACCTGCTCAATCAGGACGGAGAATAATGGGTTTTCATGATTCAGCTATCTCCGTCGCACTTGTGGCAATCTGAGAGAGACAGACGATGGGTAGCACATCGCCTTAATATGGAATCCCTCTCATTTTTTCTTTTTTCTTTTTTTTTCTCACGTAGCACGTGCGCCGTTGCCACGAGTCCGCCGAAGTGTCGTCCGCCACCGGCTCCGTTTCATCACTGTCGTCTGTTGTTCTCACATTTGGGCCTGTCCGGTTGGGAACAACGTCGAAAATTGCATCTTCTCGCGAAAAACGAAAAATTGTTGCGCGAATTGCGCAATCTCGACGGTCAACGTTCGCGCGAGACTCACAAGATGGCGGTGATTTACGTGAGTCAGGGACAGGAGGACAAAAATTCCATACTCAGCAATGTCACGGCCAGCAAGGATTACGAAAATTTCGTTGCACGTTTGGCTTGGGAAGTGGAATTGGAATCGCACACGGGTTTTCTCGGTGGTCTCGCACCTGGCAAGGCTTCCGGTTTAACGGCTCCGTACTTCGCAACGTCGTTCGTGGAAATTTTGTTTCACGTTGCCACGCGAATGCCGTCCGACAGTCCGGAAAGTTTGCTCCAAAAGGTCCGATCGACAAGATTTTTTTAAAATTAAACCTTAGTTCGTAAACGTTTTTTCGGCACCTTCGATCCGTAAACCTGGGTCGTTTTCGCCCTGCCTTTTTTTTTTTAAACATTTAAACGGCTGCGAAAAATCTGAAAAAAATCACGAAGGTTCTTCAAGCCTCGAATTAAAAGTCTCAATCATAAAATTATGAAAAATACATTTTTTAAATATATTTTTCATACAAAATATGAGGCAACCTAGGACAAAATTATTAGTTTATTTTAAAAAATCATAACTTTTTGAAAAATGAAGATATCGAAATGTTTCAAAATGGATATTAGAGGAAAATAGTGTAGCTTTCATGAAAAAAATATGTCATTTAATTATTTTGAGAAAAAAAACGCTTAATTTCTACGAAATAAGAGGTTGATTTTTACCAATTTTGACATTGCAAAATTAAGCATTTTTTTCTCAAAATAATTAAATGGCATATTTTTTTTCATGAAAGCTACACTATTCCCTTCTAATATCCATTTTGGAACATTTCGATATCTTCATTTTTCAAAAAGTTATGATTTTTTAAAATAAACTAATAATTTTGTCCTAGGTTGCCTCATATTTTCTATAAAAAATATATTTAAAAAATTAATTTTTCATAATTTTATGATTGAGACTTTTAATTAGAGGCTTGAAGAAACTTCGTGAATTTTTTCAGATTTTTTGCAGCCGTTTAAATGTTTTAAAAAAAAAAAGGCAGGACGAAAACGACCCTGGTTTACGGGTTGAAGGTGCCGAAAAAACGTTTACGGACTAAGGGTTAAATAAAAAAAAAAAAAAGGTTTCGTAGATTCCTACGGAACCCTAATAATTGGTTACAGATCGATCAATATGGAAACCATGTTTAATTATCATTATTTTGTGCTTAGCGTTTTTTTTCAAATTGTTATTTTCTCACCACAGACGAGACATTTGGGGAACGATGAGATTCACATAGTGTGGTCCGAACACTGGCGCGATTATCGACGTGACATAATTCCCACGGAATTTTGCGACGTTCTCATAGTTATTTATCCGTTGTCGAACAAATTGTACAGAATAAAAATATCGAGAAAATCTGAGATACCATTTTTCGGACCGCTTTACGACGAGTGCATAGTCGAGGACAAAGTTTTGCCGGGTCTCGTGAGAACAACCGCACTTGCTGCCAGCCGAGCCAAGAGATCGACCCTCGGACTCTATCAACACTAGTACGTAATTTTTATTATCATTGATATTATTATTATAATTATTTATTTATTTATTATCATTATTTTCAGCAATTTAATTAAATTAAATTTAATTTTTTTTTGAAATTTTTTTCAATTTTACAGTTACGAGGAACGTGCGAGATCCATTGACACTGTGATGCGCAATCACAAGGAGGCCACGACTTTTGAGGAATTTGCGGCGAATGTTTATTCGCCGATACAACCGCCGAGTCCGTTCAGCGGGGTCTCGTCCGTTTCCGGTCGGTATTGATTTTTATGATTTTCTTTTTCATTATTGTTCTATTTCATTAGATTTTATTATATTTTATTCTGTGTTGTTATATTTTATTCTATTTTATTCCATTTTATTTTAATCTATCTTATTCTGTTTCACTCTACTTTGATTCTATTTTGTTCTATTTTATTATAATTTGTTCTGTCTTGATTCTATTTTATTCTATTTCGTTCTATATTATTCTATTTTATTCTATTTCATTGTAATTTGTTCTGTCTTGATTCTATTTTATTCTATTTCGTTCTATTTTATTCCATTTTATTCTATTCTATTTAGTTATATTTTATTTTATTTCATTATATTTTTTTCTGTTTTACTCTATTTTATTATATTTTCAATCGAATCCGATTCTTTTTTCATTCTATTTTGATTCTGTTTTGATTCTATTTTAATTCTATTTTTATTCTGTTTTCATTCTATTTTAATTCTATTTCGATTCTATTTTGATTCTTTTTCAATTCTATTTTCATTCCATTTTTATTGTATTTTGATTCTATTGTGACGACCGAACGGTCTGTCGTGACGTCCTGCTGAATTAAAACGTAGAGAGAAAATATGTGGTGCATCCGGGGCTCGAACCCGGGATCTATCGGTCCTGAAGCAAGCACTCTACCACCGTGCTAATGTCACCCATTATATTTCTCTCATTCGAATTGTCTTCTTATATGCAGGGACGTCACACTATATTAATGCTATTTTAAATCTATTTTGATTCTATTTCATTTATGTTATTTATTTTATTTATTTTGGATTTTGTAAATTATTGTAGGTATCGTAAAAAATCTAAACTCATATATTGCAACACGAAACGACAATAACACAGGAAAAAAATAAAATTATATTCTTCCTACCACGTGTTACAATTATTGTTGCTAAATTAAGTGGAATTTTTTTTTTTTTTTTTTTTTTTGACGATCCGTTCTAAACGCAATTCGTCGATAGAACGTTGAAAGTGTCGAGAGAATGAGAGATAAAAAAATAATAACTTGATTTTTTTTCTGTTTATCAGGATCAACGACGAGTGTGCAATCAACGGCATCGTCGAATCTCGCGGCAGCGTTGATAGATTCTCATCAGGGTCGGGCCGGACTTCGAAATAATTCCGGATCGAGCGGTGTGGACAATCGTGCGAACAGAGGTAATTTCAATGCGCGCTATTTAATTCTCACGAATTAACTGAGCAATTAATTTAATTTAAAAAATGGAAAAACCGAAAAAAGGGGGAAAAAAATAATATCGGTAAAGTAGGGTTCTCGCTCTCGAACCAAGAGAGAAAAAAAACAATCTAACGAAATCACATCTATAACAAGGTCACCCTTCGTCAAAGCGGGCTGAAAACGTCATATAACGAAAAATAATATTTAAAAAAAATACGCAGAAAGAAACTAATTGAAAAAAAAAAATCGATGAACTCCATTTCAGCTTCGGACGGTAGCAGAGTTTGGTTCAGCAGCGACACCCAAGACAGTCCAGCGCTTCATGGAATCTCTCCTCGACCCCTGAAAAAAATGTCTTTCAAAACTGGCCCCAAACATCGCAATTCCGGACAACAGTTGCAACAACAACAACAACAGCAACAACAACATCATCAACAACAACAACCCACACCACCGGACAGTCCGCGATACAAGTAACGATCATTCGTTGATTAAACGAAAATAAATAAATAAATTAATAAAAAATATAAAATAAATAAAAATAAATAAATGAAAAAGAAGAAGAAAAAAAATCATAAATTGCCAATGTGGATTTGGACATTGGATTTGACGTGAAAATTAACAAACCTATGCGATACGAGATAATTCGCGATTGGTGGAACGTTATTTCGGTCTCATAGAACGTTTTTTTTTCCTGGTTTTCCGTCCTTAGGTTTAATTATATATATATATATATATCTTTTTTTTTGTTTCCATGATTAATTGTACAGATTTCACGCATTCTGCGAGCTTCGACGTTACGAGAAGGCAGAACATTTTATTTATTTATAAACGACGAATATATATATATATATAACGAAAAATAAAATATTTATTAGGGTGGTCCTTGATGGAGGTGTTGATGAATTTCGACAAGTGCACCCCGGGGATAGGTTTGGAATGAATGAATGAAGATATGTGCGAAACCCCAGCACTGTGGTCCAATGAGAAGACGTGCCTGTGAGCTCGTTTCGTTTCCCCATTTGAATAACGTGGGATTTTACAGACTAATTCGGTTATTATTTTTTCGAGTTGTCCCTGAGCACGCGAAAAATTCTTTATTCACACGAATCTATCGTCAATGGATATAACTACTCGTACATTTTTTTACAAGACGTCACCTGTGTATTATCGATAACGGCGAACCGATGAACGATGGATAACAACTGATAAACGATTTGCAACACAAATTCGAAATTTATTTGTGTTTATGTCTTGTAAAAAAATGTTCGAGTAGTTATACCCATTGACAATGGATTCGTGTGAATAAAGAATTTTTCGCGTGCTCAGGGACAACTCGAAAAAATAATAATCGAATTAGTCTGTAAAATCTCATGTTATTCAAATGGGGAAACGAAACGAGCTCACAGGCACGTCTTTTCATTGGACCGCAGTGCTGGGGTTTCGCACATATCTTCAGTCATTCATTCCAAACCTATCCGAGGGGTGCACTTCTCGAAATTCGTCAACAACCCCATTAAGGACCACCCTAATATAAATATACATATATTTATCTCACGGCTGAGCAAAAGGAGATAGCGTCGAAAAATAATTGTAGGCCATGTGTATATTCTCGATAGAATCATTGGCTTCGTCACTTACGATTCTCGTGTTTAATTTTTTTATTCCTGTTTTTTTTTGGCTTTTTCTAAATTAAAAAATAAATCAATAAATAAATGAATAAACAAACAAAATCGCGAGACGTTCGTGTACGATCGGGACAGTTAGCTTCGACAGTCGCTCGCAATAAAAATGCAACGCTTGATGCCTGACGCAAATGAAGAAGAGAAAAAATAAATAATAATAATAATAATAATAACACAAATGAGAAAAAAAAAAGATTAAATAAAAGAGAGAAAAAAAACCACATTGAAACATTCCGGGCACCGAGAAGTGTGCTCCTTTCGAGAGAAAGAGCGAAAGAGAGAGAGAGAGAGACATAGGAAATCGTTTGAAAATCGCTTTTTGAAAATATCGCGTTTTATTGTCGAAAAAATAAATAAAAAAAAAAAATAAAAAAAATAAAAGTAGTTATTATGAATATGATAAATAAACTTAGGTGGTTGAATTCTACCTAAAAATCCGAATCATGGCCAAAGCAGCATTATTTTTTCACTAATTTATAACCGATTTTAATGTCGGATGGGAAGTAAAAAAGAAAGAGTTGTATGTATTGTACATAAGTCATTTACGAGAGAGAGAGAGAGAGAGAGAAAGAGAAAGAGAGAGCAAGAGAAAAAAAAACATTGATAAATAAACAAATGGTTAAAAAATTTCGTTCGAAAGATCGTTCAGAAAATATTAACGACGCCTTTTGTGATGAAAAAAAAGAGAAAAAAAACAATGTTTTCGATATAATTTATACAATTATAATGAGAAAAAGACCGTGAAGGAGAAAGAAAGAACAAAAAAGAAAAGAAAAATAAAGAGGGAAGAAGTTTAAAAGAATTAATTTGAAAAAAAAAAACACATTTATTACCATTAAAATGCGGCACCTGCGATCCGTCGATCAAATTTCGTCGTCGCGTCCAATTATATAATTATTATTATTATTGTGTATACGATTCACCTTTGCGATAATTGTATAACGAAATATTGTACTTAACGAATTAACACGTTGTTATTACTACCCCACCTGCCACTTCCGATTATATTTTTACCATCGATATATACATACATATATATTATGATACGCTGTGCGTGAAATGCGTTTTTTACGCTCACTACGTTCGCATAAAACCGCATTTACACACCCTTGTGACATAAAAATTTGTACGATCCTCGTGCGAAAAAAAAAAAGGTTTTCTTGATGAGCCATTTAACAAAAAATATCGGACAATTTCGGGCTTCACTATTAATTCTCAGGACGTAAAAGTGCACTTTTGATTCTCAGGACGTAAAAGTGCACTTTCAATTCTCAGGACGTAAAAGTGCACTTTTTCTTCCCAGGACGTAAAAGTGCACTTTTAATTCCCAGGACGTAAAAGTGCATTTTTAATTCTCAGGACGTAAAAGTGCACTTTCAATTCTGAGGACGTAAAAGTGCACTTTCAATTCCCAGGACGTAAAAGTGCACTTTTTCTTCCCAGAACGTAAAAGTGCACTTTTAATTCCCAGGACGTAAAAGTGCATTTTTAATTCTCAGGACGTAAAAGTGCATTTTTAATTCTCAGGACGTCAAAGTGTAATTTTAATCCCTAGGGCGTAAAAGTGCACTTTTTATTCTCAGGACGTAAAAGTGCACTTTTTCTTCCCAGAACGTAAAAGTGCACTTTTAATTCCCAGGACGTAAAAGTGCATTTTTAATTCTCAGGACGTAAAAGTGCATTTTTAATTCTCAGGACGTCAAAGTGTAATTTTAATCCCTAGGGCGTAAAAGTGCACTTTTTATTCTCAGGACGTAAAAGTGCACTTTTAATTCCCAGGACGTAAAAGTGTACTTTTAATTCTCAGGACGTAAAAGTGCACTTTTAATTCTCAGGACGTAAAAGTGCATTTTTAATTCTCAGGACGTCAAAGTGTAATTTTAATCCCTAGGGCGTAAAAGTGCACTTTTTATTCTCAGGACGTAAAAGTGCACTTTTAATTCCCAGGACGTAAAAGTGTACTTTTAATTCTCAGGACGTAAAAGTGCACTTTTAATTCTCAGGACGTAAAAGTGCACTTTTAATTCTCAGGACGTAAAAGTGCACTTTTAATTCCCAGTACGTAAAAGTGCGCTCTTAAATCATGGGACGTAAAAGTGCCCTTTCAATTTCCACGACGTAAAAGTCTGTCTTTGCGATTCCCGTTGGGCAATCGCAAATTTTTATTTTCAACAATCATTGGTAAACAAAAGGCTTAGAAATTTTGAAGCAAAAGCTCTTCGCATCACGTTTTGTTTCGCAATAGTCACGTTATCGCTATTACAAAACGCTTTTTACGATCCCCGATAACGATTATCAGCGTTCGAGCCGAAGACAATTAAACTCGGTCGGTAACGAAGACTGTTTTTTATTTTTTTATGGAGAAGCGCGTGTGGTCCGCGCATGCGCGAGCGCCTCTCGGTTTGCCGGAATCAAAGTTTGTACAGTAAAACCTCTCAACAGTGGAAAGTCGAGTGTATAAATGGGCGGGGTCACACAATTGCGAAGGTTCATCGATTGGCCAATGGCAAAACAGTTCAATGTTTTGTGGTCAGTGTCTGTCATCGACATATAGATATGGACTGCTAATGTCGCGAGAAAAAGTGAAATCGCAATGGAAAGAGAAGCAACTAGCGTGGCTCTAAGCCTCTCTCTTTCTAAGTTGAAGCTGATTGGTCGCAATCATCTATATGTCGATGATTTCGACCAATCAGCTTCAACTTAGAAAAAGAGAGGCTTAGAGCCACGCTAGTTGCTTCTCTTTCTATTGCGATTTCACTTTTTCTCGCGACATTAGCAGTCCATATCTATATGTCGATGACTTATCCACAAATGAACGTCTTTTTTGAAATTTTATTTTTTTATAATTTTTTATATATTTATATATTTTATTTATTTATTTGAAAAATTTATTCAAATGTACATAGCTGTCCGAAGTGAAATTGCTCATAAAATTCGGAAAGAAATTAATATGTTCTGAATTGGAATTTTGAAACGCGCGCGTTTTTTAAGATTCATCATCGATCTGAGCACCACTGTGATACCAATCACAGGATATTCCGCGAGAGGCGCCACATACTCGAACATCGAGAGTTCATACTGTACATCGTGATCTCCCTCCGCGTGTCTCGTCTCGTGATCCACGCGATTGAAGCCGGACACGCCGAACAACCGAGATAACAAAGGACAAACAACAAAACAACATAAGAAAGAAACAAAAACGAGTCGTCGCATTTGCCAACGAAAGAAAACGAAAAAAAAACAAACGTGTTTTTTTTTTCTTCTTTTTTTCCTGGAACGAAATACCGGTCACCCAGTACATTGTTAATTGTAAATGCGTCAAACCCACAATTCACGGTAAGTCAAACCTAAATTCGTTGACCGCTTTTGTATATCTTTACAATCAAATTGTCGGTAAAACATAAAAAAATTTTTTTTTTTTTTTTTGCAAATTATTAACAATGTAAAATTATTTTGTTGAACAAAGATGTCAGAATCCGGAAGAGGCGGTGGCAATGTGGCCGTCCAGTCGAAGGATCATCGTCAATTGATCGAACAATTGAAGCGTAAGTCGAATTAATTGCGTTTATCGTGATTATTCGTTGCTCGGTCGGTAACGAAAAACTGTAAACCGTTGTTCTCGAATGTGATTGTCATTTCGAACGAACGACGAGAACGTAAGTCTGCGCGATGAAATTTCGCAGTCGATCGTTCTCGGTTTTTCGTCGAAAGATGAGTCACGACCGAGAACAACGGTTTTGGAAACTTTTTTTCAACGGTTTCGGTCGCGCTTCGAGGTTATTCGATTTTGACGATAAAATGACGATTGGGTTTTTTCAGAAATGAACATGTACGAAACCGGCATGTCCACCCAGGATATGGAGGACATGCTCGAAGTCGTCAAACTGTCCAGAGTGCCGGACAAAGCGCCGCGCAGCGACGCTCCCAATATCAACAAGGTAATGAGAAGCTGAAACCGTCGTCCGGGTGTCCGGTGGTCCTCGAAGTCCTGGAACTGTCCTTGAATTTTCCTTACCCTTGGGAAAAAGTTCTGGAACGTCCTCGAATTTCACTCAATGTCCTTGAATTTTTTTTCCATTTCCCCTCAATTTCGGAGTTTCTTCGAAAACGTTTATATCATCGTAAATAATCCTACAAAAATGTCCATCTGTCGGTTACGCCGAGAATCACATTATATACATTCGTGCGTACCGAATAGTTTGTTTTTGTTTTTTTTTTTTTTTTCAAACCGATTCCAACACAAGCAAAAACGATTACCGAAACGATAGATACCATTACGGTACTAGTGATATTTCAACATTTTCCGACGAGTGTCGAAAAAAAACGCGCAAAGAGGCAACGAAAATTTTCCGCACGCGAGGTGTACGTAAATTCACATTTTTCACACCTCGCGTGGTAAAAGTTTGAACAATAATCGTGGATGAAAAAAAAAAAAAACCAACTTTTTCCGACGACCGTTTTGATCTTCGTACAAAAATGGCGTCGAATATTCGTTGCCGAAAAAAAAAAACAAACCATTATTCGCGATAACGAAACTGTGATTTTTTATTTCAAGCAAATGGTATTTTACGTTGCTCATGTTCCAACATACAAATAGATACTATTCATCAACAGTTTTGTCCACTCAAACTTTTGACAAATGTCCCAACGCGACCTGCAAATGTCCTGGAAATTGTCCTCGAATGTCCTCGATTTTCGTACAAACTCCTCACTGGACACCACGTCGTTTACAAATAACAACCCATTTTTCAAATTCCCTTGAATCTTTTTTTTTCTCGTCTCAAGTTGAAACATAATGACATTGTAGCGAACGTACAAATATTCCGATCGGCCCGACTTTCGAGCTTTCCCCACGCGTTAATTATCTGAGTTAGATGCATGCCGTCGGGGACTTTTTTGTAGGAAATTCAATTCTCTGCAACATTGTTTATGTGAACTTTTGGTCTACATAGCGTTGTTTATCCGGCATTTGGACGGAAAGGTAAAAACAATAAGAAAATCGATGCATTTATTTTCTTATTGTTTTAATTAAACGCTGGATAAACAACGCCACATAGACCAAAAGTTCACATAAACAATGTTGCAGAGAATTGAATTCCCTACAAAAAAGTCACCGACGGCATACATCTAACTCTGATAATTTACCCGTGGGAAAGCTCGAAAGTCAGGAAATGTTTTCAACTTTTTCTGACTTTCGAGCTGTTGAAATGTTTTCAACATTTCCACGACTTTCGAGCTTTCCCCACGCGTCAATTATCAAAGTCAGATATATGCCGTCCGGGACTTTTTTAAAGGAAATTCAATTCTCCACAACATTGTTCATGTGAACTTTTGGTCTACATAGCGTTGTTTGTCCAGCGTTTGGACGGGAAGGTAAAAATTCATTGATTTTCTTGTTTTTACCTTCCCGTCCAAACGCCGGACAAACAACGCTACCTACACCAAAACTTCACATAAACAATATCGCAGAGAATTAAATTTCCTACAAAAAAGTCCCGGACGTCATCCATCCAACCTCAATAATTAACGCGTGAGAAAGCTCGAAAGTCTCGAAACGAGCCCCACCCCAAAACCAATATTATCCTTCTATCCAATAAAAACCCAAATAAAAAATACAAAAAAAATAATTCCAGGCGCCAGAACCATTGCGTCAGGACACCCAGGCGTCGTACTCGAAGGTTCTGAATTCCAAACCCCAGGACCGAACGTCAACGAGTCCGGATTTGTCCTCAAATCAATCTCGTCAAAATTCGTCCAACGAAAAACGTCGAGAATCATCGGACGACGATTCGTCATCGTGGACCCAAATCAATCGCAAATCCATGGTCAAGGAAAATCGTGATAATCCATCGACGAACAAAACACGTTCGTGGCACAACGAAACATCCACGGACGCGTTCGCGAACAACAGATTCATGGGCCAACAACTCGAAAACTACAATTCACGAAACAACGATGCGACAAAACCGAAAATAAATCCTTTGGATTCGTCTATGAACGATAACGATCGTCCGCTGTTGTCGCGTTGTCGTCAATCATCGGCCAAAGATTCTATCGATAATAACGCAACGTTCGTTAATTTTGACAAGGCTGTCGCACGTCTGACAAATCATTTGCAACGAATTGCCGAAAATTGGCAAAGTCAGAGAATCAGGAATTTGACCGGATCAACGGTTTCTTGGGGAAAACCCATACAGGTCGGTAATTCAAATCAAAGTGGTTCCTATCGTTCGTCTCGTTAATTTGAAAAAAAAAAAAAAAAAAAAAAAGTCATTAAAAAATAAATAAATAATTAAAACGTAAAAAAAAGAAAAAAAAAAAAAACCTTTGGGTCGACTTGACAATGAACCGAACGACTTTGAGCGACCGAACGAAGCAAGAAAAAAAGTATGATTGATTATATAAAATCCCGTATCTTTCCAATTTTTTATATGCGAAATTTTTGTTACCGAATATATGTGATGAATGAATATATATTTTGGGGCGGTCGTTGACGAGCGGTGTTGACGAATTTCGACGAGTGCACTCCTCGGATGGGTTTGAGATGAAGGAATGAAGATATGTGCGAAAACCCGGCACTGTGGTCCAATGAGAAGACGTGCCTGTGAGCTCGTTTCGTTTCCCCATTTGAATAACGTGGGATTTTACGGACTAATTCGGTTATTATTTTTTCGAGTTGTCCCTGAGCACGCGAAAAATTGTTTATTCACACGAATCTATTGTCAATGGGTATAACTACTCGTACATTTTGTTTACAAGACGTCACCTGTGTATTATCGATAACGGCGAACCGATGAACGATGGATAACAACTAGATAAACGATTTCCAACACAAATTCGAAATTTATTTGTGTTTATGTCTTGTAAAAAAATGTATGAGTAGTTATACCCATTGACGATAGATTCGTGCGAATGAAGAATTTTTCGCGTGCTCAGGGACAACTCGAAAAAATAATAACCGAATCAGTCTGTAAAATCCCATGTTATTCACATGGGGAAACGAAACGAGCTCACAGGCACGTCTTCTCATTGGACCACAGTGCCGGGGTTTCGCACATATCTTCATTCATTCATTCCAAACCTATCCGAGAGGTGCACCTGCCGAAATTCGTCAACACCCTCATTAAGGACCACCCTAATATATATATACATATATATATATCTATGTGTAAAACGATCGATACATTTATACGTTTAACTCGTGCGTTACACGAAGATCTAGATCGTACGTTCTCCAATGTAAAAAGAAAAAAGACGTAAAAAAAATTTCGACATTTTTTTCAAATAAATTGGTATAACGTATAAAAAAAACCAAAAAAAAAAACAAAAAAACATTTAGTCTACTTTATTTATTTCATGATCTAATGTGAACTTATTGTTTGTTTTTCTTTTTCTTTTTTTTCTTTTTTTTTGTTTTATTTTTTTTTTTCAATTTTTTTTTCACTTTCGTTTCTTCTCAAACGTTACGATACAGATCGATACCGATGACAATGATACCACAGACGACGAATTAACGAACGATGAAAAAATCACGAAAATGTCGTCGGACGAAAAAAACTCAATCAACGAAAATGCAATGAAAAAAAAACGAAAATGCACGAAAAAAATAATAAATTACACGAATGAAAAATTGAGCGACGATGATTACAGCGACGACGAAATTTTTTCAACTGCTTCGACGTCAAAAAGACGAAAATCTTCAAAACTCGATGAATCGACGAAAAATAAAATTTTTTCAAACTTGGATGAAAAAAATTTCGTCGATGAAAAAAATGCGAAAATTCGTGAAAACGCGATCGATGAAATTCCAGAAGATGAAAAACCGACAAACGAGGATGATAAGTCGATGAGGAAGAAGAAAAAAGATGAAAACAAAATTATCATCAGCGACGAAGAATTCGATTCAAATTCTCAAAAAAATAAAAATCCAACAAAAATAATTCCTTCGTCGCCCAAAAATTCGTCTCCGGAAACAAAAATCCCAAAAATCGAATCGAAAAATTCCGAAATCGACGAAGACGATGAAAATCACAACGACGAAGACCAAAAACCCGTGAAAAAAGCTAAAACAACAAAATCACAAAAATCATCGTCGATGGAAAAATTTTCAATTTCAAAAAAATCAAAAAAAATTGGATCACGATGTAATTTGAACGACGAGGATTGCAAACCAGTTTGCATAGAAGATTCGGACGAGATAACAACAATAAGCGACGACGAAGACGCAGATGAGGAAAAAAAAATTCGTTCAACGTCAAAAAAAATGGAAATTCCACAAAAATCCATTTTTTCGAACGAGACTTTGAAAAAAAAATTTTCGAACATTTCCGAATCGTCCACGTCGTCGTTCTACCCACGAAGAGTCGCTCCACCGATTCCCAAGGGCAAACGTTCGTCGATGAGATCGATAAATCCACTTTTCGGTTATTCGCGTCGTCAGGGACAAAAAAATCGATGCGAAACGATGGAAAAAAATTCGGACGACGAAGACGCGACGATTTTGGAGGTCGAGACCTTGAAAAATGCGATGACCTTGAACAAGGTCACGGATAAAAATGTTGAGAAGGAACGTTCGATTGATTCTGACGTCGATTTGGCGACGATAAAGCCTCTGAGACTGTCGGATCGAATGAAATTGCAGTTGAAAAATTTGAAGGCCATGCAGGACGAGGAAAAAAGATTGGAGACGGAAAGAGAGAGAGCCAAGAGACTGAGGGACGAGGAAATTTGTCGAAAGAGGGGCGAGAGGATAAAGGAACGTTTGGAGGAGCAAAAGAGAGCGACGATGGAGGAGGAAAGAAGAGCCAGAGCGAAAAACGCTGTCGAGGAACGTTGGAACGCTTTGTTGAACAAACGCGGACGGAAAAATTCGAACGAGAGAACGGAATTGAATCCCGAGGGTCCGAGACGCGACAACGATTTTCCAACGGTCGTGGAAAATTCTCGGGAACGTTTTCGAACGGTGAGAATCGCGACTTTGGGGGGTTTTTTTAAGGGGACTGAGTCACCTAAAAAATTCGAAAATTAATTATTTTTTTCCGTGACACGGCCGATCCAAATTGAAAAGCGATTTTACCCTTACGAAGTACGTATACTTAGCTATCATTTCAAACTTTTCCATAGCCGTATGAGTTATCTAAATGCTGTGAGATTTTTCACAAAATTTTTCACTTGTCGCAACTTTCGGACCGCACCGATAAACGGATTTTGGATTCCGACGTCTCATTTTGTTCCAAACCGCAATCATTGTCGGATGAGTGTAGGAATTTTGGATGCGAGGTAAAACGAATTTATGGTAACCCATTATTCAACCGGTTTTTCAAAAAGTTACAAAAAAATTGTTTTTTTTTTCACATTATAGGTCGCCATAATTTCCAGAAAGCAGATAAAAAAAAATCCCACACTCATCCGAGAATGAGGTCTGTTACGAAGAAAATGAGACGTCAGAATTGAAAATCCATTGAGTCGCAGGGTCCGAAAGCTGCGACAAGTGAAAAATTTTGTGAAAAATCTCACAGCATTTAGATAACTCATACGGCTATGGAAAAATTTGAAATGATAGCTCAGTATACGTACTTCGTAAGGGTAAAATCGATTTTCAATTTGGATCGGCCGTGTCACGGAAAAAAAAAAAAAGGTTTAATACCGTACTCCCCCCTTAAGGTACCCTCCATAAGAGAGTTCCTCGTCAGATTTTCATGAAACTCGGCACACTTATAGGTATCGATGAGAAAAAGGTTCAGTTAAATTTTCATGGCTTTCCGGAGCGCGAGAAAAAATATATCAACACTTTTATTTTCACACGTTTAACATTGAGCCTTATGGAAAATCACGCTCAATTTGATACAATACAAAAAGTCCACGTCAGATTTTAATGAAAACACTTGAGCTGCAAGTTGAATATTCGTAGAACATTTTGGGCACTTGAAGGTAGAGATCAGGAGACTGTGATGATAATAATAAGCAAATGAACATTGGGAAAATACAGTTTATATGAGGAGTTGGTCGTGATCCAGTAGACATGGCAACGTTGCGCGTTTGTTTCCCATCTTTTCTCTCTCTCTCTCTCTCTCTCTCTGATCGACATCAGAACACGCGACGTTGCCACATCAAAGTACTACGTACCTCAATCAGGAGATGGTATATCTTAGGCTTGCTTTGACTCTTACAGTTTGTGGAATACCACCTTAAGGGAACTGAGTCACCTAAAAAATTGTAATTTTTTTTTTTTTCGTAACACGATCAAACGAAATTTAAAATCCATTTTACCCTCACAAAATACTTATACTCAGCTATCATTTCAATTTTTTCCATAGCCATATGAAGCATCCGAACGCTGTAAAATTATTTTTCAAATAACGCATATTATTTTTTTAAAAAAACGTATTTCTTCATTTTTTTAATGGTTTTTTTTTCCGTTCAAGGAGCTGAACGACGTGAGAGTGGCGAACGATGGGGAACGCAGCGACGTGCCAAATTTCAAACGAGTTCCCTGTCCGATATGCGGAAAAAAATTTTTACCCAGCGCAATCGAGGATCACGCGGGTTCGTGCGAAGATTACGATTCGATCGAAATTCACACGTCCGGGGTTACGTTGAGACCGACGAGTTCCGTTCAACGTAGCGATTCCCCGAAATTGTTCGAGTGCGAAATTTGCAACGTTTTCAAATCGAACGACGGTGTGAAGTACGAGGATCACGTTAACAAGTGTGTCGCGAGTCGCAGAGACGCTGGTGAGCATGACAACATTTTTATAAACAACAAAAAATTTGGATTGAAAAAACGAAAAATTAATAATTTGCGTTTTGTTTTGTGTTTTTATTTGAAAAAAATGTAATTGATGGATTGGAATTGAATTGTCTGAGACCATGTTGGTTTCCTAGACTTCTACGGAACCCTAAAAATGTGCTATTGCATTTAAAAAAAAAAATAAAAAAAAAATAAAAAATTTTAATGAAAAATTATTTTTTTTTTAAATAATTTTTATTTTTTTATTTTTATTTGAAAAGAAAATGTAATTGATCAATTAAAACTCAAAATGTGTTATTGCAATAAAATAAATGTAGATAAAAAAATTGAATGAAAAAAAAAAGTTTAATAATTTTTTTTCTTTTTCAATTTTTTTATTTGAAAAAAAAATCTAATTGATCAATTAAAACCGAATTGACCGAGACCATAAGGAATCCTAGAACTCTACGGAACCCTAAAAATTTGTTATTGCAATAAAACAAAAATAAATAAAAAGATTTGAATGAAAAAAAAAATTCTTTTTTCAATAATTTTTATTTTTTTATTTTTTCATATGAAATAAAAAATGTAATTGATCAATTAAAATCGAATTGACGGAAATCATAAGGGTTTCCAGACTTTCACGGAACCTCAAAAATGTGCTGTTGCAATAAAAATTTTTTTAGAAAGAACAAAAAAAAATTGCCACAAATTAATTTGGAAATTTTCTTTCTTCGCAGTTCTCGTTGGACCGAGTACCGTGGTAACGTTGTCGAATTCGCCGATTCGTGAATTTCGTAAAATAAGCGAACAAACAGATTCGGAAATAAATTATCGTGAACAATTTGTTCCGAAAACAAAATCGCGAGTCAATGAAAACAGAACGAGAAAGCGCAAGCGACGTTAAAAATATTGGCCATTGAGTGTGAGAGGTCGGGCTCGATAATTCAGAACAGAACACGCGTTAATTATCGCAGTTCGATGTATGCCGTCGGGGACTTTTTTATAGGAAATTCAATTCTCTACAACATTGTTTATGTGAACTTTTGGTCTATATGGCGTTGTTTATCCAGCGTTTAATTAAAACAATAAGAAAATCAATGCATCGATTTTTTCATTGTTTTGACCTTTCCGTCCAAATTCCGGATAAACAACGCTATATAGACGAAAAGTTCACATAAACAATGTTGCAGAGAATTTAATTTCCTATAAAAAAGTCCCCGACGGCATACATCTAACTCGGATAATCAACGCGTGGGGAAAGCTCGAAAGTCGGGAAAATGTTGAGAACCGCGTCGACTGTTAGGGCGTTCGGAATATTCGTACGTTCGCTACAATGTCATTCTGAATTTTCGACGATTAGAAAACAGAAACAAACAAACAAAAAAATCAATTATCGCGCATGTCGATATTCAAATATTCGACAATAATATTCAAAAAAAAAAAAAAGAAAAAAAAATCGACGATTAAACATAAAATCGTTATGTAAAATTGATCCTACATTGAAAAAAGCTCAATTTACAAAAAACCTGACAATTTTTTCAAACCGATGTCTCGCACACGGTTTCGTCACGATTTTTTTTTTTTGTTTTTTTTTTCGCACACAAGCCGATCAAAGATTTGTCAATTCGTTCGATGGAAAATGTATTTGAAATAATTTTCACACTGAATCATCTCAAATCGTAATTCCCCATCGAATAATAAAATCAATTGTTAAATATTTTCATTCGAATTCATGAAGAAAAAAAAAAAAAAAAAACAAATTTCATAATTATCGCACAAATGTGAAAATAAAAATTTTCGCGTGATAATTAATCGTATGATTATTGCTTCGGAAAAAAAAAAAAACAAACGGTATTTCAAATATATTGTCATTGAACGAATTGTGCCCACCGTTCCCGATTTACGAGCCAGACTCGTGACAATCCGTCGAAATTAAAAAAAAATTGTTAAAAAAAAAAAATGTACAAAAAAATACACAAAACTGTTGCACAGTTTTTCATGGTCGCTGGTGCTGCGCTCTGGCGATCGAGGCGGTCAACTTGTGCTGTACGAGCTGTGCCTCAGAATCTCATTTGATTCTCCATAATTCAGAAAAAAAATAATTTTTGGGAAAAAAAAATAATTTTTTCCGAAAAAAAAAAAATAATTAAGAATGCCGTTAAAGGTTAATTCGATACAAAAAGAAAGAAAAAACACATCAACAAATCACAAATTCGTCCGATGAATTTTTTTTTTTCTGTTTCAAAAAAAATTTACGTCGAGTTAATGTAAATTTTTGACGTTGCCAAAACTTTTTGTTTTTTTTTTTTTTTTTTTTTGTTTTTTTGATCGGCATCCACAATGTATCATTGGACTTCGCTACGATTTGTATCATGCAATACAAATCTGCGAAATCAAAAGCATTCGTATTTAAATATATATTCTCGTTGAATTGTCGAGACGAAAAAAAAAAAAAAAAAAAAACCTTGCTCTGGTGTATCACAATGTTTACACGGATACTTACAATGTATATATAAGAAATTCACGTTTAATTCAAACGTCGCGTTGCGAATGTAGACCAAGCTAATTTATATTCCCCGACCTGTTTGATAACAATTTTTTTTTTTCCCCCCAAATTATTTTATATTTTTCATTTTCGATTTATCGAACGTCAAAAAAAATGCTTGAAACATGCGAGTCGTGTGAATGAGAAAATAATTCGACCGGTCTCGTGATAAATTTAATATATACATACACACACACATATATATATATAGATATATACATATATTTATAAAAATATATTTATTCAATCGTCCAATTTGTTATTTCGTGGTTTTTTTTTTGTATTTTTCAAATTTCTTTTTTGCAACGTTTGTAACCAAATTGTTCGAAATGTTTTACAAGTTTGTTTTGTATTTTGTATTTTGTACAACCCACGTGAAATAAATCTCCGATCGATTGTTGATATGCGAATCAACGATCCAAAGAGGACCCTGAAGAAAGTTGTTGAATAAATAATAAGTACTTAACATATGTATATATATTTTTTTTTTAAATCTTGTTATCAAATCGAATCTAGTTTTATTTGCACAACTTTTGAAAATGTCCTTTTTACAAAAACAATAGCTATCCCGTTGACATATTTACTTGTGTACCACAACCCACGTCTTATTGCACTTCGTGCTATCTAACATTTCTTTCGTTTTTTTTTTTTTTTTTTTTTGTTTGTTCTTCATTAATTCGTCCGGTCCATCTCTTCGGTCCCTTCCTTTTCCACGCGTCCTCATCGTTTTTTTCCACACTTGTTCTATTTCCCTGAAATTATTCACACATCCCTGTGTTGTATTTTCCCCGGCCCATCCGTATTTACAATGTTCCTCCCCCCCTCCCCTCCTCCTCCTCCCCGCTCCCGTTTATTGCCAAATCATCTGTTCCTTCCGTCGCACTCCTTCGCTTTCTTTCTTGCTTTCTCCGTTATCCAACTCCCCCCTCCCCCCCTCCCACCTTTTTCACGGATTATACAGGCGCGTCCAACGTCTCATTCTGTTCTTCGCACATCCTGGTCACTTTCATTCCTTTTCCCCCTTTCCTCCACGCCCTTCCTATGCTGGTCCCCTCACGTCTTGAGGGAAGAGTGAGGTTAATTCGATTGGAAAAAGCATATTTTCGATAATTTTTTATGACGACACAGTTGATACATATTCATTTCTATAATTACTACATGATGACGTAACGTTTGATGAATATTCTGTGAAATTTTCATCAATTTTTATAAAGAAATGAGCCATTGACAGCGAATCTCCCGGGGGAGGCGAGCGTCAGCCGCCATCTTGGAAAACACGTTTTTACCGAATATCTCGTGAACCGTGCGTCCTACGACAAAAGTAGTACAGACCATTTTTGTAGATAACAACATTTCCCATCTTTTTTATTCGAACATTTTTTTTGTATAATGCATAGGATTTTATTTATAACGCTCCAAACTTCAACCATTTTTTACGTATCATCAACCGTTAACTATATATATATCTCAATGACCACATTGAAAAAAAGTTTGGAGCGCTATAAACAAAAACCTATGCATCGTACGAAAAAAAGTTTCGAACAAAAGATATGGCAAATGTTATTACCCACAAAAATGATGTCTACTATTTTTTTCGTACGATGCACGGTTCACGAGATATTCGATAAAAAACGTGTTTTCCAAGATGGCGGCCGAAGGTACCCGGCTCTTGGCCTATCATCCGTCTCCATAATATATTTCTCTCGATCTCTTTGTTCCATCGAATGACAAGAGTCGAGTGTAATTGCATTATCTCTTCGGTGTCGAATTGCGAGGGGGGACTCCCCCCCCCCCTTCTCACATTATTTCCACGTTGAAGAGGGGGACGAAGTCTCGAACCAGGCCAGAGCTCCAATCAACTTGTAAAATCAATTACGAGGTGACCAAGTTCAGTGATAAAGAAATCGTCAGTCGTCTGCAAACTTCGAGACAACGTAAACACAATTTGTTTTCATAGATTTTTGAATTATGTTTCGAACCATCGTTCTGACGACGATAATTGCGTTTGCGAACCAAGGATGTGGAATTTCACTCGACGGTCCCTGGAACGTGAAAATTCTTGGTAAACAAAATTTTAATATTCAAGATTTTTTTGTTTTGTTTTTTTATATTAATTGTGTTTAAATAATTCAATTTTTTTTGGGTTTTATTTTGTTGTTGTTGTTGTTTTTTTAATGAAAACTTTTTTGAATCAACTTGTAGGGAAGACGATTGTCGGTCACGTGCCAGGAGGAATTTATACGGATTTGGTTAATGCCAAATTGATACCCGAAAATTTGAAGGGTTCGAACGACGTCAATAACCGATGGGTCGGTAATCAATCCGTGACTTATAGCAGAAATTTTGAAGGTGATTGAAATTTTTTAAAAATATTTTTATCTTTTATTTATTTATTTTTTTATTTTTTTATTTTTTTTTTTCGATAATTGAGATATCATTTTCTAGACTGAAATTATTGGTGAATTATTATTATTATTATTCACTCCTATTAGACTTACGATTAATGTCTGATTATCATTATTATTATTATTATTCAATCCTCTTAGACTTAAAATTCATGTCTGGTCATTACTATTATTGTTATTATTATTTAATAATGAATTATTATTATTATTATGATTATTATTATTATTATTATTATTATTGTTGTTGTTAGACACTTCTTAGACTTACAATTAATACCTGGTTATTATTATTATTATTACTATTCTTGTTTCTCGTTTTTTACGGTAACATACATTATATTTTCTTTGGAACAAAGTCTAACAAAAATATAACGATTCTAATTTAAAAATTATTATTATTATTATTATTATTATATACTCCTCTCAAGCTTACAATTAATGTCTGGTTGTTATTATCAATGTTAATATTATTGTTGTTGTTATTATTATTATTATTATTATTACAGTTGACGAGACAACAATCGAAGCTCCGAGAATTTTGCTAATTTTTCACGGTCTCGATACATTTGCAACGATTTTCGTGAACGATCATGAAATTGGAAAAACATCAAATATGTTTGTGCGTTACACTTTCGACGTTAAACAATATCTCAAGGTAATTTTTTTTATTATCTAAAAAGTTTTTTTTTTATTTTTTTTTATTTTTTCAAATCTTAAGCCGTGTGAGAAATTTGGTCGAACGAATTGACAGGTTTTAACTTTTCAAATAACACGAAAAAAACATTTATCTTATATATTTTTTTTGTTTTATATTTGTAACGAATATTGTATTTTTTTTGTTTTTTGTTTTTTTTTGTTATCAGCTCGGTTCGAATAGCTTGATCGTGGAATTCAGTTCAGCGATAAAAATGGCCAACGATCTTTACGATAAGCAATCGGTGAATTACACAGTTCCACCGATATGCGTTCCAAAAGTTTACAACGGCGAGTGTCACGTTAATCACATGAGAAAGATGCAATCGAGTTTCGGATGGGATTGGGGACCGGCCTTTCCTTCGTCTGGAATTTGGTAAAATCGTCGTTGAAGTTTGAGAAAAAGAGATTGAAAAAAAAACTACTTGAAAAAAAAAAATCCCCCAAAAAAAAAAAGTTTTTTTTTTCGGGATTTTTTTTTTTTCAAACGGGTTTTATTATTATGGGAAAAATGTTTTGGCATATGAATGATCAATATTTCGAGAAGTTGGGGTAAAATTTTTATGGAAAAATAATGAGAATTGAGGGAGATACAGCAGGTCAGCGAGGAGTCGAACAAAAAAAAAAGTGTTTTGCGGTGATGAACGCTGCTCATCACTGGATCATCCGAAACCGAAAAAAATAAACGGGGATCATTGGTGAATCGCATTGGGCCCAGTATGGACGAAGGGTTAATGAAAAATTTAGATTTTTGACAAAATGACGAATGTTCAAAGTCAACATTTGTTTTTTCGACCAAAATTTCACTCGTATTTTCGGTTGTGTAAAAAAAAAACTATTCACCGTAGATGAAAATCCTTGGTCCATCCTGGGGGACAATTGTGTACGGAATGAGTGATGTAAATTTCAAAACGATCGGTCAAGCCGTTCCGGAGTTACAACGATCACCGACTCCGAAAACGTGATTTCGAGAAAAACGCGTTTAAAGTTTTCAAGTTCAATCAACGTGGGAAATAAAAAAATTGATTTTTGGACTTGCATCGAATCATCTGTTCCGGGCACTACAAAGTGGGTCCTTCCTCTGCGATTTTCTTCCGACGTCGCCGATATAATTGAAAAATCTTAAACCAAGATTTTTCAACGAACCAACGTTTTTTGGAAATTATTGTTCGGAAATGCAATAATTTGTCAATGAAAATTTTGCAGGAAAAACGTCGAGCTAATTTCTGTCGGAGATGCAACGATATTGGAGTCCACGGTGGACGTGGAGGACGGACAAGACACCTGGAACATTATTGCAAAAATTGTTCTCGTCGTTGCTGCGAAAATAAATAGTTCCATAATTTCCGGAAATTTGTTATTGGAATTGGAAACAAACGATGATTCCAATTTTCACACGTCCAAAGAAATTGCTTTGATTGCAGATGAAAAAATTGCCGTTGAAACAATGATGTTGAAAATTCCTAAGGTAAAGTGTCTGCATTTAAAAATGCACATTGATTCAATTTAAAAAAAAAAATATATATATATATAATTATCGGAAATACATTTTTAAGAAAACTATCAATCAATTGATTATCATGTGACGATAACATTCGTTTGAAAAACTGGAAAATTCTATAAAACTTTTTTTTTTTTTTTTTCAATCAAT
Source organism: Diplazon laetatorius (assembly GCA_963662125.1). Lineage (NCBI taxonomy): Eukaryota > Metazoa > Arthropoda > Insecta > Hymenoptera > Ichneumonidae > Diplazon > Diplazon laetatorius. The sequence continues at coordinate 20,049,713 of OY759153.1, read as the reverse complement.
TACCAAAATAATTGAAGACTGAAATATGAAAAAAATAGATACTTTCAATATTGGAGACAATAACATTTAATGATACAATTTTTTTTTCAAACCACATCTCAAAGTAATTGAAGATTGAAATTGAGAATATTTATTTTTTATATTACGGAAAATAAAATTGGTAAAAAAAATTGGACAATTTAATGAATCAATTTTTTTTCTTAAATCAATTACCAAAATAATTGGAGACTAAAATATAAAAAAAATATATGTTTAATATTGCAGACAATAAAATTTGTGAAGAAAACTTGAAAATCGAATCGAACAATTAAAAAAAAAAATCATTTCCGGAAAGAATTGAAGACTGAGATATGAAAAAAATTGAAAAAATATATATTTGATATTACAGAAAATAAAATTGGTAAAAAAAATTTGACATTGTAATGAATCAATTTATTTTTGAAATCAGTTACCAAAATATTTGGACACTGAAATATAAAAAAATTATATATTTAATATTACATACGATAAAATTTGTGAAGAAAACTTGAAAATCGAATGAAACAATTTAAAAAAAAAATATTTTTAATATTACACACAATAAAATTTGCAAAGAAAACTTGAAAATCGAATCAAACAATTTGAAAAAAAAATCATTTCCGAAAATAATTGAAGACTGAAATATGAAAAAAAATATATATATATATTTTTTATATTCCAGACAATAAAATTTGCAAACAAAACTTGAAGACCGAATCAAAAAATTAAAAAAAAAATCATTTCCCAAAATAATTAAAGATTAAAATAAAAACTATACATTTCATATTACAGACAATAAATTATTTATGTTAAAAAAAAACTCGAAAAATGCAATAAAACAATTTTTCGTCTCAAAATAAATTTCCAAAAGCACAATTGCACCCCAAAATAAATACTAAAAAAAAAAAACAAAAAAACATACATACATATTTTCGTGTTATCACAGAACAAAGTGGAAAAGTGGTGGCCAAACGGTTACGGAAATCAATCGCTCTACACCCTCAACATCAATCTTCAAACCGCGTTTCAAAAAAAAACCACAAAAAAACGCATCGGTTTTCGTAAAATCGAACTCGTGCAAACCCCACTGTCCAAAGGTTTGACATTTTATTTTCGCATAAACGACGTGGCGATATTCGCGAAAGGAAGCAATTGGATACCAACGAGCGTATTTCCGGAATCAACGTTCAACGAGATTGTCGTGCGAAATTTGTTGGAATCATCTAAATTGGCACACATGAATATGCTCAGAGTTTGGGGTGGTGGAATTTACGAAACCGATTATTTTTACAATCTCGCGGACGAGTATGGAATAATGATATGGCAAGATTTCATGTTCGCTTGTTCGATGTATCCGACTGATGAAAAATTTTTGAGTTCGGTTAAAATGGAAATTGTTCAAAACGTCGAGAGATTGAAACATCATTCTAGTATCGTTATTTGGGCGGGTAACAACGAGAACGAAGCGGCCATTTATGGCAATTGGTACGGAACTGGAACGAAAAAAATTTACAAGCACGATTATTTGAAACTTTACGTGGAAATTGTTAAACGAGAGGTCGAAAGTTTGGACAGGACACGACCATTCGTGGTTTCCAGCCCGAGCGATGGTTTGTGGACCGACCAGCACAATTTCATCGGGGAAAATCCTTACTCCAATTTTTATGGCGATGGTACGATTTTTTATTTTTTTTTTTCGTCCGTTTTTTGCTTCCTCACAGAGGAAGCTTTGTTTTCTTGTTTTTTTTTTCGAGATGTTGATGAAAATGTGTTCAGAATGTCCCGAAATATCTAAAAATCACATTTAGAATTTTTTTTTGCAATTTTACAAAAAAATTCGAAAAATTGTTTTTGGTCTCTAGCTCCCACAATTTTAGAGATATCGAGCTCAAATTCGGTATAATTTTGAAGGATTACAGGGAGATGCTTGTTACTGAATTTGAAAAAAATTCATGGAGTGGTTTTATTTTGAGAAATTTTTGAAGGTGTGAAAAAAAACGGTGTGCGCACTCTAGCTGGCGCAATTTTCTAGATATCGGACTAAAATTTGCCAGGAAGTTGCACTATCATCGAAAGATGTTTTCGGATTGAATTTGGGCAAAATCCATCGAGCCATTCGTATTTTACGTCGTTTTGACAATTTTTCAAAAATCGACTTAAGTGCTCTGGCTTCCACAATTTTCGAGATTCCGGGCTAAAATTTGGTACAAAGTTGCAACACTATCGAAAGATGTTTGCCATCGAATTTGAGGAAAATCCATCGGGACGTTCGGATTTTATGGGAATTATAATTTTTCAAATTTGACACGAATTGCCCCATATACATATGTACATTGATTTCGACTCGCATTACACTCACACGGTGCTCTCAACGTCACAAAAGTAAAAAAAAAAAGGTGCAAAGTAGAACCTTGCACATGGCTTCGTCATTTTACACATTTGCCTGAGCTTCCTCTATGAGGAAGCCAAAACTGATCGTACCGTAGTTCCTCATAGAGGAAGCTCTGGCAAATGTGTAAAATGAGGAAGCCATGTGCAAGGTTCTACCTTGCACCTTTTTTTCTATACGAGATTGTTGTGTGGACGATTATTGAGAGTCGATTGTAATTAACGAATAAAGACCCATCGAAATGGGAAGGATAGTTGATGGAAGTGTTGAAAGATTTGAAAATAGAGGACGAGGTGAGGATGATAGGGGTAAGAAGAGAATGGAAGGTGATAGACAGAAGGATAGAAGAGGGACTGATAAATTTAAAAAGAATTAAACATGTTTTTGCAAGTAGAAGACTTAATGAAGAAGATAAGGAAAAGAAGAGAGGGGAAAGTGATAGACAAAAGGATAGAAGAGGGACTGGAAAAGTTTTGAGAAGAAAGATTTTGAGGAAGTAAGAGGAAAAACAATGAGAAAATCGATGGACAGGGAGAAGCACGATTGCATTATAGAGAACGACGATGTATCATGAGAAATACCGATCGAAAGAGGGAGCAAAGGGAAGACACGAGTAAATGTGAACGAGGGTTGAGACGTGAGGGGACCAGCGTAGGAAGGGCGTGGAAGGAAATGGGGAAAAGGAATGAAAGTGACCAGGATGTGCGAAGAACAGAATGAGACGTTGGACGCGCCTGTATAATCCGTGAAAAAGGTGGGAGGGGGGGGGAGGGGGAGTTGGATAACGGAGAAAGCAAGAAAGAAAGCGAAGGAGTGCGACGGAAGGAACAGATGATTTGGCAATAAACGGGGGCGGGGAGGAGGAGGAGGGGGGAGGGGGGAGGAACATTGTAAATACGGATGGGCCGGGGAAAATACAACACAGGGATATGTGTGAATAATTTCAGGGAAATAGAACAAGTGTGGAAAAAACGATGAGGACGCGTGGAAAAGGAAGGGACCGAAGAGATTGACCGGACGAATTAATGAAGAACAAACAAAAAAAAAAAAAAAAAAAAAAACGAAAGAAATGTTAGATAGCACGAAGTGCAACAAGACGTGGATTGTGGTACACAAGTAAATGTGTCAACGGGATAGCTATTGTTTTTTGTAAAAAGGACCCTTTTTAAAAGTTGTGGCAAATAAAACTAGATTTGATTAAACGTTTTTTCAAGGGAGTTGGAAGGAGGAAGGTAAATTGTCAAAAAAAAATTTAAATCATTAACGACGCGTTTAATTCAATTTCAGTTCACTATTACAACTACATGGCAAACGGATGGGACATAAATCAATATCCCACGACGAGATTCGCCTCGGAATACGGATTTCAATCTTTACCATCCTTGGAAACATTTTCAACGGCCACGGAAAAAATTGAGGATCTGGAAATCGATTCGGAATTCATGAAACATCGTCAACATCTTTTGGGGGGTTCGATTTACATGAAATTCATGATATCGAAAAATTTCGTTGTACCTCGAAGCAACGATTCACATCGTGATTTCGCGGATTACGTTTATCTCAGCCAAATTTATCAATCCGTGGCGATGAGGATACAAACCGAGTCTTATCGACAAATGCGAAGCAGCGTTAATGACATTGGCGAGGGTTACACGATGGGAGCTTTGTACTGGCAATTGAACGACGTTTGGCAAGCTCCATCGTGGTCTTCCATTGGTAAATCTCTTCTTTTTCCCTTTTTTTTTTCCATCGCAAAAAACTGTAAGAGTCAAAGCAAGCCGAAGATATAGCATCTCCTGATTGAGGTACGTAGTACTTTGATGTGGCAACGTCGCGTGTTATGACGTCGATCAGAGAGAGAGAGAGAGAGAAGATGGGAAACAAACGCGCAACGTTGCCACGTCTACTGGATCACGACCAACTCCTCATATAAACTGTATTTTCCCAATGTTCATTTGCTTATTATTATCATCACAGTCTCCTGATCTCTACCTTCAAGTGCCCAAAATGTTGTCCGAATATTCAACTTGCAGCTCAAGTGTTTTCATTAAAATCTGACGAGGACTTTTTGTATTATATCAAATTGAGCGTGATTTTCCATAAGGCTCCGTGTTAAACGTGTGACAAATAAAAGTGTTGATATATTTTTTCTCGCGCTCCGGAAAGCCATGAAAATTTAACTGAACCTTTTTCTCATTAATACCTATAAGTGTGCCAAGTTTCATGAAAATCTGACGAGGAACTCTCTTGTAGAGGGTACTTAAGTATATAAGGCATTCTACATCACTTCAGCCAGTGAAAAAAAAATGTCACGAATAATTATAAAAAATTGATTTATTTTATTGAAATATATTCACCGAGTGCCGAAATTTTTAAATAATTTCTGACCTTTTTTCTCGTTGATTAACGTTTGTTTTTTTATTTTTCCATTTAAATGGCTGTATCTTGGGCAGGATTTGACGTATTTACATTTGTAAAAAACGAAAATGTGCGTCTTTTTCATGGCTTTCCGGAAAAAAATTAATTTAGATTTTATTGAGCAAGTTGAACGTCCGTTTCACGGCAAAATATGCAAAAATATTTGTTTTTCAAAATTTCACCAAATTCTGAATACGAAAAACGAATTTTTGGTATTTTTTGCTTCCTCATAGAGGAAGCTTTGTTTTCGTGAAATTTTTTTTTTTCGAGATGTTCATGAAAATGTGTTCAGTATGTCTCAAAACACCTAAAAAACACATTTAGAAAAAATGTCCGGATGTATGTATGTGTGTGTGTGTGTGTGTGTGTGTGTGTGTAGTCATGGTTGACCGCTCACAACTTGAGAACGGCTCGAGATATCAAGCTGAAATTTGTCACACATGTGAAGGGTTCACGGCGCATAGCACAATTTAATTTTTGGAAAAATCTATCAAGTTATTTTGTTTTCACATCATTTTTTCAAAATTCAAAAAATTATTTTTGGTCTCTAGCTCCCACAATTTTGAAGATATCGAGCTCAAATTCAGTATAATGTTGTACGAGTACAGGGAGATGCTCGATACCGAATTTGGAAAAAATCCACGCATTGCTTTACTTTTAAAGCGTTTTTTAATGTGAAAAAAACGATCTTTACACTCTAACTGGAGCAATTTTTGAGATATCGGACTTAAATTTGGTACGAAGTTGCGCAATTATCTAAAGAGAAACCCGATTGAATTTGGGCGAAATCCATCAAGCCATTCATATTTTATGGCGTTTTGAAATTTTTCCAAAAATCAATGTAACTGCTCTAGCTTCCATAATTTTTGAGATATCTGGCTGGAATTTAGTACGAAGTTGCACTATCATCGAAAGAGGTTTCGTATTGAATTTGGATAAAATCTAACAAGGAGTTCAGATTTTGTGCGAATTATAATTTTTTAAATTTCACATGAATTATCTTCTTACACATTTGCCAAAGCTTCCTCTATGAGGAAGCCAAAATTGATCGACACAAGGTTCTACTTTACATCTCAATAATTTAAAAACGGTACAAAATGTATGGTATGAGGAAGCAATGTGCAAGGTTCTACTTTGCACCCTTTTTATATTGTGGGATCGGTAATCGGTAATACGTAATTTTACCGATTTTATTAATAGCTTTTTTTCAGTTTGATTTTTTTTTTTCATGGGCTCCAGTCGCTTTACGCGAGTTCAGAAGCCTTCTTGAAAGGGTAATTAATGATAATCAATGCTCGTTGAATCTACAATCTAATGTAGACATAATAAAGAAATGTAGTTTTTTTTTTTTTTTTTTGAACCTTGTGAAAGTTCTAATTTTTGAACGAAGGTTCAGATCGCTTCGAAGTTTTCACAAAATATTTTTAGTATCATCGTCTATCGTGTGAACCACAGAAACGAAAATTTCATTGACACAGAAAAATATATAAAAAATAAAATAGCGACGGAAAACTGAGTAAAAAAATATGAAGTTTCGTAAATTTTTGTTATAATAATTTAAAAAAAAATAATATTGTTGCTTCACACTGAAGATACATTCATTGTGCAATTATAAGGATGTTTATTTGTTTTTTTTCAGACACTTAAACGTTCCCCCTGCTAAATTTTCGATCAAACATAATTTTTTTTTCGTTTGCCGACAGAATTTACCGGACGTTGGAAGATGCTTCATCACTTTGCCGTTGAATTTTTTTCACCGATAATCGTGACTCCACGATTATCGCGTACCAACGATCTCACGATTTACATCGTGTCCGATAAGCTGTCGACGATCCCGAAAATTACACACAAATTGAATATTTACAATTGGAATTCTTCACGAGCGATTTTTAGCGATATTCGATCGAACATAACAATTGTACGCAAATATATATATATATATTTTGCTTCCTCTGACTCGTGATTAGTGAACGAACATTTTCCGGACTTTCGAGCTTTCTCCACGCGTTAATTATCTGAGTTAGATGTATGCTGTTGGGGACTTTTTTATAGGAAATTCAATTCTCTGCAACATTGTTTATGTGAGCTTTTGGTCTATATAGCGTTGTTTATCCGGAATTTGGACGGGAAGGTAAAAACGATAAGAAATTCGATGCATTGATTTTCTTATTGTTTTAATCAAACGCTGGATAAACAACGCCATATACACCAAAAGTTCACATAAACAATGTTGTGGAGAATTGAATTTCCTATAAAAAAGTCAGCGACGGCATTCATCTAACTTTGATAATTTACCCGTGGGAAAGCTCGAAAGTCAGGAAATGTTTTCAACTTTTTCTGACTTTCGAGCTGTTGAAATGTTTTCAACATTTCCACGACTTTCGAGCTTTCCCCACGCGTTGATTATCAAAGTCAGATGTATGTCGTTGAGGACTTTTTTATCGGAAATTCAATTCTCTACAACATTGTTTATGTGAACTTTTGGTCTATATAGCGTTGTTTATCCAGCGTTTGGACAGGAAGGTAAAAATTCATTGATTTTCTCATTCTTACCTTCCCGTCTAAACGTTGGATAAACAACGCTATATAGACCAAAAGTTCACATAAACAATGTTGCAGAGAATTGAATTTCCTACAAAAAAGTCCCGGACGTCATACATCTAACTTTGATAATCAACGCGTGGGGAAAGCTCGAAAGTCCGGGAAATGTTGAGAACCACAAAATAACAGTTTTTGATAAACACGAATGTCTCGTGTAATTTTTTTTAAAATTCGTTTTACAGGTTGCGAATGGAGCTCAAACAATCGAGACTGTCAAGCTCGACGAATTACTCGTGAAAGCTCGTTGCGGTGAGACCATGGATGTGGCAAAAAAAAATTGTTTCGTCGAACTCGTTCTCGAGGACGATAATCAACGACTCGTTGCACCGATCAATTACGTTTATCCCGCGGCCTTGAAAGACGTCACTCTTCCTTCCGCATCGGTCACGGTTAGCACCAATCTGATCCCATTCTTACAACTTAGTTAAATACCAATTTATTCAAAATTATTATTTATTTTTTTGTCAATTTATTTAGAAGAAATTAATTTATTTTTATTAACCCGCAATGGTCACACTGGGTCCAGCGGACCCTGGGCAATTTTTCGAATCGATGTAACTCCCGAAATACAGTTCGAAATTGAATGGGTGGCGCCATCTGTTGATGTTCGAAGGTTCCACAACGGTCTCCATTGGTTTTCGAAAAAACCGGTTGGGGGCGCGTCGGTGCGCGTCGGTCGGCGTTGATTTGTGTGGCACGTGTTTTTCGTTCGGGTCCGCTGGACCCAGTGCTCGATATCATCACATTTTTTTCTCAATAGTACAGCTATTTCGAGAGTACAACCCAACAAGATTTTTCGGATTTATCGAAAAAAATTCGAAAATTCAGCGATTTTTTTTTTTTTCGTTAAAAAGGGTAATTTTTCGAAAAACAATTTATTCTCGCGTTTGTTTGTGAAAAAAACAAATTATTTAAAAAGAAAAAAAAACAATTGGATAATAAGGAGGAAGTGTTAAACTTGATTCTCGTACAAGATTTGAGTCAATGCATGAAAAAGAACGCAAATGGCAACTGTTTTTCTGCGCAGGGTCCGCTGGACCCAGTGTGACCATTACGTAATTTTTTTGGAGGTGTGTCACCATTACGGGATTGAATATGTTTTTAGGTGCACGTTGATCCTGTTCCGATTCCCGGAAAATTTGCCAATTATTTGGATTACAAAGTCGTGGTGGATTCCAACGAGATAGCGCTTTTCGTTTGGTTGGAAATTTCTCACGTTCACGGAAGATTTTCGGAAAATGGTTTCAACTTAGTCGGACGAAAGAAAAATCTTGTTTTTCACGCTAGCGTGGCAATCACCGCCGACGAATTGTCGAAGAAGTTGAAAATTTTCACACTATCGCAATTGTATGACGCGAATCGTTAGAATAAACAATTTTTTTTTTTTTTTTTTTTTTTAGTACCCTCGACAAGAGAGTTCCTCGTCAGATTTTCATAAAACTTGGCATACTTATAGGTATTGATGAGAAAAAGGTTCGGTTAAATTTTCATGGCTTTCCGGAGCGCGAGAAAAAATATATCGACACTTTTATTTGTCACACGTTTAACACGGAGCCTTATGGAAAATCACGGTCAATTTGATATAATACAAAAAGTCCTCGTCAGATTTTAATGAAAACACTTGAGCTGCAAGTTGAATATTCGGACAACATTTTGGGCACTTGAAGGTAGAGATCGGGAGACTGTGATGATAATAATAAGCAAATGAACATTGGGAAAATACAGTTTATATGAGGAGTTGGTCGTGATCCAGTAGACATGGCAACGTTGCGCGTTTGTTTCCCATCTTCTCTCTCTCTCTCTCTCTCTGAAATGGGACACCCTGTATATATTGCGCAATATCATAGTCGAATAATATTGACCTGATCAACGGAGTGGACTTTACGGTGGAAAATAAGTTTCGTAATGCAGATAAATTTCATAACCGATGAGAATCATGAGTATGGTGAAAGCCACGCTCAATGACGTGTAGATCCAATGAGTCATCGTCGAAAATCGGTCCGAAACAATAATCGAGTCGATTTCAATTCACTTTTTCCGATCCTCATCGCTTGCCCCGGTTCGTCGAAAAAAACTCGTCATCCAAAAAGTTTTCCTTCAAATAAACGACACAAAACATTAAAAAAAAAATTAACTCATTGCGTTGTTTTTTTTTGCGTTTTATTGTTTAAAAAAAAAGATTTACAAAGCTTTTGGACAACAGTAAAATATAATTACAATGTTTTAACGTTTGTGAGATCATCGCGATTTTCACGTATAATTTATTTATTATTATTATTATTATTATTATTATTATTTTTTCTCGTTTTTTAACTTTCAACTCGAACGAAAATATTTTTTTTTATTTGACATTTTTCGATAAATAAATACGAAAAAAAACACTAACGGCTGAACGTAGCCGTTTCTCTTTGAGAGTTCTCGACCAACCTTCGTTTATTTTATTATTGTTATTATTATATTTATTTTATTAATTTTAAAAATTTTTATTTATGAAATCGATTTCACGAAAAAATTATTTTAAAAGGCTGCGTTGCATTTGACAACGTTTCGATTGTGTGAAATCGTTAATAATTGACTAGTAGCTCGTTAGCATGCGCAAATCTTTGACCCAACCGACTCATGACTTTGGTTTTTTTTTTCACCTTCGAACGCGTGAGTGGGGTGCGAAAGCATTTACCGACTTTCGCGCTTTCCCCACGCGTTAATTATCAAAGTTAGATGGATGCCGTCGGGGACTTTTTTGTAGGAAATTCAATTCTCTACAACATTGTTCATGTGAACTTTTGGTCTATATAGCGTTGTTTATCCAGCGTTTGGACGGGAAGGTAAAAATGCATTTTCTTATTGTTTTTTACCTTCTCGTCCAAACGCTGGATAAACAACGCTATATAGCCCAAAAGTTCACATAAACAATGTTGCAGAGAATTGAATTTCCTATAAAAAAGTCCCCAACGGCATACATCTAACTCAGATAATTAACGCGTGGGGAAAGCTCGAAAGTCGTGGAAATATTGAAAACATTTCAACAGCTCGAAAGTCAGAAAAAGTTGAAAACATTTCCTGACTTTCGAGCTTTCCCACGGGTAAATTATCAAAGTTAGATGTATGCCTTCGGGGACTTTTTTTATAGGAAATTCAATTCTCTACAACATTGTTTATGTGAACTTCTGGTCTATATGGCGTTGTTTATCCATCGTTTAATTAAAACAATAAGAAAATCAATGCATCGATTTTCTTATTGTTTTTACCTTTCCGTCCAAACGCTGTATACACAACGCTATCGCTTAACCCACTCGAATGAGTCCATAGCCATGAGTCGTAGTGTTGTTAAGGCTTAAGATTTGTTTATTTCATTTTTTTTCTTCCGATAAGCGTTCACGTAACAATTATCGTTAGTTTTTTGCAAAATAATCCGAATTATCGGATGAGCAAAAATTTTCTGCTGGAAGCGCATTATAAATTCATTTTGGACGGTTCGCCGTTTAAGGATGTATAACACACACGTGTGTCAAAGTATCGAGAAAATTCTGAAATCATTACAGTCGGTCCAGCTTTTATAATTTGCGAAACAACATGAAAAACATTTAAAAACGATGGTCCGTCCCGTGTTGAAAGTTACAGCTTTATGAAATTTAACACGTGTTCTCATGGGAAATGAGGCCCATTGAGGCCTATCATCGACGATAAACGCGCGGGAACTGGCATCGACGAAAAATTTTGAAAAAATGTTTCAGTGCGTGGAATAAAGATTGACGAATGTCCACGAAAAAAAAAAAAAAAAAAAAAACATTCAGATCGATCGGGTCTTTCTGGTTGTCGAGTGATGCCACGTAAAAGTATAGAACAAATTGGGCCACTCAAAAGTTTTGTTCGGATACAAGATGAAACACGATGCAAGATGTGAATAACATCTATTCAACGATGATTCGATGATTATGAATTTATCTGGCATTCGCAAAGCAGTTATAATCGTGATTTATCAGATTCGCGTACTTTTCGCTGGAATTGTATGTGTCATACATCCTCAAGTTTGCGATAAAAACGCTGGCCGGATGAAACTACGTTCCTATAAAAAAATACCAATATAATAAAATTCAATTACACTTCTGAAAATTTTGATAAAAAATCATTTAAATCAAAGTTTTTATCAAAATTTTCAATCGTTATTTCACATCCGGCCTTATGTGCGTTTTAATTGGCGTTTAATTGAAAATTTTTTCAACTAAAAACTTTGTTCGTATTTTCAAATTCGTTGATTTGCGATTTTAGAGAATTAATTGCATCCTCGGACGGCGAATGAAGATAACGACGGCTCAAATTTATCACGACCATTATGCAGCACAGCAAAAGAGGTCCCAAAATCGCTCCCTCCACACCCAAACAAAATATTCCACCGGCTATCGACAGACCGGTCAGATAAGGATGTCCGCCACTGAAAAAAAAAAAAAAATACAAACAAAAAAATTAATAATTTACGAAATTTGCTTCAAAAACAAAACAAAAAAATATCTTTCATCGACGGAACAAAAAGGAAAATGAACGAACCACGTCGAACTGGTTTTAATTATATATATATATATATTAGGGTGGTCCTTATTTGGGGTCAAAAAATTTTTTGTCCCTCCCATGGGCTTAAATGTCTCGAAAAAAATAAATTTTAGAGTAGCCGAAGGCCCAGCCTCGTAGACCAATTCTAAGTACCGCCCCAAAGCCCTCGAATTTCGCCATTTGATTAACACAGGATTTTTGCCACCCGATAGTTTTTTTTTTTTTTCTTCCGCAGTATTGCACCGAAAAATCCGCAACTCCGCACATTTTTCACTCAGGGCGGTAGGTCTTCGATGCCAATTTAAAAGATTTTCCAGTGATTGAATTCGGCGGGGAATCGGCAAGTTAAGATAGCTTGTTTCTTAAAAGCTTCGATAAATTTCATAATAACTCGGAAACTATGTGAGATACGACGATAATGCAAATAACCTTTTTTGTAGAAAATTGAATTCTCTACGAAAAAGATTCAATAAGATTTTTTCGTCTTTCCAAAGTTTTTGAAATATTTGACAAAATGAAGCGCTTCATTTTTTTCAACTCATTTATCTCGAGCACATTTTTTTTTCGAAAACTCACCCCTTGATTTCCTTGTAAAAATCCGTAACGACAATGTTGTAAGGCAAAAAGTGAAAGAAGAAGAACAGTATGGCGATCATCGGGCCACGAGTGAACCACAGTTCGAGGGTCGCGGGAATGCACGCGAAATAAGTTTCGAGGAAAGGCACAGCTCCCAATATGGCGGCAAATACAGCCGGCAGATAAACGATTTTAACGTCGAACAGATTGTGGATCAACCACGTCCACATGCCGAAGAAAGATGCGAGTTTGAAGGTAGCGGTGAACACACCGATAACAGCTTCCTGCAACGATATCGCAAATCTAAAAAAAAAAAAAAAACAATGAAATATAATAAATAAAATGAATAAAATGAATAAAATGAATAAAATGAATAAAATGATTAAAATGATTAAAATGAATAAAATGATTAAAATGAATAAAATGATTAAAATGAATAAAATGAATAAAATGAATAAAATGAATAAAATGAATAAAATGAATAAAATGAATAAAATGAATAAAATGAATAAAATGAATAAAATGAATAAAATGAATAAAATGAATAAAATGAATAAAATGAATAAAATGAATAAAATGAATAAAATGAATAAAATGAATAAAATGAATAAAATGAATAAAATGAATAAAATGAATAAAATGAATAAAATGAATAAAATGAATAAAATGAATAAAATGAATAAAATGAATAAAATGAATAAAATGAATAAAATGAATAAAATGAATAAAATGAATAAAATGAATAAAATGAATAAAATGAATAAAATGAATAAAATGAATAAAATGAATAAAATGAATAAAATGAATAAAATGAATAAAATGAATAAAATGAATAAAATGAATAAAATGAATAAAATGAATAAAATGAATAAAATGAATAAAATGAATAAAATGAATAAAATGAATAAAATGAATAAAATGAATAAAATGAATAAAATGAATAAAATGAATAAAATGAATAAAATGAATAAAATGAATAAAATGAATAAAATGAATAAAATGAATAAAATGAATAAAATGAATAAAATGAATAAAATGAATAAAATGAATAAAATGAATAAAATGAATAAAATGAATAAAATGAATAAAATGAATAAAATGAATAAAATGAATAAAATGAATAAAATGAATAAAATGAATAAAATGAATAAAATGAATAAAATGAATAAAATGAATAAAATGAATAAAATGAATAAAATGAATAAAATGAATAAAATGAATAAAATGAATAAAATGAATGAAAGAATAAATAAATAAAATAAATAAAATAAACAATTCATTCATTAAAAAAATCAAATAAAAAAATATTGGCCATTAGAATTAATTGTGAGACGAAAAAAAAAATACAACGTATTTTTTTTGCTGGAAAATTATTCGAGGAAACATACCCTCCGATATGGTGCGAGCTGTGTGACGCGCGAGAAAAAAAAAAGTAATTAAATTTTGTCATGTTTTTACCATATTTTTCATGCAACGTATGTCGTAAAAGTTTTTAAACGATTTGTAAAAACTATTTTTTTTTTATTTTTATTCAGGTACAATGTTAACGTGTTGATGTTAAAAATCGATTGTGAACAAAATACATACTTGTACGAGCTTATCGGACTGAAAGCCGTTATGAGCTCAATGGGTTTGTAGGATTTTCCACTGGAACTCAGCAGATAGAACAAAGTCGTGAAGAAGACGACCTGTGAAGGACGAAGAGTCGTCGTTACAAGACAAATATAACATCAAACGGATATTAAAGGGACGTATCTAGCGTAATATCGATTTTTTTCGTCTTTTTCTTTTTTGCATTTTCGAAAAGAAGAACTATTAAAAAGTTTTTTTTTTCATGTGCTCCAGTCGCTTTACGCGATTAAACGAGCATTGATTATCATTAATTTCCCTTTCAAGGAGGCTTCTGAAGACGCGTAAAGCGACTGGAGCACATGAAAAAAAAAAAAAAAAAAAAAAAAAAAAGCTATCAATAAAATAATATTTTATGAATATTTTCCATCATCACAATTACCGTGCTAAGTGTGAAATTCAGTACGGCCGATCCGCTCATGAGAATAACGTACAACAATTCCGTAAATACACTCGCTATGACCGACATGTTGCCTTTGACGATGCTCCAGATGGAATCGAGGACCGACATCAATATCCCGACGTTTTCTTTGGCAAAATTTTGAATGGCAGTTAAGTTGAACCATTCTGCGTGCGAAAAAAAAATAAGGATCGCACATTCTTTATAATAATAAAAAAAAAAGGTATCGTGATATCTTTGAACAATTTATTTTGCGGAGCAAATTTTTACATGTCTCCTAAATCCAAAATAAAAAATATATATTCATTAATTTCCATTGACGAGACGAAATATTTATTTCCCACAATTTGTAGATTGATGGTATATCAAAAAAATTCAAATCTTTGCACGATAATTTAATTGTCGAAAAAAAAGAAAAAAAAATTATTCATTAATTTGCATTGACGAGACGAAATATTTATTTTCCTCAATTTGTAGATTGATGAAATATCAAAAAAATTCAAATCTTTGAGCGATAATTCAATTGTCGAAAAAAAAGAAAAAAAAATTATTCATTAATTTGCATTGACGAGACGAAATATTTGTTTTCCTCAATTTGTAGATTGATAAAATATTCAAAAAATTCAAATCTTTGCACGATAATTTAATTGTCGAAAAAAAAGAAAAAAAAATTATTCATCAATTTGCATTGTGACGAGACGAAATATTTATTTTCCTCAATTTGTAGATTAATGAAATATCTAAAAAATTCAAATCTTTGAGCCATAATTTCATTGTCGAAAAGAAGTTAACAAAAAAAAAAAAAACAAAAAAAAAAAAAACTTACGAGTCGGCATTTTGGCGAAACTTTCGCGAAAGCTTTCCCACACGGACAACGCGGCGGCAACGTCCACGGTCGGACCAATCATATCCGGCGGATTGTCCGACATCATCCAAGCTTGATAAATTCTGTCCCACAATTCCACAACTTTTTTTTCCAACTGTTCGGCTTTGGCCGGTTCAAGATCTTTCACAAGACTCTTCACCTTAAATAAAAAAAAAAAAAAACATCTATATAGATATATAAAAAAAGAAAAAGTTATTATCACAAGAACATTACAAAGTTTACTAGATGCAATGTTATCGTTTATTAAAAAAAATAAATAAAAAATGTTTAATAAATAAATTTAAGAACTTTTTAATTTTTTAAATAAAATTTTTTTTCTTTTTTTTTTTTTTTAATTGCTCACCCCGTCGGCTATTGCGGTACGTCCGTAGGTGTAAGCATTGTCGAGAACGCTATTGACCGATTCTTCCCACTGTACGGGCACCCAATCGATGTCCGGATTGTTAACCAACGTCGAATTAAGTATATCGCCGGTAAGCTGAACGAGATGCATGCCTTCGGCGTAAATCTGCGAGATAAATTATTATTATTATTATTTTTTAAAAATATTTTTTTGTAAATTTAATTCGTATTATATTTTATTTCTAATAATTATTTTTCAATGATTATTTTTGGCCTCATGGGCTTTAGAATTATTCGTAGAATAGCTATAAGAATAACGTAAGAATAACTGTTGAAATATAAGTTGAAATAGAATTCAATACGTATTGATTGAAAAAAATATAAGAAATAATTTTATGTATGTACATACATTGTATACATACACAAGACATAATTTATGTTATAAATAAAAAGCTGCTTTAGTAAATTGGAATAATATTTTCGGAAAAAAAAACGAAAAAAAAATCATTCATTCTTCAAATCTGAAATATTTTATTCGTCTTTTTTTTATCTCGTAATTTTCACGAAAAAGCGAGAAAAAAAATGTTGAGAAAACAATCATCTTCAGAGTGTTTTATTTAACTTGATCACCTTGACACAACTTTTTTATTTTTGAAGATATAATTAATATAAGATATATTTCATCGCCAGAAGGCATAAATTGTTATCAACATCACACATGTCCTATAGGGTCATAATTTTGAGGTTTTCAGGTCATCGATATCTTTCTTAATGAGACTGAACATATACATATCAGACTAAAAATCTATTTATTAACAGACTGACTGTTAATAAATAGATTTTCGATGCTTCTTCGAAAATCGAAAGTTGACCTCGTAAAACTAAAATCCTCTAAATTTCATCCCTCTATCTCAATACTAAAAATTTACGCAAACTCTAATTTGCGTGAAAATTCGAATGGCAAAAATTTCAAAAGCGACGATCGAGTGCCAAAAATTTATGTAAAAATCTAAAATTTTTCCACAATTACTATTTTCCCATGTGCAAAGAAATTGCGATATGGCCCTCAGAAAAAAAAAAAGTTAAAATCCAATCACCCTAATATATACATATATATACATATATATATATATCACGATTACCTGTATCGTAATGAAAACCGAAGTGCAGAACGTAAACACCAACAGACCCAAAATCACAGCGATCGTCGAAACAGCATCGACCGAACCTCGCAACGCTTCGGTCATTTTTCTATCGACGATAATGTAAACCTTGTATAAACCCGTAACAGCAGCGGGCAAAAGCGCCTGATGTCTGTCGGAGCACCAAATTTTCACTTGTTCGACGATGGCATTCATGCGTCCGCGAATCATTTTCCAAAATCCGAAATAACGTCCAATCTGCTTGACCACGTAATAAACAATGGGAATCGTCAAAATTTGCAACATCCACTTGTGTTTCCACATGAGCATGCCCGTACAGGCGTAGAGAACTGCGTACATGTAAGTGTCGCCGTTGCCGGTGTCGTCATCGGGCACGTCCAGAGTCATTCGCAGTTCGGCTTTGAGTTTGCGCAGGAAATAACGTTCGCTTATGGTTATTCTGGAGCCCGGAGTGCGAACGACGCTCTGTTTGGTTCCGAACTTCGATCTCCTGGCCGCGGTGTCCAACGACATGGATTTTTTGGCGAGTTTGCGGTTAGGCGCTTCGCCCGGTGTCGTGGGTTCGCTCTCCGCGACTCTTCTGGGCGGTTCGTCCAGGAAAAACGTGTCGGTTTCCTCCTCGGTCGAAGCTCCGTCCGTGGATTTCTTTTTCAATCCGCGATCGTTGATCCAAGCTATTCTAACCGCGTCGCCGAACGACGCGTGATTTCCTTCCAACTCTTCGCACTCCATAATGAACAACACTTCGTAAACGAAACCGATCAAGCACAGGATTTGAAGAATGGCGAACACCAATACGGGATACACGCCGATGGCGTTGGAGATGTAGAGACTGGATACCAACCAAATGACGAACGACGAGTAACGAAATTTCGATGAGTTTTGCGGCGTCCAGTAGACGCTGAGGACGGATACGTAACCTATGGCCACGACGATCAACTGCACGTTGGAAAATTTTTCATTTTCAAACGGAGTTTGTTTTGTAATCGTGAGAATTGTGAGAACTGAGAGAGGTTATGTTTCATGCAAGATGAGTTTGGAGGTTACGCTAACTTGAGATTTTTGGTTAGATTTATTGTTTGTGATTCGAAATAATGTTTTGTGTGTTTAAGGAAGTCTTTTCGTATGTATACCCATCTTTGAGGTTATCTTTTGGGAATCGTGTTCAGAAAAAGGGTTAAATGTACAGTGCTGGTATTTCACAGTTGCATTTATACGTGTTCGAAGCAACTTCTCATATTTGTTGAAAGCTTTTTGTACAAAGTTGTACAGGATATTTGATGCTGCGCAGGTCAAGTCGCAAAAACTCTTTATCGACGCACGTTGACACTGCGGCCGTCCTGGTCGTCCGAAACAAACTTTGTTTTTTTTTTTGTACACTTCTCCTGAAATTTTTCATTGGATGGTCGAACGATAACGACATTTGTAAAGAATAGAATTGGAAAAAAAATTGTATTATCTTGTATAATTTCAAACAAAATGCTTTGAAAACATGTAAGACGTTGATTCAAACATGAATCCATGTAACCATGAAACACCAACACAGTACATTCAACAGTTTTTCCAAATTCAATTCCCAAAAAATCACACGACAAGACCGCCTCAATAATCGTTAAAAAAAAAAAAAAAATCAAGGCGCTCTTTTCGTAGCCCCGAGTCGTTCGTAACTCCTTTGAACAACAAGAATACCATGTAGAAGTTGCAGGCCGAGACGAAGACGCCGACGAACGTGCCGACGAGATGAGCGAGCCTCCAAACGAGACAGTTCAAAAAGCCAGGCGTGTAACTATAGACGGTGAAGCAAGCCGCGCCGACGACCATCGTCAATCCAATGGTCCTGAGATGTTCTCGCAGCAGATCGCCAATGGTCTCGGATACCCGATCCACGATTCTAACGGGAATCATGGCCAGATTGACAACCAGAGGCTGCGACGAGTTGTCGGTAACGTCGAACCACGATTGCACCACGTTGGTCAAACGCAGTTTGAATGGAAATAAAGCGGAACCGCACAACAATGCCCATATCAAAGGTTTGACGAAGGGATGAAGAATTATGTAGAGTCCGTAGCCGGCGGTGCAAATTGCAACGAGTAAGAAAATTGCAACCGCGTTGTAGATGCCTTGTTTCAATGCTTTTTCATGACCCGCGCTGAGTCCTGACAGAACGTTGAAGAGATTGTCCATGGGTGTACGTGGAGGATCCATGATTGGAGGTTAGGCACCGGATAAAACTTAAAAAAAAAACTAAAAAAACACAAATTTGGTGTTTACTCTTTGAGGTTATGGAACGACACTGTCACCTCCACGATCGTCGGTATCATCTTTGGGATTCATGACGAACTATATATATATTCGACGATGCATCATTCGTTATCGTTGAACGATTAAAAATACATTTGCAGGACTTTAAATCGTTTGGACCATGAGCAGATGAGTAAGAAGATGTGTTGTGGATAGATAGATGTGCATGTGCATGGCTCGTGGGGTTTTTTCGTGATGATACAGGTGGCGCTGATTGGTCGACGCGGCGGACTCGGAAACTACGTGAAAATGTGATCATCGTCTCAGTCGGTCATTGCGTTCATCTCACCACGAATTGCGACAATTGGGCGGTGAGTGTTTCTGATTTTAATGGTTTTTCAATTATTCAAATAATTAAAATTTTCAGGTGTTGGCCGAAAATGTTCAAATCCTAACCAATTCCGTTCGTAGAGTGCAAATTTCAATTATTCAATTGAAAACGAAAAAAAGGTGAACAGTTTTTTTTATTAGGTAAACAGTTTTGAACAGTATATGACCAGTTTTTTTCAATTTACAGAAATTAAACCGGTTCAATCGATCGGCCAACTTCAGGTGTCACGTGCATCGCTCCGCCGAGAAAACGTCCCTCCAGAGATGAGTTGGGAAATGTATTTCGGAGGCCTTTTCCGTGTTCTCGATGGGATACAGTGCGAACCTGGTGGCGAAATTGGAAAGTAGGAGGTGGACGTCAGGGCTGATGCTGCTCAACCAAGATACAAGTAGAGATGAGTAGAGTATATTTAATATCTTGGTTGAGCACCATCAGCACTGACGTCCACCTTTTACTTTCCAATTTCGCCACCAGGGTCGCACTGTATCACATCGCGAACACGGAAAAGGCCTCCGAAACACATCTCCCAACTCATCTCTGCTCTCTCACTGCCCCGATCTCTCCGCCAATCCGCGCTTTCTCCCCCACTCTCTCGACCTCATCCTTCGCCGCAGCCCACAGATGGCGCGCGCGTCGCATCGACAACTTCAGGCCCGTACCAACCTCAAACGACTCCATTTCCCCCTTCGCACCTCCGCCAACGAAAAACAAAACAACAAACCAACAGTGAGAAAAAAAAAAATCTGGAATCCCTCACGGTGGGGGATAATAGAATCCAACATGGCGGACACAAACTCGGAGCGTTGTTTTGGTAGGGTCGTTAAACCGTGCGGTGCTCTCGCTACGGTTGACGAATAATAACCCCAAAAAAAAAAAACGAAAAACAAAAAACAAAAATAAAACCAAAATAATGGATATGAGAGATGGGTAAACGTGTTAATGTGAACTTAACGAGCGATCTCGTGGTTCTATTGCCACCGGATTTTAATGACAGATCCGTGACAATGGAAACTCGATCGCGTAGAACTCGTTTGCGCGGTGTCGTCGGTATATGCGTTATTCTCGCTTTAACCGGAATTATTTATCTCGGTTACTTTTGTCCGGATCACGTGTGCGCGTTGACCAATCGCGATGTCAAAGATACGGCCAGGGTCAACGAGGGTTTGACCTTGGGTACCGGTTCATCCGTAATCATCACTTCCTCGGCCAGTCTGGACATTGAAAAAAATTCATTGTTGCCCGTACATCCGTCTTTCAAACTTCAGAGCATTCAAGGAAGTTTGGGTTACGACGATGTTTTGGCCAACGACACTTTTCAATTTGACATAAATGCCCATGACGTCATGGTTTTTCTTCACATACAGAAAACTGGTGAGTTTTGGTGATTTTTATTGTATTTTTCATTATTTTTCTGGTCTTTTTTGGTTCGCACCGCCGATTACACTGCGCTTGCGTTGCCCTTGACGCAAGGATTGCGCTTGCGTCGTTTCGATCGACGTTGATGCGCTTGCCGTCGCTTCGACGCAAAGACTGCGCTTGCGTGGAATCGACGCAAAGACTGCGCTTGTGTCGAATCGACGCAATGACTGCGCTTGCTATCACTTCAACGCAAAGACTGCGCTTGCATCGAATCGACGCAATGACTGCGCTTGCGTCGTTTTGATCGACGTTGATGCGCTTGCTGTCGCCTCGACGCAAAGACTGCGCTTACGTTGCTTCGACGCAATGACTGCGCTTGCGTCGCTTTGATCGACGTTGATGCGCTTGCCGTCGCTTTGACGCAAAGACTGCGCTTGCGTGGAATCGACGCGATGACTGCGCTTGCTGTCGGTTTGACGGAAAGACTGCGCTTGCGTGGAATCTACGCAATGACTGCGCTTGCTATCGGTTTGACGCAAAGACCGCGCTTGCGTGGCATCGACGCAAAATGACTGCACTTGCATTTTCCAGACGCAAAGACTGCGCTTTCATTGGCTTGAATCGACCTTACTGCGCTTCTCATGAGGGATGGGCATTCATTCAATGAAAATGCATTTTAAATACTTTTTCACTTAAATAACTATGATTAATTATTATGCAAAAATCGACATTTTCACATTTCTGTGATAATTATGACTAGTTTACGTAAATTATTATTTTGGAATTGATTGAAATATTTAATAAATCTGGCAAAATCTATTATCATTCATTCCTAATAGTATTCGAAACACATTTTCATTCAACGAAAACCCAATCGCCTCGAAGCAAGGTCACTGCGCTGGCATTGTCAAACCGCAGCGACAAACCGAGGCGGATCTCAGTCGTCGTATTAGAACAAACACGACTGAGACGACACGCACGCAGCTTCTAAATAAATATTTCATTATATCAGTATTGTGTGCATAGAGCAAACAATCGACGGGTTTGCTTGTTTGCGGAGGCCACAACTGCGCAAAATTTGTACGCAGATTTTCACAGCAAGACTCTTCAGGAGTCTGGGAAATTGAAAATGACAAATCGAGCTGCGAATTATTTTTTGGATTATATCTCAAGACTCGAGGATAGAGCAAACAGAATATTTGAATCGATAAAAATTGGTAACGATCGCAGGATGAATTATTGTGATTTGTTTTTTTTTTTTTGTTTTCGATGCAGCGCAGCTTTTTTTTTTTTTTGTTTTGGTTGGCGATTAGCCAGTAAATTGCGACTGCGCGGCGAAGAATTAATAAATAGCAATTTCCGTTCGCAGTTGTTCGCATTGTAATTGTAGAATCGTGATGAATTATTCATAGAGCGATGTGATCGCAGCGACAAACATTTGTGTGCGACTGTGCGCAAGGGACACACGAATATATCGAGCTCGATGCATGTTGTCGAATGTTTGAATTAGCCAAGAGATTCAGATTCAGAATTATATAAAGCTGACCATTGTTATCCAAGGATTGGAAAAATGTTTAGCGCAGCGCAAAAAAAAATTTACTCGGGTCAGCATATAAGAGCGAAGAATTTTTTTTCGGTGTCCAGTTGCCGAGGCGGTTGGATCCTGTTGCGTCTCAGCTATTTCTCATGAGATTGTGTCGCAGCGCTGCGTCGAAGTGATTTTTTTTGTTACGCATTGGTCGTTGGGGGATTTTGATATATTTGAAAAATTTTCTAATTTAGTTGAACTGCGCTTGTCGATGAGAACAAAAATAATAAAAAATTTACAAAAAAAGGTTTGGAATTAATTTCATTGAAATTGTGATCCAAATACAATTCTCAAGTAAATTCTCAAGGTCTGAAAAATGTTATGTCAATGGAAATAATGAGGTCGACTTTTGACTCATTGATAATTAATTTAGATTTATTCGAGGGAAGTTGTCTGTTGTTCAGAATTTTTTTCAATCGATTTGTTAACTTTTTATTATTTTTTTTTTAACGAAAGCTTATGATATTTTGCACATGAGTAATGTCACAGGTTTCATTAAAACGAAGCTGAATTTCGTTTATTTATCGACAAAAGTAGAAAATAAGGTAGTTAATTTTTGAAATTCTTTAAGGGGGGGATACGATTAATTCGATGAAAAAATATCATGTTTTTAAGATTTTTTTCTGACGATACAAATAGTGTAAATTTATTCGATAAATTTTTAAATAATAATCCAACATTTAAACAATATTTTACGAAATTTTCATTCGAAAATATTGAAAATTAAGCGGGTGACGGTGAATCTTCGAAAGCGCCTCGAAAAAAAAGTTGCTTTACGGTGTTCATCATAACTCGCAAAATAATCATCTGAAACGAAAACAATCAAAATGGCATTCGTTAAAGCAGATGTTTCTCGAGGTAATCACTCGAGGATTTTTTTTTTTTTATTTTTTATTTTTTCGTAGCGCTTGGAAGCAAAAAAACCGATTTTCGCTATAAAAATCAGCTAATTTCTTGCTGTAAAATTAATAATTATTAAAAAAACGTAAAAAAAAAGCTCTCGACAATATCCGGTGAATTATGTGAAAAATTAGTGTGGCAAAATTTTCAGAAACGATTGGTCGCAGTAGATTCAGCGTTATCGGTGAACTTGGACTTAAAAAAATGTCAAAGTTTTCAGTAAAACGCTTTGAAGTTGAACGTCAAAAACGTCGTCAAATTTTGCTCAAATCGACTTGAAATTTTCACACAATATTCTCGAGATATTATGCATTCGATTGAAAAAATAACAAAAAAAATCTTAATATCTTACTTCACCCTTAATATTTTTTTTCCTCGAAAAATTAATTCTGTAAAATTCTGTGATTTGAAAAAAAAATAAAAAAAAATAAAGGAGGAACGTTATTCGGAAAACATTTGGTCCGGGATTTGTATCTTCAACGTCCGTGCTCGTGTCAACGACGAAGAAAACGTTGTTCGTGTTTTCGTCCGAATCGGGACGAAAATTGGTTGTTCTCGCGTTATTCGACCGGATGGAAATGCGGTTTGCACGCCGATTGGACGGAACTTACCGGTTGCGTGGATTCGGAATTGAACAAAATCGAGGGCGAGGGAGTGAAGAGACGTTATTTTTACGTGACCATCATAAGGGATCCGGTGGCGCGTTATCTTTCGGAATTCCGACACGTACAGAGAGGAGCTACGTGGCGAGGGGCCAGGCACTGGTGCGGAGGAACAACAGCCACGATATCGCAATGTTACTCCAGCTCGAACTGGAAAGGAGTGACCCTCGAGGAGGTAATTATCCATCAAAATCCTCCATAAGAGAGTTCCTCGTCAGATTTTCATGAAACTTGGCATACTTATGGGTATTGATGAGAAAAAGGTTCGGTTAAATTTTCATGGCTTTCCGGAGCGCGAGAAAAAATATATCAACACTTTTATTTGTCACACGTTTAACACGGAGCCTTATGGATAATCACGCTCAATTTGATATAATACAAAAAGTCCTCGTCAGATTTTAATGAAAACACTTGAGCCGCAAGTTGAATATTCGGACAACATTTTGGGCACTTGAAGGTAGAGATCGGGAGACTGTGATGATAATAATGAGCAAATGAACATTGGGAAAATACAGTTTGTATGAGGAGTTGGTCGTGATCCAGTAGACATGGCAACGTTGCGCGTTTGTTTCCCATCTTCTCTCTCTCTCTCTCTCTCTCTCTCTCTCTCTCTCTGATCGACATCATAACACGCGACGTTGCCACATCAAAGTACTACGTACCTCAATCAGGAGATGGTATATCTTAGGCTTGCTTTGACTCTCACAGTATCTAGGATACTACCTTAAGGGGGTACCATCTGTGTGGATTGCCGGATGAATACGTGCATTTTTAGGAATTATTATCTGAAAAACTATTGGCCCGATTGAATTCAAGTTGGGTTTCTTCAAACCTATATGGACCATTCTACCAAATATAGGCGTCGGTTTGGATGACCGCCCCTCAGAATCTTTTCCAATTTTTTCAGGATGTAGTCCTTGATGATCTGTATATACCTTAATTTTTTCAGATTTTTTCCTCCATTATTTTTGCCGTAGTAATTATGGGCATTTCGTGACATTTCCGTTTTTCTTTTTTTTTTTTTTCAATTTAATTTCTTAGTATTTTATCGCAAAATAAAAATTACACTCGGAGTGCATTTCTATGTGAAATTATCTCAACTTTCCGAAAAAAATATTGATTTTTAGTTTGGACTAACTAAAAGCTCGTAAAATCGAGCTTCGATCATAAAACGCTATTTTTCAGGCACTGCGCATGTCTGAAATTTGTTTTCAATATTTTTTTCAGAAAGCTGAGAAAATTTCACATGATATATGTCAAATTCACGTTGGGTTATCTGTGAAAACTGCTGGAATCGATGAAAATTCGAAAATTCAATGATAAACCAAATTTTATTTTCTCCATTTAAGATTTATAAATTCTTCTTTAATCCTCATGAGCTATTGATCATTTGAGATTATAGTCTTTTACATAGAAATTAAATGTCTTGACTAAAAAAATGGATAAATTAGTTTAAAAAATTAGTTCAAAGTTATCTGAAAAAAAAAAACGTGGGAACCGACTTTGAAAAAGTTTATTTTCAATAATTTGCAGTTCATGGCTTGTCCGTACAATCTCGCGAGCAATCGTCAAACTCGAATGCTGGCCGATTTGTCGTTGGTAGGCTGTTACAATTCGTCATTGACGAGCTCGGATCGTGATCATCTGATGCTGTCAAGTGCGAAGAACAATCTACAGTTCATGCCGTTCTTCATGCTCACCGAATATCAAAAAGTAAGTTTTAGATCGACGAGAAACCTTTGAGACGATTGAAAAAAAAAAAATTTGACCTTGAAATTTTTTTTTCTCATTGACCTGTTTATTTTTTACATCGAAGATTGCGTTTTTGACTTGTGGTCCCTCTGAGACTTTCGTTCCTCTTGACATAGAGAATTTTTTGAAACAATAACAAAAATAAAATTTGACCTTGACGGCCGAGAACGATTTTTTTTTGTCTTCAAGCTATTTTTTTCACATTGAAGATTGCTTTTTTGACCTATTGTCTCTCCGAGACTTTTGTTTCTCTTGACGAATAAAATTTTTTGAGACAATAACAAAAATAAAATTTGACCTTGACGGCCGAGAACGATTTTTTTTTGTCTTTAAGCTATTTTTTTAACTTGAAGATTGTTTTTGATCGATTGTCCCTCCGACATTTTTGTTCCTCTTGACGAATAGCATTTTTTGAGACAATGAAAAAACAAAAAAAAATGGACTTTAGTCGCCAAGGTCAAATAATTTTTTTTTTTGGCACGATATTTTTGGTGATCTTCTTCGCCATGCATGACCCGAAGATTTTACCTGGCAAAAGCATGACCGATAATTTTTTCCTTCCCAATCTGTACACGCTTCGAGAATGCAAGAGACGGGGTCGTATAAATATTTATGAGACGACGTTTCTGGTCACCATGTGTTACAGCCACGAAGAGATGTTTGTGCTGCTGAACGCAGCCAGCAATTGCTTTTTTTTTCTTCTTCGAGTTACCCGCGTCGGGTATTTCCCCATTGTTTACCCAGCCCCGTGCCCATATGGCGCGCAATGTGCTCCCACAAGTACCCCACTTATGGTTTGAAATGTTTCTGACGCGCAGCCACCCCAACTTCCTTTTGCTTTATTCCTTTCGTCATTTTTACAAAAAGAATTATTTTCTATTATTTCTCTCTCATCTTGGTCTTTGTTGTCGCGCGTATTCACGTTGATTCGTGGGATACAGCTTCGTCGTGAAATTTTTTTTTTTTTGGTCACCCCCATCGAGTGGGGTGTCTTTCGATAGGTCTCCTCAAATACAATTTCAAGTGCTCCGAGACGTTTTTCATTTCAACCCTTCGGTCACGAGATATTCGCTTTCGAAGTTGGCGTCGGAGTGTCCCCCTTCCATTCTCTTGTTTGTGCATCGGATAAGATGATATTTCGGTACACAGACGTAGATCGATGACGCCAAAGACAGAAATGATAGCATTGACACAAAATTTGACCAGCCCGTCTTACAAATTAAAA
Organism: Diplazon laetatorius; assembly: GCA_963662125.1. Lineage (NCBI taxonomy): Eukaryota > Metazoa > Arthropoda > Insecta > Hymenoptera > Ichneumonidae > Diplazon > Diplazon laetatorius. Next base: position 20,022,625 of record OY759153.1, on the reverse strand, counting down.
AGTGAACTTGAAATTTCGTTTTTTTGCTGTCACCCCCATCGAGTGGGGTGTCTTTCGATAGGTCTCCTCAAATACAATTTCAAATGCTCCGAGACATTTTTCATTTCAACCCTTCGGTCACGAGATATTCGCTTTCAAAGTTGTCCTCGGAGTGTCCCCCTTCCATTCTCTTGTTTGTGCATCGGATAAGATGATATTCCGGTACACAGACGTAGATCGATCACCTCAAAAACAGAAATGATAGCATTGACAAAAAATTTGACCCCCCAGTCCTACAAATTAAGAAGTGAACTTAAAATTCTTTTCTGCTCACCCCCATCGAGTGGGGTGTCTTTCGATAGGTCTCCTCAAATGCAATTTCAAATGCTCCGAGACATTTTTCATTCCAACCCTTCGGTCACGAGATATTCGCTTTTAAAGTCGTCATCGGCACTCCGAGGACCCCCCCACCCCTCCCACTGAATTTTACACACCCAGTGTGTGTGACTGAACCGTAAAATTTTGCTGAAGTGTCACTGAAGAGGGTTTATCAATGTCCGATTGCAACGAAGACTTTCTAAACGTGGGTCAAGGACGACGACTCTGTTGTACCAATGTGTCTGCTAAATACACAGATCCGCGTAGCAAATGCAGAGGCGAAGATGTAGAAAGAAAGAAAGAACAAGAAGAAGGAGGGGGGAAAAGTAGTCATTCTGTAGTAGCCATTGAGACAATTATAAAAATCTAAATCGCTACCATAATTCGTGTCAAATTCGAAAATTATAATTCCCATAAATTCCGAACGTCCCGATGGATTTTGCTCAAATTCGATACCAAACATCTTTCGATAGCAGTGCAACTTTGTACCAAATTTTAGCCTGGAATCTCGAAAATTGTGGAAGCTAGAGCAGTTAAGTTGATTTTTGAAAAATTGTCAAAACGACATAAAATATGAATGGCTCGATGGATTTTGCCCAAATTTAATACGAAACATCTTTTCGTAATAGTGCAACTTCGTGGCAAATTTTAGTCCGATATCTAGAAAATTGCGCCAGCTATAGTGCGCACACCGTTTTTTTACATCTTCAAAAATTTCTCAAAACAAAAGCACTCCATGGATTTTTTTTCAAATTCAGTAACAACCATCTCCCTGTAGTCGTTCAACGTTATACCGTATTCGATCTCGATATCTCTAAAATTGTGGGAGCTAGAGACCGAAAATAAATTTTTGAATTTTTTTTTCAAAATCGCGTAAAAACGAAAGATCTTCATGAATTTTTCTAAAAATTTAATCGTGCTATGCAAAAATTGCGTTACATCGATCCAAAAAAATTGCCTCGGGTCCGCTGGACCCAAAAGAAATTTTCTTAATTAAACAAAAAAATGTTTAAAATTTTTTTTTTCTGTTTTCTCAATCAAGGTCGGACAATATTCGTTCGAGGAAACTTTTGGAATGCGTTTTGCGGTGGGTTTCGAGCAGCACAACGCAACACTAAGTGCCGCAACAATGGCCACACTCACGACCGAACAATTGGACGAGATACGTCGTTTGAACAGGTTGGATCTCGAATTGTACGATTATGCGAAAAATTTGGTTTTTCAAAGATTTCGACGTTTGAGGGATCGCGATCCTTATTACGTTCAACGTTTTCAACATCTCGGTGAATTGCCGTTGCGTCAAAGCGCCACGGAATTCAATTGGGATTCCGTGATCGAGGACACGACGGACAATGAGTGATGATGAGTCGCGGTGGGGGAAGGAGGGGGGGGGAGGGGAGGGGGGAGGATTTTACACGTGTGGTGATATATATAAATGAATATATATATCGATGGCTCTTGTCACGAGCAACTCACGACCTTGCCACGAGAGCAAGAGAGTTCGCGAATAAGCGTTTTTTTTTTTTTTTTTTTTTTGTACAGTAAAACCTGTCAATAGTTGAAAAGTCGGTGGTACAGGCCAAGAGCCGGGTACTTGTTATTTTTGTAGCAATGTTCTTTCTACAGAACGGATTTTTCTTTTATGGAATATGCTGAATAATATAATTCAGCCGCCATCTTGAAAAACACGTTTTTATCGAATATCTCGTGAACCGTGGATCGTACGAAAAAAATAGTGGATATCATTTTTGTGGATCATAATATTTGCCATCTCTTTTGTCCGAAACTTTTTTTTTTAGAACGCATAGGTTTTTATTTATAGCGCTCCAAACTTTTTTCATACATCGAATAAAAAGTTCAAATATATTGATAAAAAAGGTTTGGAGCCATATAAATAAAAATCCATGCATTGTACGGAAAAAAGTTTCGGATAAAGAAGATGGCTAATGTTATTGTCTACAAAAATGATGTCTACTATTTTTTTCGTACGATCCACGGTTCACGAGATATTCGATAGAATCGTGTTTTTCAAGATGGCGGCTGGTAGTCAGTCGCAACGATTTTCCGCCAGAGGCGCCACATTTTTCACTATTTACAGGTTTTACTGTAAAGAAAAAGAAAACATATATAAGAAGAATTAGAAAAATATATTTCAAAATAATTTTTGAAAAGAATTACAAAAAAAAAAAAAAAAAAATCGAACGCATCGACGAAAGCTGTTGACTGGGTATTGAACCAGGTCCAAACCCCTCGCTTCTCGTTGGTTCAACGTGCAGTTGAACCTGCCAACTCCGATATTTCAATAATCCCTTCCAAAAAAAAAACATTAATTTTTTTTGCGGATTATTCGAACGAATCGAAAAAAAAATAGGACGTTGAAAGAATTAAAATGAAAAAAAAAAAAAAAAAAAACCAAAGAGACTGGTCCGGGGTCACGGTTAACGATTCTCTCGACACTATTGCACCAGCCATGCATCGTAAATAATCATGTGTGAAAGTATTATATATATATATTATATATATATATATATATATATACATAAATATATATATGTATATATATATATATTATACACGAATTTTCTAACGCTTCGGATTTTAGAGAAAAAAAAGAAATGAAGAAAAACGAAAGAAAACAAAAAATACGAAAAAAAAAAAAATGATCGAAGGTACTTTGGAAAAGTTCTTTCGTTTACGCGTACAGCTTACATATCCTTGTTTTTTTTTTTGTTTTTTATTATTATTATTATTAATATATATATAATGTATATTTAACAATAAGCGTAACATTAGCTCGTTTCTTTTGTACAGAAAAAAACAAAAAAGAAAGAAAAAAAAAAGAAATTTTTTTCTAAATCGCGATTTTGAAGTCGTAATTAGGGAAAGTTTAGCTGGATTGATGAGAGATGAAGATCTGGCTGCGGTTTATCAATCCTGAATCCTCGTTGTGGGTTTTTTTTTGTTGTTGTTGTTGTTTTTTTTTACATCCGTTATTCACTCGTGTCCATTAAATTTTTTTTGGCTACCAAAAAAAAATATTATATTTGAGAGTATATTTGTAAATATACTATATTGTATTAGGGTGGTTCTTATTTGGGTGATGTCCGAATGTTGATTTCGCCGGAGGCTCGATAGATCCCAATAAAAATAACAAAAATGTTAAGCCCATCACGAAGCTCCTAGTCCAATTCCAATGACCGCCCACGACCGTGTGAAGTTTCCCATTTGAAATACATGGAAATTTTTTCACACGTCGGTTATCAATATCGGCGGGACGACGACTGATTATCGTTTGAAAAAATCCAATAGCCCACGGGATCTAACCGGTTTACGAAATCCACTTCCACGGTAAAAAATAAACCACACGTACACGGGTGTCTCATCTCGTGGCGACGTTTACACGCACCTCAGCACCGTTCCTCCGACGATCATCACACACACACACACACGTACGTGGTGGCACGAGACGACCCATACACGCCATTGAATTTTGTTCCCCGTGGAAGTAGGGTTCGGTACCCCGTTAACTCCGTGCGGTATTGCATTTTTTGAGCAACGATCCCAGTCGTCATCCGCCGATATACATAACCGACGTGTAGAAAAATCGCCATGTATTTCAAATGGGGAAAAGTTCACCGGGTCTTGGGCGGTGATTAGAATTCGACCAGGAGGTTCGTGATGGGCTTGAAATTTTTTTCATTCTTCGTGGGATCGATCGAGCCTCCGGCAAAATCGACATTCGATATAAATGTCGCGGAAAAAATTCAAAACAGGCCGTAAAAACGTTGTGGCCACATGAAAAAAAAAAAAAAAAAAAAAATTGGGAGAGGGTCCGAGTGACCCAACGACGGGGATCCAGGGTTATGAATCAGCGTTGACGACCCATCAGACGGCTCAACGAACTTTGTTATCACGGGCAGGACCTAGGATAGACCTCGAACCGATCGTGTTTTTCGTGAAAAACGCAAAATCGATATTTACGAACAATGAACGTTCTTGTTAGTCTCGGACGATTGCCTCCCCCCTCCCTCCTCTCCCCTCCCCCGTCTTATCTAATCGATCTGTACTTAAGATGATGAAGAAGAAGAAGAAGAAGAAGAATAGATAAAAAAAAATAAATATTTTCGGACTGGGGAGAAAAAAAACATTTAAAAAAAAAAACAGAAAAAGAAAAAATCTGAATTCATAAAAGAATTCTAAAAAAAAAAAGAAAAACGGTAAAAAACAATGTAATCGTCAATGAAGAAACGCGTTTATCGTTAGCAGAAGGGCCTGGACTATCGAAAATATCGCGACTAACTAAAAAAAAAAAATTTATTGTCCAATGAATACCTTCGACATCACATATCTCCAGCAATGGGCAAATCGAGTCATAATATTATTATTATTATCATCATTATAATTATTATCGTCATAATCATTGATCATTATTTTCTATTTGCCACGGAATTTCGTTAAAAAAAATATCTATACATATATATATATATATATATATATACATAAATATATATAAAATAGAATAAATTCCGTGGGAGAAATAATTTTTTCATAGTGCGAAAGTTTATTTAGCAATTGTCGATTTTTTTCAAATTGCTACTCGACGTAATTTTTTCACGTAATTTTTTCTTTAAAGTTTTTTTTAAGTTTTTTTTGGTTTTTTTTGGTTTTTTTAGTTTTTTTAGTTTTTTCAGTTTTTTAAGTTTTTTTTTTTTAATTCGCGAATTTGTAATAAACGACGACGGTTCACCAATTAGGCCCCGCCGCGCCATCTCATATCGATCTCCGTAGATTTTAAGTCCGTCGAGGTGAAACGTCGTTCATCGATAAAATTCGTGAATTTAATTTTTTTTCAATGAAAAACATTTTTTTTTGTATTTTTTTTTTTTTTTTTTTTGACGTCGATGCAAATGCAACGAGGGGTGATTCTCGTTTGTTAACGTCTCGTTTTACCTTTTTTTCTCTTCTTTTTCAATTCTCGTTGACGGGGACAAAATTATCAAAATTTTATTAGTGTTAAAAAACGAAAAAAAAAAAAAAAATGAAATAAAAATAAATAAAAAACAAAGAAAACGAGCACAATAAGTTGGAAGCCAAGTTAGGACGGCGTCTCGGGTGCTTCAAAGTTTCGGGCTTATATACTACATATATATATATTTTTTTCTAATTTTTTAATTTGCTTTTTGCTAATTTGTCACTCTAGTATTTTATATATATGAATACATATATATATAAACAAAAATGATAATGATAATAAAAAGAAAGAGAATTAAGAAACGAATATTTTCTTTCGTATTGAAAAAGGGCTGCTTTTTGCACATAGAGCAGCTTTCGATGAAAACAAAGACTTCTTTTTTTTTTCAATTTTTGTTCTTGATTTTTCGAAATTTTGTTTTTCGTTGACGTATACTTGTAATAAAAATCGTGGGACAATATATCCGTGTCGTAGAGGAGGGGAGGGGGGGGAGGAAAATAATGGGATAGGTCTCGAAGTTTCGAATTTTCAATGTTTCGAAGGCTCATCAAGTTCGAAATTTTTTGTCATTCGAATTTTCAATGTTTTCGAGCTTGGCCACGGTTTCGAAAGTCCCATTAATCCCGAACGGGCTGAGTTTCGAACGGTCGGTAGTTTCGAAAAAAAAAAAACAAAAAAAAAATAATCGAAATGTCAATTTATCGAAAGCGCAATTATTCGACGGGTTCACGGATTCGACTCGCCAATGTTTCGACGATTCAATGTTTCGACGGACCAAAAGTTCGACAACGTATATATATATATAGGTATAGTGGCGTGAAGATTGCGGGAGCTGCAATCTTCAAGCGGTTGAACGATCTGCTACGCCACTATACCTATATATATATATACGTTGTCGAACTTTTTGATCCGTCGAAGGATCGACCGTTCGAAACATCGGCCGAGTCGAAACATTTATTTTGCGAATCGTTGAGGATTTCGATATTATCCGACCGGGTCGGACATTTCGATCGTTCGAATTTTTTTTCCAATTCTGTTACACGACCCAGTCGAAATAACAATAAAATTCGGAGATCAGATTTTTCGATGAATTAAAATTCGAATGGGAAAAAAATTCGAACTTGATGAGCTTTCGAAACATTGAAAATTCGAAACTTGGAGACCCACCCGAAAAAAAATTGAAAGTAGTCGACAGCGTACGTGAGAGTGAGTGAATGAGAGATAGAGAGAGAGAGAGAGAGTGAAAAAAAAGAGAGTGTGAGATAAAACGCGTCGAAAAAAAATATTTAAAAAAATGATAAAAATTAGTATGCAGGTCTGGGACCGACGACTTCCTGTCTTCGGTACACTAAAAAAAAAGAAGAAGAAAAAAAAAAGTAACAGCGAAGCTACGAATATATTTTTTGTAGACGTTACACACAAGTAAAATAATTTTTTAATTTTTATTATCGGAATTTTTTTCGTTTTTTTTTCTTTCAAAAACCGAATATTCGGTTAATCGAAATTTTTTCAAATGAATCTTTTGTAAATAACATATATATATATTATTAATCGCGGAGCGTGTGTATTTTATTTTTAAATTTTTTTTCCTCGTTTTATCGAATGAACGTTTTTTTTTTTTTATCGTCACGAATTCTTATCAGCAAGGTCGGCGTTTATATTCGTTCGATAAAAGACTCAAAAACGAAATAAATTTGTCACAATCGAGTCGTGAGGTTCGTGAATCGCGTTGGAGTTCTCGACATGGGGTCCGTCGACTGCGTTGCGTAACCCAATCACGTCGTTAAATCGGGACTTTACATTGAATAAACGTTTTGTAATATTGTAAAATTAATCCACAATTGTTTGACCATCGGGGTACGATCGTTTTATCCGTCTCGAGCTTCGGAATTCGTGATTATCAAAGTCGTAAACACACAAACTGACACACGCACGAAAATGTGCGTAAAAACAAAATAATGTGAAAAAAAAAAAAAAAAACATCATTGGATTGAATCGAAGACTATGTGTATGTGTATTAGGGTGTTTTTTATCAGGATCACGTGCGAATGTCGATTTTGCCGGAGGCTCGATCGATCCCATGAGGAATGAAAAAAATTTCAAGCCCATCACGAACCTCCTGGTCGAATTCTAATCACCGCCCAAGACCCGGTGAAGTTTTCCCCATTTGAAATACATGGCGATTTTTCTACACGTCGGTTATGTATATCGGCGGATAACGACTGGGATCGTTGCTCAAAAAATGCAATACCGCACGGAGTTAACGGGGTACCGAACCCCACTTCCACGGGGAACAAAATTCAATGGCGTGTATGGGTCGTCTCGTGCCACCACGTACGTGTGTGTGTGTGTGTGTGTGTGATGATCGTCGGAGGAACGGTGCTGAGGTGCGTGTAAACGTCGCCACGAGATGAGACACCCGTGTACGTGTGGTTTATTTTTTACCGTGGAAGTGGATTTCGTAAACCGGTTAAATCCCGTGGGCTATTGGATTTTTTCAAACGATAATCAGTCGTCGTCCCGCCGATATTGATAACCGACGTGTGAAAAAATTTCCATGTATTTCAAATGGGAAACTTCACACGGTCGTGGGCGGTCATTGGAATTGGACTAGGAGCTCCGTGATGGGCTTAACATTTTCGTTATTTTTTTTGGGATCGATCGAGCCTCCGGCGAAATCGACATTCGCACATGATCCAAATAAGGACCACCCAGATATACATATATATATATATATATATATATACGAATATATATACGATTGTAATGCAACACTCGACGAAGTTAACGGTGATAGTAGTGTTACGTCCTCTGCAGGTGCATTGAAACACACACACGAAAAAAAAAAAAAAAAAATAATAATAATAAAAAAAGAAAAACGAAAAATGAAAAAAAATTAATAATGATAATAATAATTGATTTGTTGGCTATTAAAGTGTACGATATAATTTTTTATTGATTTTTGTTAATGCTGAATGTAATAATTGCGCCAACGACGGTTAGGATTAATGCGAATCAAAGTAAACGACGAAAGAGACGAAGAAGAGAAGAAAAAAATACAAGAAAAAAAAAAGAAAAAAAATAATAATACAATAACGACGACAAGAACAAAAAAATAAAAAAAAACAAGTCCTCTCGTAATTTAGTTATACAAATTAATCGTTAGTATTGGAACAATATGTAAAAAAAAATCTTTCAAGTGCAATGAGACTCGATGAGTTACCACAATTATTAATTATCTCATATCATCCAGTCATGAAACATAATTGTAACATAAAAAGAAAAAGAAAAAGAAAAAAAAAAACCGCGCGTGAAACTTTAATTGGTATTTCAACGAACTCAACATGATCGGCGACTGATTCTTCGAATGAAACCGAGTGAATTGAAAAAAGTAATAATTAAAAAAAAAAAAAAAATTAAATGCAAATTTTTTTTTACCAAAAAATAAATGAATAAAAATCGTGTTTTAAAATTGGAATAAAATCGTGTCGAAAAAAATTGATTTTCAATCGAGAATTTTCTTCATTAATCGATGCGAAAATGTATTGAGAAAAATGGAATTACTCAGATTTGTTCGAACAAGAAATTAAAAAAAAAAAAAAAAAAAAAAAAAAAAAAAAAAAAAAAAAACATGATTTTTAATAGAAGAATTTTCTTTATTATTGTCACGATTGTTTAAACCGATACACAAATGTATTGAGCGAACCGAAATTGCTCAGATTTGTTCAAACAAAGAAAAAAAAAAAACTGATTTTTAATCAAAAAATTTTCTTAATTATTCTCACGATTGTATAAATCATTACGAAAGTTTATCGACCCAGCCGAAATACTCCGATTGGTTTGAACAAAAAAAAAAAAAAAAAAAAAAAAATAAGAAAAAAAAATTTTTAAAACTTATTTTTAATCGAAGAATTTTATTTATTATTCTCTCTATTCTTTATTATTTGTTCGAACAAAGCGAAAAAAGAAAAAATTTAACAACTCACTTTCACTCGAAGAATTTATTTTCAACGCGACGATTAAAAACATACCAATTAAGTTGTTGAACGAATTAGCGAAATTCATAATAACAATAATAACAATAATAATAATAATAATAATAAGAATAATTTTAAGGACCAAAGATACAATAACGTTTTGGCAAGCACCGAGTAAAGCTTGCGAGCACAAGCAATCATGATAAACAGTCTATTTATTCATATTTTTTATTTTGAATTCAATTTTTTTCAATTTTTTTTTTTTTTTTTACATATCGCTGAATAAAACGTTTAACGTTGCACACAGAGAGAAACAGAGAGAGAGAGAGAGAGTGAAAAGCTGTGAAAAACTGCCGAATATTGAAAAGTTTTTTTTTTTAAACCTTCGAGGTCATAAGTTGTGGAAATAAATTGGTCCACATGGGGTCACAGTGACCCCAGCCATCCTTAACCGTCGCCATCTTAACAATATCGTTCCGAACGACTCATAAAAATGCAGGATATTAGTTCGAACGCTTCCAAATGAGGATACAGCGAAAAAAAATTTGTATCGAATTTTCAAAATGGCGAAAAAAAATTATTAAGAATGTCAGAGAAAATCATAATCATGAAATATCGTCAAATAGATGTTATCACATCTCGTATCATGTTTTTTCTACCTTTTTTGAGGATGTACGACGGATACAATCCCAGCGAAAAGTACGCAAATCTGATAAATCTCGATCATAACTGCTTTGCGAATGCCAGATAAATTCATAATCATCGAATCATCGTTGAATAGATGTTATTCACATCTTGCATCGTGTTTCATCTTGTATCCGAACAAAACTTTTGAGTTGCCTAATTTGTTCTATACTTTTACGTGGCATCACTCGACAATCAGAAAGACCCGATCGATCTGAATGTTTTTTTTTTTTTTTTTTTTTTTCGTGGACATTCGTCAATCTTTATTCCACACACTGAAACATTTTTTCAAAATTTTTCGTCGATGCCAGTTCCCGCGCGTTTATCGTCGATGATAGGCCTCAATGGGCCTCATTTCCCATGAGAACACGTGTTAAATTTCATAAAGCTGTAACTTTCAACACGGGACGGATCATCGTTTTTAAATGTTTTTCATGTTGTTTCGCAAATTATAAAAGCTGGACCGACTGTAATGATTTCAGAATTTTTGTTGATACTTTGACACGTGTGTCATACATCTTTAAGGGTTCAATTCGTGAAAAAAACCTAATTTTTTGCTTTGAAAAAAAAAAATCATATCTTTTACAATTTTCAATTTTGTTTTTATAATTTCTTTGGCTTCAATTTGCGTTTGGGGTCTTTTTGACCCCCCAGTGACCTCGAAGGTATTAAAAAAAAATGTGTTATTCATCATCAATGTATTTTGTAATTTATCGTCTCACGATAATGGGGAAGGAGTCTTTTTTTCGTTTTTTTTGTACTGGCACAAAAGTTGAGCAGAATTTTCGTGGCGAAACGACGAATTTTTTTCTCTTCTGTCGAAATTTAAGTGAATTTTTTTTTTGGGTTTTATTTGAAAGAAAAAAAGAAAACAAAACAGAAAAACATAAATAATAATGTTCTCGCCGTTATATTTTAAAGTGTGACAATAGTAAAAGCCCGGATGAGGGTTTCGTTTATTTATCGTTTTTTTTTATCTCGATAAGATTGTGAAATCGGGTAAAAAAAATCCAGTTTTACACAAATTGGATTATTCGTAAAATCCGAAAAAGTTTCACAAAGTCCACAAAGTCGAAAAACTCATCAAAGTCCATATGAATGTTTTATTTAATTGAAAAAAAAAAAAAAATAGAATAAAATAAAATAAAATAAAACAAAACAAAACAAAAAATTAAAAATCCCCCAGTGACGCGTTAGTGAATAATATAATAACTGCCCCTCCCCCCCCCATCCATTGTAAATTTACCCGATCAGCGAAAAAAAAAAAATAAATAAAAATAAACCGGATCCTTTATCCTACGAATTAGGATTTTCTGTGTGCGATTTAATGTAAACTTCGGATCGAAACGAAAAAAGATAAAAACGTAAGAAATGAAGAAACAAAGAAATAAAGAAAGAAAGAAAGAAAAATTGAAAAATTCAACAACTTCGATTTTTCGGTTCATTTTTTTTTCCATACATAATGAAAAAAAAATGTTTAAGATAAAAGAAGTGAAGAACAAAAGTAAGAAAAAAAGAAAGAAAGGAAGAAAAAATAATTCAATAACTACGATTTTTCGGTTCATTTTTCAAAATAAAATTATGAAATAAAAAAAAACGTTAAAAGAAGAAAGAAAAAAAAATCACGAAGTTGATTATTTCGATACGATCATCGGTTGTAATTGGGTGTATAGTGTAATTAAAAAATCCGAAACGTGCGAACGAAAAAAACAATGAGAAAAAAAACCGACGATGAAAAAAAAAAAAATAATAAAATAAAGAATAAAAGAATTAGCTTTAACGTAGATCGTAGATGAATTTTTTTATTACGAAATAACGAGTCACAAAAAAAAAAAAAACAAGCAAAAAATAAAATAAATTAATTAACGAATAAATGATGAATGAAACAAAAAACAAAAAACAAAAAAAAAAAAAGGGAGAGATTTTTTCAACGAACAAAACCATGACGCTAGCCTAGTGAAGCGAACGGTTGGCCTAAAAGCCTTCGGTACCTTGCTTAAGCCAGTGTACATAAACTATACCATTAGATCGTTAAGGTTACATATATATCGATGAATCGTCATAAATATAAATTATAAAATAAAATAAATAAATAAATAAATAAATATATATATATATATATATACATAAATATAAATATAAATACATATGTATATCATAAACGGATTGTATACACGCATTATATATAAGAATATATATATATTATACACTAGGGTGTCTCAAAAAAAAAAAAAAAAAAAAAAAAAAAAAAAAAATCGCGGCCCGCAAAATTCTTAATCATCAATTTTTTCACGGATGACCCGCGAATTTTTCGAAACTTTCGAACAACATGGTGCAATAATAACAATAATTTTTTTTTTTTTGGATTATCGAACGAACCGTAAAATCGTGGAATAAAAAATATTTTTTTTCGTCAATATTTTTTATCCCAATATTTACGTACAATATTTTCATTTCTTTTTTTTTTTGTCGTTGTGACAAACGAAAAGAAGAACAAATTTTCATGTAACTGGGCTTTGGCAGCTCTCGGAATGAGTGAGAAAAAGCGATCTTCTGTTTAAAGTCGAGACGAAAAATTGTAAATGAGTTTGTAAAATTAATTTTCAGAAATCCATTCAACTCAGGATTTTCGTTGTAATTTTTCGGTAAAGTTCGAGCGAGGCAAAACCAACATTTTGTCACACACGAATATTTGATCAATTTTCAATGATTTTGTGGATGATAATTTTTTTTTTCGTTTTTTTTTTTTTTTTTACTCTGATGATAATTCACGATTCGCGTTTGTTTGGTGGACAAAAAAAAATGAAATATTGCTCCATGGATCAAATCGAAATGTGAAAATTTTGAAAAATCCGATGTGCGAGATAATTTGAAGCGAATGAGGAACGCGAAAATCGTAGAAATGTTTTTTTTTTCGGGACACCCTGATATACACACGTAAGATTAGAGTGTAACGCGTACATATACATATACATACATACATACATATATATATATATATATATACATATATATACAAGAATGAAAAAAAAATATAATTATTGTAATATAAATGCAGGATGCAGAGTTGTACTAATCCGTAACGTAATGATGATAATGTAAACCTTTTAATAAATCCTGAGAATTCTCAATGCTACGTGGTTTTATTTAATTTGTTTTTTTTTTTTAGTTTTTAGGATTTTCAGAGTGGTCCTTATTTGGATCATGTCCGAATGTCGATTCCGCCGGAGGCTCGATCGATCCGAAAAAAAAATAACAAAAATGTTAAGCCCATCACGAAGCTCCCAGTCCAATTCCAATGACCGCCCACGACCGTGTGAAGTTTCCCATTTGAAATACATGGAAATTTTTTCACACGTCGGTTATCAATATCGGCGGGACGACGACTGATTATCGTTTGAAAAAATCCAATAGCCCACGGGATTTAACCGGTTTACGAAATCCACTTCCACGGTAAAAAATAAACCACACGTACACGGGTGTCTCATCTCGTGGCGACGTTTACACGCACCTCAGCACCGTTCCTCCGACGATCATCACACACACACACACACACACACGTACGTGGTGGCACGAGACGACCCATACACGCCATTGAATTTTGTTCCCCGTGGAAGTAGGGTTCGGTACCCCGTTAACTCCGTGCGGTATTGCATTTTTTGAGCAACGATCCCAGTCGTCATCCGCCGATATACATAACCGACGTGTAGAAAAATCGCCATGTATTTCAAATGGGGGGAAACTTCACCGGGTCTTGGGCGGTGATTAGAATTCGACCAGGAGGTTCGTGATGGGCTTGAAATTTTTTTCATTCCTCGTGGGATCGATCGAGCCTCCGGCAAAATCGACATTCGCACGTGATCCTGATAAACAACCACCCTGATGCTCATGCTCGTCGTAATATTGCAATATTATACAATGTACATGCATGTGGGGAACATAAATACATCGGATATAAACATGACAAATAATTTGTACTGAAAATGTTTATTTTTCAACGGCTAGTTAAATAGTTTGTTTGTTTGTTTTTTTTTTTTTTTTTGTTTTTTAAATCTCTATTTAGTATTATAGTGATCCTCTCGAGTTATTATGCTTTGTTATATTACAGTAGGACAAAATCCGTTTAAGTTAACTTATCAACTCGGTATTTAACACAATTGTCGACATTCATTATTCTTTTTTCATCCTTTTTCTCTTCACAATCGTTTTAATTTATTTTTTTTTTGCATAATTTCGTTTTTTTTTTTTTTTCGTTTTTTCTTTATTTTTTTTTTTTCGGAATCTTCGATTCGGATTAATTTATTCGCGATTATTTTCTAGCTAAATTATTTTTTTCATTCGTTATAGCAAAGACTGTTCGACCATTATTTTTTCAAACCCCGTTGGCGGTGGATGAGCGAAATCTTGTAAAATTAAATCCAATATGGCTCCGTCGTCGACTGTAAATAATTAATAATTCAATTATCATCACGAATAACTAAAAATGAATGAAAAGCAGTCGATCAGGGTTCCGTAGTCCATTCCGTAGTGGCCATTGACGAAACACGTTAATCTCCACGAAAAACGCGTTAACGAAAAACTTTTGTTATTTTGTATAATTTTTTTTCGTAAACCTATTTTTTCGCTGAGGTGTTTGTTATAATTTCGATCGAATGTACCGATTGAAAGCTACGTTCTGGAATTTTTGACGATTTTTCGAATCGACGGTTTGGAAATTAGAGGCCGGGGGGGAGGGGCGGACAGTCCGATGACGACTTTGAGAGCGAATATCTCGCGACCGAAGGGTCCAAATGCAAAAGGTCTCGGAAGGTTTTTTATTGCATTTGAGGAGACCCGTCGAAAGACACCCCACTTCGAGGCATTCGAGACTTCTACGGAACCCTGACACTCGGTTACGAGAGAGAGAGAGAGATAATAAATACCGTAAAGTATTGGATATGTTGTGCCCTTGATTCCCATCACCGGCGCGTCCAGCGACTTTCCATTCAAATAAAAATTAAGTTCGATGTGATCGTAGGAGAGACCCTGCGAGATCAAACACAAAGTTATAATTACCAAATTAATGCCAATATTATAATTAACGAATTAAAGAGGCTCTCACCTTAAAAAATTGGAAACAAATATTTTTTTCTTTCGTGTAATGATCAATAAAAATTAAAAAAGGTGCAAGGCAGAAACTTGCACATGGCTTCAATTCCCATAAAATCCGAACGTCCCGATGGATTTTGTGAAAATTCGATACCAAACATCTTTCGATAGTGGTGCAACTTTGTACCAAATTTTAGCCCGGAATCTCGAAAATTGTGGAAGCTAGAGCACTTAAGTTGATTTTTGAAAAATTGTCAAAACGACATAAAATATGAATGGCTCGATGGATTTTGCCCAAATTCAATACGAAACATTTTTTCGTAATAGTGCAACTTCGTGGCAAATTTTAGTCCGATATCTAGAAAATTGCGCCAGCTAGATTGCGCAAACCGTTTTTTTACACCTTCAAAAATTTCTCAAAACAAAAGCACTCCATGGATTTTTTTCAAATTCAGTAACAAGCATCTCCCTGTAGTCGTTCAACATTATACCGAATTTGAGCTCGATATCTCTAAAAATGTGGGAGCTAGAGACCGACGAGTGAAACAATTTTGTGATAAATCTCACAGCCTTCAAATGCTTCATATAGCTATGAAAAAATTTGAAATGATAGCTGATTATAAATATTTTATGAGGGCAAAATCGATTTTTAATTTAGAATGATCATATGTCACGAAAAAAAAAAAATTCAAATTTTTAAGGTGACTCCAGTCCCCTTAAATACAACATTATAATTTATAACAAACGTAATTTCGTGTTATAAACAATTGGATCGACGAACTCACAATGATATCTCCTTCCTGGGCCATATTTTGAATCTTGTGAATCTCTTGCTGATTGTGTCTAACGATACCGTCAGAATTCAATGCCCAACTTTCTGCGTCTTTGCCACCTACGGCGCTGTTGAGATCTGTGGATCTGGTGGCAAGTCCGACGCCCCACACGCCGTCCTGTCGAATTTTCACTTCGAAGTAGCTTTTGCTCTGGGCCAGCGGAACGTTCGTCAAAGCTCCTCCTTGACCGCAAACCCTCAATCCGTTCATCACTATCACCACCTCGTGACCTGACCCATCGTAGAAAAATAAAATGATAAAAAGCTGCCGGTTAAAACTCGCACTTCGCTTTCTCCGAATCGTGGCCAGCGAAAAAAAGATTCTTTTACGAGGAAGGAAGACGAAGGCGCTGCGAGAAAGCATTTTTGCTTCGGCTCCTTCGCAAAGGAATCTTCCTTCGCTACCCACAATTCGGAGGAAGCAAATTGCAAGTTTCAACCAGCAGCTTTTTCAATCGGCCAAAAACTTATAATCGAAAAACTTGAATTTCCGTCAAATGCGAACCATTCAACCGATCTCCGACAAATTTCATATACATCACCGCTGAATGATGTTCCACACTTTTGCAAAGTCGGAGCTCGATCGGTCCGAGTTAACGAAAGTTGTAGCGACGAATTTGGATTTTTCAAAAAAATTCGAAGATATCATAAAATCAAAAGTTATCGATGGATTTGGAACGAACGCCAATACCGATCAACCTCGAGTATGAAACTCTTTGTCGAGAACTATTTGGACCAAGTATTTCAAAATTTGCGATCGCTAGAGTCGTAACGCTAGTTTTTTTTTGGGGAATTCGAAAACGACGTGGAATTCGAGTCGCAGCTTGAATCGAGACGAAAATTATGGTCGACGAAGGGATAGCGTAGAGCTGTGCACGAGCTCGCAAAATTTGGGAGCCGTGGCTAAAACCGTAGTCGAGTTATAAACGTTTGAATTTTGGGAGGACGTTACGAGCGGAAGAACGCGTACGTCGCAAAACATTTTCACCAAATGTGTTCATTCGACGTTTCAGCACATTCTGAACATGTATATAGCTTGCTCCATGAGGAAACAAAACAATTTGTGCAATTTTTAAACATTTTTCTTGGTTAAGTTCACAGAAAAAAAAAAATCACAAAAAACCAAAAAAAAATATTAAACCTTAAACGATGAATAAAAATGTGTTTAATCGACGTTTCAGCACATTCTGAACATGTATATAGCTTGCTTCATGAGGAAACAAAACAATTTGTGCAATTTCAAATTTTTTTGTAGGTTAAATATATTTAAAAAAATAAATAATCAAAAAAATAACAAACAAACCAAAAAAAAAAAGATTAAATCTCAAACGATGAATAAAAATGTGTTTAATCGACGTTTCAGCACATTCTGAACATGTATATAGCTCACTTCATGAGAAAACAAAACAATTTGTGCAATTTAAAAAATTTTTGTAGGTTAAATGTATAAAAAAATAAATAAATAAATAAAAATCACAAAAAAACAAAAAAAAAATTATTAAATCTCAAACGACGAATAATTACCCATGTGTGAAGTGTCCAGTGCAATGGGATTTGCAACTTTTTGTACCGGTTGAGCTGCATTGAATCCCAAACCGTCGAAACAATTTCTCAGACAGCAAAACATCATTTTTATTATGTTTGGTCTCGTTTGACGTCTTTCGTTTGTTTTTTTTTTTTTTTTTTTTTTTTCCCAAAGCTTTGAAACTAATCTCAGATCGTCATAATTCGACAAAAAACGTCATTGGTCGACGAAAAAACTGAAATTGTCGATTATCGTGATGCAATAAATGACGAAACTTTTATTTTCGATCGATAATTCAGCTTTTTGCGATTGAAAAAGCGAAATCTCATTCGTGAGGCGAAAGAAAAAAAAACAATTGACGCGCTGTTTCGTACGGCGACGAACATGTGTAGGTGTATCATTTCCCCCTCTCCTCGCTCCTTCTCCTTCGATGTCCCCCCTCCACGCCACCTTCCGGCAGAAAATGGCTTCCCTCTCGACGTCCAATCGATATTGTGACACGTGAATCTCATCGACCCTCTAAAACGCTTTGAATGTCTAAAAGATGTGGATTTTTCGTGCATTTGCGCGTTGGAGCTATTGACAGCCACTGACACGTCGTACGAAACAATTGAGCACAATTTTTTCGTTTTTTTTAACGATGATTGGTTGAATGGCAAATCATGTTTGAAGGTTATGAATGCATCGCTCTTTAAGGTACCCTCCATAAGAGAGTTCCTCGTCAGATTTTCATGAAACTTGGCATACTTATAGGTATTGATAAGAAAAAGGTTCGGTTAAATTTTTATGGCTTTCCGGAGCGCGAGAAAAAATATATCAACACTTTTATTTTCACACGTTTAACATGGAGCCTTATGGAAAATCACGGTCAATTTGATATAATACAAAAAGTCCTCGTCAGATTTTAATGAAAACACTTGAGCTGCAAGTTGAATATTCGGACAACATTTTGGGCACTTGACAGTAGAGATCAGGAGACTGTGATGATAATAATGAGCAAATAAACATTGGGAAAATACAGTTTATATGAGGAGTTGGTCGTGATCCAGTAGACATGGCAACGTTGCGCGGTTGTTTCCCATCTTCTCTCTCTCTCTCTCATCGACATCATAACACGCGACGTTGCCACATCAAAGTACTGCGTACCTCAATCAGGAGATGGTATATCTTAGGCTTGCTTTGACTCTCAGTATGTAAGATACTATCTTAACGTTGATTGGTTGAATATTAGCAAATCATCAGGTTACGAATACCGCTAGACTCTAAACTCTACTTTCGGAGCTCAAGAACGATAATTAAATTGTTGTAGAATCGCAGGTTGAACATTAGTAAAGTAATTTTTCAAGTTTACAAGGCAAAATAAATTTTTGTAAACGACAATTGATCAAATATATAGCAAATCATATTTGAAGGTTATGAATAGCGCATGGCTCCGAAAACTTTGCTATCGAGTACACAAAAGCGTTAACCAATTATCGTAGAATCATGAATCGCACTATAAAAATTGTCTTATCGTGCCGATGGACAAGCACGAAGAAAAAAAAAACCAACACGATAATTTCCTTTTTTTTTTTTTTTTACCAAAACGGTATTTATTAGTTTATAGCGTACAAGGTAGATTTACACGCGGCTGGGATACAGCATCTGCAAAAAGAGACAAGACGAAAAGCACGATTAAAAAATGCGCGAACCCTAAAAAAAAATTGTGGAAATGCGTGCGACGGGAATTTGGAAAACGAGCTTACGATTCTGATTCGATGACCCATGGCTTTGGCGGGAAGATTTCTCTTGAACTTGGCTCGAACGGAACCGCTGGTGCCGTGCGGACGCGTAACTTTTCCCCAGATCGCCCTGACTTTGGTCTTCTTTGTGGTTTTGCCGGGAACCGGAGTGCGATTCTTCGCCTGTACATGAAAAAGTAATGTTTTTTTTCATTCGTCGTAAACATGGACGATCGAGTTTACGCTCGATCCTAAAATTGGGTCTCGAAGTTTCGAATTTTCAATGTTTCGAAAGCTCATCAAGTTCGAATTTTTTTTATTATTCGAATTTTAATTTATCGAAAAATCTGATCTCCGAATTTTTTGTTATTTCGACTGGGTCGTGTAAAAGAATTGAAAAAAAATTCGAACGATCGAAATGTCCGACCCGGTCGATAATATCGAAATCTCAACGATTCGCAAAATAAATGTTTCGCCTCGGCTGATGTTTCTAACGATCGATCCTTCGACGGATCAAAACGTTCGACAGCGTATATATATATAGGTATAGTGGCGTAGCAGCTCGTTCAACCGCTTGAAGATTGCAGCACTCGCAATCTTCACGCCACTATACCTATATATATATATATACGTTATCGAACTTTTGGTCCGTCGAAACATTGAATCGTCGAAACATTTGCGAGTCGAATCCGTGAACCCGTCGAATAATTGCGCTTTCGATAAATTGACATTTCGATTATTTTTTTTTTTTTTTTCAAAACTACTGACCGTTCGAAACTCAGCCCGTTCAGGATTAATGGACTTTCGAAACCGGGCCAAGCTCGAAAACATTGAAAATTCGAATAACAAAAAATTTCGAACTCGATGAGCCTTCGAAACCATTGAAAATTCAAAACTTCGTAGATTAGTTTGTGGCTTTGGAGGTTAAAGACGCTTGCCTTGTAGACGTAGACGCAACGTTTGCCGATGTAAAAATCTGAATCGTGCTTTGTCCTGGTGCCTTCGACCTTGAGAAGGGCGGTGTGTTCGTGCTGATTGCGAAGCCCGCGCTTGTAGCCCGTGAATATGGCTTTGGCGTAGAGACGTCCGTGTCTCTTGAACGGCCTCTTCTTCAGGGGCACCGGAGCGGTCGGCTTCTCCTTGGGCTGCTTAACAGCCTTGGTGGGCTTGGTCTTTGCTGCAGAGTCTGCCATTCCTGAAAAAAACCAACAAGCAAACAACTCATAAACACAATGAAACTTTCAGGTCGATTGAATAGCGCCATTCTTCATTTCATTTTATAGGTTATGTCCGTTTCAAACAAAAATTTTCCCAACACTTAAAATGAAAAAAAAATGACAGAAGACTATAATATTAAAATTTTAACCAAAACATTTCATTCGACACTCAATCGCGTCACATTTGTGATCATCATAGATTTTTTTGTTCAATAAAACAAGATTTTGTTGTTGACTGTCCGAATCGCCATATGAGAACGACCGTTTGTAATCCAACTTAATCGAGATGAAATACACGTAATCCGTTGGAAATTCGATATCAACAATACACAAATTAATACATTTTACACGAACGACTTTTTATTTATCGTCGTTGACAATTTTTTATGCGTAATAATTAATTGTTTAATACGGAATTTTGTCAATTGCGAACGTACCGGATGTGTATCACGGGTAAAAAGAATTCAGGAAACTGAAACCCTCTGGTGGAGTGTTCTCCAAGCTGGAAGTGTTGTGCAGAACTCGATATTGCCGACAGTCGTTGATAAGATTCGTCTTCCAGTACGGTGCTGCCACTAGGCGGATGTTTCTTGAATTACGATGTCACAGTTTAAACTGTTCATCAGCATGGAGATTCGAAATTTCGTATTTTCTTCACGTTTTTGCAAGATCATGGATTTGAAAAAACATCGAAATCGTAAAGGTGTCGTTCGTCCGCCATTTTGTCGTGTACACGAGACTCGTGCACTCAATTAAGGGGGGAGTAAGGTTAATTCGATAAAAAAAAAACATATTTTCCATTTTTTTTTTTACGACATGGTTGATGTATATTAATTAATTATTATTTAATCATAGATTTATTATATAAGAATTATTAATTATAGAATTATTCAGTAATTATAGAAACATATATATATCAACTGTGTCGTCGGAAAAAAAAAATATCGAAAATATTATTTTTTTTGTATCGATTTAACCTTACTCCCCCCCTTAACATAAATTACACTCAACTCATGTCCCAGTGGAACGTATGGGTGAGTCTTGGCGACTTGTTTATCATCGTAATTAAGTTAGATTGCAGTTACGAACAAAGTTGCATATACTCTTCGTCTTCATTTGCCCGAAAATTATGCATTTCCGACTTGGGAGAAACGTGTCTTGGTGCACGCAAATATTAACAACAATGGAGAAACTTTTTTTTTCTTTTTTCTTTCTTTTCTTGTTTTCTTAAAATTCAGAACGCTCAATGTTTCGAATGACAATGTTACAAACGGTCGCGGCCGTAGAATGACATTGCAGAGAATCATCGAAAATTCAGAATGACATTGCAGGGAACGTACAATATGCCGAACGCCCACCAGTCGACGCGGTTTTCAACATTTCCCGACTTTCGAGCTTTTCCACGTCTTGATTATCAAAGTTAGATGTGTGCCGTCGGTGACTTTTTCGTCGGAAATTCAATTCTCTGCAACATTGTTCCTGTGAACTTTTAGTCTATATAGCGTTGTTCATCCGGCATTTGGGTGGGAAGGTAAAAAGAATAAGAGAACCAATGAATTGATTTTCTTAATGTTTTTATTAAACGCTGGATAAACAACGGTATGTAGACCAAAAGTTTAAATAAACAATGTTGTGGAGAATTGAATTCCCTATGAAAAAGTCACCGACGGCATCCATCTAACTCCGATAATTTACCTGTGGGAAAGCTCGAAAGTCAGGAAATGTTTTCATATTTTCCTAACTTTTGATCTGTTGAAATGTTTTCAACATTTTCTGACTTTAGAGCTTTCCCCACACGTTGATTATCCGAGTTAGATGTATGCCGTTGGGGACTTTTTTATAGGAAATGAAATTCTCTACAACATTGTTTATGTGAACTTTTAGTCTATATAGCGTTGTTTATCCATCATTTGAACGGGAACGTAAAAATCCATTGACTATCTTGTTTCGACCTTCACGTCCAAACGCCGGATAAACAACGCCATCTAGACCAAAAGTTCACATAAACAATATTCCAGACAATTGAATTCCCCACAAAAAAGTCCCCGACGTCATCCCCCTAACTCAGATAATTAACGCGTGGGTAAAGCTCGAAAGTCGGTTAAACGTTGAAAACCGCTTCTCCCGTTAGACGTTCAAAATTTCGACCCTTCTGCCCTTACCTCATTCCGAACGTCGACCCCCCCCCCCGCCCCCGGAAATTCGGAGTTTCAACACCCCTACACAAGACACCCAAGCATCCAAATATCGATCGGAGATCAAACCCCGCCGCTTCGCGATTATTTCGCCGGTAACCCCTTAACGATCGTGCGCCACCTACCGGAAGATTAATCACATCCGGCAAGTGTCCCGTTTGGATTTGTCGAAATGTGCTTGTTGTGTGCGGGGGGCCACGGGGGGGCCACTACGTGTCACATAGTTCGGAAGGGGGGCGTATTCCATCGGTGATCGAGCGTCATCGTAGTCATTGTCATCGGGGTATGTGCACCAATGTGTACAACTACGAATCGTATTACGGGTAGATGGAGTCTGCGAGTCGCGTTAAGGGGTTGGGGAGGGGGGCACGGAGTAGGAGTAGAGGGAGGGGGGGGGGAGGCTCGAGAGACGCAACTGCGGATTTGCAAGCGCTGGAGATGGTTAAGGGGGCGGAATGGGGGAGGGGGTGGAAACTCTCTCGGAGATGTATTGCAAATGACGATAGTTCGCTGGGTTTGGGGTTTCCAACCTCTCGCGCATATCCGGGAAGGAGGAGAGAGAGAGAGAGAGGAGAAGAGAGAGAAAGAGGGGGGGAGGAAGAGAGAGAGAGAGAGACCATACACGGATGTACGAAACAATGTAATATATCTTCCACCGTGATCCGCCGTCTGTGGCATCAGACAGTGGGGATTACTACGGCGCCATTGCCAAACCCAGCCTGCTGCTTAACTCTCATCGCCCCCCTTGAAGCTTGTTATATATATATATAACCCATATCCACGAAGATGTGCAGATACACCGACCCGCATATATTCGCACAATCGCAGCTCACCGCGTTCATCATCTACGTACAAGTTTTACAACGAGTTATTGTCTAGTTTTGTTCGGGGGGGGACAATTAAGGGGGCTGAGTTGTCTAAAAAATTGAGATTTTTTTTTTTCGCGATACGATTGATCCGAATTTAGAATCGATTTTGCGCTTGTGGAATACCTATGTTTAGCTATCATTTAAAATTTTTTTGTAGTGATATGAAGCATGTGAACGCTGTGAGATTTATTATAAAATTCGTTTACTTAGAGTAGGTTTTGGACCATACGACTCGACGGATTTTCAATTCTGACGTCTCATTTTCGTTACGTTCACACCTCCAAAATGTGACCATTACGTAATGGTCACACTGGGTCCAACGGACCCTACGCAGAAAAACAGTTGCCATTTGCGTTCTTTTTCATGTATTGACTTGAATCTCGTACGAAAATGAAGTTTAAGACTTCCTCTTTATGATCCAATTGTTTGTTTCTTTTTAAAAATAATTTGTTTTTTACAAACAAACGCAAAAATATTTTTTTTTAAATTACCCTTTTTTTACTAAAAAAAATCGCCAAATTTTCAATTTTTCAGATAAATCCGAAAATCTTGTTAGGTTGTACTCTCGAATCAGTATACGAAGAAAAAAAATTATAACATCAAGCTTTTTGAAAATTATATTCATTTTGAAGATTGACCTTGTCAAATTTCAAATGCTACTTCTAAAAATCGACATTGGGGATGAGGAAATAAAGTGAAAAACGATTTTTTTTTTCATTCGAAAAACTGTATATTTTACAAACAACAACAGATGGCGCCACACGTTCAATTTGAAACTATATTCTGGGGAGTTACATGAATTCCAAAAATTGTCTTGGGTCCGGTGGACCCAGTGTGAAAAATTCTTCACGTTGCTGGATCGAGCAACATTGCGTTCGATCTTCGAGTTTAACGATCGTCCAAAGCATTCTTCGGGCCACGAAAAGATAACCATCAACATCGGATAATGCAATCGCAAACGTGCAATAGCTTCGGGGGGGAGGGGGGAGGTTCAAAGTGTAATAAGGAAATAGCGATGGGAAACATTTTAATACGAGCAATATCGAGAAGAGGAAAATTGCAAAATTATATGCAGATGAACTTAACTGATGCCACGTCTCTCAAATTTGTACATCGATGGTAATTGCTTGAACACACACACACACACACACACACACACACACACACACACACACACACACACACACACACACACACACACATATATGTAAATAGCTGTGTGTGTGCTTTGCTCAAACACGAGATGCACATCAACCGGCATGGGCTAATATTATTAAAACTTGCCCCTCGAGTGAGTCTACTCCAAGTACCACATTTTCGTTTATTATTGTCATTATTGTTATCATCGTCGTGACTACGGGGACCAATTATATTTATGTGAAACTCACCGAGCAATCGGTGCTTTTAGCGGCTTTTGAACTGCAAATACGATTTTTTTTTCTTTTAACGTGACAAGATTATTATTTTTTTTAATTAAGAATTTTTTTTTAATTTGGGTACAGGTTTAGGAAAACTTTGTCCAAACGAGTCTGTCAAAAAAAAATCCTTATCGAAGCAAGCGCCCCAGCGTCATACATCTAACTCAGATAATTTACCCGTGGGAAAGCTCAAAAGTCAGGAAATGTTTTTATCTTTTCCTGACTTTCGAGCTGTTGAAATTTTTTCAACATTTTCTGACTTTCGCGCTTTCCCCGCGCGTTGATTATCAAAATTAGATATTTGTCGTCGTAAACTTTTTTATAGGAAATTCAATTTTCTACAATATTGTTTATGTGAACTTTTGGTCTATATAGCGTTGTTTGTCCAGCGTTTGGACGGGAAGGTAAAAACAATAAGAAAATGCATTTTCACCTTCTCGTCTAAACGCCGGATAAACAACGCTATATAGACCAAAAATTTCCATAAGCAATGTTGTAGAAAATTGAATTTCCTATAAAAAATTCCCCGACGTCATACATCTAACTCGGATAATTAACGCGTGGGAAAATCTCGAAAGTCAAAAAATGTTGGAGGTCAGAAACATTTGGCGTTCGGAATTTTCGACCCTTCTGAACTTTGCTCGTTCTGAATTTCCTCCCTTTCATTCGCGACTTGCCCCCGCGCGGATATGTCGACACATAAGTTAAACCGCGATAATTTTCGACGAAAAACTTCGATATTTTTATTACCGGAACTATTCACGGAGCGTTGAGTATAATTTATCGTCTATCCGTCAGCCATTTCCGAGTTTCGCGCTTGCCTCAGTGAAAATTCATTCGCTACTTCGTTTTTTTTCTTGTTTTCTTTTTTTTTTTCACGCGAAGGGATGTGGGATGCCCTTTTCGCATTGCCGGTGTGCGAATACCCAGGGACTCGAAGGGAGGAGGGGGGGGGGGGGGGGCATATAGAACTGTGCCAGGAAAAACCGGCTTGAATTATTCAGGTGGTTCGCGCACCCGGTTTATCTTGAATGCTCCGGCTACATATCTACACACCCATATATATATGTATATATAGGGTGTCCAAAATCATCACGCCGAAACGAAAACCACAGGATCCCAAGGTCATTTTAAGTTGAAAACATAAAGGGGTGATTTTCGCATTTTCGCTTCGTTTGGGAGTTCTAACAGTTTTTGATGATTTTGAGTCTCAGTAGACTTTAATCAGATCTCTTTATACTCATTAAAACATTTGTTATAATTTTTGTATTTGTTTTTTTTTTTAATTTTTATTCAAAAATACAAGTTTTCTTGAAATTCACTTTATTTGTGTTCCTTTTCCATTTTGGGTCTCAGTTTCCTTCAATTAGGTTTATATATACACATTAAAACATTTGTTATAATTTTTATATTCGTATTTTTTTTTTTCAACAATACAAGTTTTCTTGAACTTAACTTAATTTGTGTTCCTTGTTTTATAACTTTTTGAATCTTAATTTCTGTGATAGAACGATGTTAATAAGTTTTGGAGATAATTAATTGGCCTTCCATATTAAGAGAAAACCTAAAAAATTGGAAAAATTGGTTTTTTTTCGTGAGGTGATGAATCCAAATTTAAAATCGATTTTAACCTTATGAAATATCTGTACTCAGCTGTCATTTCAAATTTTTTCATAGCCATATGAAGCATCTGAAGGCTGTGAGATTTATCACAAAATTGTTTCACTCGTCGTAGCTTCTGGACCATACGACTCAACGGATTTTCAATTCCGACGTCTCATTTTTTTCGTAACAGACTACATTCTCAGATGAGTGTGGGGTATTTTTTTTCCACGCTCTCTGGACATCGTGGCGACCTGATAACGTGAATAAAAAACAAGTTTTATGTAATTTTGTCGGATAAACAATTGAATAATGGGTCACCATAAATTCATTTCACCTCGCATCCCCAAATTCTCACACTCATCCGAGAATGTAGTCTGTTACGAAGAAAATGAGACGTTGGAATTGAAAATCCGTTGAGTCGTATGGTCCAAAAGCTGCAACAAGCTCAAAATTTTGTGATAAATGGTACAGCCTTCAGATGCTTCATATGGCTATGAAAAAATTTGAAATGGTAGCTGAGTATAGGTATTTAATGAGGGTAAAATGGTTTTTCAATTTGGATTCATCGTGTCACGAAAAAAAATTTGCCAATTTTTTAAGCGACTCAGCCTCCTTAAAAATGACTTTGGCTCCTCATGGTTTTCGCACACCCGGTATACAAAAACGTATTCGTACAAGACTGCTCGTGCAACACACTACGAATGTGCATGCACGACTATAGCGTACGTTTCGTCGGGGATTTCTCCGGTTTACTGTCTTTCCTCACAATAGTCAGTAGCCAATTCTCTCTCCTTCCTCGTTTTACGTGTTCTCCACCTCATCTCCTTTTCCTCCGTCACTTCTTCTTCAATAAACAGCGTCGCAGTGACGCGTTTATTTTTATTTATCCCCCCCCCCCCTCCCTCCCCCTCCTGCTCCTCTTCCCGCACAATTCAATATTCTCTCACGCTCAGAACTTTCGATCGGTTTGCGAGTCTCGAAGTTTCGAATTTTTCAAATGTTTCGACATTTCAGAATTTCGAAAATTCGTGTTCCGACCGTTTAGATTTTTTGACGGTCGACTGGGTTCCTGAAAGTCCATAGATTTGAACGGGCATCAGAGTCTCGAACGGTCATAGTTTTGAAAAGACGAAAAAAAAAAAATCTAAATGCCAATGTGTTAAATGTTTATGATTCTAAAAAATTAGAAATATTAGTATGAAAAAAAAAATGTTTTTTTTTGTTATTCCTGTTTGGAAATTATTTCACGTGTTCTATAGATTTTTATTAGTTCGTAGAATAGTTTTTTTTTTGAATTTTCAACAATATAAACATTTTTTTATAATTTTCAAGTATATAAACTATTCCAAATACCGGGTGTCCCATTTTAATCTTACACTTGATTTATCTCGAAAAATACGACTCCGATCAAGAATTGAGTATAATAAAACTCGAAGGGCCTGGAGGGGGACGTACAAAAATTTTTTTTTCTTTCGTCCAAAATCCAAAATGGCGGTGTTAAGGTGGCTCACATGTTTTTTTTTTTTTCAAATGGAACCATACTTATTCCTTCGCACCAAAATTTTTTTCACGTCAAAACTGACATCTTTTGTAGGACACTTTTTCCGATAAAGTTCATAATTGCTTGGTTAGAACACAATTTTTCAATTGACTATTTTAGCGTTATCTACAAGAAAAATATCTAGATACACCTTATTAGAGCCAATTGAATCCTCTACAACAAAGGTCCTTGGTAAAAATAGTCCCAATCCAATAATTCACAATCCACAGCTCCTAGAACTTCATTTTATGAGATTAAAAAAAAATCCTTTTCACCCATTCAGTCCCTATTATTTACTTCAAACACTTCGAAAAACATTGAAGAGACGCACCTTTACGATTGGCACAATATCCGGACATCGACGGATAATCGCCATGAAAATCACGAAACGCGTTCGGACGAACAAAGATTCGACGAAAATAGGGGAAGGGTTTTTTTTTACTTTTTGTGGACCAAAAGATTCCACTGATCGGTTTCGTATCAATATCTCGGTATCACGTTGCACCTTCTTCGGACCGCGATCGGAGCCCCGTCTGCCAGCGTCATCGGATACCCCCCTCGCCCCACACCCCTCGCCCCTCGCCCCAGGCCCCCAGCCCCTCGCCCCCAGCCCTCCTGCGGCGGTTATCGGAAATCCTTCAATCGGCCTGCCCGAACGAAACCATCACCCCAATGAGGCGAGGGGCAAGGGGCGAGGGGCGTGGGGTGAGGGGCGTGGGGCGAGGGGGGGCTACTCTTTCTCACATAAAAACAATTTCTCACTCTCGGGTTCACGCGCGCGCGTGCGCACATTTCTCATTCTCATATATATATATATTTTTTTTGTTATTTTCCATCAGGTTTCACAGTAGTGGCTATGGGGTTGTCGATAGCTGGGGGAAAAAATAAAAAAAAAAAACTATGTTCTTCCACAACGTTTTCTCACTAGTTCGCGCACACGAGTGATCGAGGGCCTGCTGCGGATTATTCGTCCGTGCGAGAGACCCCCCAACGAAGAATCTAATCCGGCGAGTGTAATAGCACCTTTAAGGGGGTGTCCTCTCACGCGTGTACCCATTTTCGAGATGATTTTATGAGACCTAAATTTGTCAAAAACGGGTGAGGGTCATTATTTCGAATGGAATAATTGTAGAACGGCGAGTATTTCGAAAAAAGAAAGAACCGAAATATGAAACACCAAAAAATGCGTTGTTTGCAATTTTTTTTTGTCGACACACGATGCCGTCGAATCATTTTTGATATCGATGCATCTTTTTTCGAGTGGACGTTTAGTCGAAATTATTTGTCAGGAGGATCTATATTTGGAAAGAAAATTATATGGATTTGGATGATAAAAAAGTTATCACATTGATGATAAGATTTATGGTGCATATGTTTTTTTGATTTCTGCATGTTAATCAACGATACAGGTGGCGAAACGTGTTATCTCAGGGACCGTTATCATTTTTTTATTCGATAGATATTTTCACGCATAATTTTCAACGCAGCTTATCCCCTCCACTTGGATTCGACATATTCGACGCGAAGCGCTCGACGCAAATCATTTCCGCGTTCATGAAAAAGGGGGGAGCTTTAGGTTTTCTCGACCAGACGTTTTCACGTATCTCTCACGCGTTTCTTTTTTTTTTTTCTTATTCTTTTTCGTCTTCAATGAATAAGAAAGACGTTTCTCTGGCGAAGAAAAAAAATATACACAACATATATATATATATATATATATATATACATATATATATATATATATATATATGTCTTATCGTTGGATACGTGAAAGATGGGTATTGAATCGGGCCACTGGGTATATCTATTCGCTTGTTTTCGCATTACGTCACGATCGATAACATATATGTTCTTTTTTGTTTTTCTCTTTTTCTTTCTTTCTTTTCTTCGTTGTTAACGTTTTATCTTAACTTGAGGGGCGGGGCTGGGTTGCCCGGTCGGTGGGGCGGGAGGGGGGGTTGAGCGGGTGGTTGAAGGGGAGGGGAGAGGGGGTAGACACTCGCGGGATGTGGAAGCCGCTAATGGTTGCGTTCGCCCGGAGATTTCACCGCAAAACTTATTCCGGGTGAACGTGATTCAGTGCCAAGTGTACAATTTTCTCAGGGGAGGTGGAGGGAGGGGGGTTAGGTGCGAGTGGGTGGAAAAGAGGGGTGGGGGGTGGGGGTTTGCACTGTGACATGAAAAATGGAGCTTTCGGTCCGTGTGATATCGCACGGGGACAAGGGCGGTTCATTTCTCGTCAGGGCCTCGAGGGCAAAACCGATTTCACACACACACATATATCGATGTGTACTAGGGTGGTCCTTGATGGGGGTGTTGACGAATTTCGACAAGTGCACCCCCCAGATAGGTTAGAAATGAATAAATAAAAATATGTGCGAAACCCCAGCACTGTGGTCCAATGAGAAGACGTGCCTGTGAGCTCGTTTTGTTTCCCGATATGAATAACATGGGATTTTAGAGACTAATTCGGTTATTATTTTTTCGAGTTGTCCCTGAGCAAGCGGAAAATTCTTTATTCACACGAATCTATTGTTAGTGGGTATAACTACTCGTATATTTTTTTACAGGGCCTCAGCTGTGTATTATCGATAACGGCGAACCGATGAACGATGATAACAACTGATAAACGATTTTCAACACAAATTCGAAATTTATTTGTGTTTATGTCTTGTGAAAAAATGTACGAGTAGTTATACCCATTGACAATAGATTTGTGTGAATGAAGAATTTTTTGGGGGCTCAGGGACAACTCGAAAAAATAATTACTGAATGAGTCTGAAAATCCTATGTTATTCGAAAGGGACACAAAACGAGCTTATAGGCACGTCTTCTCACTGGACTGCAGTGCTGGGGTTTCGCACATATTTTTATTTATTTATTTCGAACCTATCTTGGGGGTGCACTTGTCGAAATTCATCAACACCCCCATTAAGGACCACCCTAATAAATATATACTAACGAAATAATCACCTGTCCTCCGGATTGCGTAAACATTTTTATTCTAGTTACGAGTCGTAGATTTGTATTGAGTTCAGGAGGTAACCACCACCTTGAGATTTTCAGAAAATTGAATTTTATGATATACAAAATCGATTTTTCTTCAAGCTTAAGTTTAAAAAAAAATTGATTTTCCAATTTTTCACAACACTTACAATTAGAATTCTAAATTACTAAAAGCAAAATAGATGAAAAATCAGTATATCTTCACTAAAATCAATGAAAAATTCTTAGAATACTCTTCAAATGTTACTTCATTATGTAGCAATCATAGAAATAAATATATATCAACTATGTCGTAAAAAAAAATTATCGAAAATATATATATTTTTTTGTCATCCAATTAACCATACTCCCCCCTTAAACGACCATTAAATTCTCATACTAAAAGCATCTAAATTGAAGTACAGATTAAATCCTCTCGAAAGACTTGCACCGAACCGGCCAAGGTCATTCCCTTGAAAATTCACGGCATATTCCCGGACGATATTCCGTCCGATATATTTGCCGTGGTGTCACATGAAATATTCCGTCGGTTTGCGGATAACCGAGCTTCGCGTGAATATTAAAGTTCAATTTGAGAGTTTCCGGTGATGCAGGCCGCGAAGGCGCGGCGGGGCGAGGGGCTGGAGGGGGGGGGGGGCGACAGGAAGAAGAGAAGCGGGAGTGAGTCACGGCGTTTCCCATTTTCGCGACGTTGCACGAGGGATCGCTTTATCACAAACGCGGGAGCACGAAGGGGAGGGGGGGGGGGTGATTCTTGAGTCGTGCGAAGTGCCTTCGCCGACCCCCGAAGTTCCGACCGCAAGGACAGACCGGAAACGAGATGGCGACATTGGGAAACCGTGTGGGGTTCGAAATTCAGAACGAGCGAAGTTCAGAAGGGTTGAAAATTCCGAACGCCCAATGTTTCGAACGAATGTGTTACGAAAGCGCGCGGCGTAGAATGACATTGCAGCGAATCGTCGAAAATTCAGAATGACATTGTAGCGAACGTACAAATATTCCGAACGCCTAACATTCGTCGCGGTTTTTAACATTTCCCTGACTTTCGAGCTCTCCCCACGTGTTAATTATCTGAGTTAGATGTATGCCGTCGGGGACTTTTTTGTAGGAAATTCAATTCTCCGCAACATTGTTTATGTAAACTTTTGGTTTATATAGCGTTGTTTGTCCAGCGTTTGGACGGGAAGATGAAAACAATAAGAAAATGTGTTTTTGTCTTCCCGTCCAAACGCTGAATAAACAACGGTACGTAGACCAAAAGTTTATATGAACAATGTTGTGGAGAATTGAATTTCCTACAAAAAAGTTCACGACGTCATACATCTAACATTGATAATCAACGAGTGGGGAAAGCTCGAAAGTCAGAAAATGTTGAAAACATTTCAACAGCTCGAAAGTCAGGAAAAGATAAAAAAAATTCCTGACTTTCGAGCTTTTCCACGTGTAAATTATCGAAGTTAGATGAATGCCGTCACTGACTTTTTCATAGGAAATTCAATTCTCCACAACATTGTTTATGTGAACTTTTGCTCTACATAACATTGTTTATTCAGCGTTTAATTAAAACAATAAGAAAATCAATGCATTGGTTCTCTCATCATTTTCACCTTCCCGTCCAATTGCCGGATAAACAACGCTATATAGACCAAAAGTTCACATAAACAATATTGCAGAGAATTGAATTTACTACAAAAAAGTCTCCCACGTCATACATCTAACTTCGATAATCAACGCGTGGGGAAAGCTCGAAAGTCGGGGAAACGTTGAAAACCGCTACGACTGGTAGCCATTCGCAATATTGTCCATTTGCTGCAATGTCATTCTGAATTTCGACGATTCGCTGCAATGTCATTCTACACCGCACGCGTTCGTAACACGTCTGGTCGAACGTGAGATGGCGAGTCAATGAAACGGTAGGGTGAGGGCAGAGGGAGGAGGGGGGGGGGGGGGTGAGAAGCCGAAGAAACGCTCCCAGCGGCCTCGTCCTAACCGATGCACTCTCGGGTTCTTAATTAATTGCCCGTTCTAACGGTTGAGTGAATTATCGTCGCGCCTGCGCACCAACCCCCCGCCCTCCCCCCCCCCCCCCCCACTCCTCACGACGTGATTGAAGAATCAACCATCCGACCAACGACCAATCCACTGAACTCTCTTCTCCGAGGCTTTCCCCCTCCCCCTACCTCCCCCAGTCAGCGATATAGTGCACGGGCCAGAATATATATTTTAGGTAAATATCGATAGACGTCGAGTCGAACTGATCCTATCCCATTCCATCCCATCATTCCTAAGCGTAAACCGATACGAGAGTTTGCCAATACGTTTGGTTTCTGGCACATTGTTCGATCCGATTGCAAACGTGGAATCAGCGTGTTTCGAGGATCGCCTGTGGGATCGTATGTATAATTCCCCTAGATATGGGAACTAGGGACGTGATGGGGGACGCGATTTAAGATAGTATCCCACAAACTGTAAAAGTCAAAGCAAGCCTAAGATATACCATCTCCTGATTGAGGTACGTAGTACTTTGATGTGACAACGTCGCGTGTTATGATGTCGATCAGAGAGAGAGAGAGAGAGAGAGAAGATGAGAAACAAACGCGCAACGTTGCCATGTCTACTGGATCACGACCAACTCCTCATATAAACTGTATTTTCCCAATGTTCATTTGCTCATTATTATCATCACAGTCTCCTGATCTCTACCTTCAAGTGCCCAAAATGTTCTCCGAATATTCAACTTGCAGCTCAAGTGTTTTCATTAAAATCTGACGAGGACTTTTTGTATTATATCAAATTGAGCGTGATTATCCATAAGGCTCCATGTTAAACGTGTGAAAATAAAAGTGTTGATATATTTTTTTTCGCGCTCCGGAAGGCCATAAAAACTTAACTGAACCTTTTTTTTATCAATACCTATAAGTATGCCAAGTTTCATGAAAATCTGACGAGGAACTCTCTTATTGAGGGTATCTTAAGATGATGGGGTCACCCACGAATACGGGAAACTGTGGGTTATGGCCAGGGATGGGCATTCATTCAATGAAAATGTACTTTAAATACTTTTCAAAACAAATAACTATGATAAATTAATATGCGTAAATAAATATTTTCACATGTTCGTGATAATTATCACCCATTAACGTTAATTATTATTCTACATGGAATTAAAATATTTAATAAATCTGGTAAAATTAATTATCATTTATTTCGAAAAGTATTTGACATACATTTTCATTGAACGAATGCCCATCCCTGGTTTTGGCAGGGAAACGAATTAGCCAATGGGAAGCTTCTTTGAAACGACCTTGAGCCCTTGTCCGGTTCAATGTTATTTTTCTTTCTGGCTTTAAGGAGGCTGAGGAGCTTAAAATATTGAGAAAACATTTTTTTTCGTGATCTTGATAAAAAAAACTTGCCCCTAGTTTCCCTACTTCACACTGATTAAGATTCAACGCTATATGCTCACTGTGATCAGCCGAAGATGAATGCTACACGGTTTTGGGGACCCAATCTCACGACTTTCATAATGAAACGATGAAGAATAAAAGCAGGGATCAGTGTGGCTGTACTTCGAACGTCTTTCTCTCGATTATATATTTTTTTTCGGTCATCATCGACCTCTTTTTTTACACTCTGCCGGACCGTTTGTGGACGAGTTCTCGTCGACGGTGATGGACCTGATTCCGAAGGCGCGTTAGCCGGCGGAAATGACGGTTCTTCGGGCTCAACCCTCATCGACCCTTCTCGCTCTACTTGGGTTCGGGTTTTTCGCAGAAAAATACCTTGGATTACCCCCGCGAATCCTTTATCTTCTTCCGCCTCTCTCACTTTCGTAGACTGTGTCGTCGAATGATTTCCCAAGGCTCGTTCACCATATATATATATTAGGGTGGTCCTTAATGGGGGGATTGACGAATTTCGACAAGTGCACCCTCCAGATAGGTTCGAAATAAATAAATAAAAATATGTACAAAACCCCAACACTGTGGTCCAATAAGAAGACGTGCCTGTAAGCTCGTTTTGTTTCCCATTTGAATAACATGGGATTTTCAGACTAATTCGGTAATTATTTTTTCGAGTTGTCCCTGAGCACGCGAAAAATTCTTTATTCACAGAAATCTATTGTCAATGGGTATAACTACTCGTACATTTTTTTACAAGACATAAACACAAATAAATTTCAATTTGTGTTGCAAATCGTTTATCAGTTGTTATCCATCGTTCATCGGTTCGCCGTTATCGATAATGCACAGGTGAGGTGTTGTAAAAAAATTTACGAGTAGTTATACCCATTGACAATAGATTCGTGTGAATAAAGAATTTTTCGCGTGCTCAGGGACAACTCGAAAAAATAATAACCGAATTAGTCTGTAAAATCTCATGTTATTCAAATGGGGAAACAAAACGAGCTCACAGGCACGTCTTCTCATTGGACCACAGTGCTGGGGTTTCGCACGTATCTTTATTTATTCATTTAGAACCTATCTGGGGGGTGCACTTGTCGAAATTCGTCAACACCCCCATTAAGGACCACCCTGTGATATATATTCTTCCGACTGCTCGAGTACGTCGAGCACTCGTTGCACACTCGTGCAACGAGTCATCCGTCTCATTCCTTTTTTCTCGCTCAGCCAACGAAATACATTCTTCACGTTGATTGGCTGACTGCACCGAAGAGGTGAGGATGAAAACCGTGATGCTGGAGTATAGAGCAACTTTCTCGTCGTCATCGGGAGATCGTTCCTAGGTCACTAGTTCGCCAGTTCGTCTTCAACCTGCCATGGAACGTCCTTGCTGGGTTCCTGCTGAGTTCGTACATTTTCGTTGCGGCAAATCGGTTTTTCAACGATCCAGGAATATCGCAGCGATCGCGTCGAACCTTGTTGGGTGATAATCGTCAAATGTCCATCCCATTTTTCTTCACGAGTTATTTCACTCGATGGTGTCATCGATTCGCCAAGTTGGCAGAATGCAAACACCGTCGGAACTTTTCAAAGAAACCTGTAGATACAAGTAAATTGAAAACATATATAAAATCATAGTTAAAGGGTTGGGGCTACTTGTAACCCTGAAAAAAAACGCTTTTTTCGGGGATTTTTTTTTTCAAACGGGTTTGATCATTATGGGAGAAATGTTTTACCATATGAATGATTAATATTTCGAGAAGTTGCGGTTAAATTTTTATTGAAAAATAATGATTATTGAGGGAGATACAGCAGGTCTGCGATGAGACGAACAAAAAAAAAGTGTTTTGCGGTGATGACCGCTGCTCATCACTGGATCATCCGAATCCGAAAAAAATAAACAGGGATCATTGGTAAATCACATTGGGTCCAGGATGGACGAAGGGTTAATGAAAATTTCGATTTTTCACAAAATGGCGGCTGTTCAGAGTCAACATTGGTTTTTTCGACCAAAATTTCACTCATATTCTCGGTTGTAAAAAAAAAAAACTATTCACCGCAGATGAAAATCCTTGGTCCATCCTGGAGACAATTATTTACGGAATAAGTGATACAAATTTCAAAACGATCGCTCAAGCCGTTCTGGAGTTACAACGATCACCGACTCTGAAAACGTGATTTCGAGAAAAACGCGTTTAAAGTTTTCAAGTTCAATCAACATGGGAAATAAAAAAATTTATTTTTGGACTTACATCGAATCATCTATTCCGGGCACTATAAAGTGGTCCTTCCTTTGCGGTTTTCATCCCACCCCGCCGATATAATTGAAAAATCTTGCACCAAGATTTTTCAACGAACGAAGAAACATTTCGAACGCTGACTGCCCACTTCACCCCCCTCGACGCACCCTAGCTCAAGGTTCTATATCTTCATGAATAATGCTTCGATTCGTCTAAAATTTTTCGAGAATACTTTCTAAAATGCTGCACTTTCAGGAAATGCAAAAAAAAAAAAATTTTTAAATCGATTTTTGGAAATTGCTGACCAGCCCTAACCCCTTAAAGTCACGGTAAAAAAATAAATAAATAATCTTGCTTGTCTCATCGTGAGTAACAGCAATTCCCAGAAACTTTTTAATTGGATCTTCGTCAATTCTTCAACATCATTACGGTTTTTTCGTTACACGCAAACTTGTCACTTCGTATCGTTCCACTGTTGTTACGTTTGTCACATGTACTTACATACAAGACGCCCAACTCACGTGCCACGTGTTGTGAAGTTGGTCTGACGTACGTCAGTTCCACAGCAAGGCATGTTCGCCAAGTTGCCATCTCAGCAGTTGCCGAAAACTTGACTCCTCGCCTGTATACAGGGTGTCCCATTCGAAAAAATATAGTCGAATAACTCTTCGGGGAAAGAAGTGACGACAGAATGGGTCGGATGAAAGTTGTAGGGTTCGAAGGGGGACACTCATTGCTGATGAAATCTATGCTCTCACAGTTCATGTTTTTATGCTGCAAGCATAACGGCAGTTTTTTCAAATGGGAACAATACTTTTGAACCACCTGAAGTTGTTCCTTTTTTCGAAACAAATTCAACAATATCCTTTATTAAGGATTTCTCATCGATTTTTCATGAAAAAATCGATCGTATCCAATCGTTAAATTCGGTGTGCCTCACTGCGTGGAACTTTTATGCTTGCAGCATAAAAACATGAACTGCAAGAGCATAGATTTCATCAGCACTGAGTGGCCCCCTTCGAACCCTACAATTTTCATCCGACCCATTTTGTCGTCACTTCATTTCCCAAAGAGTTATTCGACTGTAATTCTTTTTCAAATGGGACACCCTGTATAAGGCATACACGCTAAATCAGTTCTTACGTTTGTACGAGTGTATAAATAGACGAACCAACGGAATAGTGAGCGAGGTGTGCTCTCATCCTGCACTCAAGGATCATCCTTATAGTTCTCTCTCTCTCTCTCTCGTCTTCTTTGTCCGTTTTCCAACTTCGACCGAATTTCGTGAGTCGCGGACGATAGCTCGAGAGAAAATGGCTTGCCGCTAGTCGAAGTAACGCGGAAGTTGGTTAAGAAGTGCGGGTGCGGTTTCGCTCACCGGTCGTGGCAAGAGAGAGTCTGTCTGAGACAGGGTAAACACGATTAATTTAACCGGATCCTCGAGAATTTCCACGAGTTGGGTTAGGAAGGGGTAACTTTGGCCACCCTTTCCACTGGCGGACAAACCCGTGGGTGGCAACCCTCGATTGCCGAGTTATCATCCTGATTCTGACTGTTCTCGCGATAAATATTAATTCTCGGGTTAGCCAAGTTCGGCGTTTGGCGAGTTATTTGAAAAAAATATATACCGGGTGTAGGATTTTGATGTTACAGCTGATTTATCTCGATAAATACTACTCCGATCGAGTATTGAGTGTAATAAAACTTGAAGGGTTCGGAGGGGGACGTACAACAATATTTTTTTTACCCGTCCAAAATTCAAAATGGCGGAGTTAAGGCGGCTGACATGTTTTTTTTGAAGGGAACAATGCTTTTTTCTTTTCACCGAAAATTTTGTTGTGTTAAAACTAACAACTTTTGTAGGACTTTTTTTTTGTAAAGTCTATAATTTTTAGGTTAGAACAGAATTTTTTATTATTTTAGGGCTATCCAGGATTTACCACGAGAAGAAAAATCCTTACATTCAAAGTGTGAGTGCGTGTGTCAGTGTATGTGGAAACATCAGGACAAGTAAGATCAGGTGACCTTGGAAGCCAATGTCGCCTATAGACAAAATTGTGTCCTAACCTAAAAATCATGAACCTAATAAAAAAAATGTCCTACAAAAGTTGTTAGTTTTGACACGACAACATTTTTGGTGGAAATAAAATATCATGGTTCCATTAAAAAAAAAACATGTCAGCCCCCATAGCACCGCCATTTTGAACTTTGGACAGAAAAAAAAAATTGTTTTGTACGTCCCCCTTCGAACCCTTACGTTTTATTCAACTCAATACTCGATCGGAGTCGTATTTTTCGAGATAAATCATGTCTAAGATAAGAATAGGCCACTCGGTATATCTATATATTCTCCATTCGATTTCCGCGCAATTTAGGCAAAAATGCCAAATGTTCCTGAACATCTTGAAAGAGAGTCACCTTCCCAACACCTTCATTCACTCCGCTCTTCAATATCACCACAACTACTAAGTCCACGGACTTTTTTTGATTGTGGAACTCTGGATTCCGCAGTCAATCAGCAACGTGGGAACCACATTTGTCATGACAAAACAAAACTGATGTGAGTGAAACGGTCCGACAAGCTCGCGTGAACATCGAGAAAAAAAAAACGTAAGACAATCGACGAACAAACCCATTTCGATCGGGACGAACTTTATTTTTATTGCCCTGTAACTTTTAGTGGAGGGGGTTTAGAGATTGGCGACTTTAGCGAGGCGGTTGTCGCACGCGAGCTTCTGCCCCACAAGAGCATCAGCTCGAAAAGTCCATCCCCTCCCCCTCCCCCCTCTCCCCCCTCCCTAAGTCTGGTGAAACATACGAGAGTTACCGCAATTCTCGGGGACCTTTGGGAACACGACATCGGTCCCGACAACCACCACCGTGACATCCAGATTCCAAATAACCGCCCGCAGTCACCCCAGACTTTCCAGGCATAATTCAAACTTAACGGCCGCCAATGTTACCGCCTGCGCTAGATCGGAAGTACCTATCCTGTTTCAGTGTAAGTGTCTCGGCAATAACGCGGTTTCACCCCCCCACCCCCCACCCTCCCTACCCCTCACACAGACACGCGCGAATGTCGCCAAGAGATGTCGTCCTACGTCGTTCACACATAGATCTTGGTACGTGGTTACGTTAACCGCGTCAGCGATAGGCATAATAACGTTCGTAACACATACACAGTGGAACATTTATTGCCGATCCTCGACCTTCGATCTTGGATTATTTCCGAACAGAGGTCGAATTCTGGAAAGCTGGAAATGTACGATTGGTTTGAAGGAAAAATATTGCAGATCCATGAGACGGGTTGGGCTCGAAATTCGGGAAGGGCAATGTTCAGAAAGCCCAAAATTCGGAACGGTCAAGATTCGGACAACGTATTTATAGTTATAGTTAGCGTACCTCGTCTGCCGGTTGCGAGACTACATTGCCCGACTTTCGAGCTTTCCCACGCGTAAACTATCGATGTTAGATGTATGCCGTCCGGGACTTTTTTGTAGGAAATTCAATTCTCTACAATATTGTTTATGTAAACTTTTGGTCTATATAGCGTTGTTCAGCCAGCGTTTGGACAGGAAGACAAAAATATATTCTTCGACTCAATACATTTTTATCTTCCTGTCCAAATGCTGGCTGAACAACGCTGTATAGACCAAAAGTCGACATAAACAATATTGTAGAGAATTGAATTTCCTCCAAAAAAGTCCAGGACGGCATATATCTAGCGTTGATAGTTTACGTGTGAGAAAACTCGAAAGTCGGGAAATGTAGTTTCGCGGCCGGCGGACGAGGTACGCAAACTATACCTATACATGTACGTATTCAGAATCTTTCCGAAAATTGCTCGTTCCGAATTTCGAACCCAACCCATTAATCCTCAGACCACACGATTGGGTCGAAAAACCCCCAAGTAATATTAACGCTAATTAAAGATATTTTATACTTAATTTCTCAGGATAAATACATGTTTTCCAACAGCTTTTCCCAGGCTATTATTTTCAAACATAGAGTATTTGGGTACGCCAGAATGAATGTTTAGGTCATCCCAAATATTTATAGTTTCGTAATATTAAAATTGGTTCAATAAATTTACACTATTCGTATCGCCAGAAAAAAAAATCTTAGAAAACCCGCTTCTTTTTTTCCCTGAATTAACCTTACCCCCGCCCTTAAGCCAGAGCCTACTCAGCCTGCCACTAAATCCGCCACTTTTTTCGCCTTCCAGCACATCCTATTTGGCGCCGGTAGAATCCTTCCACATGCGTTGCAAAGTCTACAGAAGTCCAGACAAGCCATAACAACCATCGCCATCGAGATAAAATCGAAATAGCCAAACGAGATGGAACGTGGAACAGAAAGAGAGAGAGAGAGAGAGCTAGGCGCGCACAGTCGGCTAGAATCGTCGAAGGTCCGATCATACACGGTTGGCGCTTTTCCACCTTTTTCCACGGACAGTTTGCCAGGCCGAGAATAGAACCGAGAGCCCGTGTACACGAGATCGGACATGACCGTCACGGATTGGAAGAGCCAGGGGGTCGTTCGTTGAACGCGAGAAAACGTATCAGTGACTTTATGAAGCCATTGTTGTTGTTCGGGAAGCTCGCACGCTGTGACGCTGAGTGCTAGCCGGTTGTCACGTACACAACGAACAACAGGGGGTCGTTGGAAAGCAAAGGAGTGAGACTACGGGGGGCGGCATCGAGTCGAAGAGCGGTGGAAAACGTTGTGTTTACGCACTAGGCGCATACGGGCCGTACGTAAAAGCCTTACTTTAGCTCCCCCCGGCACTTTTCGCGCTCCCGGTTCGGGCGCAACCGGAAAAGTAGTTTGCAGTAGTCACGTACCGGGCGAACGAGGCAATTCACCCCTCGCCCCCTTCGCCCCTCTGCAGCCCCTAGACAGCCGACTGGAAGAAGTGGAAAATTGTCGGATTTTCCGAGACCGGAAAAACTCGACTTCGTGACGTGGATTTTCCACAGATGCCAATCGATGCGTATGAGGACCGTGAAAATATGTTTGCCGGGTTGTAACGTTGTAAATTTGCGTTAGTGGTACGATCAGTTTTGGCTTCCTCATAGAGGAAGCTTTGGCAAATTTGTAAAGTGAGGAAGCCATGTGCAAGGTTCTACTTTGCACCGTTTTTTTTTTACTTTTGTGACGTTGAGAGCACCGTGTGAGTGTAATGTAAGTCGAAATCAATGTACATACGTATATGGGGCAATTCGTGTCAAATTTGAAAAATTATAATTCCTATAAAATCCGAACGTCCCGATGGATTTTGCTCAAATTCGATATCGAACATCTTTCGATAGTGGTGCAACTTTGTACCAAATTTTAGACCGGAATCTCGAAAATTGTGGAAGCTAGAGCACTTACGTTGATTTTTGAAAAATTGTCAAAACGACATAAAATATGAATGGCTCGATGGATTTTGCCCAAATTCAATCCGAAACATCTTTCGATGATGGTGCAACTTCCTGGCAAATTTTAGTCCGATATCTAGAAAATTGCGCCAGCTAGAGTGCGCACACCGTTTTTTTTCACACCTTTTAAAATTTCTCAAAACAAAAGCACTCCACGGATTTTTTTCAAATTCAGTAACAAGCATCACCCTGTAATCCTTCAACATTATACCGAAATTGAGCTCGATATCTCTAAAATTGTGGGAGCTAGAGACCGAAAAATAAATTTTTGAATTTTCTAAAAATCGCGTAAAAACGAAAGATCACCATAGATTTTTCTAAAAATTGAATCACGCTATGCGCCGTGAACTCTGTACAAGTGTTCCAAGTTTCAGCTTGATATCTCGTGCCGTTCTCAAGTTATGAACGCTCAACCAATGTTACACACACACACACACACACACACACATACATCCGGACATTTTTTCTAAATGTGATTTTTAGATGTTTTGGGACATTCTGAACACGTTTTAACATACATCTCGAAAAAAAAAAACAAGAAAACAAAGCTTCCTCTACGAGGAAGCAAAAAAAAAAAAATAATCAATTTTTCGCTAGGTATGTCCCCTCAACCAATAGGCTCCTTTCTTTGTTTCGCCCGGGGGGATAACGAAGCGCAGTGCGTAACGCGGTTCGATCCTGGCGTCTAGAGGGTGGCGAGTCACAAGCACAGCCCCGTAGAACCATAGGCCGTGCGGAATACATGAATACAGATGTGGAAATCCACGAAGCGAAGATCCACGACGAGCGGTAACGCGGTTAGTCGCGAGAATGCGAAATTGTCGCAATGTGGATAGACCCCGGAGGGGCTTTCGTGATTGGAACGCGAATCGTCACGTTGGCTGCTTGGAGTAAGCCTTTGATCTTTGTCCCGGGTCAACGTCTGCCCCGATCTCTCCAGCATCCCTCGAAACATCTGTACGACATGGTTGCACGTCATACACGCGTGGATTCGATGCGGATATCGCAATTGGTGCGTTGCAGATCCATGCTGCTCCATCCATGTGTGTTTCGATGTAAGCCCGGGGATTATCCGACTGTCGTTACTCGTGTCCCACCCGGTACGTAGAAATGACGTAGCGTCGTCGCGAATGGCCAATCAAGTGGCACGCGAAGAGGACGACGTGAAGCTGGTCGAGTATAGCGTTAGGCGTTAAGGGAGGGGTTGGGGTTTCAGCGTTGAAAAATAACACTTTTTTTTGCGATTTTTTTTCTCGAATATGGATTGAGCAATCTTGTTCGAACCTTTTGT
Source organism: Diplazon laetatorius (assembly GCA_963662125.1). Taxonomy (NCBI): domain Eukaryota; kingdom Metazoa; phylum Arthropoda; class Insecta; order Hymenoptera; family Ichneumonidae; genus Diplazon; species Diplazon laetatorius. The sequence continues at coordinate 19,979,261 of OY759153.1, read as the reverse complement.
ATGTTATTGAGCATACTTTTGACAATGTTGTGTGATTTTATCGTGTGGGAATATTGAAGCGTAAGCCGGTAACAGAGATTCCCTCAGAACGTCTTGGGGAAAAAAAACTATTTGCGGTGTTCGCTATAACTCGGCTGGGAATTATCTGAAAATGAGAAACCATGAAAATTTAGTTGAATTATAATCGAATCTTCCTCTCAACGTTGTCTGATAATTTTTTTTTCATTTAAAAATTTTTGGCGGCCATCTAAAAGTGTGAACTGTTATTTTTCACGAAAAATTTCGCCATTTTGTGGGTGGGAAACACTCTTAATGTAGAAAAAATTGAATTAAACGTTGGGGGGAGGTATTTTATATGTAGAAAATGTGTACAAAGTTTGAAATGAATCGGTCAAGTAATTTTTAAATGGCAGTGAACACGGACTTTGAAAGAGTCAGGAAAACGCTTTGAAGTTTTGCAAATACTCATAACGTCGTCAATCTTGCTCCAATTACCACATGATGAAGTAACGCTTAAAGAATATTCTGTGAACTTTTCATTAGATTTTATGGGAAAATGAGCCATTGACAGCGAATCTCCGCGAAGTTCTAAAAAAAAAAGTTTCGTAGCGTTGCACCTCATAACTCATCAGTGAATCGTCTGAAATCAAAAAACCAAAATGATTTTATTAGTCGATAAGTTTCAGCAGCTAACAACGTCGAGTTTTTTTTTTCAAAATTGATTTTTCAATTTTTCACAGCTCTCAGAAGTCAAGATAGTGATTTTTCATCAAACATTTTTTTCAGTACTTTGACTTCCAAGTGCTGTAAAAAATTGAAAAATCAATTCAAAAATAAATACTCGACGTTGTTACCTGCAGAAACTTGTAAACTAATAAAATCATTTTGGTTTTTCAATTTTCTACGATCCAGTGACGAGTTATGAGGCCTACGACAACGAAACTTTTTGTTTTTTACACGTCGGCGGAGATTCGCTGTCAATGGCTCATTTCTTCATAAAAAAAAATTAAAAATTTCACAGAATATTCTTCAAATGTTACTTCACAATGTAGCAATCATAGGAAAAAATATCCCCCAACTGTATCGTCAAAAAAAATTATTGAAAATATGCTTTTTTTTTAATCGAATGAACCATGCCCCCCCCCCCCCTTAAAACGACCTCGGATTTCAACTTTAACCTGGATTTTCTTTCACGATGGCGATTTCGGAACACCCTTTGCACATCATACGTGAACGCGTTGCCGATACCGCATATCCACGATAAATGCGTTATAATGGGCCCGAGCTGGTCCAGAGGTTTGGTTCGGATCTGCGGGGGGGGCAGATGGGGGGCGGGGGTCTCCGGACTTCCTTTGATCATGTTCCCGGAGTTCGGCAACCGTATAACCCAATAATTCCATTAAAACCGTAAATTTTCACGTCGATAAAGCGCACCGAAGGTGCACAGCGTCGACGTTCGACGTTAAACGCAAAGAGCAAATGGGTCTAAAGGGGGGGAGCAGGGTGCAGTCGTGTTATATCGATCTCAAATGGCTTAATGGTGTATTCATCATCGACGAGTTTATCTTTACTTGGTCCATATAGCCGAGCTAATAGGAAGATTGGTAACTATTTACCCCCCCCCCTCCCTCCCCCACCCCCTGGGCCCTGTTCCTACCCCTTTAAACGCACAATGAGGTTAACGCCGAAATAGCGACGAACCGTGAACAAACATTTGGGCTTCTGAAAATTGTTTCCTCATATTTGACGTTGGGTTAATTGACATTTGCCCGATATATCATTTATTCACGAGTACATTGAGGGTGCAAGTGAGAGTACAACGTTTCATGGGCATGAACGTTTGGGGATGAAGTGCGGAATCGTGTAACGTAGAATAACCCGGCCCACTTTGGATTTGACGTCGCGTGTGTAACCGTAGTCCGAATCGAAATCAATTGGGGGTGGAAGGAGGGTGTTGGGAAGGGGGTGGGGGGAGGAAAGTGCTTGGGTATTGAAATACTGGTACGGTGGTCGAGCTAATCATCGATTGTCAGCTTCATTGGGTCATTCATGGGGCCCCCGAAGTGGTCTTTGTCGTTGTCGATCAGCTACTCATCTCACCTCTTTAGAGATTAAGGAGGCTGAGTTGCCTAAAAAATTAGATTTTTTTTTTTTTTTTTTTTTTTTTTCGTGACGTGAATTGAAAATAAAATGAAAATAGATTGTCAGCTTCATTGGGTCATTCACGTGGCCCCCGAAGTGGTCTTTGTCGTTGTTGATCACTCTTTAGAGATTAAGGAGGCTGAGTTGCCTAAGAAATTGGATTTTTTTTTTCGTCGCATGAGCAATTGAAATAAAAAATTGTCAGCTTCATTGGGTCATTCACGTGGCCCCCGAAGTGGTCTTTGTCGTCGTTTATCACTCTTCAGAGATTAAGGAGGCTGAGTTGCCTAAGAAATTGGATTTTTTTTTTTTTTTCGTCGCATGAGCAATTGAAATAAAAAAGTCGGGTTTACAATTATGAGATAACTATACTCAGCTGCCTTTCTAATTTTTTTGCATAGCTGTATGAAGCATCTGAACGCTGTGGGATTTATCACAAAGCTTTGAGCTTGTCGTAGCTTATGGATCGCTTTTGGATCAACGGATTTTCAATTCTGACGTCTCATTTTGTTCGTGATGGGCTACGTTCTTGGATGATTGTGGGAATTTGAAATTTGGTCGGTTATTTTTTTTTTTAGTAACTTTTGAATCGTACGACGTCAATGATTTTGTCTGAAAATTATTTTAAGGAAATAATCATCGACGATATCGAAGGACAGGAGGGTTTCAATCCGATGATTTGGAGTGACTTGCCCCATATATATATATGTTTTGTGCCATATTATTTTGCAGTTAATATATTTAATAAGTAAAATACTGCAACAAAATTTTAATGAAATATCAGTACTTTCGCTGTCAATGGCTCATTTATTCATAAAAACTAATGAAAATTTCATGCAATATTCTTCAAATGTTACTTTATTGTGCAGTAATTATAGAAATAAATATATATCAACTGTGTCGTGAAAAAAAAATTATCGAAAATATGCTTTTTTTTCATCGAATTAACCTTACTGCCCCCTTAACGCGTTCGAGCCTCCCGAGTTGACCCACAACGCAACTTTTTATTCACGATGCATTCTCTCGCGTCATTTTATCTCGAATTTATCCCGAGAACCCGATGAATAAAGAGACGATAATTTAACGAAAAGTTTTGTAACAAATTTAAGTTGTTTCGAGTTTCGCGACTCGAGCTTTTCTACTCTCTCTCTCTCTCTCTCTCTCTCTCTCACTACTCTGTCCTTTTCCACGTGCTTCGTAATTCCTTGCGGGTTTTTCGCAACAATAATAACGACGACGACGACGACGAGACCGAAAGTTTCATAATTCTTATCAGTCGACGATGTGGTTGAGGCGTTACGATCTTCTTTCTCACTCTATTTACTTTGGGGGGAAAAAAAAACGAAAGGAAAAAGACGTGAAAAAACGAGAAACAACACACAGTTGGCGAAACAGACAAATTTATTTGCGAGGGACATGACAAAAGTTTTTTTTAATTCAAAACTTTTTGCTTGTAACGTCCGATGATATCTATTTTTTTATGAGTAATGAAACATCTGGAACTCTGATTTTAGACAAGTTATCGTGTTTCGAATCTGGCGACAGAACGTTGAGATATTTTTCTAAAATATCAACAATAAAAAATAACAAAGTACTTAGATATGGAGAATAATAATGAATAATTAAATATGGAAAATTCACACCATTGAAATTTTTGCACGAACACCACTTCGATGAATAAAAATACGAAAATTTTATCTCGCGTTTTTGAGATATAACATTTTCAGTTACGGGCCGCGAGACTACATTGCCCGACTTTCGAGATTTCCCACGCGTAAACTATCGATGTTAGATACATGCCGTCCGGGACTTTTTTGTAGGAAATTTAATTCTCTACAACATTGTTTATATTGACTTTTCGTCTATGTAGCGCTGTTCAGCCAGCGTTTGGACAGGAAGATAAAAATGTATCGAATCAAAGAATATATTTTTATCTTCCTGTCCAAACGCTGGCTGAACAACGCTACATAGACCAAAAGTTCACATGAACAATATTGTAGAGAACTGAATTTCCTACAAGAAAGTCCCCGACGGCATGTATCTCACATCGATAGTTTACGCGTGGGAAAGCTCGAAAGTCGGGCAATGTAGTCTCGCGGCCGGCGGAAGAGTTACGCCAGCTATATCTATATATACACGTTTTCCGAATCTTGACCGTTCCCAGCATTGCCGTTCCAAACATTGCGCGTCCCGAATTTTGGCCCTTCCAAATTTCTAGCCCAACCCCTCGCCTCACTCCAAAATCTCTTTAAACATCTTCAAACAATTTTAAACCTGCCTTTTTTTCCCGTCAATTTTTTTTTTATTCTTCGCAACAAACGGACCATTCGGGTTGACGAAACACGTAGCCGTCTGAAACTGCAAAAGCAAAAAAAAAAAAAAAGAAAGAAAAAAAAATTGCAAAAAAACGAAAGAAAATATTTTTCACGACTTTTCCAGCATTTCGTGAAAGTGTGAAAAATTGCTGTTTGTTGTTTCAACTTTTTTAAGTTCTTCCAAATCGTTCTTTCTCAACGAAGCTACCCGGAACGTCACTTTTCTCGCGCTTATCGCAACAACCGTCAAAAGACGTCAAAAAAAAAATAAAATAAAATAAAAAAATAAATAAATAAAAAACTACAGTTTGACGATTTATCGAGTACAGACGTTTCTCGGTATGGGGGCCCTTGAAGTTTGCGATATTCCGAGGGGTTGAGGGGTCAGAGAGGAGGAGACAGAAAAGAAGAAGGAGAGGGAAAGAGAGGAGAAAAGAGAAAAGGTCAATGAACGCACGAGAGGGAAAAGTTTGGAGTAGGGTATGGGCTAAGGGTAAAGAAAACAGCTTCGTCCGACATCACGGAGGGTCCTCTCCTTCGCTCGGAACCCGGCCTCGGGACAGCTGCGCGCCTTCATCCCCACCGAGAAAAGCGAACAAGACTTGGAAAAGATAATTCGAGTTGCGAAGCCATCTACAGTCAACTCCGAGGCAATCTATCGTCCCGAACGTTGCGTCTTCATCACAACTATGATAAATCAGGATAATTCGCTTCATTTTCTCAAATATTTCAAAAACTTTCAAAAAAGGAAAAAATCTCATAGAATCTTTTTCGTAGAGAATTCAATTTTCTACAAAAAAGGTTACCTGCATCATCGTCGTATCTCACATAGTTTCCCAGTTATTACGAAATTTATCGAAGCTTTTGAGAAACAAGCCATCTTAACTTGACGATTCCCCGCCGAATTCAATCACTGGAAAATGTTCAAAATTGCCATCGAGGACCTATTACCCCGAGTGAAAAATGTGCGGAGTTGCGGATTTTTCGGTGCAATACTGCGGAAGGAAAAAAATATAAACTATCGGGTGCCGAAAATCCTGTGTTAATCAAATGGCGAAATTCGAGGGCTTTGGGGCGGTACTTAGAATTGGTCTACGAGGCTGGGCCTTCGGCTACTTCAAAATTTATTTTTTTCGAGACATTCAAGCTAATGGGAGGGCCAAAAAATTTTTTTACCCAAAATAAGGACCACCCTAATATATATATATATATATATACATATATATATGAGTGTGTGTATTTCATAAAAATAATTAATCACTCGGTTGTTCTTCGATGCCCGGCCAGGTCGCTATATCTACTTGAAAAAAAAAAAAAAAAAAATTACAAACTTAAAAAAAAAAAAGTTCAGTAAGTTTCGTCGGGCCTCTCGATACGCCGCGTATAAAAGTTTTGCAAAATGAGATGGAAGTTATCGTGAAAGCTTTTGCCACCGGGATAAACCCTGGAGTTTTGGTATTGGTGAATATATATATATATATATATATATGTATATGTATATTATATTATATATATTATATATATATATATATATAGAACGTAACGGATGTACGATGGACGAACGTGAAACACGACGGGTTCGAAGTTAACGTTGCCCATCCGACGGGCATTATATATCCTCTCTCAACTATCGAACTACGTGGGGTTCCAGCTGGGGGCCAAGCCCCGTTCGTTGCTTCTGATGGTGATTAGGATGGGAAATTGAATTTGGTTCGGCGGAACGAAAACCATCGGCCTTTGATAACTCCCAACGGATCTCTCTTTGACAATATCTATATAATGCACAAAATAACCGGGTCCGAACGATACTCGTTGAGCATCCACGTCCGTGTAATATATATATATGAGGGTGGTCCTTATTCGGGACTTGTCCGAATGTCGATTTTGCCGGAGGCTCGATCGATCCCATGAGGAATGAAAAAAATTTCAAGCCCATCCCGAACCTCCTGGTCGAATTCTAATCACCGCCCAAGACCCGGTGAAGTTTCCCCCATTTGAAATACATGGCGATTTTTCTACACGTCGGTTATGTATATCGGCGGATGACGACTGGGATCGTTGCTCAAAAAATGCAATACCGCACGGAGTTAACGGGGTACGAACCCCACTTCCACGGGAAACAAAATTCAATGGCGTGTATGGGTCGTCTCGTGCCACCACGTACGTGTGTGTGTGTGTGTGTGTGTGTGATGATCGTCGGAGGAACGGTGCTGAGGTGCGTGTAAACGTCGCCACGAGATGAGACACCCGTGTACGTGTGGTTTATTTTTTACCGTGAAAGTGGATTTCGTAAACCGGTTAAATCCCGTGGGCTATTGGATTTTTTCAAACGATAATCAGTCGTCGTCCCGCCGATATTGATAACCGACGTGTGGAAAAATTTCCATGTATTTCAAATGGGAAACTTCACACGGTCGTGGGCGGTCATTGGAATTGGACTAGGAGCTTCGTGATGGGCTTAACATTTCCGTTATTTTTTTTTGGGATCGATTGAGACTCCGGCAAAATCAACATTCGGACATGACCCAAATAAAAAACACCCTCATATATATATATGTAGCATCTATATCGGAATTATTCGAAATTGATTCGTTTGACCATGGAAGACCCGTTCCTCTGAGCTAGCTTGATGTACCAATGGTTCTTTCAGTCTCCTCCTCTCTTGTATGCGATCACCGTCCAAATGCTATTTCAAATGCCAAATCCAATCAATGCACATCAATTAATTTCATTCACGTTGTAAATGCAAAAAAAAAAAGGAATACAAAATAAACAATATTCATAAAAATTATTATTTTTATTTATTTATTTTTTTTAAAATCGTTTTGTCAAGCTTAAATAGAAAATTTTACGACTGAAATAATTTTTCAAATGAATATCAAACTCAGGAAAAAAATTGTTTACCAAGTGTTTATATTAGTCATCCAATTTTAATTGGAACGAGTTATCTTAAATTGTCGATTATTATTTTCATTATTTTTTTTTTATTTGTTAAAAAAATATGAAATTTCACAAAATATTGAAAAATTCCGTGAATGTGGTTTTGTTCTCGGTGGCTCTTTTGGAATCGAAAGTGAGAGGGGCCACTTTCGTCGCTCGTGAAAACTCGCGAGGGTGTTTTATACGACGAAAACGAATTTCCGGGACTCGTGCCAAAACGTCTTGGGGTTTCGTACGCCCGCAAATTTCTTATCGCCGCCTCGTCGTCGTCGTCGTCGACTTTACGACCCCAAGATTATCTCATAACCGAGACAAATGTTATAAATCAAGATTCAAAAGCTCGGGGCCTACGTACTATGTAAATACTCATTATCATTAGATTTCGTGTGTATCAGGGTGGTCCTTGATGGGGGTGTTGACGAATTTCGATAAGTTCACCCCCCGGATAGGTTCGAAATGAATGAATAAAAATATGTGCGAAACACCAGCACTGTGCTCCAATGAGAAGACGTGCCTGTAAGCTCGTTTTGTTTCCCATTTAAATAACATAGGATTTTCGGACTAATTCGGTAATTATTTTTTCGAGTTGTCCCTGAGCACGCAAAAAATTCTTTATTCACACCAATCTATTGTCAATGGGTATAACTACTCGTACATTTTTTTACAAGACACAAACACAAATGAAATTTCAATTCGTGTTGAAATCGTTTATCGGTTGTTATCATCGTTCACCGGTTCACCGTTATCGATAATACACAGGTGAGATATTTTTTCTCTTCTAAAGTAGAGTATTTCGAGAGTATTCTGTTCAATTTTTGGATTGCAATAATAAAAAATGGGGGAGTTGAGAATTTTTGAAAAATCAAAATCGCATGTTTTTCGTTATTTTACCTTCAACATTATTTTTTTTTCGAAGAAAATATTGATTTGAAACCAAATAACCTGTGGCAATTCTTGAAGGAAGTATCAAAGAATGTATGAGAATTTTTCCAAGTCAAGCAAATCGATTGGTTTCGCTCGGCAAGACTTTTATGTGCTCGGGGGTCGAAAAGACCCCCGGACGCCAACTACATATGTTGTACAAGTCGACAAGTTATACAAGCGATGCCTAGCTATGTTATCTGAACCCATAAGTGTGCCAGCTAAGGGTTAAAGTGCATAAAAAATGAGTTAAGGAACATAATGGGACAAGATCGTCTAAAACAAAAAACCTTTAAGGGGGCTGAGTCGCCTAAAAAATTGGAATTTTTTTTTTTTTTCATGACATGGTCGATCCAAATTGAAAATTGATTTTGGCCTTATGAAATAGCTATACTCAGCTATCATTTCGAATTTTTTCATAGCCATATGAAGCATCCGAAAGCTGTAAGATTTGTCACAACATTTTTTCACTCGTCGTAGCTTTTCGACCATACGACTCGACGGATTTTCAATCCTGACGTCTCATTTTCTTCGTAACAGACTACATTCTCGAATGAGTATAGGGAATTTGGGATGCAAGGTAAAATGAATTTATGGTAACCCATTATTCAACCGTTTATCCCAAAAAATTACAGAAAACTTGTTTTTCATTCACGTTACAGGCTGCCAAAATGTCCACAGAGCGTGGAAAAAAATTTCCCACACTCATCTGGAGAATGTAGTCTGTTACGAAGAAAATGAGACATCAGAATTGAAAATCCGTCGAGTCGTATGGTCCAAAAGCTACTCCAAGTGAAAAATCTTCTGATAAATCTCACAGCCTTCAGATGCTTCATACAACTATGAAAAAATTTGAAATGCTAGCTGAGTATAGCTATTTCATAAGGCCAAAATCAATTTCAAATTTGAATGGATCGTGTCACGAAAAAAAAAATAAATCAAATTTTTTTCAATCTTCCAGTCATCTTCCTGATTCCACATTCGCTCGTAGAGCGTTCCCAGCGGTCAGGACAAGGCAAAACACACGTGTTTACGATTGGCTGTCTAGGGGATTCAAATCCCAGGCTCCATTAGATCCAACCTCCACATTGCAAGCTCCACTTTTGGGGGTTATCGATAATAACCAGTAAGTTGTGTTCGTCTCGAGATTTACATGCACTGCAGTATAACATTTCGTTCCTCGGGGATGAAACACGATGGGGGCCAATCGAGTACCGGAAGCCCCGAGGGAATATCCAGGGTAGTCCGTTGTTTCGGCCGTACGGCAAACAAACCGGTCGTCCGTGATTTCAAGTGCCCGATTGAGTCGGTGAAACGTTGGAAAATCCGAGAAACCGACAGTCGAGACGTACGGAAACATCGTTTTCTTGAATAAATAATATTGCAGCACCGAGCCAGCGGCAACAGCGGCGAGACTCGGTTTGTTGGGAAACGGGCTGTTGTTCGATAAGCCAAGACCGGGTGAATTGCCCTTCGAGAGAATTATTTCCATCGAGAAACAAGTTTTGGGATGTCAGATAACACGCAACCCCGCAACTGTTTGTGGATTGGCTGTTCCGCGTGTGCGTTTATCAGAAATGGAAAACGTATGAACGTGAAGATGGTCGCGGCCGTGGAATGACATTGCAGGGAATCGTCGAAAATTCAGAATGACATTGTGAGGAATGTGCAATATTCCGAACGCCTGAAGGAGGAGCGATTTTTCAACGTTTCCCCGACTTTCGAGCGTTCCCCACGCGTTGGTTGTCAAAGTTAGGTGGATGACGTTGGGGACTTTTTTGTAGGAAATTCAATTCTCTGCAACATTGCTTATGTGAAGTTTTGGTCTATATAGCGTTGTTTATCGAGCGTTTGGATGGGAAGGTAAAAACAATGAGCGAATCGATGTATTACCTTACCGTCCAAACGCTGGATAAACAACGCTATATAGACCAAAAGTTCAGATAAACAATGTTGTAGAGAATTGAATTCCCTATAAAAAAGTTAGTGAGGGCATACATCTAACTTTGATAATTAACGCGTGAGGAAAGCTCGAAAGTCAGAAAATGTTGAAAACATTTCAACAGCTCGAAAGTCAGGAAAAGATGAAAACATTTCCTGACTTTCGGGCTTTCCCACGGGTAGATTATCGAAGTTAGACGGATGCCGTTACAGACTTTTTCATGGAAAATTCAATTCTCCACAACATTGTTTATGTGAACTTTTGGTCTACATAGCGTTGTTTATCCAGCGTTTAATTAAAACAATAAAAAAAACAATCCATTGGTTCTCTTATTATTTTTACCTTCTCGTCCAAATGCCGGATAAACAACGCTATATAGACTAAAAGTTTACATAAACAATGTTGTAGAGAACTGAATTTTCTATGAGAAAGTTCCTAACGACATATATCTAACTTTGATAATTAACGGGTGGGAACGCTCCCAAGTCGGGAAATGTTGAAAACCGCGGCGACTGTTAGGCGTTCGGAATATTCTTACGTTCGCTACAATGTCATTCTGAATTTTCGACGACTCGTCGCAATGTCATTCTACGCCACGCGCGTTCCTAACATTGTCATTCGAAACATTGCGCGTTCGGAATTTTCGACCCTTCTGAACTTTGCTCGTTCTGAATTTCGAAAGCCCCACCCCGTTGGCTTATCGTTTGAGAGGAATAATTGGAGAATAAGAGAAAAAAGAAAGCGAAACGTGAAACGACCCTCGAGACTCGAACCACCCTTCGTACGTATTTTATCCGCCCCCGGCGTTATCGCATTTCTTCGCTCTTTCTCTCTTTCTCTCTTTCTCTCTCTCTTTCTCTCTCTGTCCGCCATGTCGACGAAATTCATCTAATTATCTGACAGTGAGGCATGGGTTCCGCGATAGCTAATCAAATGCACTGTGTACAACAAAAATATTCTTAGTTGCAAAAATATTATTATTTGCAAAGGAAATTCAACCCAATAGCAAAATCCTGAAAACACAGTTTTTCAATTTTTCAAAAAATCCATTTTTTCGCATAAAAAAAAATATATTTATAGAAATGCAATAGAATTATCTTATAGAGGATACTTTGAAGTTTTTTAAATCATGTTTTAATTTTCCGTACGATCATTAGTAGCCGAGTTATCAATCATCATAGTCAAAAGTGTCATTTAGCTTTGACAGCTGATAACACAGCGAAAAATCATCGTAACAGAACTCTCGAACCACTCAAATTGAAGAGGAAGAATCAATCTGGAAGTGCTTCCAGATGAATCTGCTGAAAAATTATTATTAAAGTGCGTAGACCCTTTGAAAGGCAACCAAATATTTTAAAAAATAGTTTAGCACGTTTTTTTGTGATTTCTCGGAAACGGTCGATAATAAAAAATATTTAAACTCGATTCCTCAAACTAGAAAGTTGAAGCTTCAATTTCTTTCCTTTGGTCGTTGCTCTACAATTATTTTTCGCCAAGTTACAGCATTTTGAAAATCACCTAAAAAATTTAAGAATTTTTTTCATATCCTTCAATCTTTGTGCCAAGGTTTTTTTGTTGATAATCTTTCATTAGTTCTCAACTAATTGATGACAGAAAGTATGATCAACATATTAAAATTCATTTTAATAATATGATCAACATAAAAAATTAACTTTAAAGAAGAAAAAAACAATTTTTTTCAAAGATAATATTCTGTCAAATTATATCGATGACGTATCCTTCTTTTCGACTTAGATCTCGAATGGAATATAAAATCTCAAGAACTAAGCAATATTATCAAATAATACGGTTTCCATCGTCGAAGTTAAAAAAAAAAAACAAATAAATAAATAAAAAAACCTCGATCAATGAAACAATTGTAATAATTGTTTTTTCATTGTTTCTCGATGATTGCAGTTTGAAAATTTTTCTCATAAATACGAAACTCCAAGTTGTACCATTAAAATCACAATGGCGAGGTTTTACGAGCCATACGCCGTAAAGTTTTTCCCGTAAATCGTATCAATTGTTACAATTTATTATTGTACTCGTTGTTGTAAAATGACCCAAATGGTTATCGACTATAATTCGTAGTTATATCGATAGCTCATTGTCATGCAAATGCAAGAATTTTACTGCACAGACGCAATTTACCGTAAATATTCGATGAAACGAGATTTTTTTTTTTTTTTTTTTTTTTTCGAATCAGTCGAACTGGATTTTCGTAATATTTGTTGCACAAATATTTCACGATGTGAAATTGTCGAGTATATGGAATCTTTCGTAATAGCGTGCAGTTACCGTTCTTAGGTAGTTTATTTATCGACGAAACATCGAGCAACGAGCTCGCCCAGCATCACGTAGCTTCGACATCTCATAACGTCGAACAAATAATGTGAAAAATTTGAGTCTTCCTTCGGGGAACGAACATTGTGCCTCCGGCACTGCGATATAATTTGCGATACGTCTCTGGATACGTTCGTTGCGAATTTACTTTTTTTTTTATTTTTTTTTTTTTAAATATTATTTTTTTATTTATTTTTTTTGGTGAAATAAATTAAGCCGGAGCCTAAAATGTGAGTAAATACGATGTTTACTTTTTAACTTCGGCGAACCTAATCAATAAAAAGCTACGTGATCGTGCCAAACAATTTTGCAAAATTTTACTGGATTTATCTGAAACAATAATTTGAATTAATCGAAGTGCCCTAAGGGTGCATATACACCTGGATTTCGGTATTTTAAAAATTCAAGAGAAAATGGTCAGCACGAAAAAATATATTCGAAAGCTGTATAAACAATTGAAACAATGAATAAAAATTAGAATTAGAAAAAAAATATGACACGATAAACAAAAATTTTGAATTTTTTACCTTTTTGTTTCTTTTGAAGACAATTTCACGTTCAAAAGAAGATTTGGAATATTTTTTTTCCCACCATAAGTATATGAAAAAAAATGCTTGAAATAAAGAAGTTCAAACAGGATAATAAAAATGATTTTAATTGACAGCTGCCAAAAAAATAGAAGATGCAATCTTGAACAATTTTGCGAATTTGTTTTTTAACACGTACTGCAAGCTGCGTAAATATCATGAAAATCCCAGACATTGAAGTCCGGAATTGTCCGATAATTGACGATAAATTCGATTTTTTTTCAAAATCAAGACAGACACTTAATTGTTCAATAATAATGTTAAGATATATCTGTCTATTTTTACGAAATAAAGTCAGTTCGCTGTCAACGGTTCATTTCTTCATAAAAATCAATAAAAATTTCACAGAATATTCCTCAAATCTTACTCCATCATATCGTAATTATAGAAAAAAAATACACATGCACCGTGTCGTAAAAAAAAATTATCGAAAATATACTTTTTGTTTTTTTTCATCGAAAAAACCTTACTCCCCCCTTAATTTTCACGAGTAAACTATTTCACAAGACTGCAACCTCGATCCAAACTAATCGAGGGACCTAATTTTCGTTGACACACGTTCTCACGAAAACGCCGAAGTATCGTTAGCCCGAAGCGTCGTTCATTGGACAAATCCACTGTCCATACATATATATATATATATATATATATATATATATATATATATATATATATATATAGGTAACCGAGTGGAACGTTATTTGCGAGCTAAGCCAGAAACCCATAGAACCAACCGACGGCTGACGAGGTGGCAAAGTTTCGTTCGGTGATCCTCTCGAAAGCGAACCATGCGCATGCGCAACGCGGATAAACTCGATTTCGAGCGTCTTAGACGGTTTTGCGGATCGCGGGATGATGGTGCCACCCGTTATATGGCCAACGGTTAGCCGGTGTCCGCCTGTCCACTTACATCAATGGCCGAGCATGAGCGCTCGTATAACTGGCACAGCCAGCTACCGGAAGTTTTGCTCCTCGGGATGCCCGAGGCTGCCACTGGCCATTCCAGGCATCGTCCCCCTCCCTTTAAGGGGCACCACTAGTCCAAAACTTAAAAAAAATCGATTTTTTTTCTTTGCATATTTCGATAGCCCATACCCTTAAAAATAACATACTTGACAATAAACAACAACAACAATAATGTAACAACAATTTTGAACGCGTTTTTTCTCGAAACTACATTTTTCAAACTTGATGAATTTGTAACTCGAAGACAAATTACCCGATCGATTTGATTCTTGTTGCAGCTTTTTTGATACATGTTTCTCCAGACATTGAACCTGGTAGTTTTTCGATGGAATAATAAATGTAATTTTGGCGGGCCGAAAATCATCAAATTTTCACGGAAAATTTGAATTTTTTTTTTTGAAAACTTCGCCATTTTGTTGGATTTTGATTTTTTTTCTCGATCGAGGGTAATGGTGAGGGGAATACCTTCTAGTTTGATAAGCTTTTTGGTTTTTTTGATTTCAGGCATTGTGAAGGTCGCTATCACTGCAGCAGTGGGGGCACTTTTTTTTTTTGGAGCCTGTGAATATTTTTTGGGAGCTTGTGAATAACTCGTTGAATTTTTAATTTTTTGATACAACAATTTTATCATGGATTTATCATCTATCCACAAATATATCCTTGAAACATTAAAATATTCTATGCAGTAGGTTTCTTTTTAAAAATTCCCAAAAAATCACCATTTTTCAGGCGATCACACTAGAGGTGCCCCTTAAGGGGGCGGTAAGGTTAATTCGGTGAAAAAGAAGCATGTTTTTAAGATTTTTTTCTGGGGATACAAATAGTGTGAATTCATTCAATCAATTTCCATATAATAATAAAACATTTGAAAAATATTTTACGAAATTTTCATTCAAAAATATTGAAAATTAAGCGGGTGACGGTGAATCTCCGGAGGCATCTAAAAAAAAAGTAGCTTCACGGTGTTTATCATAACTCGCAAAAGAATCATCTGAAACAAAAAAAATCAAAATGCATTCGTTAAAGCAGATGTTTCTCGAGGTAATCACGAGGGGATTTTTTAATTTTTTGATTTTTGATTTTTTCGTAGCACTTGAAAGCAAAAAAACCGATTTTCGCTATAAAAATCAGCTAATTTCTTGCTGTAAAATTAATAATTATTAAAAACAAAAAGAAGCTCTCGACAATACCCGGTGAATTATGTGAAAAAGTAGTGTGGCAAAATTTCAAAACGATTGTTCGCAGTAGATTTAGCGTTATCGGTGAACTTGGACTTAAAAAATGTCAACGGACACTCGAATACTCATAACGTCGTCAATTTTGCTCCAATCGACTCGAAATTTTCACACAATATTCTTGAGATATTATGCATTCGGTTGAAAAAATGTAAAAAAAAAAATGTTTAAAAAAAAAAAGTTTAATACCTCACCCCGCCCTTAACCGTTTCACAAACCCTTCGCGCACTCGACGTTCGGTCCAAAGCCGCGGCGTTATATTCCCTGAACGACGACGACGACGACGACGACGACGACTTACCCTCCGGGCTAACTCGGGAAGGGTTTAACGGTATTTGCGCACCCGGGGAACGGACGACGAAGGTGAACGACGGACCAAAGTGTGTCTGCGCGTGTTCATACGTACAGGGTGACCCAAAATCACCACCCCGAACGATGACAGCGCACTTAAAATGACCACGGTTACCCAAGGTCATTTTAAGTTCGCTGTCAATGGCTCATTTCTTTATAAAAATTAATGAAAATTTTACAGAATATTATTCAAATATTACTTCATCATATAGTAATTACAGAAATGAATATATATCAACCGCGTCATCATGAAAAATTATCGAAAATATGTTATTTTCCAATCGAATTAACCTTACTTCCTCCTTAAAGGCGGGGTAAGGTATTAACATTTTTTTGCATTTTTCTTTATGATTTCAACTGAATGCATAATATCTTAAGAATATTGTGTAAAAATTTCAAGTCGATTGGAGCAAAATTGACGACGATATGAGTATTTGAGCAAAACTTCAAAGCGTTTTCCCGAAACTTGACTTTTTCAAAGTCCGTGTTCACTGCCATTTAAAAACTACTCGACCGATTCGTTTCAAACTTTGTACACATTTTCTACATATAAAATACCTCCCCCCAACGTTTAGTTAAATTTTTTTTTTACATCAAGGGTGTTTCCCACCCACAAAATGGCGGAATTTTTCGTGGAAAATAACAGTTCACACTTTAGATGGCCGCAAAAAATTGTTAAATGAAAAAAAAAAATTATCAGAGAACGTTGAGAGAAAGATTTGATTATAATTCAACTAAATTTTCATGGTTTTTCATTTTCAGATAATTTCCCGGCCGAGTTATAGCGAACACCGCAAATTGTTTTTTTTTTTTCCCAAGACGTTCTGGGGGAAGCTCTGTTACCGGCTCATGCTTCAATATTTCTGCATGATAAAATTACACAACATTGTCAAAAGTATGCTCAATAATGTACAAAAGGTTCGAAAAAAATTGCTCGATCCATATTTGAGAAAAAAAATCTTTTGTGTTTTTTTTTTTACACTGAAACCCTAACCCCTCCCTTAAAACGACTTCGGGCATCCGTGGTTTTCATTCGTGGCGGTGATTTCGGGACACCCTGTATACATGCACGGCTGGTGGTGCACTTTCATCCTAGTCCGTCGTTAACAAACTGCTCGCGGAACTATAATACCATCCGCAGACTCTAACTTTCCTCCTCTCCGCACTGCACTTGTGGGTACATGCATATATATATGTGTATTAGTTATATTAGTTATAAGTCCCCGCAGTGTGTGCATACACCGCATCGCACACACACAGTGAAATCTTGCGCGCGAGAACACGTCGAACGAGAACGGATTTCTCGTTCTCGAAATTCGCCCACAGATGAGCCTTCGTCCGGATGATTGCTGCGCAAGCTCTTTCGTCAAAATCGTGATGTCTTATCGCGTTCGTTATTCGACATCGACACCTGCGAACTCTCGAATATATATATATTAGGGTGTTCCTTATTTGGGGTCAAACATTTTTTCGTCCCTTCCATGGGCTTAAATGTCTCGAAAAAAATAAATTTTTAAGTAGCCGAAGGCCCAGCCTCGTAGACCAATTCTAAGTACCGCCCCAAAGCCCTCGAATTTCGCCATTTGATTAACATAGGATTTTTCGCACCCGATAGTTTATATTTTTTTCCTTCCGCAGTATTGCACCGAAAAATCCGCAACTCCGCACATTTTTCACTCAGGGTAGTAGGTCTTCGATGCCAATTTTGAACATTTTCCAGTGATTGAATTCGGCGGGGAATCGGCAAGTTGAGATAGCTTGTTTCTTAAAAGCTTCGATAAATTTCGTAATAACTCGGAAACTATGTGAGATACGACGATAATGCAAATGACCTTTTTTGTGGAAAATTGAATTATCTACAAAAAAGATTCAATAAGATTTTTTCATTTTTCCCAAAGTTTTTAAAATATTCGAAAAAAATGAAGCTTCATCGATTTAACCTTGCTTCCCCCTTAATGCACTCGACGGATTCGTGAATCCGTGGCTAGAATTATTTATGTGTCGACGATTTTTCGTTGTCGGACGACTTATTCCGTGACCCGTCTTCGTCGTACGTCCGACAATTTATCTCGCGCAGCCTCGGCGACCGTTCACTTTGTATATCGAACATAACCTTCAATCGATATATACGAATTTCGACGGGGTGTAAATCTTGGACGGGTGGCAAAGGGTTCTCGTGCATCCGACGTCCCGTGGCTCCGATCGGGAAAGGAGCCTCGCGCTTTATCTTCCAGAAAAAAAAAAAAATTTCAAATGAAAAAAAATAAAAAAATCAAAAATAAAAAAAGAGAATGAAAAAAAAAATAGATGAAAAATAGAAAAAAAAATTGTTGACAAAGAAAAGAAAGGAGAAATGTATATGGGCGGTATATTATACGAGAAGGTTCTTTTTTTTATTTTTTATTTCCACGTGCAAAGAGGTGAAGAAGACCGAGACGAAAAATAGTTTTGTCCTATTTGCCGAGGCATTGTCGTTCCTATCTCGTTCCCTTTCAATAAGCCTCTTCCACGTGAACGGCATTATAACCCCATACGTCGACTGCAACCCCACGCCCCATCATTGTACGGTGCACAAAACGTCTTTGGTTTATGAATTACTTTTTTTTTCTTTTTTTTTCTTATTTTTCCTACAATCCTCTCTTTTAATATATATTTTTTACTTTTTCGTATAACAAAGCTTTTCATATATTAAATAGCGCGACGAATGTTGAACGTGGAAAAAAAAAATAATAAGTTGAAACTTGCAATTTGCTTTGTCTGGATCGTAAGTAGTGAACGAAGATTCATTTATAAGGAAACATTTTTTTATTCTTTAATGCCTTATACACGCGATTTCGCCGATTTTCGAAGATACTTTTCTAGACACGGTTAAAAAAAAATTACGCACATATTGACAACAGTTTTTTTACAGATCATTCATGCACGTGGTTAAGCATCTGTAAAAAAAAAACAATTCAGAAATATTGACAAATGGCGGAGATGTTGCATAATATAGCAATGTAATTTTTTTTACGCGCGCGCGTTGATGGTGAAAGTTCTCGGCATCAATGTGGTTGTCTGAAAAAAACAAATGAATATATTTATAATTGCATAACAAATGTATCTTCAGTGTGAACCCACAATATTATTAAAAAAAAATTATTATAATAAAAATTCGAAACTTAAATTTTTTTTACTCAATTTTACGTCGGTATTTTATTTTTTATATTTTTTTCTTGTCATTGAAATTTTTGTTTCCGTGGTTCACACGATAGGTGATGATACTAAGAATACGTTGTAAGAATTTCAAAGCGATCTGAACCTTCGTTCAAAAGTTCTAACTTTCACAAGGTTCAATAAAAGTGAAAAAAAATTCCAAAATGTCACAAAATCAAAACTTTTCGATGGATTCGGCCCTAAAATCAATACCAACCAACCTTAGGTACAAATCTATTTGTAAATAACTATTTAGACGAGTATCTCAAAATTTGCGATCCTTACAGTGATAAAGTCCTTTTTTTTGAGAATTTGAAAACGACATAAAATCCGAACCGCATTTTGGATCATGACGAAAATTGCACCCAACGAAGGGATTATAGAGCTGCACAAGTGTGCGAAGTTTGGGGGCTGTGGCTAAAACCGTTCTCGAGTTATACACGTTTTAGTATTTCAAGGTCATTGCACGCGCACACACTCATGCATCCTGACGCGAAGCGACGCGAGTTCGTGAGACGAGTGTAAGGGATGAGGGTGAGGTACGAAAATTGGGAGAAGTAACACGATTCGAAATTGGGTTTTCATGCGAAAAACGTGTGCAAAGCCGGACTCCTGAAAAAGTTCATAGTTCCGAATCGAAATACGAAAAAAAAAAAAAAATAAAAAAAATCAAGAGTTCCACGTGGTCGAGAATTCTTTGAAAATGTTACGGCACTGCCATGAATAAAGAATGAACGATAAAGTGGCTCAAGCACGAGAACCACATGGACCGAAGCACGATCGATCACTGGATGAAAAAAAAAAAAAAAAAAAATAGGAACCATACGTTCGGGCGTGACATCTTATTTTTTTCCACAACGTTTGCCACAGGATCCTATACATATTTATCATTTATGCATCAGTACTCAACCATTTGAATATTATACAAATATGAATTGATAAATATATCAATAATTCATTCATTGATTTCCATATTAAAATTTTTTAATCACATTTATGTATGATTCAGTATTTTCGGGATTTTAGTTGACAACCTTCTGCACGTAACAACGTCGATTCTTTTTTCTTTCAATTGATTTTTCAATTTTTCACAGCACTTGAAAGTTAAAATACTGAAAAAAAAATGTTGACGAAAAATCAGTGTTTTGACTTCCAAGTGCTGTAAAAAATTGAAAAATCAATTTAAAAAAGGCAAACTCGACGTTGTTACCTGCAGAAACTTACAAACTAACAAAATCATTTTGGTTTTTTGATTTCGAATGATCCAGTGATGAGTTATGAGGGGCACTGCGATGAAACTTTTTTTTAAATGGTCCGATCGTTGAATTTGTTAAAAAAAAAGGAACAACTTCGGGTGGTTCAAAAGTATCGTTCCCGTTTGAAAAAACTGCCGTTATGCTTGCAGCATAAAAACATAAACTTCAAGAGCATAGA
Organism: Diplazon laetatorius; assembly: GCA_963662125.1. NCBI lineage: Eukaryota > Metazoa > Arthropoda > Insecta > Hymenoptera > Ichneumonidae > Diplazon > Diplazon laetatorius. The sequence continues at coordinate 19,958,887 of OY759153.1, read as the reverse complement.
TTTCATCAGCACTGAGTGACCACCTTGAAACCCTGCAACTTTCATCCGACCCATTTTGTTGTCACTCATTTCCCTGAAGAGTTATTCGACTGTATTTTTTCAAATGGGACACCCGGTATATATGTATATATGTGGGAGGTAGCGTCGACGATATCCGGGAGATCGGTGGATGGCGTTTCTCGAGGTAACCAATCTCCAGTCACGAGAGCAACCCCGGAAACGAGAATTTTCGGATCTCAGAACATCGACTCTACGTGACAGCCAGCCAATACCTCTTTCGATGCTCCGCCACACACGTTTCACCTTGCACAACCTGTGGAAGCCATTGCGTAATATATTCCATCGTAACTTATCCGATAACCGTGGAAAAAATTTCGTAGCAACAAGCTAAGTCGCAGATCCAACATTTTTTTGCATAAACAAAAAGTAAAAATTTTGTGGCAAGTTTTTTAACATTTTTTCTTCCTTTTCTGTGATAATTAAGGGGGTACATATGTCTGGCAGCGTCAAAAATGCGCTGAAATAAAAAAAAAGTTAGCAGGGATAGAAATAGAAATAAATAAAAATAAATAGTACACATTGTTCATTTGTTTTTAAACTTTGTGAATAAAATTGTAGTTACAGTACAGTCGAGCCGAATTTTTGATATTATGATTTAGAAAATTTTATAAAAACAATTAAAGTGTAAAATTGATGATGTAAGCCGTATACTTTTTTTTAAACTCCCATAAATTCAATTTATGGAATTTTTGAAAAATTTGGCAATTCATTAAATTGACAATTTTTCAAAACTCAAAATTCCGACTCGACATACTATAACTGCAACTTGGAGCTACATTTTTTTTTTCTTAGTGCTTGAGATCACGTGATTTTTAATATAGTAATTTTTTTTAAATAAAGTGGAATAACGATTTTTCATAAAGTTTAAATACTAATAAACAATGTGTACTATTTATTTTCATTAATTTTCATTGTTATTCCTACTAAAATGTTTTTTTTTCTTTTAGCCCATTTTGGCGCTGCTAGACCTATGTAACCCCTTAATCGTGGTTATCAGTTCGAAGACTTATTTTCGATACAAATTCCGACGAAAATAAAAGAAAGTAAAATCCAATATTTTTCATCCACAAAAAAAAAACCAAAAAAAGAAATTCGTTCCCCCAAAAACGACGATATTTCCACGAATTAATTTATCGTCGAATAAAGAGCATTTTCCACGGTTAATCTCACAATCTACTTCTAACACCGAACAGTCGAATCGGATAACGAAAAAAAAAAAAAAAAAAAACAAAAAAAAACGCGAACTTTTAGCAATATTTTCATTAACGAAGCTCGACCACAAAGAATTTTACGAGTTTCTCGGTTGCACGAGGATTATCGGTCATTGAGTATACAGGGTGTCCGAAAATAACCGCCGCGAACGAAAACCATGGTTACCTAGAGTCATCGTATTGTATTGTAATTGTAAGTCGTAAAAATTACAACGTGACTTCCTTCTTTTAGCTTCGTTTGGCAGTTATAACAATTTTTAAGATTTTGGCTCCCATTTTCTTTAATTGGCTCTATGTCTACACGTAAAAACATTTCGTATAATTATCTATTTATCTTTCTCAGAAAATGGAATTTTTCTGATATTTCACTTTATTTGGTTTTCATGATTAATTACTTTATTTGGTTTTCACGTTATTTATTGAATCTTCGTTTCCGTGAAAAATAATATGTGAATTAGTTTTGTAGAAAATAAATTGGTCTCCCATATTAAGAGGGGAATAATGTAAATTCGATTTAAAAAAAAGCATATTTGCGCATTTGAAAAAAAATGTTCGATGAAAAATCAGTTATAAAATTTTTTAAGATTTTGGCTCCCATTTTCTTTAATTGGCTCTATGTCTACACGTAATAACATTTCGTATAATTATCTATTTATCTTTCTCAGAAAATGGAATTTTTCTGATATTTCACTTTATTTGGTTTTCACGATTAATTACTTTATTTTGTTTTCACGTTATTTATTGAATCTTCGTTTCCGTGAAAAATAATATGTGAATTAGTTTTGTAGAAAATAAATTGGTCTCCCATATTAAGAGGGGAATAATGTAAATTCGATTAAAAAAAAGCATATTTTCGCATTTGAAAAAAAATGTTTGATGAAAAATCAGTATTTTGACTTTTAGGTGCTGTAAAAAATTGAAAAAATCAATTTAAAAAGGAAAACTCGACGTTTTTACTTGCACAAACTTATCAACTATTAAAATCATTTTGGTTTTTTTATTTCAAATGATCCAGTGATGGATCATGAGGGCCACCTCAATGAAACTTTTTTTTTTTTTGACGTCCGAGGAGATTCGCTGTCAATGGCTCATTTATTGATAAAAATTGATGAAAATTTTACAGAACATTCTTCAAACCTTACTTTATTATGTAGCAATCATAGAAATAAATATATATCAACTGTGTCGTCAAAAAAAATTATCGAAAATATGCTTCTTCGTATCAAATTAACCTTGAGTTTTAAAACTCGCAGGCGGTAATTTTGGGACACCCTGTATACACGCGCAGTGCGGTTTGCAGTGTTTTAGAGTGAGCATCGTGCGACGTGGGTTACCGTGCGCTTAATTATATGTGAAACCACGCGTAAAACTGCAATAAACGTGTAAACGTATGAGGCTCCAGGGCGCGGGGGCGAAAGGGGGGTTAAGGGGGTTGGGGGGCGAGGGTGCCTTCGGGCTGTATCCGATGCAACTGGCTGGATAGTTTGAACAACGGTCGGCGCACATGGACGTTGTAAGTAAATAGTCGGATGGTATGTACGGGCGTGTATTAGCCTACCCAATGGTGCACATACATGTACACATATATACCGAGTGTACCAATTGACTCGACCACGTTGACAATCTCGCTTATGTTTACAACTCAGATTTTTAAATAAAATATGTTACAGTGAAGAATGGGTTGTCATCAGGACCAGTATCTTATGTAATGGAGAGCATTTACTCCTTTGCATTTAAGGTCACGTCATGAAATGCCAAACTTAAGGGGGTTGAGTCACCTAAAAAATTGGAAATTTTTTTTTTTTTCGTGATGTGATCAGTCCAAATTTAAAATTGATTTTACACTCATGAAATACTTATGCTCAGGTATTATTTCAAATTTTTTCATAGCCATATGAAGCAGCTGAACGCTGTGAGATTTATCACAAAATTTTTCACTTGGAGTAGCTTTTGGACTATACGACTCGACGGATTTTCAATTCTGACGTCTCATTTTCTTCGTAATGGACTACATTCTCAGATGAGTGTGGGAATTTCGGGATGCGAGGTGAAATGAATTTATGGTAACTTATTATTCAACTGTTTATCCAATAAAATTACAGAAAACTCGTTTTTTATTTACGTTATAGGTCGCCACGATGTCCAGAGAGCGTGGAAAAAAAAATCCCACACTCATCTGAGAATGTAGTCTGTCACGAAGAAAGTGAAACGTCAGAATTGAAAAATCCGTTCAGTCGTATGGTTCAAAAGCTACTCCAAATAAAAATTAATGGAAATTAAAACGTGAAAAAAAAAAGTTCTGAGGAACCCCACGAATTTTCCACATCGTAATTAAATCTTCGAATCGTTTTTGCAGAAAGATATTCGTCTCTCAAAGACGATAAAATTTTGTCCATTAAATTTATTCCTATCTTGAAAAATGAACGAGATATCGAAGGCAGTGGGTCTCGAAGTTTCGAATTTTCAATGTTTCGAAAGCTCATAAGTTCGAATTTTTTTCTTATTCGAATTTTAATTTATCGAAAAATGTGATCTCCAAATTTTTGTTATTTCGACTGGGTCGTGTAACTGAATTGAAAAAAATTCGAACGATCGAAATGTCCGACCGGTCGATAATATCGAAATCTCAACGACTCGCAAAATAAATGTTTCGACTCGGCCAATGTTTCGAACGGTCGATCCTTCGATAGATCAAAACGTTCGACAACGTATATATATATATATAGGTATAGTGGCGTAGCAGCTCGTTCAACCGCTTGAAGATTGCAGCTCCCGCAATCTTCACGCCACTATACCTATATATATATACGTTGTCGAACTTTCGTTCCGTCGAAACATTGAATCGTCGAAACATTGGCGAGTCGAATCCGTGAACCCGTCGAAAAATTGCGCTTTCGATAAATTGACATTTCGATTATTGTTTTTTTTTTTTTTTCGAAACTACTGACCGTTCGAAACTCTTCCCGTTCGGGATTAATGAACTTTCGAAACCGTGCCAAGCTCGAAAACATTGAAAATTCGAATAACAAAAAATTTCGAACTCGATGAGCCTTCGAAACATTGAAAATTCGAAACTTCGAGACCTACCCATCGAAGCTAGTCAATTCGAATGGGACACCCCGTGTGTGTGTGTGTGCCATTGCTGTAGCGTCGACGAACGGTGTTCACCCACCGCACTGTTGTCCGGGGATTACTCGGTCGGTAATACGCAAACCGTTGGGCCAACGGTCACTCACCGTGTACATGTGGAAACGCCTGATTGTGGGCTCGTGTCCAAACGATGCTTGACGTTCGACTCCTTGTCATCGTCTATCGGAAGAGCATGACCCCCCCCCCCTTAACCGTTGGGCCCGAGCCTCGGGCATCGCGACGTTACGGATATAATGTCCCTTGGAAATTAGTTAACCACGATCGAGCCGTTCCACGGGTCATCGAACAGTCATAGTTACAGTTTGCAGTCATTCGGATCACGTCTACGCAGTTACTATTCCTAAGCTTCATTAAGGGGTTAGGACTACTCAGCAATTTCCAAAAATCGATTTTCTTTTCGTTGCTTCTCCTAAAAGTGTAGCATTTTAGAAAGTATTCTCCGAAAATTTTAGACGAATCGAAGGATTATTCATGAAGATATAAAACCTTGAGCAAGGGTGCGTCGAGGGGGTTGAAGTGGGCAGTTAGAGTTCGAAATGTTTCTTCGTTCGTTCGAAAAATCTTGGTGTAAGATTTTTCGATTATATCGGCGACGTCGGAAGAAAATCGCAAAGGAAGGACCACTTTGTAGTGCCCGGAATAGATGATTCGATGTAAGTCAAAAAATCAATTTTTTTATTTGCGTGTTGATCGAACTTGAAAACTTCAAACGCGTTTTTCTCGAAATCACGTTTTCAGAGTCGGTGATCGTTGTAACTCCAGAACGGCTTGACCGATCGTTTTTAAATTTATATCACTTATTCCGTACATAATTGTCTCCAGGATGGACCAAGGATTTTCATCTGCGGTGAATAGTTTTTTTTTTACAACCGAAAATATGAGTGAAATTTTGGTCGAAAAAACAAATGTTGACTTTGAACATCCGCCATTTTGTCAAAAATCGAAATTTTCATTGACCCTTCGTCCAACCTGGGCCCAATGTGATTTACCAATGCGATGCCCGTTTATTTTTTTCGGTTTCGGATGATCCAGTGATGAGCAGCGGTCATCACCTCAAAACACTTTTTTTTTTGTTCGACTCCTCGCAGACGTACTGCATCTCCCTCAATAATCATTATTTTTCACTAAAAATTTTACCGCAACTTCTCGAAATATCGATCATTAATATGCCAAAACATTTTCCCCATAATAATAAAACTCGTTTGAAAAAAAAGTCCCGAAAAAAAGCGTTTATTTTTTCGGGGGTTACAAGTAGCCCTAACCCCTTAAATCCGTCCGTGTCGTGTCCACGCGATAAGGGAACCCCCATGGCCCTTTATTTAGCCCATTTTGTCATTCGGTTGTATGAAACTCGTTCGGAGTGAAACTCGTTAAGCCGGAAGAGATTACACACACAGGACCCGGTTCGATTGAAACTCGTTGATCCGCAGAGCGAATGAAAATTCAAAATTAATATCGGTTTCGACTGATCATATAATTCTACACGTCACACGTCACAGTTTCGTGTTATGAAACACAGCCGCCAATTGCATCAACGAATTTTCGCTCTCGCCCTTTCGACCAACTGGTTTTATCGCATCGAGTGTGTTTGTGTGTTTGTGTGTGTGTTTATCCCCAGATTTTTTTCCCCACTGTCAATAAGCTCTATAAACTCCCAAGTCGACTTTCACAAAGGTTACACGAATAAATCGATGTCATAATTCACTAATTTTCACAACTTGACGAGAAATTTATTGAAAAAAGAAAGAAATATTTACTATATCTAAAGAAATTTTCTTTGGGCACTTCTCTGTAGTTTAATAAATTTATTTAGTTGATGCAAGTATCTCTGAAAGCTCAAGTCTAAGAAATATTTTCTTTGCGACAAAGAAAAAGAAAATGTATTCAAATAAATTGCATTCTGATATAGTGATTTCTTTAAATCTAACAAATCTTTTCTCTGGGTTGGGTCTCATCACACGATTAATTGTTCATTTGATGTTTTCTTTTTTTTATTCGTGAAACTCCAAAACTTTTATTACAGAAATTGTGATTGGAGTTTTCCATTTGAATATAAGAGTTATGGCAATTTTTTTACAAATTGTGGTAGGACAGATTCCATCCAAGCTGTGATAAAAGTGGGCAAATTTATTAAGGGCTTCTGTACGCGTTTTCGCAGATTTTCGAAAGTCCTTTTCCAGACGCGATTAAACAAAAAATGACGGATATATCGACAACATTTTTTTTAAGATCATTTGTGCACATAGCTAAGTATTTCTAAAAAAAAAAATCAAAAATAGTAACTAATGGCGGAGCTGTTGCATAATAAAGCAATGTATTTTTTTTCACAATAAAATAATACTGTGAACCAACAATATTATTTTTAAAAAAATTATTACAATAAAAATTCAAAACTTAAAATTTTTTTACTCAAGTTTCCGTCGGTATTTTATTTTTCATATTTTTTCGTGTCATTGAAATTTTTGTTTCTGTGGTTCACACGATACACGATGATACGAAGAACACGTTGTAAAAATTTCGAAGCGATCTGAACCTCCGTTCAAAAGTTATAACTTTCACAAGAGTGAAATTTTCCTATTCTGTAAAGCTCAAAATATTCCTAACCGTTCAGTCTAATGGGATCAAGAATTTAAAAAAGAATGAAAAATTTTGAAATTTTTCGCGTATACAAGGCATCAAAGTTTCGCACCCTGGAGATCAGACATACGAAATTAAATCAGAAAAATCGCTCTTGCAGTAATCGTAGAAGTAAAAAAAAAATTCTTGACAGTTGTTAAAAATGTTATGTACGAAATTAAACCATTAAAATCGTCCCAAAATCGAAAAAAAAAATTCGACAGCCGAACTCGACCGCAAAATTGTATCCCAAATTTATTTCTCACCAACCGCGTAGTTTCAGCACTCGGAATCATCGACGACCTCGAGATTAACGCCGCTGTGCATGCTCTCGATTTTCTGAAGCGAGCATCCCCTGGTCTCGGGCATGATGAACACAAGAATGAGGGTGCCGCCCATAAGAAGCCCAAAACAGATAAAAAACGTCGGACCGAGTCCAAGTTCGTCGTAACTAATCTGAAAGAGTTTGAGCGAAAGACTGCCACCCACGGACAGCAAAATGGTGAAGGTCATAGCGGCCTTGGCCTTGACATTGGTCGGAAAATATTCGGACAGCATGATGGACGGCAGACTGTGAAGTCCCCAAGCGTGACTGACCATGTAACCCATAACAGCCACGAAGGGCAACCACTCCAACCCCTCAACGTCGTAGTTGCGTTGCTGAAGAGTGTAAAAAGTGCCGAGGATCAGAAGACAAATGGACATGGTAGAGGTGCCGAAGAGAAGAACCGGTCGACGTCCCAGACCGTCGACGGAAAAAATTCCAGCGAAACTGGCGAACAGGGTGACGGTGCCCATTGTTATAACCAGAGCGTGGGGTGACATTTTGTAACCGGAATCCTCGAAGATGTCGTAGGCGTAAGCGGGAATCGCTAGGGAACCGCTGAAGGGTTGTATCGTTTGGATTATCAGCAGTATCGTCATTGCTCTTCGATTGCCAGGTGTCGTCACTAGATCGAAGGCGTTGGAACAGTGAAGCTTCTTCTTTTCCACGTACATCTTCATCGTGGCCAATTCCGTTTTCACGTTGTCGCATTGTCTCAACCAGGTCAATGATTTGCGAGCGCCTTCGGAATCACCTGAGGGATTTTTGGGCTGGTTTATTGTGATCGTGGTGGGTGACTATGATGATTGGCAGGATAGTTGGGTGCGGGAAAGTTGATGGATTTTCGTGATTCTTTTTTCCAGGCACGTTAAAAGGGCGTAGGGTATTAAACTTTTTTTTATTTTTTAACTGAATGCATAATATCTCGAGAATATTGTGTCAAAATTTCAAGTCGATTGGAGCAAAATTGACGATGTTATAAAATTGAGTGCGCAAAACTTCAAAGCGTTTTACTGAAACTTGATTTTTTCAAAGTCCGTGTTAACTGCCATTTAAAAACTACTCGACCGATTTATTTCAAACTTTGTACACATTTTCTACATATAAAATACCTCCCTCCAACGTTTGGTTAATTTTTTTTTTCAACATTAAGGGTGTTTCCCACCTACAAAAAATAACAGTTCGCACTTTAGATGGCCGCCAAAAATGTTTAAATGAAAAACAAAAATTATCAGAGAACGTTGTGGGGAAGATTTGATTATAATCCAACTAAATTTTCATGGTTTATCATTTTCAGATAATTTCCAGCCGAGTTATAGTGAACACCGCAAATAGTTTTTTTTCCCAAGACGTTCTGGGGGAAGCTCTGTTACCGGCTTATGGTGCAATATTTCTGCATGATGAAATTACACAACATTGTCAAAAGTATGCTCAATAATGTACAAAAGGTTCGAATTGAATTGCTCAATCCATATTTGAGAAAAAAATCGCAAAAAAGTGTTTTTTTTTGCGCTGAAACCCTAACCCCTCCCTTAAAAAGCCAACAAAAAAATATCATGAGGATCCCTTAAGTTTTTCTGCAGAGGACTAGATATAACCTCCTTGACTTACCGCGAATCAAGTAGTAGTACGGCGATTCCGGTATGAAGAACAACAACAATGCGAGCACGGTAGCGACAGCTGCCGAAAGCATATTGAGCCCGGTCACGGTGACCATTGGACCGACTGTGTAGACGAACAGACATCCGGTATTCATACTCATAACACCGAACACTCCCATGGCACCTCTGACCTTATTCTCGGCCACCTCGCCGATGTACAGAGGTGCGCTTGACATGAATATCCCAACGCCCATACCCGCCAGGCATCTTCCCATAATCATGAAGCGATATTCCGTACGAACGGCCATGATAACGTAGGACGCTATCATCGGCACGACACTGAGTATCAGAGTGGATTTCCTCCCGATTCTATCGAGTGCCAGCCAAGTCGTTACAGGCCCGACTATAGCGCCGAAACCCAAAACGCTGATTATCCAACCGATCTGATCGTTGCTCATGCGATGAGACGAATCGGCACTTTGTAGCATGGGTATGACCGTCGTCGACCAACCCAATATCGTTCCGGCCACGAAACCCGCTAAATTCGCTAAAAATTCATTTTATTTCGAATTAAAAATCGTTTTACGAATGTTTTTGTGATGTTTGTACAATTATTGGATTGTGAATGTAATTACCTGATATACACGCGTAGCATTGCGCGACTATAGCGTGCATTGCGATTTTTTCCTGAGTTACGACAATTGCTGTAAGTTACCAGGTTGAGTCGAAATTCAGAATGACATTGTAGCCAACGTACAATATTCCGAACGCCTGACAGTCACCGCGGTTTTAAACAGTCTCCCGACTTTCGAGCTTTCCTACGCCTTAATCATCAAAGTTAGATGTATGCCGTCGCAGGCTTTTTTGTGGGAAAGTCAATTGTCTACAACATTGTTCATGTAAACTTTTCGTCTATATAGCGTTGTTTATCCAGCGTTTGGGTGGGAAGGTAAAAATGCATTTTCTTATTGCTTTTACCTTCCTGTGGAAATGGTGGATAAACAATGCTATATAGACCAAGAGTTTACATGAACAATGTTGTAGAAAATTAAATTACCCACATAAAAGTCATTGACGGCATACATCTAACTTCGATAATTTACCTGTGGGAAAGCTTGAAAGTCAGGAAATGTTTTCAACTTTTTCCTGACTTTCGAGCTGTTAAATGTTTTCAACATTTCTCCGACTTTCGAGCTTTCCCACGCGTAAATTATCAAAGTTAGATAAATGCCGTTCTTTACTTTTTCATAGGAAATTCACTTGTCAATAATATAGTTCATGTGAACTTTTGGTCTATATAGCGTTATTTATCCAGCGTTTGGACGGGAAGGTAAAAATGCATTTCCTTATTGCTTTTACCTTCCTGTGGAAACGCTGGATAAGCAACGCTATATACACCAAAAGTTCACATAAGCAATGCTGCAGAGAATTGAATTTGCTACGAAAAAGTCAGCGACGGCATTAATCCAGCTTTGATAATTTACGCGTGAGAAAGCTCGAAACTCGTGAAAATGTTAAAAACCGCGGCGACTGGTAGACGGTCGGAATACTGTACGTTTGCTACAATGTCATTCTGAATTTTCGACGTTTCGCTGCAATGTCATTCCACGCCGTGACCATTAGACTATGTATGCCCAGTTTCATTTACATATTATTTATGATTTTTTACTTAGGTTCAACGACACACTTCGATTTTGAAGGAGGAAAAAAAACACTCCAACTCCCGATTCACAGCCGCGGAAGAACTATGGACGTTGTTCAACGTTCATTTGTGCTGCCGCGAAGCTGGGTGTCAAACGTAAGTTACCTGTTATCGAAATAATCGTACAATTATCTCGCGGTCTAATAACATATGGAAACACCGTTTCACGCTTTGCCTCGTATTATCGAACCCAATGTCCTTATCTCAGTGATGTGTCACGTTACTGCTGTACTGCATTTTTTTTTGTTTTTTTTTTTAATTTTTTCAATTTTTCGGATCATGATTCCCCAAATTTAATTTAATTCGGATACGTTGAGCTGCATTTTTGCCATGTCTATGAGAAAATTTTATGTTGGTACATTTTCACCCTCGTTTTATCGCAATTTCGACGAATGGGGAAGTTTAAACGTAAGTACAATTGCGAAGGATTACGTATAAAGCTCCCGAGAAAATTAGGAACCTTCGAAGCTAAGCCCGCATTCGGTTGGAGCTCACTTAAGTCCATGGGTCGATTAGCGAATGTGTTACACACCCACGAATTACATTCTAATTCGGTAAGTCGTAATGGGACATAATCAGTGAAACTAAACGACGACAAAAGTGACAGAGGGACATTGCAATGGTTTGGAATCGTGCTCTCGACTCGACTGCACTGCATTAATGTAACGTTGCCCACCTGTGTGACAAAGACCCGTGGGACTTTTCGAATTCCGGAACTCCAGGATTGTTCGAAATTCGTGATAATTCATGCACACGAGTGCAATCAGTGGCACTGGAGCGTCGTCAGCGCCACTCGAAGCTCCGGCGTCGGAGAAACAAAAAAACTACGGTACAGGACTCAGGAAGGTAGAGTCTGGAGATGCGTTGTGACTTTCACGCCCAGTCATCGAACGAACAATGAATATTACAAAGAAGACAACGGACCCCCCGAAACACCGCAGCCATCTGTGCCACCTAGCGGGCTAACTGGAAAACTACATCATCGTGTTGGACCGGGGGGGCCCCCCGCACAATTCCCCCAGACATGGGAATCCCCAATGGAGAATGTTGTGGGGTCCGCAATGAAACATAAACTCCGAGGAAAACGTGTGTTCGACCCGGCCAGCAGCTCAACCCCGAACAGATTCGCAGTATCTGGAAATGTTTACCCGGCTCATGCCGAAAGTCTGGTGGGAAGTATGCTTCCCCCAGATGCTGCCCCACGCTCTGGTCCGACAATGATGGACATTGGGACGGCCGTACTGAGCAAACCCATCTTGGTTCAAGTTACTCTACTTAGAACCTAAGCGTGTTCATTCCCACAACTATGCTCTACAGTGGGAGATAAGCAGACGGTTCTCTTGTGCCACCTAATGTAAAACATCTGGCAAATCTCTTGTTTGTACAATTGGCCTGACCTGATTCAACTTCAGGATCCCGATTGATCTCATACTCCATCAAATGACAAACTGCCACGACCGAATTCACTACAATTTTCATCGATCAAACGCCATTCTAACGTCCGTATGAAGTCGATCATGTAGTAGTTCAAGCTGCGGAGAGGCGAACTTGTAATTACTACTCCAACGCCCCATTCGCGGTACCTCGTTCCGTGAACTGTAAATTTTCTTATACATCCGAAATTACGTGGAGAGATGAGGTTGGCCACCAATTCACACGCCATTCACCATCTCTTTAATAAAGCCAACACACGGGGCCAACAACTCAATACCCGCACCCTCGACCCCCCCCCCCACGTGTGACTACCTCACTCGTTTGCTCGCCACGTTCGTGGCACACAACCACCGTTCTAGCCATTACGCAATTACCTGGCATTCACATGCAGCTGGCAAATTCACGCCCGGGAAGGTGGAGATCGTCTGGCAATTCTGTGCCTTGGAGTACGTGCGAAACGGTTAAATACGTTGGAGGAACTTCTGTGCTAGCTATCCGGGACTCTACGGCCTATGTAGTACGCCGTGTGAAATTTCGACAGTCTCACAGTTTCGCTAATGTGGGATTCGTTCATACGTAATGAATTCGATAGCTTGCGAATCATACGTTTCTGGATGCTGGGCGACCGTGTTTACGCGTATCTGCACTAACACTTCAATTTTCGTAGATACGTCTACTATGGTAGACATTAGACATACTGTGCCGATTCTAGATCGCTTTCCGGGGTCAAATGACACAGTTGTCCTTTTTCGAGAACCCAGAGAAAAGCTATTCTCATCAGATTTCGTAGCTGTGGAAGAGAGATAAAGCATCATCCCAAATTCCAGAGGTCGGGAGAGTGTGAGAGTGAGAGGAAGAGACGGAATTCTCAGGATTCGTAGCTGTGGAAGAGAGAGAAAGTACTATTCCAGAAGGGTGGAAGTACGAGATCTAGAGAGCATCGTTCCAAATGGTGAAAGGGTTGATAGAGTTTAAGTAGTTGGAAGAGAGGCAGAGGTGCTGACCTTGAAGGGGAAGCCTTCCTTTTCCAAGCCTTCTTCTTCCCAGCTTTCCTTGGCGACTTTTTCTTCTTTCCGCAATTGGTTTTGGCTCTGACCAGAACCTATTACCTGAAGAAGAAGAAGAAGAAGAAGCCGCCAAGGAAGGCTGAGGAGAGGAACTCTTGGAAAAGGAAGTATATTGGGACGGTTGGAGCCTTCCTTCGGGCAGCCTTTCTTTCCTGAGCCTTCCTTTTCCAAGCTTTTCTGCTCCCAGCTTCCCTCCGCGACTTTTTCTCGTTCTTCATGCGATTGGAAGGCTAAGAAGGGGAACACTCAGAAAAGGGAAGGCTCAGGTAAGGAAGGCTGTCCGAAGGAAGACTACAACCGTCCCAAAATTTTACCTGGCAATCTGTAAACCGTTAGATCGATGGAAGCCGATGAAGGCAAAGTATCCAGACTAAGGAATGCTATTTGCCATCAATACTCGCTTACCTACATACATCTGGCGTTTGTTGGTCCACGATTCCTAGAGCGTCTCCTCTAAAATCAATGCTGCTGCCTTGTATCGCAGGTCACCAACGTTTTACCTTATACACACTCTCTCTCTCTCGTCAACGTTCTTGGCGTCATGTGCCCCCTGCCCCGCTTCTGCGACGCGGTTACCGCAGAATTCTCCGGTTCCTGACAAGCTTCCCCGATTGTACTTTGAAGTGCGTAACCCCTCCCCCCTCCGATACCTGGAAGCGTACCCTGCTGGGTACGCTTCCACACGCACGTTTTCAAACCCTCATCCGCCTACGGCGAAACGTTATCGCGCGTGTATGTCTGTGTGTGAGTGTGTGGGTGAGGGTGGGTGAGGGTGTATCTCATAGTCGATGTATCGCTGGCACCACAACCCCAACCCCTAACCGCACTTTCCCACCGAGTATTCATCACGTTACTCCTTCCGACCTCTTTGAACCTCCGGGTTTCGACAATGACGCGAGTGACGTTTTAATTACGGGGTTACCGTGCATACGTCGAACTATATACCCTTCCCCTTCCTCTGCCCACCCCCTCCCCGATCCGTTTGCTCCCGATATCCGTTCCCGATGCGTCTGGAGAGTTCTCCTCGTATTCAGCTACACTCGTTTGCCCGGATAAAATTCCGATTGCTCTCAGAATCCATTGTGTGTCGCTATTCGAACCGAATTGACGTTGCTGCATTAGAAGAATGATCGAGTATCACCCCCAGCCCCTTCCCCTTCCTCCCCCTGCGGGCGTCACGAGCTTCACGAGCGACGGACGAGAAATTATTAGCCACGATTGATACCCTCAAACGAGCTCCATCGCAGATTTATCGGAAATTGTGAACAGCATGAACAAATAAATAAAGACAATAGAATAAAAAACAAATAGTCGTTTGAAAAATCTGTTTCATCGTTATATCGAATTTCTGGATATTCGAGGAGCAGTTCGATTTCGATGCAGCAACAAAAAAATCAAACACGAATATTCGTAAGTGGGAATTTTTATACTTATGTTGGAATTTTTATGGAATGACTCTGCTAGTTTGACGTCAAGCTAGCAGAGGGGGTGAATTTCTGGCCGAAGGGGTTGAGCACGAAAATCGTGCGATACGTATTCTTGAAGCACTTGAAGAGCATTTAATTCCTACACAAATTTTTTTGGCATTATTACATTTTTGACAAATGACTCTGCCAGCTTGACATCAAGCTGGCAGAAAATCCAAGACATTGAATTTCTATGTGAAAGACTCAAATCTCAAATGATCGATAGCTCATGAGGATCGACCATGAATTTATAAATTTTGAATGGGGAAAATAAAATTCGGTTTGTCATTGAATTATTGAATTTTTATCGATTCCAGCAGTTTTTACAAAGAACCCAACGTGAATTTGACATTTCTCATGTGAAATTTTCTCAGCTTTCTGAAAAAAATATCGGAAAAAAAAATTCAGACATGCGCAATGCCTGAAAAATAGGTTTTTATGATTAAAGTTCGATTTTAAGAACTTTTAGTTAGTCCAAACTGAAAATCAATTTTTTTTTCGGAAAGTTGAAGCAATTTCACATAGAAATGCACTCTAAGTATAATTTTTATTTTTCGATAAAATACTGAGAAATTAAATAAATAAAAAAAAAAAGAAAAACGGTAATGTCACGAAATGTCCATAATTACTACAGCAAAAATAATGGAGGAAAAAATCTGAAAAAATTCAGGTACATACAGGTCATCAAGGACTACATCCTAAAAAAATTGGAAAAGATTCTGACGGGAGGGGTCATCCAAATCGATGCCTATATTCGGTAGAACGGTCCATATATGAGCGATTCCACGTGACTTCAGCCACTCAAAAAAAAAGTTTTCCACAAATAATTTTAAAAAATTGAGCTATTTTTTTGCAATATATTCACCGAGTGCCGATTTTTTAAAAATTTTTTTGACGGTTTTATCGTTAATTAAAGTTTTTTTGTACTTTTCCATTCAAATGGCTGTATCTTTGGCAGGGTTTGACGTATTTACATTTGTAAAAAACGAGAATGTGCGTCTTTTTAAGGCCTTCCAGAAAAAAATTACTTTAGATTCTATTGAGCAAGTTGCACGTCCGTTTCAGGGCAAAATATGCAAAAATATTTTTTTTCTCAAAAAATGCATTTTTAATTTTTTTTTTCAAAATTTCCCCGAATTCTAAATACGAAAAAAGAATTTTTGGTATTTTTTATATCGTGGGACCGGCAATCGGTAATGCGTAATTTTACCGATTTCATTAATAGATTTTTTTCAGTTTGATTTTTTTTTTTTTTTCATGGGCTCCAGTCACTTTACGCGAGTTCAGAAGCCTCCTTGAAAGAGAAATTAATGATAATCAATGCTCGTTGAATCGCGTAAAGCGAAAAAATCAAACTCTAAAAAATCTATTAATGAAATCGGTAAAATTACGCATTACCGATTGCCGGTCCCACGATATAAAAAATACCAAAAATTCTTTTTTCGTATTCAGAATTTGGGGAAATTTTGAAAAAAAAAATTAAAAATGCATTTTTTGAGAAAAAAAATATTTTTGCATATTTTGCCCTGAAACGGACGTGCAACTTGCTCAATAGAATCTAAAGTAATTTTTTTCTGGAAGGCCTTAAAAACACGCACATTTTCGTTTTTTACAGATGTAAATACGTCAAACCCTGCCAAAGATACAGCCATTTGAATGGACAAATACAAAAAAACTTGAATTAACGATAAAACCGTCAAAAAAATTTTTAAAAAATCGGCACTCGGTGAATATATTGCAAAAAAATAGCTCAATTTTTTAAAATTATTTGTGGAAAATTTTTTTTTTGAGTGGCTGAAGTCACGTGGAATCGCTCATATATATATTCTAGCCGAATATAAATTATCGTTCACGGTGAATTGTACACGTTTGTCGCGAGTACCATCGATATGTCGGGTTTCGAACGAGTGTTCGGTAAACCGGTAACGTCGATGAACCGACGAAACTGCTGCGAAAGCGTTAAGAGCGAGTCTGGGGAGTTTGTTGGACATTGTTTGCACGACGAAGGCCGAAGTGCAGGTCAAGGGTTGAGAAATGAACGGGCATATAGTTTTGGGAAGGGGCGGAGAGGGGGGGGGGAGGGGTAAAACTGACGAAGCTGGGGATTGGGATTCGCGAGAATCGTTCGATTAATCGATCGATTTGAGAGGGACACGAACGGATGAATATGTAAATCCGTTTGTCAACAGCCGAGTCAATTTGAATATTGCTTTGCAATTTCGAACGATTGATTTGACCAGGGCTAACACCCATTTTCATACACGGGACTTTATTCATCTGTTTTTGGTCGTGTGGCTTTGGCGACGAACGACCATTTGGTTTTTTTAATTAATTTATTTTATTTTATTTTTTTCATTAAAAATCCTTTTTATGACGTTTTGCCTGTTAAATTCGGTGCCTGTTTAGATCTCTTCAGATTTCCTGTCACATTTCATGGTACACATTATTTTACATTCATTACACGAAAATGAAAATTATTTTTTTCCAATTTTTCACATTGAGGGGTTAGGGCTGATCATCATTTTTTTTTAAAATCGATTTTATTTCATTGCATTTTCTAAAAGTGCAGCATTTTAGAAAGTATTCTCTGGAAATTTTCGACAAGTCGAAGCATTGTTCATGAAGATATAGAACCTTGAGCAAGGGTGCGTCGAGCGGGTTGACACGTGGGTAGTTAGCGTTCGAAATGTTTCTTGGTTCGTTGAAAAATCTTGGTGTAAGATTTTTCAATTATATCGGCGACGTCGGAAGAAAATCGCAAAGGAAGGACCACTTTGTAGTGCCCGGAATAGATGATTCGATGCAAGTCCAAAAATCAATTTTTTTATTTCCATGTTGATTGAACTTGAAAACTTCAAACGCGTTTTTCTCGAAATCACGTTTTCAGAGTCGGTGATCGTTGTAACTCCAGAACGGCTTGAGCGATCGTTTTGAAATTTACATCACTTATTCCGTAAATAATTGTCTCCAGGATGGACCAAGGATTTTCATCTGCGGTGAATAGTTTTTTTTTTTTACAACCGAGAATATGAGTGAAATTTTGGTCGAAAAAACAAATGTTGACTTTGAACATCCGCCATTTTGTGAAAAATCGAAATTTTCATTAACCCTTCGTCCATCTCGGGCCCAATGTGATTTACCAATGATCCCCGTTTATTTTTTTCGGTTTCGGATGATCCAGTGATGAGCAGCGGTCGTCACCGCAAAACACTTTTTTTTTTGTTCGACTCCTCGCAGACGTACTGTATCTCCCTCAATAATCATTATTTTTTAATAAAAATTTTACCGCAACTTCTCGAAATATTGATCATTCATATGCCAAAACATTTTTCCCATAATAATAAATCCCGTGCGAAAAAAAAAATCATGTAAAAAGTGTTTATTTTTCGGGGTTACAAGTAGCCCTAACCCCTTAAAGGCGCTATTTGAACAAAAACGACATGACGAACCCCAAGATTCACGCCTTTATTCTCTCGCTTACCCTGAAACACCAGCTATCATAAAAGTCTCACGCGACCGTTATAAAAGCATGGTGTCCTCCCTTCGAGGACTTAAGTAGCGTGTAGTTGAGAGTAAACTCGGCTGGGAATTGCGGTGTAATCCTGTAGGCCGATTAACCGAGTGAAACTTTTTCTCTCGCTTTTCCCTCTTTCGCAACCAAGTCTCCCATGGCTTTGGCCAAGGTGAAATAAATTCATATACCATCCACTTCGACCACTAGCCAGTTTTTTTTGGTTTTCTTTTTTTTGTTCCTTTTCAGCTTTCGCTCTTATAAGAGTGAGAGAAGAGGTGCTAAAGGGGTTTCACATTTCGTTCGTAATAAAAGTTTTGGACATATTTTATTAGCCTCGCATCGAGTGCGAAAACTTTCTTTTCGAAAAATTTCTTAGCGATTATTGAAACGGATAACTTTGATAAAAGAGTTCAGAGGGGACACCTGTGTAGATTTCCAAAAAAATAAGGTGAATTTTGGGAATTATTATCTCAAAAACTATTCGTCCGATTGAATTCAAGTTGGTTTCATTCGAAAGTATAAACATTGAGATATGTTGACGAATTTTCGTTCGAATGTACAGTGAATGGGAGCGCTGTTATTCTGGCCGGGGTAAAATAACTTTTTCAAAGTCGGTTCCCACTTTTTTTTTCAGATAACGGATCGACCGATTCCATTAAAATTTGGACACAATATGCACGGATAGGTAATGAAGTTCGGCACGTAGGATTTTTTTTTTCAAACTAATTTATTTTTTTTTTTTATCAATCAACAAAGGTCGTAAATTGAGGTTCAAAAGTGAATTTCAACTTCGATCAAGCGCCATTTTGTGAAAAAAAAAAATCCTACGTGCCGAACAGCTCAAGACGTTACACTTTAAGAATCTTCTTGAAATTTGTTGTTTCGGATCAACCGACTGCCCAGAAAAAGTGGGAACCGCAAACCGCGCCGACGACAAAGTTATTCAACGCCGGCCAGAATAACAACGCTCCCAATCACTGCAAATTCAAACAAAAATTCGTCAACATACCTCAATGTACATACTTTCGAACAAAACTAACGTGAATTCAATCGGACCTATAGTTCTCCAGATAATAATTCCCAAAATTCATCTATTTTTCCGGAAATCCACACAGATTTACACCTTTAAGGAGGTGACCCAAATGAAAAAAATTATCGCGTATAAAAATGTCGAATCTTATTGATTCGTCGTAACGTCATTCGCACTCCTCGGTGACCACGCGGATAATTCGGTTCTGTCATTTGGGCGATAATTAAAGAACAATGGAACCGAGCATTTGGCGAGAAACAGGAAAATGGCCGGCACGTCGGACAGTTTTGGATGGAGGGTCTCGCTCTTTCCACCCACCGGCTTCCGGTTTGTCTCGGTCTTCTCTCGGGGCAGCATCGTCGGTGGTCGTCGCAGAATTATCGTCGTAATTAATAAGGGCGAAACAGGGTCCCTCTCTGCCACCCCCTCCCCCCTCCCCTCCTCTCCTCTTCCTCAGTCGTTCGTCTCGTGGGTCGGGCCGCCATTTGCCACCCACGTTCGCAGCCTTTGGCCAGACCGGACCACCCGTCGTTCTCATCCGAGCTTTCGTCCCAACGTACGTGCAATCGTCGACGAATGGGATAAACTGTACCTCTGATGCGAACACAGCCAGCCAGCTTCGGTCCGGGTCCGAGTGACTAATCGATCGAACTATCCCGCAAATTATTTTTCATCAATTTCACAAGTTCGTTGTGACGTACGTTGAAATTTTTTATTTTTTATTTTGAATATTCAATTTTTTTTTATTATTTATTCGACAAATTTGGGAATTTACCGTTTTATGGTGTAAAAATGGAATATTCGTTGATTTATTTGGGGAACGAAGAAGTTTTAATTAATTTTACGCTATTCATTATTATTATTATTCATGTTATTATTGTTATTATCTATTATTATTATTTTCTTTTATTTCTCATTAAATGATATAAATTTTAACGATTTCAGGGGCAGTAAGCCCAGATAAAATTATTTGGTATAATAATAATAATAATAATAATAATAATAATAATAATAATAATAATAATAATAATAATAATAATAATAATAATAATAATAATAATAATAATAATAATAATAATAATAATAATAATAATAATAATAATAATAATTATTATTATTATTATTATTATTATTATTATTATTATTATCAAATAATGTTTTCTAGTCAATGAATATTAGATTCGGTTGTAGAATCGTGAATCGGTCAAAAACCCAGTAGATTGGTAAAAATTTTCCACCCAACGGAGATAATTGTGGGGGAGGGTGGTGAGGAGAAGGGCGAGAGGGCCAAGTGACTTCTCTTCGGTGATGTACGAAGCTATTTTCCGCTTCTTTGATCTGTTACCACGAAAAAAAAAGTAGGGTTTTCACGGTTCTGGAACCGAGTCAACGTTTTCTCAGAACCTATCTCAAACCCATTACGCAAGGGACAAAGGGTGACAAGTTATTTGCAGTGATTGGATCGTACAGATTGCACACCCCAAGTATTCCCCCGGGCACTGTAACCCACCACGAGATCTCGATGTTGACGACGCATCTGGGAATAGAAAACGTTGGATTATATACCGAGAAAGCTCGGGGGTTGCTTCCCTTTACCGCAACATTTTTTTTTTTTTTTTTTTTCAAGCTTGACGATCCGTGGAATTTCTTCGACAAATTCATCACTATTTTATCAGAAGCATCGATCGTAATTTGTCGGTTGTTTTTTTTTTCTGAAGAGTAAAACAAAAAGAAGAATTGTTTTTTTTTTTTGCGATTCTATTGAGCAAATTTGAAATCGATTTCACCCTTATGAAATACATGTACTCAGCTTTCGTTTCAAATTTTTTCCACACTTTTGATATTTTTTTGAAAATTTAGACAAGGGACTCCCCTTAAGGGAGTACATCTGTGAAGATTGTCGGATAAATAGGGGAATTTTGGGAATTATTATCTCGGAAACTGTTTGTCCGATTGAATTCGAGTTGGTTTTATTCGAAAGTATGTACATTGAGGTATGTCGACGAATTTTCGTTCGAATGTACAGTGAATGGGAGCGCTGTTATTCTGGCCGGGGTAAAATAACTTTTTCAAAGTCGGTTCCCACTTTTTTTTCGGATAACGGATCGACCGATTTCTTCAAAATTTGGACACAATATGCACGGATAGGTAATGAAGTTTGGCACGTAGGATTTTTTTTTCAAACTAATTTATTTGATTTTTTTATCAATCAACAAAGGTCGTAAATTGAGGTTTAAAAGTGAATTTCAACTTCGATCAAGCGCCATTTTGTGAAAAAAAAATCCTACGTGCCGAACAGCTCGAGACGTTGCACTTTAAGAATCTTCTTGAAATTTGTTGTTTCGGACCAACCGACTGCCGGTAAAAGTGGGAACCGCCAAACCGTGCCGACGACAAAATTATTTTACGCCGGCCAGAATAACAGCGCTCCCATTCACCCTACATTCAAAGAAAAAATCGTCAACATACCTCAATGTATATACTTTCGAATAAAACCAATTTGAATTCAATCGGACCAATAGTTTTTGAGATAATAATTCCCAAAATTCGACTATTTTTCTGGCCGTCTACACAGTTTTACCCCCTTAATCAAGTTGCGAGGAAGCGGGCGCGCACGGGGTTGGCTGAGAGCTCCCTCATCATTCCCTCATTCATCCCACCCCCTCCCCTCGCCCCTCGTCCCACGCCTCGTTGGAAACCAGTCACCCCGCGTGTTTAATCCCTCGTGCTTTGTCACCCGGCAAGTACGTATTAAAAATCCATCGTGTTTGTAATTTAATCGTAAAACCGTGGTTCGTTAATATGCATTAAATTGTTCACGTCAAAAATCCGTCGATTATTATTTTTTCCACATCGCTCGGTCTTTAACACGTCGTTGACGTAAATTATTCGATAAAACGTACGTAGAATCGAGTACACTCTTATACGTGTTGAGGAATTATATGTAGTTCTTTGCGGGAAACTTAAAGGGGGCTGAGTCATCTAAAAACATGGAAATATGTATTTTTTTTTTTTCGTGACATGATCAATCACTCAAAATCTTAATTTTTTTAAATCGAAAAATTGGAGATAAAAAGACTTTTCGAAAGAGTTTAATTTAATTAAATTTTTTAGCGCATATTTAACCATGTATGTCGGGTAGAATGTAATTTGGCAGCGAGTGAGACGAACAGCGGATATTTACTCGTTTCGGAAATTCAAGTGACGTATAAATTCACTTAATGTAGTATCCTAGATACTGTAAGAGTCAACGCAAGCCTAAGATATACCGTCTCCTGATTGAGGTACGTAGTACTGTGATGTGGCAACGTCGCGTGTTATGATGTCGATCAGAGAGAGAGAGAGATAGAGAGAAAGAAGATGGGAAACAAACGCGCAACGTTGCCATGTCTACTGGATCACGACCAACTCCTCATATAAACTGTATTTTCCCGATGTTTATTTGCTTATTATTATCATCACAGTCTCCTGATCTCTACCTTCAAGTGACCAAAATGTTCTCCAAATATTCAACTTGCAGCTCAAGTGTTTTCATTAAAATCTGACGACGACTTTTTGTATTATATCAAATTGAGCGTGATTATCCACAAGGCTCCATGGTTAAACGTGTGAAAATAAAAGTGTTGATATATTTTTTCTCGCGCTCCGGAAAGCCATAAAAATTCAACTGAACCTTTTTCTCATCAATACCTATAAGTATGCCAAGTTTTATGAAAATCTGACGAGGAACTCTCTTGTGGAGGGTACTTAACGACCTTAACGACGTGAACGGATCACACATCGACCGATGACAAATTTCGACCGACCATTTCGAGTTCATTCACTCGTGGCCCGGGGCCATCATTGGCTCTCCATAACGCATGACTGCCTTGTCCAAAAACTCGATTACAAAGAGCCCATATAACCAACAGTATCTGTAACACTCCCCCCCCCTCTCCCCACTAATTTCCAGCAGTGACATATCAGTAGATAAATAGAGCGAGGCTATTGATGAATTTTCCATCGCTCTCGTTACGCTCAAGTTAATTCCCCAAACTCGTTCACAAATTGCGTCGAATGATCATTCGAATCAAAGTGGTCTCGGTACGAACTACGGATATTCGTGTTACGTGTGATTTAACGAAGACATGGCCGTGGCAATTTCCGGAAAATGGCGTCGGGAACTATCCAGTTTTCCGACCTGGAAACTGTCCAGAATCCAGATAGGAAAACTAGTTCTCGTTTATTCCGGTACTAGCCGGTTGGTTGATACCCCAACAATAAGCTAATACCGGAATAAACGGGAACTAGCTTTCCCTTCCGGGTTCTGGACAGTTTCCAGGTCGGAAAACTGGATAGTTCCCGACGCCACTTTCCTGTACCTCGCTTTTTCGATTTGTTTTGATTCGATAGGTGCGCCTTAGCTGGCGTACTTATCGTCGAGTATCATAGTTGGCGCACAGGGGTCTCGTGGACCCTGAGGTCACGAAAAGGCTTGCTTCGAGTGGCCGATCGATTTTTGTTCACTTGGAAAAATTCTCATGTACTCTTTGATACTTTCTTTAAGATGTGCCATGGGTTATTCGGTTCAAATTCAATATTTACTTTGAAAATAAAAATGTTGAAGGTAAAATAAAATCGCTAAATTGGTGATTTTCACCGGAAAAAATCGAAACTAACATTTTTTATTATTTCAAACTTAAAATCGAACAAGATACTCTTAAAATACTTTGCTTTCATAAAGGAAATATTGTCCGATAGTGGCTGTCCCAGGTGGGAATCCTCAAGGCTGAGGATGGAGGCAGGCCTGAATCAGCCCTGAATCGTCCAGGCTGAACACGTCAAGCCTGCGGAGAGGCTTCGGCATGGGTTGCCGAACCAGGCTGGTTCAACCGAGTCTGGATGCAGCCTTGTGTAACCCTGAGCACTAGCAGTCTGATAAAACGCAGTCTAAGCGGAACCTTCAATAAGCCCTGACTAATAAAGACTCGGTGAGCTAGGTCATCTGTGGCATCGAGTTTCAATAAAAAATGTTTCGCTTAATATTTGAAATAAATTCTTCTAAAAATTTAGATTTGTACATGAAGTATCGAATTATATATTCAAATTAAACATTTCATTATGTACATTATATAGATACTGCAAAATTATGAACGGTTATGTAGAAAAATAACGTTATATATATATATATATATATATATATATATACGAAACGACGAAGATATTGTGTGTTGTGTGTATATATATATATATATATATATACACAACACACAATATCTTCGTCGTTTTGTAGAGATACTATGTATCGTTTGCAAAACTGTTCTTTGCGATAGACTCGCTCGCTGCGCTTTGTTCGCCCGCTGTTTACATTTGTCGACGCTCGCTTGCTAGCTCGCGCGCGCACGCACACCCAAACACAAAACACGCTTTCTCTCTCTCCCCCCCCCTCTCTCTTTCTCTCTTTCTTTCTCCCTTAACCCCCTCTCTCTCGTTCTCATACTCTTTCTCTCTCTCTGTCTTGAAGCATCGTCTTTCTATCTATATGTCTATTTTTCTCTCTTACACACACCATACACAACAAATCGGTACCAACGGCCGAACGCCTTTTATTAATTCTACATTACCTCTGACGACGCGACTATTCCAGTGATTGAGTGAGAAAAATGAAATTTCCTGTGTTCCTGATAAATGTGCATTATATAAGTCTAAAGTATTGGTCAGTTTCCATAAGTTAGTTTGGTGTAGTGGTTAGCGCGTTAGGTAGTTAGGTAGGTCGATAGGTCGGTTCGTTAGGTCGCAGGTTCGAGTCCCCGCGGAGTGCTATCTCCCAAAGTGAAGATTAAATTCGAGGTTAACTTTTTTTTTTAATATTGATAAACTAATTTATTTGATATAACTATACGACGTATTGTTGCGAAAATATATTTATATATTATAATATAAGTAATTAAACATAGACTCTTCAAGTCTCACTGATCCCTATATCGAGGCTTGATTCAGGCCTTGATAATCAGGCTGTCGCCAGGCTTCCACCTCAGGCCTTCCTCCGTGTTATCATTTCAAGGCTCCCGCAGGGCTGCCGACGGCTTGATTCCCAGCCTGAAACCAGACTTATGCAGCCTTGACGCAGGCCTGAAAAAGGCCTTCCTCCATTGTGCATTCCCACCTGGGGTTTTAAAAAAAATTAATATAATAAAAATTCCAAACTTACAATTTTTCACTCAATTTTCCGGCAGTATTTTATTTTTTATATTTTTTTTGTGTCCCTGGAATTTTTGTTTTCGTGGTTCACACGATAGGTGATGATCCTAAGAATACCTTGTAAAAATTTCAAAGCGATCTGAACCTCTGTTCAAAAGTTATTACTTTCACAAAGTTCAAAAAAGTGAATCATGCATAAACGGATTTGGATTGGCCGTTGGGCGCGCCTGCGCGCCATCTATGCTACGCTCCAATTGCTGTAACTAACAATTTCAGGAATTTTTCAATTCTTTAAAGCTCAACATATTCCCAACCGTTCAAGCTAATGGAATAAAAAATAATTTAAAAAAAATAAAAAATTTAGAAATTTTTCGTGTATTTAAGGCCTTTAACTAGGATATAATTAATTCAATTCTCAGGATTAATTCAATCATCAGGTTAAGTTAATCGATCAGGATTAATTCAATTGATCGCTAAGTTCAGGTAATACATTCAACTAAAAAATTTTAGTGACAATAATTATGTTAGTTCATTGAAAAAAAAAAAAAAAAAAAAACATTTATCACAGTCCTAGGAGATTTGTTGGGGGCTTATCATAATGCAACGTTGCCAGATCGGTTTGGCAAAAACGTTTTCGTTGACATTTTCAGTCCTCACGTGAATTGCAAACTTCGATGAAGGGTCAATTGACCTTTCGCCAGAGCGAATGACGTTACGGGTCAAACCTCCTCGCTCATGAATGCCACATTGCTGTGGTACTCGAATGGGGTCCGTGT
This sequence comes from Diplazon laetatorius, assembly GCA_963662125.1. NCBI lineage: Eukaryota > Metazoa > Arthropoda > Insecta > Hymenoptera > Ichneumonidae > Diplazon > Diplazon laetatorius. Next base: position 19,932,755 of record OY759153.1, on the reverse strand, counting down.
GTCCCAAGAGCCAACTCGTTGAACAGGCATCCCAGAATAACTCGATGAACCTTCGGACCAAGAGCGATTCTGATACGTCATATCGCTTGCGTCACTGGATGTCCTCATCCTGGACATAATTGATTAACTGTAATCTGGGGTAACTCGTTGCCCCGACAACTATTTTAGTCTCCCAATTTTTTTCTAACCACTCGAGACGCTTCTACCAGGGACCAATCTTTTCCTTGGACAATAAGGAACAGAGTGGTGCATGGTTTTTTCGATTTACAGAATTTCATCCAATGGAAACACACATTTGAAGCGATGAAAAAATCGCTGAAAAAAAAATTGAAAAAGACAAAATTTTGAATAAAAATTCGCCATTTTTGAAACAGTGAAGGGAATCTAAAAATTCTAACGCTGTTGCGAAGGTAATGTGGTATTGTAATGAGAAAAAAATATAACCGATGTCTGCGTTATGAAAAGTATGATTATTCGAGAGGATGAAAGTAGCCAATCGTACAAAATTGAAAATAACCCGAGTGGATGTTATAATCTAGTTTTTCCTCATCTAAAATGTTATAAATCGAGTATACAATGTTCTTTATGCTACGTCTAATACGAATGAATAGCATAAATTTATAAAATCGTTCTCATCATAACTTTTTTCCATGAAAAATATGATACACTCTTCGGTGCTTCCAAGATTATACCCTTTCGCCATTCATAAATCGAGAAATATCATTTGGATTCTCAAAATAAATTTTTTCACGCGAATATAACAAGAAAATACATTATTCCTTAGAAAAAAATGACAAAAAATCGATCAAATCTATTTTTTCAAATTTCGTTATTATAAATAACATTGCTAAGTAATAAAAAATTAAAAACGTCGAATCAAGTATTTTTCCGAGAATAAAAAACATGCACTTCCTGCGAAAAAAAAAAAATTGCGTTAACGGTAAGCCCGGGGTACATTGTTACCCCATGCGATCTTCAGATGCTTACCGTTCAGCGGCCAGCGATCGAGGGACCAGGCCCTTCACTCTGAGGGCACCCTAGACATCCAAACTACATAACCTCATACTTCGTAACGTCCTGGCACGTCGACTTCGTACCGAAAATACCGATCGAAAATCCGTTGGGGTAACTCGTTACCCCAAATTACAGTTTCACGGGTTAATACCGTCAGCCCGGACAATTGGTTTTCTTGCCGGCACGAAGGGGTGTAACTCGCGTGACGGCAGCGCCATTGCTGCTTGTGTATAATCGACGGTTCGTGTGTTTCATCGACGTTGCCACGAACACGATGAAATATTTCAGTCGTAGCTTCCCCGAGGGACATTGAAAGCACGAAGCAGGCAGGCTAACGTTGCAGCCTGGTTGGGGATGATTTTAATCGTTAAGGGCGGGGTAAGGTATTACATTTTTTTTTCCATTTTTTTCAACTGAATGCATAATATCTCAAGAATATTGTGTCAAAATTTCAAGTCGATTTGAGCAAAATTGACGACTTTATGAGTATTTGAGTGTCCGTTGCTCGCGGGCCGAGTGCGACGAGTGACGCAAAACATCAAAGCGTTTTCCTGAAACTTGACTTTTTCAAAGTCCGTGTTCACCGCCATTTCAAAACTACTCGACCGATTCATTTCAAACTTTGCACGCATTTTCTACATATAAAATACCTCCCTCCAACGTTTGGTTAAATTTTTTTTTTTCGACATTAAGGGTGTTTCCCACCCACAAAATGGCGTAATTTTTCGTGGAAAATAACAGTTCACACTTTAGATGGCCGCCAAAAATGTTTAAATGAAACAAAAAAATTATCAGAGAACGTTGGGGGGAAGATTCGATCATAATTCAACTAAATTTTCATGGTTTTTCATTTTCAGATAATTTCCGGCCGAGTTATAGCGAACACCGCAAATTGTTTTTTTTTTCCCAAGACGTTCTGGGGTAAGCTCTGTTACCGGTTTACGCTTCAATATTTCTGCATGACTAAATTACACAAAATTGTCAAAAGTATGATCAATAATGTACGAAAGGTTCGAGTAAGATTGCTCGATCCATATTTGAGAAAAAAAATTGCAAAAAAGAGTTTTTTTTCACGCTGAAACCCTAACCCCCCCTTAATTCTCCGCGACCGACGAAAATGTGGTTGTTTACTGAAGACCTCGGGAAATATAAAAAAAAGGAAAATTAAGATTATAACCGCCACATGTTTCCGCATCGTAGAGGTTGAGCCCCTGGCGCGTTGACCGCAGGATGAAGGTCGTGTTATTACCGCAGCACGAAGACCTTCGCTCCCTCGAAAACCTTAAGGGCCGGGTAAGGTATTACATTTTTTTTGCATTTCAAAAAAAATTTTTCAACCGAATGCATAATATCTCAAGAATAATGTGTCGAAATTTCAAGTCGATTGGAACAAAATTGACGACGGTTATGATTATTCGAGTGTTCATGAAACTTGACACTTTTCAAGTCCGTGTTCACGATAACGCAAAATCTACTGCGACCAATATTTTTAAAATTTCGCACACTACTTTTTTCACATAATTCACCAGGTATTGTCGAGAGCTTTTTTTGAAAATAATTATCAATTTCACAGCAAGAAATTAGCTGATTTTTATAGCGAAAATCGGTTTCTTTACTTCCAAGTGCTACGAAAAAATCAAAAAAGAAAAAAAAAACCCTCGTGATTCCCTCGAGAAACATATCCTTTAACGAATGCATTTTGATTGTTTTTGTTTCAGATGATTCTTTTTTGAGTTATGATGAACACCGCAAAGCAACTTTTTTTTCCAGGCGCCTCCGAAGATTCACTGTCACCCGCTTAATTTTCAATATTTTTTAATGAAAATTCCGAAAAATATCGTTCGAATGTTGTATCATTATATGAAAATTATGATTGAATGAATTTACACTATTTGTATAGCCAGAAAAAAATCTTGAAAACATGTTTTTTTTTCACCGAATTAACTTTACGTCGCCCTTAAGGCAGATTACTGCTGTCAAAAGCCCAAAAAATCTTTTTTTTTTTTTTTTTTTTTTTTTTCATTGCTTGAATCCATTCCTAATGTATCTGAAAATATGTATCCGAAGTTATAGAGGCTAATTAAGAATATTTTCAAATATGCAGCACTAAACGGAGTAGCTTATTATCAATTGTACGGTGGGATTATGTATATAGTCAGTTATATTTTTCGTACTGTTATTTATTTATTTTTCCGCGTTAACTCATTGACAAAAAAAAAATTACAATAACGATAATTTATTGTTTATCGATTATTTCCGTTGAGTACAACATTGGAGAGCAGCCGTTGATGACAACGAACTGTGCTGCTGGATCATTCATCCTGGGAATAGAACTTGGATTGACCCACGAACTTCACTGGGTTCCTGAATACAATAAAACAATGATAGGACTTGAAAAAAACTGCAAGTTTAAACTTGAAAATCGCTTCCTCATAATTAAAGACAAGCTGCGAGTCCAGGGATGGGCAAAATGTATTTTAAAAAAAAATTCTAAGTGATTTCTCACTCGTTATTCATTTTGATTTTAAATACCAAGTGATTTTTCGATTGTCATTCGATTCGATTTAAAATCACAAGTGATTTTTCACTTGTTCGAAAACATCGTATAAAAAAATTATACATTTTTTTTTAAACATTATTTCCGAGTAGAAATAAATTCGTTATTTGAACTTGAATAAAATAACGAGTGGAAATAAATTCGTTACTTGAACGCGAAAGAAATAACGAGTGGAAAATCACTTGGTATTTAAAATCGAAACAAATAACGAGTGAAAAATCACTTGGTATTTAAAATCGAAACAAATGACAAGTAAAAAATCACTTGTTATTTAAAATCGAAACGAATAACAAGTGAAAAATCACGTGATTTGAAATCAAAACAAATGATAAGTGAAAAAATACTTGTTATTTAAAATCGGAATAAATAACGAGTGAGAAATCACTTGGTATTTAAATAGTGCATTTAAATACTTGAATTGTAATTAATATAAATACTAGATTCAATATTATAATACTAATACTAGTATTTAAATTAATTTAAATACTAGAATTGTAATTAGTAAACGAAGATTTTCTCATGAGGAAGCAAGAATAAGGGCGCTATGAGGAAGCATTTATCTTTTGGATTACTCATAGAGAAATCTTCGTTCACCACTTACAATTAAGAGGAAGCAAATGGCAAGATTCAATGTCCTATTTTTTCACACTTTTTGCTTATTATCAACGATAAATAATTATTTTACAACAAAATGCTTCATATAAAAAAGATAGAGAATTCAATTTTCTATAAATTTTATCCTTGCTATTTTTAGCGACAAACGCAAAATACGCTTGCAAATCGACAAAACGAAAAATCCAAAATTAAAAGTATCCGCCGACGCAAATTTTGGTCTAAAAACGTATATTCATATTATACTCCAACATTGGAACCTCACTGCGTCAAAAAATACCATAGTCTATTGAATTTTTTTTAAAATGCTAATTTTTTCGGGTCATATAGCGTGAAAAAAAAAACTGTTCAATTACCGTGTTTGGGGGTTGGTAATGAGTGCAGTCATCAACGGTAATGAGTCATCGCTGGTGACGATGACGACGGCAAAGGGACGATCAATTCTGAATTCGGACCCTTTCTTCGCTCTAGGAGCACGCTTATTACGGCATCCTGAATCACGAAATATATTTTCTTCTCCACTCCGTACGATGATATATATAAATAATATATATATATTAGACTGGTTCTTATCAAGGGTCATTATCCAATAAAAATACAAACGCAAATCTCTGATCTTTTGTGTTTGGTTCTTATGATAAAAATTGTCGGAGTAATTTTTTTTTTTTTGGTTCGTTACTTTGTCGTATGAGTTGCACTTGAGTGTCTGTCATTCTTTGAGTCCCAAATTCCCATACGACGACCCCAGCAAAGTGAAAACGAAATTTTTATCGTAATTTGAATGATTTTCAATTTTCAAGCCGCCATATTAGTTCAGCTATTTTGTTTTTGGTGATGAACAATTTTTTTTGAAAAGTACGCATCTTTCTGGTGAAGAAAGCATATTGGGCAAATTTGTCTTCTGTTGATATTTTAGCTACAATAAATTAATCCGATAACCATGGCATGCTGTTAAATGACAAAAAATATAAAATTACTCAGGCTTGGGTTAATATTGAGATAGGGAGAGGGTCCCTCGCGAATATTTTTTAAAAAATTATTTGGAAACTATGTGGGGGGCGTTTCTATTCATATTCAAAAATGACCCTTGCTAGGAACCATATTTCGATATAAATCGATCATTATGTAGCAAATTCTTCGATCACTCACCCCTTGAATCTGGCAGTGGGAATTGACTTGTCGTACGTGAGGTCCCGAAACCCCATTCCGACAGTGCCAGTGTCACCTCCTGAATGGTGTTACCCAATGAAATCTCATCCTCCATTTCTGAATCGTCCTGATATTGAGTCTATACGTACAAAACGTTAATATCGAGAGCTTATCAAGCGGTAAAAATACGATAACAGTCAAATTGAGATTTCAGAAGCCTCCTTGAAAGTTGAATTAATGTAAAAAAATTGCGTAAAGCGACTGGAGCACATGAAAAGAAGAAACAAATTGACTGAAAAAAAAGCTACTAATAAAATCGGGAAAATTACGGATTACCGATTAACGACCCCGCGATATAAAAAATACCAAAATTATTTTTTTCGTATTCAGAATTTGGGGAAATTTTGAAAACTAAAATGGCGCGTGCATTTTTCGAGAAAAAAAATACCATTTTTGCTCATTTCGCCCTGAAACGAACGTTCAACTTGCTAAATGAAATCTAAGGTAATTTTTTTCTGAAAGGCCATAAAAAGACGCACATTTTCGTTTTTTAAAAATGTAAACACGTCAAATCCTGCCAAATATTCAGCCATTTGAATGAAAAAAAAAAAAAGTTAATTAACGATAAAACCGTCAGAAAAATTTTGGAAAAATCGCTACTCGGTGAATATATTGCAATAAAATAACTCAATTTTTTTTAATTAATTGTGGACATTTTTCTTTTTCAGTTGCTGAAGTCACGTGAAATCGCTCATATAGATTCACAAGTTTGTTCGAAATTGTTGAGCAAAATATTCTTGAAAAATCCGAATAATCATAAAGGATTATTAATTGTGAAAAAAAAAAGATCAGACGGAAAATCAAAAAATGATCTTGCTCTGAACTTACCGGTCCTATGACAATGTTGCGTTTGTCTATAGTGCTTACAGTGAATTTCGGCACATATACGTCGAGGAAGTTGATCGAGGAATATCCATCAAAGTCGTCATCCAAATAACGATTGAAGATGTCTTCGGCGGTGATGGTATGGATATTTTTTTTCAACAGATCAAAATCATCCACGCTATCGGGTAAAATGAAGTATGCGATCATTCTAGTGGAGCCGCGTATCTGAAAGTGAAAAAAGTAGGCCTTATCAACGGGACTGAGTCACCTGAGACTTTTGAAAAATCGATGGTTTGAAGAAAAAAAAAAACAAATTTCGAATCTCCATGCTGTTTTTTTACCCACGTAACAAATTTTAGACCGCGATCTTCAAAAATTAAAAAGTTATGAACGTTTGAAAAATTATTCCATATTCAAAACTGTACCCAAGTGCTCATAACTTGTTTATTTTTCAAGATTGTGATCTCAAATTTCATACGTCGATGGAAATCAGTATGGACGTTCGGAGAAAGTTATTATTATTATTATTATTATTATTATTATTATTATTATTATTATTATTATTATTATTATTATTATTATTATTTTCAATTAAAAACATGATATCGCGATGCTAGGCGCTGGCCGATCGCGAATGCACGTATTCATTCGCATCGGCATGAAATATCTCGATGACGTCACAATGACACCGGTCAGGTTGGGGTTAAAATCTAGAACGAGCAACGTCCGGATAGGAAAAAATCTCGAACGCCCGCGGTGTAAAATGACATTGCAGCGAATGGACAATATTACGAATGGTTACTATTCGCCGCGATTTTCAACGTTTTCCCGACTTTCGAGCTTTCCCCACGCTTTAATTATCGAGGTTCGATGCATGACGTCGGGAACTTTCTTGTAGGAAATTCAATTGTCTACAACATTGTTTATGTGAACTTTTGGTCTATACAGCGTTGTTTGTCCAGCATTCGGACGGAAAGATAAAAACAATGAGGAAATGCGTTTTTACCTGCCTTCCAAACACTGGATAAACAACGCTATACAGACCAAAAATTTACATGAACAATATTGCAGAGAATTGAATTTGCTATAAAGAAGTCTTCGACGTCATACATCTAACTTTCATAATTAATGCGCGGGGAAAGCTCGAAAGTGAGAAAATCTTGAAAACATTTCAACAGCTTGAAATACACAGGAAAAGTTAAACGCATTTCCTGACTTTCCAGCTTTGCCATGCGTAAATTATCAAAGTTAGATAAATTCCGTTATTGACTTTTTTTATAGGAAATTCAATTATCTACAACATTGCTTATGTTAACTTTTCGTCTATATACCGTTGTTTAACGAGGGTTTGGACGGTAAGGTGAAAATAGTATCCCCTGAAACCAATTTTCGAGGAATACCTATTTTTCACGCTCCTAAAGAGATTTCCGGCCTTAACTATAATTCCATATAGAGAAATTCTAGAGTGGCTTGAAATTCGAAGGTAGCGACTTTGCAAATTTTTTAACTTTTTCCCTGTCAATAATTAATACATACCATGCGAAGTCCGATGTATGCCGATTTCACCTGCGGAAGTAAACCGCTATAGACGAAGATTTGGGTGTACATGGTCGGTACATAGATGGAATCGCCTCCGATCCGATGGAATGGCAGTTCAGTGGTTTCAGCCTGGATGAATGCGTATTGGAATCTCGCATTGAAATTCACGATGCTGGCATACAACGGAAAACCGTCATCGGACAAGGTATCTGGTTATAGAAGAAAACAAAAATAATTGTAAGCCCGAATCCGATCGGGCGGTACGGTTCCCGACGTTCGAGCTTTCCCACGCGTCAGTCATTGAAGTTGGATGTATGCCGTCGCTGACTTTTCTTAAGCAAATTCAATTCTCTACAACATTGTTTATGTGAACTTTTAGTCTATATAACTTTGTTTATCGAGCGTTTGAATGGGAAGGTAAAAACAATAACATCAATGCATTTTCACCTTTTCGTCCAAACGCTGCATAAACAACGCTATATAGACCAAAAGTTGACATGGACAATGTTATGGAGAATTGAAAATCCTATGAAAAAGACATTGACGGCATACATCTAACTGTGGCAATTTAGCCGTGGGAAAGCTGGGAAGTGAGAAAAGGTTTTTAACTTTTCCTGACTTTCGAGCTGTTGAAACGTTTTGAACATTTTTTGATTTTCGAGCTTTCCCCACGCGTTAATTATTTGAGTTAGATGTATACCGTTCGGGACTTTTTTATAGAAAATCCAGTTCTCTGCAACATTGTTTATTTGAACTTTTGGTCTACATAGCGTTGTTTATCCAGCGTTTAGACGGGAAGGTAAAAATTCATTGATTTTCTGTTTTTTTACCTTCCCGTCGTCCTACTCTTGCTACGTCTGACCCCGGTCAGCTCTGATCGCGTATAAGATAATTGAAAATCATGCTTACTCAAAAATCGGTCCACTTCACGAATTGCATCAGTGTCGTTACGGGGGTGACCAAGGTTTGACATAGATTTGTACCAATCAAGAATTGCGGTCTTCAATCTTGCCAAATCAGGATTGCTTTTCAAGATCATATTGACCTTGAATCTCATTTCTGGCATCATTCCCTTATCATGCAAAAATCTCCCGATCTTTACGTCCAGCCCGGTATCCTTGTATTATCGTGTGAAAAATCATCAGATGGTGATCGAAGTTATAATTATCTCCCGACATCGTTCCTCACTGTTCCAAGGTTAATACAAACCCAATTACTCACCTCGAACTTTTCTAAGAGACAATCGACTTCTTCCTTGGCGTATAATGAAAACTTCGCAAAGCCAAGGAAATGTCGCTTCTTGTCGTTGTGAGCATCTATTTTCATTAACGTTCGTATCGCCATAAGAGTCGCGCCAACCGTTGGCGACCAGATGACGTTGTCGGAATGAGTTTCCGACGTAGCAAGCTTGGAATAACATGACCAATGATGTATTTGTAAATTAAGGGGATATATATTTAACGGGTTGGGTTCGAAATTCGGAACGAGCAATGTTCGAAAAAGCCAAAATTCATACATGGCCCGACGATCGAGCTTTCCCACTCGTAAACTATCAGTGTTAGATAAATGCCGTCGGGAACTTTTTTTGTAGAAAATTCAATTCTATAAAATATTGGTCCTTCAAACTTTTGGTCTATATAGCGATGTTCATCCAGCATTTGGACGGGAAGGTGAAAATGCATTTTCGTATTGTTTTTTACCTTCCCGTCCAAACGCTGGATAAACAACGCCATGTAGACTAAAAGTTCACATGAACAATTTTGTAGAGAATCAAATGTCCTACAAAAAAGTCCTCGACGGCATAAATCTAACATTGATAGTTTACGCGTGGGAAAGCTCGAAAGTCGGGCAATGTAGCAATGTAGCCGGCCGCGACACCACATTGTCCTACTTTCGAGCTTTCCCACACGTGAACTATCGATGTTAGATTTATGCTGTCGCGGATTTTTTCGTAGGAAATTTAATTCTTTACAACATTGTTCATGTAAACTTTTGGTCTATATAGCGTTGTTCAGCCAGCATTTGGACAGGAAGATAAAAATATATTAAAGAAAATTATGTATTTTTATCTTCCTGTCCGAACGCTGGCAGAAAAACGCTATATAGACCAAAAGTTTACATAAACAATGTTGTAGAGAATTGAATTTCCTGTAGAGAATTGAATTTCCTCCGACGGCGGACGAGGTACGCCAGCTACACCGATATATATATATATATATATATATATATATATATACGTATTTCGAGTTTTGAGCGTTCTGAGCATTATCGTTCCAAATCAATGATAAATAAATAAATAATAATAATAATAGATTTTTTGTGATATTAATAAATATTTAGTTACGTTTCGCAAGAAGGTTTTAGTCGGACAATCGTTACGGTACCTTAAGAAACTTGTAGTAGTAATAATGGTGGATGTCTTTATTCCTATCCTTGTTTGGGGAATCGCAGGAGCCGTACTCGCGTAAAACGGGCGTACACATCACGGAACACGCCATCGCGGCAATCAGCAAAACTTTTGACAAACAGATACATTTTCGATATACATAACGCAATTGACAAATTAGTTTTGCTCGTGACAATTGAATTAAGGGTCATTCCTTTGAAACCCGGACACACTTGTGAACCTCATAGTGCTCGTTCGTCTTGTAACTTTGATATTCACTTCCATACACGTCAAGCAGAAGACACTCGATTTTTTTTTCCGATCTTTCAAACGACGTTTATGTCTCCGGTCTTGTCGCCGGATCGATCTTTTGGCCTTTTTTGTTTTTTCAAATGTTAACTTATAAACGATCTTTTTCAGCATATCAAAGTCGAAACAATAAATTCCGGACAGAATAGTTTTTGTTGTCAAAAATTCTCAGCTTCTCAATGATAATATTGTCGATCCAATTCGTCTTCGGGAAAGCACGGAAAAATGCGAAATAAAAAGAAATTATTGAAAGGTCCTTTTTCGCGATTTTTTTTTTTTGTGAAATTGAATTCGATACGGGAAATTTGGCAAGTGGTTTTAAATTATTACGGAGAGGGCAAGGTTATAAATTTTATCCGGGAAATTTTATTTAGGGCAAACTTTTAATTTTCAATATTTTGGAATGGAAATTTTGGATAATATTTTTTAAATGGTGTATAACTGAATGAAAATTTATTCAGTAAATTTACACTATTAGTACCGCCAGAAAAATATCTCAAAAACATGCTTCTTTTTCGCCGAATTAACCTTACCCTGCAGTTAAAGAACCACTTGCTATCCGTTCAAAATTATTCGAATATTACATTTCCATTAAAAACAATGACTCAAAAAAATTACAAAGTAAAACGGAATAATTATATGATAACTCACACAAGTGCATCCTGCCGGTTGTAATGTGACAACGTGTGTCGTCGTGAAATCGCAGAAAAAAAAAATCAAATCAATTGTCGCAATAGCAGCTACTGTGTGTTGGAAAATTTCAGCGTAGAATGTTTTGCGATGGAAGCGCGACGGCTCTTTTTTATACACTCGGTCAAACGGGCCGGTCTCGCCACGTCTTTCCGACTGACAATAAAACGTAGCGTAGCAACGAAACGGAATCCACGAGTCCACGTGTACCTGATTTTCAACCGAACAATTTTCCTCGCACGACGATCACGTTATTTTCACGTGATACACGAGTGAATCTTCGACACTCGAAACAATCGAAACAAAAAACGAGCATATGCATACCAAATTCAATCCTTTTCACACGCTATCTCAGTGCTCCGTGATTGAAATATTATTTGAAAAATATCAATGGATACGAAAAATCATGACCTTTGTAACGGTGGTTCGAAAAAGTCTCCAACTTCATTTGTCGTGAAGTTATCGATGTTCAGAGACAGAAGTTATTTCTGCAAGCATCCCTCGCTCGTGTCCGAATAATATCCGACGGTAGCGTAGATATATGCCGTCAGTGACTTCTTTCCATAGGAAATTCAATTATCTGCAACATTGTTTATGTGAACTTTTGGTCTATATAGCGTTGTTTAACCAGCGTTTTGACGGGAAGGTGAAAACGCATCGATTTTCTTAACGTTTTATTTTTTTCTGTCCAAAGCTAAACAACGCTATATAGACCAAAAGTTCACATGAACAATGTTGTAGAGAATCAAATTTCCTACAAAAACGTCATCGACGGCATATATCTAACTTTGATAATCAACGCGTGGGAAAGCTCGAAAGTAAGGAAATGTTTTCAACTTTTCCCGACTTCGAGCTGTTGAAATGTTTCCACCGATTTCCCGACTTTCGAGCTTTCCCACGCGTTCATTATCAAAGTAAGATATATGGCGTCGCGAACTTTTTTATGGGGAATTCAATTCTCTACAACATTGTTCATGTGAACTTTTGGTCTATGTAGCGTTGTTTATCGAGCGTTTGGACGGGAAGGTAGAAACAAGAAAATCAATGCATTTTTATCTTCCCGTCCAAACGCTGGATAAACAACGCTACATAGACCAAAAGTTCGCATGAAAAAAGTTGTAGAGGATTGAATTCCCCATAAAAAAGTCCCTGACGGCATATGTCTAACTTTGATAATGACAGCCTGGGAAAGCTCGAAAGTCAGGAAATATTGCAAACCGCGCCGACTGGTAGACGTTCGGCATATTGTACGTTCGCTAACAATCTCATTCGGGATTTTTACCGTTCGGGACATTTTCATTCGAAGCATTTCGCGTTCGGGATTTTGCCCGTTCTGGATTTCGACCCCAGCTCGTCTAGTTGACGGCGGGCCAAGGTTTATTAGGTGAAAAAGAAGCATGGATTTCAAGATTCTTGATTCTGACGATACAAATAGTGTAAATTCATTTAATCTAGTTTCCATATAATGATACAATATTTCAACAATATTTTCCTAAATTATCATTCCCAAAATATTGAAAATTGAGCGGGTGACAATTAATCTCCGGAGGCGCTCGAAAGAAAGTTGCTTCGCGGTGATTATCATAACTCGCAAAGAAATCATCTGAAACATGAACAATCTAAATGCATTCGTTAAAGGAAATGTTTCTTGAGGTAATCACGAGGGGGCTTTTTTTTCTTTTTCATTTTAGATTTTTTCGTAGCACTTGGTAGCGAAAAAACAGATTTTGGCTATAAAAATCAGCTTATTTCTTGCTGTTAAATTAATAATTATTAGAAAAAAAAGCTCTCGACAATACTTGGTGAATTATGTGAAAAAGAAGTGTGCAAAATTTCAAAACGATTGGTCCAATAGATTTTGCGTTATCGTGAGCACGGACTGAAAAAATTTGAAGTTTCAGGAAAATGCTGCTTTGCTCCAATCGACTCAAGAATTCGACACAATGTTTTTGAGATATTATGCATTCGGTTAAAAAAAAAAATAAAAAGAAAATGCAAAAAAAATTTCAATACCTTACCCCGCCCTTAATTTACAATCTATGAAACTCACAGCTAAGCTGTGGTGCAAACGAAAACGTTCGAAGTTCGCTAAAAGGCATCGAATTTTAAAGCAATTAAATTTTTGTTAACATTTCTTCTCCGTCGATGGCAATGTGCGAGGAATTCTAGTTTGCATCCTTGAAATATTATCAGCAGTTTCGCGGCTGCGCGCAACGCAGTTGAGGCTTGCGATGGCGACACGAAGACGACCGAGCTTCGTTGCAGACGGATGATGTCATGTTAGTCACCTGTCCTTGTAACTTTACGATCTCTTATCAGTGGCACAGCGTTGCTCGTCTATAGAAAAAAAAAATGAAAACGTTTCTTTTCGCGTTCCGAATGTTTTGCATTTTTCTTATTTCCACTGAGTTGAAAATTTATAATTGAACAACGTACTGTAAAATAGCGAATCTTCATCATGGTAACCCATGTAGATCCCATGGGCCATGACCAAACGTCTAAACCAAAACGCCGACGACGAAACGCCAATAAACACAAACAAACATTGATATATATATTAGGGTGGTCCTTATTTGGGGTCAAACATTTTTTTGACCATCCCATGGGCTTGAATGTCTCGAAAAAAATAAATTTTGAAGTAGTCGAAGGCCCAGCCTCGTAGGCCAATTCTAAGTACTTCCCCAAAGCCCTCGAATTTCGCCATTTGATTAAAATAGGATTTTTGACACCTGATAGTTTATATTTTTTTCCTTCCGCAGTATTGCACCGAAAAATCCGCAACTCTGCACATTTTTCACTTACGGTAGTAGGTCTTCGATTCCAATTTCAAACATTTTCCAGTGATTGAATTCGGCGGGGAATTGGCAAGTTAAGATAGCTTGTTTCTTAAAAGCTTCGATAAATTTCATAATAACTCGGAAACTATGTGAGATACAACGATAATGCAAATAACCTTTTTTGTAGAAACTTGATTTCTCTACAAAAAAGATTTCATAAGATCTTTTCCGTTTCCCAAAGTTTTTGAAATATATGGAAATCGATTGAATAAATTCACACTATTAGTATCGCCAGAAAAAAAAATCTTAAAAACACGCTTTTTTTAATCGAATTAACCTTACTCCCCCCTTTAGGGTGCAAAAGCGGAAGCAAAATGGAAAAAAAATTGTTTCCAACCTCACGTCTCTGTGGCGAGGGGATCGAGACAAGGACGTGAATGGCGGGCTTTGCGGAGGGACTGGTGAACGACGACAGGAGCTGGTCGAGTCGTTAGACCGTTAGAACGACGGGTCATTAGACGAGTTAATGCGTTGTATGAATTTTGATCACCATCCGTGCGTCGACGTTGGCTGCTGCTGGTCCTCAACTCTCATGCTGTGTGACGTTGCGTCAACGAGTAAACGAGGGAGGGTTTGCACCCTCCTCCCCCCCCCCCACAACCTGGACGACAATGGCCCATTCGTCGGGGCAATAAAATCGCGTCTTCGTAACAAAGCTTAGTCACGATCAATGATTATTATCCTCTTTGGGCTGTAAAACTTTGCGAACGATCTCGAATTGATAGCACGGAAATGTAAATTCCGCAGCAAACGAGACGTTTCCATATATACAAATATATATGGGTCGTCTGTGTTTTACGAGATTTCGCATTATTTTATCGTTCGACAAATCGTTAATGGGTAACAAATTTATGTTTGTTTATTCATTCAATCGGATACGCACGTGAAAATCGAACGAACAATAACGATCGTTAAACGACGGAGATTTATCCGGATTTATTGGAGAATTATTCGCAGTAGTACGAGTCGACGATAGTCAGACGGGGAAACCCGACGGGGTTGCCCGACTTTAGAGCTTTCCCACGCGTAAACTATAAATGTTAGATGTATGCCGTCGGGGACTTTTTTGTAGGAAATTTGATTGTCTGCAACATTGTTCATGTGAACTTTTGGTCTATATAGCGTTGTTCGGCCAGCGTGTGGACGGGAAGCTAAAAATGTATTGATGAAAATCAAAAATACATTTCTATCTTCCTGTCCAAACGCTGGCTGAACAACGCTATATAGACCAAAAACTTACATAGGCAATGTTGTAGAGAATTAAATTTCCTACAAAAAAGTCCCGGACGGCACATATCCAACATTGATAGTTGACGCGTGGGAAAGCTCGAAAATCGGGCAATATAGTATCGCGGCCGCCGAACGAGGCTCGCAACTAAACCTACGCATTGCCCAACTTTCGAGCTTTCCCACGCCTGAACTATCAATGTTAGATATATGCCGTCGCAGACTTTTTTGTAGGAAATTTAATTCTCTACAACATTGTTCGGGTACACTTTTGGTCTATATATCGTTGTTCGGCCAGCGTTTGGACAGGAAGATAAAAAAGTATTGACGAAAATCAAAAATGCATTTCTATCTTCCTGTCCAAATGCTGGCTGAACAACGATATATAGACCAAAAGTGTACATGTCTAATGTTGTAGAGAATTGAATTTCCTCCAAAAAAGTCCGTGACAGCAACTACCCAACATTGATACTTTACCCGTGGAAAAGCTCGAAAGTCGAGCAATGTAGTCTCGCGGCTTTGCCTCATACCTTATCAAAAGTCTTTTCATCAATTCCCATCACAATTCCAAATTTTCGAACGAAAATCGTTAAACGCTCGTACTTCGGTCTGTCATTCGAATCGAATTTCGTGGGCGCGTCGGGCACATCGACCGTACAGTCGGCGAAACACGAAACTCGATGTGTTGACCGATAGGTGCCATGACAACATTTGCTCCGGGTCATTTAATTCAATTGTCGTTGTGCCATCGTGTCTCAGCCCACTTGAGCTATTACAAATTTGATGCATCGTACGTTGAGTGCCGAGTGCATTTGCGTTGCATGGGCAATACACAGAACGAACGAGCGGAGGGAGTATCAAACGTGGCTCACACGTATTCGTCCCACGCACTTCGTGGTGCGGCTGGGGGGGGGGGAGGGGTCGTGTTACCACCGTGGAAAAGCTTCATCGTCGAGCCAGCGCAGAGTCCCACCGACAAGCGACTGTTCGAGCTTGCATGGCAAACGCATCATGCGAAAGCACCAAATTGCAGATACGAGCAAGGACAAGGGAAACACACACACACACATTCGGGCGGACTATCTGCATAGACAATTCCCTGGGCAATTACCGGATCGTTCAAAATAAATTTAACAAAATTCAATTTTCGACTAAATACAGGGGAAAACATTTTCGTGGATCGTTTCGATTGATTTCATACGATTTATCAGCATTTTTTTATATACAAACCAAAAAAAAATTCCACGCACAAATTTTCTTTTATTAATAACGAGGGAAAAAAGTTGTTGCGATAATTATTGAGAAAAAGGGTGAAAATTTATATTCGAAAAAAGTGTCACTGGGTTCGTTATTCATGTGAAAGAGAGACGAGGGCTTGATTGAAGAATCGATTAATACGATTTCTATCAAAGTTCTTGGTTTAGTACCGTCGTAATAATTGAAGGGAAGTTATGGGGATTTTCGTTTAGAAAATTGGAAACTTTTTTTTTTTCGTGACTTGATCGATACGAATTAAAGATCGAAGTGAAGTTTATTCATAAAAAAGAAAATGGCTGAAGGACTGAGGTCGATGGCTCATTGGCAATATAGGGCTATATTTAAGGACGTAAAAGAGAAGAAGAGAAAAAAAAATGAAATAAATAAATAACCAAATAAATAAATAAATGAATAAATAAATAAATAAATAAATAAATGTGAGCCCCGTATTGTCAATAAACAACAAAAACTACTACCACTAAAAAAAAATAAACAAAATAGAAAAAAAAAATAACAAAAATAAAAATTGTCCACCTTGACTTGACTTCTGGCTTTCATTGATAATTGATTCTGAAACTTCGTGTGCATAATACACGTTGATGCATACAACACAATAACACGTCCGTCGTTGCTTGTTGCGTATCAACGTGAACTTGTCGGGTTAAAGTGCAAATGTGCGTGCGTCTGTGTGTGTGTGTGTGCGTTGGTCGACGCGGTTTATACAAGTATATATATATATATATACATAACTATCGTGGTATTGAAGCAGCGACGAAGCGAGGCCGGATGATGATGAGGGATGAATATAGCGAGGAAAAGGATCGGTATAGAAGGAGATGCACGAGGCGTGCAAGTGCACGAATGGCCTTTGAATAATTCTGTGTACACCGGCCAAACACTACCCCCCCCCCCCCCGCCCATCCCCCTCCGCCACACACAACTCTCTCTCGCCCGGCGTGTGGGGATTAAGAGGGATGACAGTTTCAAAAGCGCTTTGCTCAACTTATCCCACCTTGATGAGAAGCGAAAGATAACTTTCTCTCGCTGTCCATTGACGAATATCCTCGAGTCTCAAACTCATGTCCATTATCCGCTCAACTCATGTATGTACACCTGTAATATCCTAAGTGGAAAAAAAAATTCAGTCCGACCTCGGAATAAGAGACCAAAGACCCCCAAAGCGAAGAGTTTATCTCGGAAATGGCATACCCCCACCAGGCATACCTCGCTACCTCTGTCTGTCTCTCACTCCTTTCCGCACGCGACCCTCTCAACAAGAGACTCGCGCGAACGACACCCAGCTTATTGTTAGTGCATTTACCTCGCCGATGCAAAAACGTTTTCGACTGCCCGACGTTGATGTACTATTGAATATTATTTTGTACTTCTGTTTCTTAATCATAAAATGACTTACTCCAATAAGCTTGTAGATTTTGTGTTAAATTCACACACGCACACACACACACATACCCATGAATGCATGCACACATCGATTTATACTACACGTTCGCTCTATTTTGCCCGAATAATCTGTCCCCGGGCTAGTCTCTTAATCGGAGGTCCGCGCACGAAATTCTTGAGCTCGGAGTTTTCGAGTCGGAGTGGGGGAAGCGCTCGAGTGAAAAACTGGGGAAGGTCTCTTATTGCCGAGTTTCTTATTTTGAGGTCGAACTTTTTCCCTTGACCAAGAAATTCTTGAGCTCGGAGTTCGAGTCGGAGTGGGGGAAGCGCTCGAGTGAGAAACTGGGGAAGGTCTCTTATTCCGAGGTCGGACTGTATGAACAATTTGCCAATATTTCATCGGCGATAAATTGCATGTTTCTCTCTATCAATTAGAAAAAACACAATTTTTCCACATGATGCAACGCTGAAAAAATTCAATCGATTTAAAAAAAATGTATACATATATATATATATATATATATATATTTATATATTTCTCGTTATTATTTTCGTCGGTTCGATGGTCCATTCGATTTTTCGTAAATCGCTGCTATGGACAGATAACGCGGATTCAAATATTTGTTCGAACTTCCGATTTGCCTGAAAAAATAATCCTTTCTGAATGCTGAAGCGCCGGATGAACGCAAATACGCGAAAGTTCAGAAGGAAATAAAAAACCACACCTCACGGTTTGGATATAAAAATCCTGGCTCGTGTGTCCAACGGACAAGGCAAATCCCAAATCCTCCATAAATATCGTGAAAACACTGCGCGCTTCATCGATGCATGCAGTCTGGATGTAAAAAAAAAAAACAAAGTAGAACCTTAGCATCATTAAATTTTTAGAAAAATCCATGCAGATCTTTCGTTTTTACGCAATTTAAAAAAAATTCAAAAATTTATTTTCGGTCCCTAGCTCCCACAATTTTAGAGATATAGAGCTCAAATTCAGTATATTGTTGAACGACTACAGGAAGATGCTTGTTACTGAATTTGAAAAAAATCCATGGAGTTCTTTTGTTTTAAGAAATTCTAAAAGGTGTAAAAAACAGTGTGCGCTATCCAGCTGGAGCAATTTTCTAGATATCGGACTAAAATTTGCCACGAAGTTGCACTATTATCAAGAGATGTTTCGGATTGAATTTGGGCAAAATCCATCGAGCCATTCATATTTTATGTCGTTTTGACAATTTTTCAAAAATCAACGTGAGTGCTCTAGCTTCCACAATTTTCGAGATTTCGGGTTAAAATTTGGTACAAAGTTGCACTACCATCGAAAGATGTTTGGTATCGAATATGAGCAAAATCCATCGTGACGTTCAGATTTTATGGGAATTATAATTTTTCAAATTTGACACGAATTGCCCCATATACATATGTACATTGATTTCGACTCATATTACACTCACACGGTGCTCTCAACGTCACAAAAGTAAAAAAAAACGGTGCAAAGTAGAAGCTTGCACATGGCTTCGTCATTTTACACATTTGCCTGAGCTTCCTCTATGAGGAAGCCAAAACTGATCGTACCATAGTTCCTCATAGAGGGAACTTTCCTCCTAGGCTGGATCCACGCAGAGACGGCTCTAAATTTGAGTTGCCCGGAGGGTGGGCGAGGGAGGGTGTTGAGAATGGCGAGAGAGGGGTTCGAAATCGACGATGGTAGGCGAAAGCGTTGGGAAGCTCGTGATGGACCGAAGGGGGGCACTCGGGAGAGGACGTGGCCAGAGCAGAAGCGATGGAATATCCAAGTGTCGATATCAAGTGAGACGTCGCGTTTGATCGTGCGTGCTAAAGCGAAAAGTTATCACGTAGTGCGCAGGGGAAAGAGGTAGCAGGGGATGGGAGGGGTTAGGGGAGGGGAGGGGGGTTAGAGAATACGGTTCCAACATCGCGCCCCGTCAAACGCACGGACCCCACGAAAAGCTCCGTTGAGCTACGAGCTAACTGCTCTCAATGGCCAAGCCAATGGTCTCTCTCTCTCTCTTTCTCTTTCTCTCTCTATCACGAAAAAAAAATGGCGAAAGAGTGAGATAGACAGAATTATAAAACTGACAGTCACAAACGTGGATGGTTGGCAGAGGGGTAACTTAAACACGACGAAAAGATCCGTCAAGCTAGAAGGAAGTTGAAGGAAGAGTGGTGACCTTGAAAAAATGAAGCGCTTCATTTTTTCGAATATTTCAAAAACTTTGGAAAATGGAAAAAATCTTATCGGATCTTTTTTGTAGGGAATTCAATTTTCTACAAAAAAGGTCATTTGCATTATCGTCGTATCTCACATGGTTTCCGAGTTATCACGAACTTTATCGAAGCTTTCAAGAAACAAGCTATCTCAACTTGCCGATTCCCCGCCGAATTAAATCACTGAAAAATGTTTGAAATTAGCATCGAAGACCTACTAGCGTAAGTAAAAAATGTGCGGAGTTTCGGATTTTTCGGTGCAATACTGCGGAAGGAAAAAAATATAAACTATCAGGTGCCAAAAATCCTATGTTAATCAAATGGCGAAATTCGAGGGCTTTGGGGAGGTACTTATAATTGGTCTACGAGGCTGGGCCTTCGGCTACTTTAAAATTTATTTTTTTCGAGACATTCAAGCCCATGGCAGGGCCAAAAAATTTTTTGACCCCAAATAAGGACCACCCTATATCTATATAGTGTCTATAACGTTCACAGTTTGCTGGAGCAGTGATGGTGGCGATAGCTCGGGGCGAGGGAAACGATTCTAATTCTATATTCAAATTCAATCAGGGGTAAAGGAAGCGGTAGAGTGGTGCGACTCGTGGTGCACCGTCGCAGACCGATACCCCCGGGAAGGACCTCGGGCCAGTGGTGCAACGTTGATCGTGGCTGGTGGCCGTACTGCTGCTGCTGGGGCTGCTGCTGCTAATGCCATTACCCTGGCTTCTGGTATTACCGCCATTCCCGAGACGTTTACGAGCGGGGGTTCGCAAGTGACCGGAAGTGAAAGATCTTCCAAAGCTCGGTCCAACGAGCGAGAGCGGACTTCTTGAGGTTAAGCGAGAAATATAATGATAATAGTGCATCGTTGAAGTCGGAAAGACATATTTGATGCTTTCAAGAATTGAACATACGTCCGTATGCCTTTTTCCAAGGTTTTTCCGTCGGAGTCCTTTTTTTGTTTTTTTTTTATTTTTTGCTTCCTCATAGAGGAAGCTATGTGACGGTGGAGAATGTTTCTTTTTTCCGGAGATCTTCGTGTCACCTTGTTGAGAATAGGCTAGAACGTCGAGAACACACATTTGGAGAGAATTCCAGGATGTGTGGGGGTTTTTGTGATATGACCTTGAAATGTTGAAACGCGTATAGCTCGAGAACGGTTTTAGCTACAGCCTCAAAATTTTGCAGGCGTGTGCAACTCTGTGATGTGTTCGTTGGATGTAATTTTCGTAATGATTCAAAATGCGGTTAGGATTTTACGTCATTTTTTGAATTCTCAAAAAAAGGACGTTATCACTGTAGCGTCGGCAAATTTTGAGATATTCGTCCGAATAGTTCTTCGCGAATAGATTTGTACTCAAGGTTTGTTGGTATTGCATTTTGGGCCGAATCCATCGAGAAGAAAGCCAAAGATTGAAACAAAAGGTTCTCTCATAGAGGAATCTTTGTTCACTGCCTACGATTCAAAGGAAGAAAAATTGCAAATTTCAACTTGCAGCTTCTTCGATCTTTGACTTCCTCATTAAGGAATCTTTCGTTCACTACCTACGATCCAGATGCAGGAAATAGCAAATTTCAACTTGCAGCTTGTTCAATCTTTGACTTCCTCATTGAGGAATCATTCGTTCACTACATACGATCCAGATGCAGCAAACTGCAAATTTCAACTTGCAGCTTCTTCGATCTTTGACTTGTTCATTGAGGAATCTTTCATTCACTACCTACGATCCAGATGCGGGAAATAGAAAATTTCAACTTGCAGCTTCTTCAATCTTTGACTTCCTCATTAAGGAATCTTTCGTTCACTACGTACGAACCCAATGCAGCAAATTGCAAATTTCAACTTGCAGCTTCTTCAATCCTTCACTTCCTCATTGAGGAATCTTCGGTCACTACCTACGATCCACATGCAACAAATTCCATATTTCAACTCATTTTTTTCTTCATTTATTCAATTTTTATTCAAAATTCAGTCCATATAAAAAAAATAGAAAAAAAAATGTTGATACGCGCTCCACCTGCGAGCACTCACTTGATACGAGAGTTTTGCGCCGACGGGCGTGTGGGTCACATTCCACCGGCTCTTTCGCGTTCGTGTTTCTCCGACGTATGCTGTTTTTTCGCTCAGTCCGACAATTTTCCAACGTTATCGGGTCAGAACCCACCCTTTGCCGCGATTCTTCTACTCTTTCATTTCTCGCAACCCTTTCGCCTCCTCCTCCTCCCCCCACCCACCCTTCCCGCCTTTTTCTCAATAACTGGTGAAAATCGTTCGCGTTTCCGTTCCCTCCCTTTTTTTATTTTTCTTTTCTTTTTATTTTTTTTTCTGGTTTTTTTTTTTGCGCACTATGCAGGATTTTTCTACTTTGTCCTTCGCCCACCGGACGACAGCAAAAGCAAAATGGCGGAGTGGGTGAGGATGGGGGAGGGAGGTTGGATTGGCCGAAGTTCCGTTGGTCTTCGGAACTGATGACAGATCGTCGTGGAAAGTGCACGTTTCACCCTGTACTTCGACTCCGACTCGGGGGGTGGGAAGGGGTTAATTATGGCCGGCACACACAGCCCCGAATCATCACCATTATACTCGAACGCGAACACAGACGCGATCACGAAACAAGACTAAAGTGAACATTTGTCGTTTCTATTTTTTTTCTTTCGTTTGTATATTTTTTTTTCTTCAAATTTTTTATTTTTTCGGAAGTTTTTTTATTTCGTTTATGTGTCGACAAATTGTCGACGTTTCTCTTTTTTTTCATCTTTCCTTACTATTTTTTATTTATTTTTTTCAAATTTATAATTTTTACTAAAATTTCCCAAAATCCCAAATTCTGTCGTCAAGAAAAAGAAATTATCGAAAATATACTTTTTTTTTAAATATTGAATTAGCCTTACTCGCCCCCTTAAAATAGTAACCGCGAAGAAAATTTGAGCGAAGCGACTTTGTTGTAAACGTGACACGAGATTCAAGCGTAAAATAATGTTCGAATCGCGACGAGGGTCCCGCCCTCGCTAACGGAATGGAAAAAGATGAAGACAGAGCGACGAGAGAGATAAGCTTCGTGAGCTGCAAGGGTTGGCCAGAGGGGGTGGGGCGAGGGGAGGGGGCGAGAGGAAACGCAGCGAAGAAAAATTGGAATGAAATAGTATTCGGTCGAGGGGGATGAAAATCTGAAAATCTGCGGTTCGTTAGGGTATGCAAAATTCCATACGAAATATCTCGCGGTCGGTTGTTTCACGGGCGCGAACTAACTTTCACGTTTTTTTTTCCCGGTGGCCCGTTAAAAAATGAGAGTACAAAAAAAAATATACATATATATATATAGATATTAATATAAATAAAAGAAACGAAATCCGAGTGCCCGCGGTCGCAAATAGATACTCCGTGGATTTCTCTATGTATATGAGGGTGGTCCTTAATGGGAATGTTGACGAATTTCGATAAGTGCACCCCTCAGATAGGGTTAAAATGAAAAAATAAAAATATGTGCGAAACTCCAGCACTGTGGTCCAATGAAAAGACGTGCCTGTAAGCTCGTTTTGTTTCCCCATTTGAATAACATGGGATTTTCCAGACTAATTCGGTAATTATTCTTTCGAGTTGTCCCTAAGCACGCGAAAAATTCTTTATTCACACGAATCTATTGTTGATGGGTATAACTACTCGTACATTTTTTTACAAGACATAAACACAAATGAATTTCAATTTGTGTTGCAAATCGTTTATCAGTCGTTATCCATCGTTCATCGGTTCGCCGTTATCGATAATACACAGGTGAGGTCTTGTAAAAAAATGTACGAGTAGTTATACCCATTGACAATAGATTTATGCTAATAAAGAATTTTTCGCGTGCTTAGGGACAACTCGAAAAAATAATTACCTAATTAGTCTGAAAATCCCATGTTATTCAAATGGGAAACAAAACGAGCTTACAGGCACGTCTTCTCATTGGACCACAGTGCTGGAATTTCGCACATATTTTTATTTATTTATGTCGAACCTATCTGGGGGGTGCACTTGCGGAAATTCATCAACACCCCCATCAAGGACCACCCTAATGCATATATACATATATTTTCCTTTTCTTTCGTTGAGCTCATTCCACGTCGAACGTCGAGAGAAACGAGACAGAGACAGAGAAGGTGAAGAGAAATACGAGAGTGAGAAATTCGATTCGATGCAAATCGTTTCTGGAAAAGCCCATGGTTCCGGGATTTAATGTCGAAAACAAACGAACGCCTCGAGGGAGCCACTGGTACTGGAATTGCTACGCTCGATTCTCGGCAATTTTTTTTTTTTTTAATAATTTTTTTTCAGTTAAAATTTTTTCTTCTTTCAATATTTTTATTGTTTATTCTTGTTTGTTTGTTTTCATTTCACCTTACTGCCGTGCCAGATAGTGCAAAATAGACCCGATTACATACGAATGACGAATACATAAGCATCGCGAACCAATCGACCGAAAGTCGGTCGACCGACGATGTTGACCGAGCACAAAGCATGGAAAAAAAGTGATAATAGAAAAAATAGAAAAAATTATAAAAAAATTGAGACTACCAACCTACAAACTGCAACGATAAAAATAGAAATGAATGGAAAATGACAAACTGTTTATAAAGTGTGATTAGCAACGAAAAGGATTCGACCTTTGTGAATTTTTGGTCCATTGGAAAATTATTTTCTCACCTCACAAAGTGAACAATTTGAAAAAAATAAAAAATCTGAAATATAAAATATACAAACAATTGACAGATTATATATAAAAGTGGGCATATGTTTCTTACATGCAAACTATACGAAATCTGCATAGTGTCCATATATGGAAATTGTATGTTATCTTTATTTATTTTTTTTTCGTAAAAAATAAATATAAATTAGATACGATTGTTTGTATCATTATTTTTCCACTTGGGACGACTAAATAAAAATATAATACAATAAAGTAAAATAAGATAAAATGAGACAATAAAGAAGGGGAGAGAGAGAGAGAGAGATTTTATTTTTTTATTATGCCATAGTCGTAACTTTAGGCAATAAAGAAAAATTCTAAAAAGATAACAATAATTAAAGAGTAATAAATAATCCCAAAATCACAATAATAATAAGACAAAGAATAAACTCAAGATGTAAAAACAGTAAAAATAAACGCAATAATAAGACTAAGAGTAAACTAAAATATAAAAATATAAAAACAGCGAAAAGACAACATAATATGAAAACGATAATTGAAAATAATAATAATAAGTCGATCGAAGGAAAAAAAAGAGAGAGAGAGAGAAAGATCGAAAACGTCGGAAAATCGAAACCTCTATCAATAACCAAACCCGTTTCCGGTGGCAATGGAAACGTCGAAGAACAGCCGAATCGAAAATGTCGAAACTCGGGGAAATTGAATTAAATTTCAATGTTAAATCGACGAAAATAACAATAATTCGATAAATAAAACCAGACACACACTACAGTTTGGTATTTCGGACGACAATACAACGAATGAAATTAACTTTTTGACAGTTGTCAACAAACGAAACTACAGACGAAGCAATCTCAAAACATTCATCGCCACAGCTTTCGAGCTTTCGTAACCTTACTTTTTTTTCTATTTGTCTCTTTTTTATTTTTTTATTTTTTTTTTTATCAACCTCGGAATTTATCCGGGAGTCTCGTGCGAAAACCGAGGTCTGCGGGTGACAAAGAGAGAGAGAGAAAGAGAAGGGTTAGGGTCGAAGGCGAAAGCCGAGGGTGTGGCAACGGGGGTGCGCCGCATGTACAAAGAGAAACAAAAAAAAAATTTAAAAAAAGGTGAAAAAGTCGTGGCAGGAGGTTGTGATGAGGATTGAACGTGGAACGCTTCCGGTTATTTTTTTTGCTCGCCATCGAGAACCCGGCTGAGGGAATGCATATATAGAATAGATGTATGCACATTCCAGAGTGGTCCTTGGCAAAGGTAATTTTTGAATAAAAATGTTGTGGCTTCCCCACATGGGTTCAAAATATTAAAAAAAAATAAAATTCAGTAAGCTCATCTCTAGGTATGTATCTCAATATTTACACACCCCTAGCAAATTTTATTTTTTTCAAATCAAATAACAAGGGATATGTTCATCGAGATTATTTATTATCGATAAAATATTAACGTAAGAAAAATTCTCACAATATGCTTTTTTCATCGGAAATATGCGTAATTGAAAAAAAATGTGTCAATCCACGAAAACTAAACGGCGGAACTAATATGGCGGCTTTATAATTGAAATTACGTTGAGGGTAGGTTTTTTCTTTTTACGCTCTCTGGCCATTGCGGCAACCTATAACGTGAATAAAAACCAAGTTTTCTGTATTTTTTTTCGATATACAGTTGAACAATAGGTCACAATAAATTCATTTCACTTTGCACCCCGAATTCCAACACTAATTCAAGAATATAGTCTGTCACGAAGAAAATGAGACGTCAGAATTGAAAGTCCGTCGAGTCGTATGGTCCAAAAGCTACTCCAAGTGAAACAATTTTGTGATAAATCTTACAGCGTTCAGATGCTTTATATAGCTATGAAAAAATTCGAAATCATGGCTGAGTATAGGTATATTATAAGTGTAAAATCAATTTCAAATTTGGATTGATCATGTCACGAAAAAAAATGTCCAGATTTTTAGGCGACTCAGCCCCCTTAATTTCAAAAAATCAAATTTTTCAGGAACATGTAAATATTGCGACAAATTGAGGGTGGAGGGGGGGGGCGGGACTCTGTCAACCTTTTTTTTCTTCTAATTATTCAAAACCTATGTGAGGAAGCGAGTCAAAATTCTAAATTAAAAATGACCCTTCTTAAGGACCACTCTAATAAATATATCTACATGTATACCTGAAAATAGTGAATGTGTATAAGCTGGCTCTCTGATCCGAGCATCGCAAGGCCAACGTTAATCCTCGCCCAGGTCAAATACGAGCTTTGGAATCCGGTGATCCACCCCTCTGCAAAAGTGCAGCAGCACGACCCCCCCCCCCTCCCCCAGCCGTAGGGCGGTGAAAGCGCACTGCCAACAGTCCCTACAAAGCACCTTCCAAATGTGGCTGGTAAAATTCAAAACGCTTTCGCCGTCACTTGTGCAGTGCGAACAGCCAGCGTCGTACACAAAGCGTGTTGAATAAGAGGAAACCGCGGGGTCGTGAGTGCGAGAGAGTTGGATAGGACGGGGCAAAAGTTGGCAGCCCAGGAACGGAGTAGAATGTGGAAAGGGAAGAGTGAGCAAGACCGTTGAAGAGGGTCGAAAGATGTGTCAAAGAAGAGAAGAGTGTACGAAACAGTGCAGGATAAAGTAAGAGTAAAAATCGAAATTCAAATTTCCCGCGTCCAGGCGGAATAAAAATGAGAATTCAAATATCCCGCGCGCGGTAAATTCAAATGTTCGCTAGGTGAGCTACTGAAAAAGTGCCAACTTTTGAGTCATTCAAGCGTATAAATGAAAACCAATGGGTTACTAAACATTGTTGGGACAAGATCGTCAAAATAATCTCTCACTTTAAGGGGTTAGGCCAGTCTAGAATTATCGAAAAATCGATTTTTTTCTAAATGGTTCCTTGAGACGTTAAAAATGATGCTCCAAAAGATTATAGCCGAGAAAAATAACTGAGTAATCGGTTTTCGAATTTCAGTACCGGGTCGCGTGGTCCGCAGCGTGCGGCTTTTGTGAGCTTCAAACGCGCTTGTCTCAAAACTGCATTTTTCAAGCTGGCCGGGAACATAACTCGGACAATTTTCAAATGATTCACTTGAAATTTTAAATGTATCTTTGAAAATACATTGTCTATGGAATTACGTAGGATATTTTTTCTATATTGCATAGTTCATTTGTTATTAACAATTTTCTGACGATTTTTCGGGCAAGTTTAACACTTCCTCTTTATAATCCAATTGTTATTTTCGTTTCAAATAATTTGTTTTTATAAACAAATTCGAGAATAATTTTTTTTTTTAATTTTATTTACTAAAAAAAAATCGCCAAATTTTCAATTTTTCCGATAAATCCGAAAAATCTCGTTGGGTCGTACTCACGAAATAGCTGTACCATTGAGAAAAAAATATGACAATATCGAGCACTGGGTCCAGCGGACCCGAACGAAAAAACACGTGCCACACAAATCAACGCCAATCGCCGCGCCCTCACGCCCCAACGGTTTTTTCGAAAACCAATGGAGACCGTTGTGGAACCTTCAAGCACCAACAGATGGCGCCACCCATTCAATTCCCAACTATATTTCGGGAGTTACATCGATTCAAAAAACTGCCTAGGGTCCGCTGGACCCAGTGTGACCCCATTACGGGTTAAATAGTCGTTGTTTCTAATTTTACGTCCTAAATCGACCTAAGGGCGACGTGATGATAAGATTTGTGGTACGGGGCCCAGGGGCTGACTCAATCCGACACTGAGTGGTGAATGTGGAAAGGTCAAAGTGGGCAAGATCGAGGAAGAGGGTGGAGAAAGCTGTGTCAAAGAAGAGAAGAGTATATACGAAGACCATAAGCATCAGCCGCATCAGCATCAGCATCACCAGTAGCAGCAGCAGCAGCAGCAGCCACCGCAGCGAAAGGGTTAGAAGAGGCGTGAGAGAAGCGAAAGAGACGCCATCCGAAGCTTTGCTCTGCTGTGCTTTGCTTTTACCAGCGGCGTTTGGGGAGGGAGGGGGGAGGGGGGAGGTTGGGCATAACTCGACGTGGGCTAGCCTTGCCACGTCTCGTTCTAATCTGCATTCGCTTTGACTTTTAAATTCTGCGGACGCGAGTGCGCGCGCGCGCGCGCGCAAGCGAGGCAGAGCGACACCCTAGCGCCACGGTAACGGATGACACGACAAGCCCTAAGCGCATCAGCAACCCCAGCGGCAATATCCACGCGGCCAACGAGGGACCCTAAAACGTTACGTGAAGGTGATCTGTGTGTGTGTGTGTGAGAGAGAGAGAGAGAGAGAGAGAGAGAGAGAGATAGCGATATTTTTTTTGCATTCTAGGACGAGTCCCCTAAAGCGCCGAGCATTCAAGAATTACATCGAGTGGATATAATGATTTTTGTCAGTACAGTACAATACAATTTTAATTTGTTTCGGTGGTGTTGAAGTAAATAAAGAGAATGTATTAGAGTTAAAGTAGTGCCCTCGATAAGAGAGTTCCTCGTCAGATTTTCATGAAACTTGGCACACTTATAGGTATTGATGAGAAAAAGGTTCAGTTAAATTTTTATGGCTTTCCGGAGCGCGAGAAAAAATATATCGACACTTTTATTTTCACAACGTTTAACATGGAGCCTTATGGATAATCACGCTCAATTTGATATAATACAAAAAGTCCTCGTCAGATTTTAATGAAAACACTTGAGCTGCAAGTTGAATATTCGGAGAACATTTTGGGCACTTGAAGGCAGAGGTCGGGAGACTGTGATGATAATAATGAGCAAATGGACATTGGGAAAATACAGTTTATATGAGGAGTTGGTCGTGATCCAGTAGACATGGCAACGTTGCACGTTTGTTTACCATCTTCTCTCTATCTTTCTCTCTCTGATCGACATCAGAACACACGACGTTGCCACATCAAAGTACTACGTACCTCAATCAGGAGATGGTACACTACCGTCGGATATTATCAGGACACTAGCGAGGGGTGCTCGCAGAAATAACTTCTGTCTTTGAACGTCGCTAACTTCGCGACAAATAAAGATAGAAACTTTTTTGAAGCACCGTTAGAAAGGTCATGAATATTTGAATTCATTGATATTTTTAAAATAATATTTCAATCATTGAGCACTGGAAAAACGTGTAAAAAAGATTGAAAAAAAAATCGGATTTTTCCGAAATTTTCTATCTCGACTTTAAGTCATAGCCAAAGTTAGGAAAAATTTTTCAGAAGTTTGACACTTTTTATGCATGATCTCTGAAACCTTACCTGCAATTCGAGCTCAAGAAGTATGAAAAATCTCAGGGGGTTCCTGAGATATCATAAAAATTGTGCAGGGGTGCGTGAGTCCAGCGCAGGCCATCGATTGCACGATTCGGCGGTCTCGCTCGCTTGTTTTCTCGGGGGAGCAGGACCGAAACAGATCGTGAGTACAACGGGCGCTTGTATGATTATAGCGCTTGCATTATTTATAGCAGTTCAATTTCTTTGAAGCATTGAAATAATTATTTCTTCTATATCGATGCAGTTCATACTAAATTTGAAAAAATGCATGGAGGTATATTGAAATATAAAAATATGCTCCTAAAAGGATACCCCGTACTAGCGCCCGTTGCACTCAAGATCCGTTTCGGTCCTGCACCCCCGAGAAAACAAGCGAGCGAGACCGTCGAATCGTTCAATCGATGGCCTGCGCTTGAATCACGCACGCCTGCACAATTTTTATGATATCTCAGGAACCCCCTAAGATTTTTCATTCTTCTTTAGCTCGAATTGCAGGTAAGGTTTCAGAGATCATGCATAAAAAGTTTCAAACTTCTGAAAATTTTTTCCTAACTTTGGCTATGACTTGAAGTCGAGATAGAAAATTTCGGAAAAATCCGATTTTTTTTTCAATCTTTTTTATACGCTATTTCAGTGCTCAATCATTAAAATATTATTCAAAAAATATCAATGGATTCAAATATTCATGACCTTTCTAACGGTGCTTCAAAAAAGTTTCTATCTTTATTTGTCGCGAAGTTAGCGACGTTCAAAGGCGGAAGTTATTTCTGCGAGCACCCCTCGCTAGTGTCCTGATAATATCCGACGGTAGTGTATATCTTAGGCTTGCTTTGAATCTTACAGTATCTAGGATACTACCTTAATTTTCAATATTTTGGAATGAATATTTAGGAATATATTGTTCAAGTGTTGTATTATTATATAAAAATTGTTTGAATAAATTTACACTATTTGTATCGGCAGAAAAAAATCTTAAAAACATGCTTCTTTTTCACCGAATAAACCTTACCATCCCCCTTAAAAGCTATCACTGGGTCACTGATGTCTGGCGCTTTGAAAAGTGCTGTAAAGTGCTGCAAAAAAATTCCGAAAAATTCATGAAATCTCTTCAACTATCCTGGTACAATCTTCAATCACTGTATTGCTTATTCGATCATTTGTTTGAACAAAATAATCGAATAAACTCGATATTATAAGACGAAATGAAACTTTTCTATTTTTTCTTATTTTTATCCACGTACAATCGGTCAATTGACGTTGTTGTTGTTCGATGTGAAAGCTCTGATGAACGATTGAAATTTCCACTGGCATATTTCGGATAAGAGAAATATAAGATAAATATAGCTATGTGCGTCGCGAAACGCCATGAATGTGAAATGGATTCTCGGAAACCCGAAGCTGTTAGTTATTTCGATATAATATTCTTCTCGACACATCACCGCGGGACGCTTTTTATTCGACGCCCGACGGTTCCCGTGTGTTTCTGTAACCCATACTTTTGTCGTTTCATATTTTCAATGCCACTCGGTTCTTCGCACGGTTGGTTTTTTTATTTTTTTTTGGTTTGTTTGTTTTTTTTTAATAGAATCTTCGCGTCGATATCCGACCGAGCGTTACGGATGCTCTTTCTCTCTCTCTCTCTCTCTCTCTCTCTCTCTCTCTCTCTCTCTCTCTCCCTCTCTCTCTTTCTCTCTCTCTCTCTCTTGGAGTATCAACATAATGCCGTTCGGTTATGTGTGTACTTCGAGGAAACACCATTCCGTGATAAAGATTGAAAGAAAGCGATTGGATTTCTTCGAAGCGAAGCGATGCGAAGGATAAGATTCTGTATACGAGTATACATACATATTAGGGTGGTCCTTATTAGGGGTCAAAAAATTGTTTGGCCCTCCCATGGGCTTAAGTGTCTCGAAAAAAATAAATTTTAAAGTAGCCGAAGGCCCAGCCTCGTAGACCAATTCTAAGTACCTTCCCAAAGCCCTCGAATTTCGCCATTTGATTAACATAGGATTTTTGGTACCTGATAGTTTATATTTTTTTCCTTCCGCAGTATTGCACCGAAGAATCCGGCACTCTGCACATTTTTCACTCAGGGTAGTAGGTCTTCGATACCAATTTAAATCATTTTTCAGTGATTGAATTCGGCGGGGAATCGGCTAGTTAAGATAGCTTGTTTCTTGAAAGCTTCGATAAATTTCATAATAACTCGGAAACTATGTGAGATACGACGATAATACGAATCACATTTTTTGTAGAAAATCGAATTGTCTATAAAAAAGATTCAATAAGATTTTTTCTCTAAATTGAACTCTAGTTCCTTGAATGAGCCCCTTATCTTAATGCTAAGGGTGCCTCAATAATGGTTATTATTATTTTTATCGACTTTTATTTTTTTTTTGAACAATCTGAAGTTGACCTAAAAAAAAAGAAGATGCTCCAAATTACAGAACACAATCTTAATATTGAGGCGCGCCTCCGAATTTTTTGGTCTATTAATTATTAAATTTGAAATTTTCTTTAACCTCGTCTAGAAAATTGTCTTCGAAATTCGCTGAAATCGCGTGTATAAGACCTTAACTTGGGAGAGTGTTGGCCCAAGAACACGAATATGTGTCGGGGGGGGGGTATGCATCGTAGAAGCCAGCACTCGGTGTGTCAAAATATTCTCGGGATATAGCACAACGAAACACTCAGTGCTACATCCAACGCCAGGATATCTCGCGACTGGCGAGAAACTCCGAGTATGAGCGTTTGCTCATTGCCACCGGTACCACTCGACGCAAAACTACATACGACACGTATATGTATTAGGGTGGTCCTCAATGGGGATGTTGACGAATTTCGACAAGTGCACCCTCCAGATAGGTTTGAAATAAATAAATAAAAATATGTGCGAAACCCCAGCACTGTGGTCCAATGAAAAGACGTGCCTACAAGCTTGTTTTGTTTCCCCATTTGAATAACATGGGATTTTCCAGACTAATTCGGTAATTATTTTTTCGAGTTGTCCCTAATCACGCGAAAAATTCTTTATTCGCATAAATCTATTGTCAATGGGTATAACTAATCGTACATTTTTTTTACAAGACCTCACCTGTGTATTATCGATAACGACGAACCGATGAACGATGGATAACAACTGATAAACGATTTGCAACACAAATTGAAATTCATTTGTGTTTATGTCTTGTAAAAAAATGTACGAGTAGTTATATCCATTGACAGTAGATTTGTTTGAATAAATAATTTTTCGCTTGCTCAAGGACAACTCGAAAAAATAATTACCGAATTAGTCTGAAAATCCCATGTTATTCAAATGGGGAAACAAAACAAGCTCACAGGCACGTCTTCTCATTAGACCACAGTGCTGGGGTTTCTCAATTATTCTTATTTATTCATTTTGAACCTATCCGGGGGGTGCACTTGTCGAAATTCGTCAACACCCCCATTAAGGACCACCCTAGTATGCTTATACTTGTATAGGACGACCGGTTGTGCGTACACGGTTTGTACGAACGCCTGCGGTGAATTCCGTGCCGCGTGCGAACTAAATTAAAGTCGAAATACAGTCAAGGTACCCACGAGCTATGGGATATACAGATGCCATACCGCGCATCCTTTGCCACGACCTCCACGAGAAATTCATTAAATTGAGCCGCGAGAAATAACCACCCCCGACCTCGCGATCATCGTCATCGGGTTCACCAGAAGGCCACTATCACACGCTCGGAGTCATTCGGGATAACTGTGCGCAGCGGGTGAGTGTGCGCACTGCTTACATACAGTCAGGCCATAGACGCCATATACTTTACACATGTCATTGTACCCTGCTTGGTATTTGAGTTTTAGTAAACAAAAAAAAAAGGACTGTACGATTTTCATCTTCAGATCAGCACACTCTCCTTTATTATGGGTCGTTTCAAAACCATTAACCTTCCACATTAAGGGGGCTGAGTCACCTGAAAAATTGGAATTATTTTTTTTTCGTAACACGATCTAAATTTAAGGGAGGGGTTTAGGGTTTCAGCGTAAAAAAAACACTTTTTTTGCCATTTTTTTTTTTCGAATATGGGTTGAGCAATTTCATTCGAACCTCTTGTACATTATTGAGCATACTTTTGACAATGTTGTGTAATTTTATCATGCAGAAATATTTAATCATAAGCTGGTAACAGAGCTTCCCCCAGAACGTCTTGGAAAAAAAAAAAACAATTTGGAGTGTTCACTATAACTCGGCTGGAAATTATCTGAAAATGAAGAACCATGAAAATTTGGTTGGATTATAATCAAATCTTTCCCCCCAACGTTCTCTGATAATTTTTTTTCATTTCAACATTTTTGTCGGCCATCTAAAGTGTGAACTGTTTTTTTCCACGAAAAAATTCGCCATTTTGTGGGTGGGAAACACCCTCAATGTAGAAAAAAATTTTAACTAAACGTTGGGGGAAGGTATTTTATGTGTAGAAAATGTGTACAAAGTTTGAAATGAATCGGTCGAGTAGTTTTTAAATGGCAGTGAACACGGACTTTGAAAAAGTCAAGTTTCAGGAAAACGCTTTGAAGTTTCGCGTCACTCGTCGCACACTCGGCCCGGAGCAACGGACACTCAAATACTCATATCGTCGTCAATTTTGCTCCAATCGACTTGCAATTTCCACACAATATTCCTGAGATATTATGCATTCAGTTAAAAAAATAAAAAAAAATGCAAAAAAACGTTAATACCTTACCCCGCCCTTAAGGCAATAAAAATTTCAATTCACAACGTGTTTTCCTAAATAAAATGACGTCAAAATGGATTAAAAATCTTGAAAAACTGGAAAAATCTTGTGTGATGATAAATTGCAGCAAAACCATTATCCACGTAGGAAAAACAAATTGTATTCCAGGTTTGAAAGGCTACAAATTCTTGTTTTCTCGCTCTCTCACTTCCTCTTTCTCTCTCTCAACTCTCATTTCAAAACGGTTCAATGGTCTAGAAAGTTTCGCGGTCGGACGACGTACATTTGTGTGAGAGTCAAGAAGGCGTTGCAAGGCTCGGTGATTAGGGAGAAACGTTCGGAGAGCAGGTCACGTTAATGTTGCCCCCCCCCCCCCCGGTTGAAGCACCTTCGGCAACCGCCGCCGAGTTAAGTAAAACGATCGTTAAATCGTCGGCAAGTTATATCCGGGGTAACGAAACTCGGAAACCCCCATGCGCCCCCGTGTGCGGTGAGTGCACGAGAAAGGACTTTGTGACCTTTGTGACCGTTCACCAAGGGGCCTCCAGAACCAAGACGATGGGCTTTTGGAAAGTTTTGAATACTCGTTCGGGGCGACACGATCGACACACACCGATCACCGATTCACAAATACAATCTCAATCTCCATTTAAACAATTTTTTTTTCACTCGCAGACCACCAACGTTAAAATAAATAATTTGCTATTTAATTGTACTTTTTGTTTTTTTCATGGTTCGATCGAAGAAAACGATGATAAATAGTATTTTTCGTACTTTAGGAAGAATCATAAGAACGTATTTGAATACAAAGGGTGTCCTGAAATCTCGACTATTTTTATTTTCATTCTGTCTGGACGAGGGGCCCTAGGGGCATTTGTTATACTTCTGCTATATGGCTAATCCGGCACTGACAAGACGACATGAGGCGATGCGTCACTTTGACGGTAATCGCGATGATATTCGTGCGAGAGATGCTCGAGAAATATTTTCGAATTCACGAAGAAGAGAAGCCACTGGTGTCGAACGAGTATCTTGTTAACGCAAGCGTATTCGTTATTCACGGTACAATGACGACTGAATCAGTCAGTAAGTGAGTGAGACACTGAGTGAGTCAGTGAGTGCGTGAGTGAGTGCATAAGTGAATGCGTGAGTGAGTGAGTAGTTGGGTGACTGACATAAATCAGTTAGTGAGTGAATGACTGAGTGACTCATTGTTAGTCAGTTAGTGAGTGAGCGAGTGAGTGACTCCGTTAGTTAGTGAGTGAGCGAGTGAGTAAGTGAGTGCCTGAGTCAAATAGTGAGTGAGTGAGCAAGTGACTGAGTCAGTGAGTAAGTGGGTGAGCAAGTGACTGAGTCAGTGAGTAAGTGGGTGAGCAAGTGACTGAGTCAGTGAGTAAGTGGGTGAGCAAGTGACTGAGTCAGTGAGTAAGTGAGTCAGCAAGTGACTGGGTCAGTAAGTAAGTGAGTCAGCAAGTGACTGGGTCAGTGAGTAAGTGAGTGAGTGAGTGAAGGAGTCAGTGAGCAAGTGACTGAGTGAGTGAGTGAGTAAGTGAGCAAGTGACCGAGTCAGTGAGAGAGTGAGCGAGTGAGCAAGTGACTGAGTCAGTGAGTGATTGAGTGAGCAAGTGACTGAGTCAGTGAGTGATTGAGTGAGCAAGTTACTGATTCAGTGAGTGAGTGATTGAGTGAGCAAGTGACTGATTCAGTGAGTAAGTCACTGGCTGGCTGACTAACCCACTTAGTGAGTGAGTACGTGAGTGAGTGATTGAATGACTAAGTCAGTTAGTGAGTGAATCGGTGAGTGAGTCAGTTAGTGAGTGAATCGGTGAGTGAGTCAGTTAGTGATTGAATCGGTGAGTGAGTCAGTTAGTGAGTGAATCGGTGAGTGAGTCAGTTAGTGAGTGAATCGGTGAGTCAGTCAGTTAGTGAGTGAGTGAGTAAGTGAGTGAGAATGAGGACGAAGACCTGCGAATTTGCTTCCAGTAACGGGTAACAGCAATTGAGTTAACCCATAATCCAATGAACTACGTTTGATGTGGATTTCAGAAGAAAAAATACATTTTGCGTAAAAAAAAAACAAAAAAAAATGACGAGCTGCGTCACTTTGAGATTAATCGCGACGATTATCGTGCACGAGATACTCAAGAAATATTTTCGAATCCACGAAGACCAGAAGCCACAGGTGTCGAACGAGTATCTTGTAAACCCAAGCGTATTCGTAATCCACGGTTAGATGACGACGTCGTGGCTCGATGAGGCGAGACTTCATTAACCCTGTGGTCTGACGAGAACCGAAACCCTCTACGGTCTCGTCTGCGATCCAACCCCAACTAACCCCCTTTCCTCCACCGCCATTCTATTCATGAACATTCTCGAAATACAATCTGCCGCAATTATATTTCGCGTCGCTGTTCGTGATATCGAATTTTAAACGGC
Source organism: Diplazon laetatorius (assembly GCA_963662125.1). Lineage (NCBI taxonomy): Eukaryota > Metazoa > Arthropoda > Insecta > Hymenoptera > Ichneumonidae > Diplazon > Diplazon laetatorius. Next base: position 19,895,567 of record OY759153.1, on the reverse strand, counting down.
CTCGTTGTCACGTACTGTACATTTTCCATATCGTGCGGGTTCGCGCATACGGGCGTCCAGGGATTTCGTACTTACGAGTAGTAAAACCGCATTATGTGCTGACATAAAAATGCACGAGTCCGGAAGTTATTTTATTTCCGTTTTTTTAATTATCATGTAAATTGTTTGTCATGGTTTATCATCGAAATTGTAAAATTTGAAGATTTAATAATCGGACGTTGAGAAATTCGTAAATCGATGAATAACATTATATGCTGATTTTTTTTTTTTTTTTTTCATTTCTCATCTACGAATTTTTTTATTTCTGGTGATTGTGATAATTCTCTATGGTGACTGTTCACCTTTATGACAATTTTAACTGCGGCACGAGCTTTTTTTTTAATAATATAGAGAAAAAATAATTTTTACTCGTTCACGGATTTACGTACTAATGAAACGGATTTACTTTTACAATAAAATATATTCGTTTGCAAAGAAAAAAAAAAAAAAAAATGGGATGAATATTTCATGACACATGAAAGTAAATAAATTTCCTGTCGTTTTTCCTGCGCATTAATTATCGACTTTCTTGAATTATTTCATGATCTACATCACGGAGAATGATGATATTGATCCACCGGACCATTATTCCAAATCTCCCGTTTTCACCATCGTTTAAAAAAAAAATATCAAAAAACAATAATTCAAAAAAGGAAAACCAATCGTAATTATATAAACATAACATCAAACAGTCAAATGTTCTCTACAAAAAAATTATTTTTTTCGATCACCACTCCTTAAAAACGCTCATTTCAAGCATGTAAAGCTCCGGACTGAAAACGATGACTTTACGTCCGCTTCGCAAGCACGAAATAACGCCTTTTCAAGCCTTAATAGTACAAAAAAAATTCTTTCGAATCCCCATTGATCATCGTATCATCCATCAATGAAATCAAAACCATCCCAATCACACGAACCCTTTCATTGAAAAAAAAAGGAAAAAAACAAAGAACGTTCATTTTCCAACCCCTTGGTAATTTTCATGCCGTGGTTTGCCACGCTTGAACGTAATGGCTGTGTACGGCCGTGCGACAGGTGCGCGGGCCTCTTATACAAGAGTATAAAAAAAAAACAAAAAAAAAAAACGAATATTTTTTTATGCCGGGGCGACGAGGCGAATGCGCGCTCGGGAGGCCTAATGAGGCGGAGCTTCGTTAACCTTAAGGTGACGAGGGTGGTGGCTCGAGGGTCGAGGTCCACGAACCCCCGGTTTTCCTCCTTCTCTCTTTCTCTCTTCCCCCCCCCTCCTTCTGACTCTCTTTCTCACCGGGCCGACATAGAACGACAGTCCCAACTTCGGATTCGACCCAACGTCAGTGGCTGTCAGTTCTAAAACTCGTTCACTCACGACTACAGCCCCACGAACTTGCCGCATCCCTCTGGCACTTCGACTCACCGGTCAGATCTCCGTTTCACCCCCCTCCCCCCTCCCTGCCCCCTCCTTTCCTTCCACCCTGCAGAAATGGCTTTCGTTGTGCACAAACGTTGACCCACACACAGACGTTCGTAATAGTTCTTAAACACATTGACGTGTCGGGGGTGGGTTGATAACGGGCCGCACACAGAGGGGCGGGGGTAGGGAGGGTTGGGGGTTGGCCGTGGCGCGGAAGGGAATGAGAGTGAGAGGGTTAGAGGCCGTTGGACCGACGGTCGGATCGATCCGGAGGCTGTGCGGAGGAAGCGAACTCGCTAGGGGTGTCTTTCTCTCTTCCTCTCTCTCTCTCTCTCTCTCTCTTCAACTCCGTGTCTTCCTCCCTCTGTCCGTCTCTTTCTCTGTCGTTTCGGCTCCTCCGCGGTGCTCATCCCCGTCGGGCCGTTGCGATGCGAGAAACAGTGCGCGGGACCGAGAGATTTTGGTAGGGGGTGATTTCTCGCGAATCGTGGCAGGAGAAGTTAGCGGGTGGACAGAGCGGGGGGTGGCGGGGGGGGGGGTGAGGCGGGGAAGGGTGGAAAGGGTGAGACGCAGCGGTACTGGTCTGGTTCCGTCTGACGCGCGGGCGGTCGTTGAAAGTGTGGATGAAGCGAGAGGCGCAAGAAGGGGTTTAAAGAGAAGGTCCCGTGTACCGGAGTCGGTAGCAGGATGGGTATATATAGTACAGGTGGTGCGGTGGTGGTGGTGGCAACAGTAGTAAGGGTAGTAGTGGTATCGGTAGACAGGTTGCGGGTTTCTCGTGGTACGAGAGAAAGAGAGAGAGAGAGAGAGAGAGAGAGAGAGAGAAAGAGAGGGCCCTGGAAATGTAGTCGAAAAGGGATGTTGATGTAGAAAGTAGGAATAGCGGGGAACTAGGGAGTCAATGAGTTAGCGAGTCAATGAACGAGTGAGTGACTAGTTGAGTGACTGAGATGGTTGGTGGGTGAGTGAGCCAGTGAGTGGTGGCGGTGGACACTTCGCACCTTCCTCGTGGCACGACAGGAGAACGAGAGAGGGCCATGGAAAAGTAGTCGAAAATGGATGTTGATGTAGGCAGTAGGAATAGCAGGCGGCTGGGGAGTTAGTGAGTGAGTGAGTGAGTGAGTGAGTGACAGAGTGACAAAGTGACTGAGTCAGTGAGTGAGTAAGTGGATGGTTGGCTAACTTGGTCAGTTAGTGAGTGAGTGAGTGAGTGACTCACTGAGTCAGTGAGTATCTGACTCACTGAGTGAGTGAGTATCCGACTCATTGAGTGAGTGAGTGAGTGACTTACGGACTCAGTGATAATGAGTGAGCGAGTTACTGAGTCAGTGATCGAGTGGTTGGGTGAATAAGTCAGTTAGTGAGTTAGTGACTAAGCCAGCGAATCGATGAGTGAGTGAATGACTGAGTGCGCGCGGTGACTGAGTCGGTTAGTGCGTGAGTGGTTGGGTAACTGAGCCAGTTAGTGAGTGAGTGAGTGACTGACTCAGTGAGCGAGTGGTTGGTTGACTGAGTCAGTCAGTGAGTAAGTGGGTGAGTGAGTGACTGAGTAAGTTAGTGAGTGAGTGACTGAGGGAGCGTATGACTGAGTTGGATAATGAGTGAGTGACTGAATGAGCGTATGAATGAGTCAGTTAGTGAGTGAGTGACTAAACGAGCGTATGAATGAGTCAGTTTTCTGAGTGAGTGACGGAGTCAGTTAGTGATCGAGTGACTGAGTCAGTTAGTGAGTGATTGACTGAGTGACTGAGTGACTGAGTGACTGAGTGACCGAGTCAGTGGGTGAGTGAGTGAACCCGCGAGGGTTTCCGGCGCTGTGCCGCAAGCCTCGGAACAAACTCAGGGTGGGTGGGTGAGGGAGGAGGACGGGAGGAGGGAGTCGGTGAAAGTCCTGGAGTCGCGGTGCGCCGTCGTCGTGCGAGAGACCTACCGAGTTGCGGGGGTTGAAAGCGCGGGTGGGGATGTGCCGGACGTTGAGGGGGGGTGTCGGAGGTGGTATGTCGGGCGGTAAAGGGGTGAGGGGCAAGGGGGGGTGGCGGGAGCCAGGGGGTTCGGGAGAGGCGAGAGCGTACGAACACGGGAAAGCGGATTGGAAGAGGACAGTTGAGGCGAGACGCGAGAACCGACGAGTACGGGACGGCTCCTGGAAAAACAAGCCAGCGGGGCTACCCCAGTAGCCCGGTGCGAACCGTGGTACAAACGTCACGTGGTGCTCGCACTCGGTGATCTCGCAACCACGTCACAATACCAACCCCCATTAGTTGCAACCCCTTCGAAAGATTCGCGTCAACGTTTTTCGACCGATCGCGAGTTCACGATTGTCGACTGTGTCACGTGGTCCACGGTCAACTGGGGGAATTTGTTTTTTTTTTTTTTTTTTTTACGTCAAAATGAGTGATAAAGGCTGACCTTGGCCGTGTCCAATTTTTTTGAAAATCAATGATGATTGATCAACAGTTGGTACAACAAAATTGTGTTTGTTGATTTTTGGTTTTTGGTTTTTGTTTTTTTTTTCTCGTGTTTTTATTTATCATCGTTGGGGGTTGAATGTGTATTTTGAGTGTATTATGAGCAATGGCAAACGAAGTTGTGCGATTTATGAACTAGTTTTGAAATTTAATTTTTTTATTTAAAATTTTTTTTCATTGCGCACGCAGTTGAGATATTTCGCCCCGGGAATAATTTTAAGGGGCGAGAGGGGGGTTGTGCAAGTGGATACAGGCGGTACGGGGTCAGACTCGAATGACGTGCGTAAGACCATCGACAGTGTGACGACTGCGTGCGATCGTCATCATTTTCAGTGATACGAATCAACGTTCGATCGGACGGTCGAACTTTAAAACCCATTTTCACGACGAATTTTTTTCGCATTATCACGGTGCGTGATTAAAACGTTTCTTTTTCATGTTTGTCAAGTGAAAAAAAAAAAAAAACTACAACAACAACGAGTTATTTTTCAACTTTTCAGGCCGAGTAGTTTTTGACTGTGATTCTTTTTTTTTTTTTTTCGTTCCGTACGAAAGTAGAAAAAAGTGTGGGGTAACTTTTGCAGTTTGGTAATGGTAACTCAGAGATAGGCCGTTTATCAAAGCACATTACTTCGTTGCTCCGGATTCGACCGAGGTTTTTTTTTTTTTTTTTCAAGAAACGATGGGAAAAGCTTCGCGCGCGATGTTAAGTGCCAAAGTGAAAATTGAGATTCAACCATTCGGCCAGGATTAACGGGCAACATTAGCTTGCCAAGTAGGTCCATTCGCTGAGAGGTGAACATTGTGGAATCCTGAAGCGAAGTTTAGTGCGACCGGTGTGTGTGTGTGTGTGTGTGAGAGAGTGTGTGTGCGTTCGTGTGTGTGTGTGTGAATTACGTGCGCTACGATCGGCAAACTCGAACGTGATCGATTACGAGGAAGAAGACAGAGAGAAAAACAAATCTTAAAGTCTTGACCTGATCGTTAAAACACAATCACGAAACACATTGTTCGTCACCGAAAAATCGGTGAGTGAGAATAAAAAATGTAATGATGTTCAATTTACGATGGAATATATATGTATATATTTGTAAGGTTACACAAATTCGCATGACGTAAAATTTTCTCGTTACGTCGGATGTAAACATTTATGTGTCCATTTTTTTGGTGTCAATTCACAAATGGTGTATTTTTTATGTCATTTTGTCGATTTTTATTTTTATTTATTATTCCATTTCTATTTATTTGAGGCACTATATATATATAGGTATATATTTGGGTGGATCTTAAAAAGAGTGTCACTCACCACCTTCTGAATGATTTTAGAACAGAAAAAAAGGAATTTTCATATTTATTTCCAGTTTTTAAATTTACCCTCTGCATTGCCTGAATTCATTTGAACGTTTAGAAAATCATTTATTATTTTTTTTACGAAAACGGTCCGGAAAAGTAATCTGAAAAAAAAATTATATCGTAAAAAATTATACCACAAAAACACGAAAAAATTTTGGCAGCTAACCGGCAAACATAACCTAGAAAAAAAAATCATTTTTATTTTTTAGGTTATGTTTGCCGAATAGCTCCCAACAATTTTTCGGTATTCTTGTGGTATAGTTGTTATAACATACATTTTGTTCCGATTTTTTTTTCGCCACCGGTTTTGCATTGAACTCGACAATACGACATAAATGATTCTAACAAACTTTTGAATGAATTCAGACAATGCAGAGGGTGAATTTGAAAATCGGTGAAAAAATATGAGAAACTTTAATTTCATGGTCTAGAATCATTTGAAAGGTGGGTAGCGATATTTTTTCTTAAAGACCAAATACGAACCACCCTAATGAATAAATATATGAATATATAATTTTTTTTGTCAACTGTTCGAGTTATTAATACCGACCATTTTTCATCCGAACAGAGATTCATTCTTTGTGACTTATTATTTTTTTTTTTTTTTCTATAGCAAGATTCGAGACACCAAGACGACTTTGATGTAACGAAGAATAAACGTTCGGGACGTAGTGTCCCCATTTTTTTTTTTTTTTGTTTTTTGCTTTCTAATACTCGAAGTAAGAATGAGAAAAAATAGAGAGAGAAAAAAAAACCATTACTTGTCTGCCGGAGGCGAGAGTGTAACGAAGAGCACTTCCGATGGGCAACACCGCACGGCGGTCTGGTTTCAGTTTTCATCACGAGGAATGAAGATGCGGGGAATTTTGGAGATTGGCTGTAGCTCACGTCGGGATCTGTTCGTTGGTTGTCCAACTTTCAATTGCGAACGACTAGACACGTGCTGTCATTTTTTTGTTTTTTTTAATGGCTCTTCGTTCTACTTTCTTCACAATTTTTTTCTTCTGTCCAATCGAACATTCGATATGTATGTGATATATATATATATATAGTATGTATACAAGGTGTCCTAGAATCAGTTGAAAAAATTAAGTTGGGGGCTGATTTCTTTCTTTAGGTTTTCTTTCAGAGTCACAACAGTTTTTTATGATTTTGCCGTTCACGTTTCCTTCAATCGGGTCGAATTTTACACCTGAAAACTTTTTGTATAATTTCTTCATTTTTTTTTCTTTGAAAATTCAATTTTTCTTGAATTTTACTTTATTCGGTTTTTTTTTGTCAATAACTTTTTAAATATTCATTCATGTGAAAAAAATCTGTGAATTAGGTTTGGAGATAATTGATTGGCCTTTCATATTAATTAAATAAAAATGCTACTTTATGACGTATTTTTCTGATTAACATGACTTGAAAATAAATACAGAAAAATTCTAACTAAAAAAAATCGTGTTTGATAATAAAATGCAGGAAATCCGTTATCCGCATGAGAAAAAATTGTAGGCCGGATTTGAAAGGTTAAGAATTCTTGTTTCAATAAAAAATAAATTATAAGAATCTGTCGTAGTTCGGCAAAGTTAGAGCCAATTAAAGGAAGCGAGAGCGAAAATCATAAGAAACCGTTGTAACTCCTAATTGAAACGAAAAGGCGGAAATCGTCTCCTAATTGTTTCGACTTAAGGGGGGTAAGGGTTTCAGTGATTACAAAAGATTATCAATCAAAAAATTACTTTTTTGCGATTTTTTTAAAGATGTAGATAGAGCAAATTCATTCAAATATTGTGTACATTATTAAGAATCATTTCATTAACATTCTGAAATTTTTTTATGCGAAAATATCATCAAACAAGCTGGTGACGAAGCTTTTCCGATTGCAACCCCTTAAAATGACCTCGGAGATCCACAATTTGCGTTCGCAGCGATGATTTTGTGACACCCTGTATAAATCAATCTCGCCTTAAACGACGAATTTTACACCACCGGGTCGTGGACATTTTGATAACCGATTTATCGTTTCAACAGGGTTAGCCCACGAGTTAAGACAATCATATCCGATCGGTAATATCGTCGTCTAAAATCTTTCCGAACTCGTGATTAGTCACGACCCGAAGCTCCCGGACACTTCTTCGAAGACTCGTCGAAAATTTTCCAAACGCGGAGCTAATGGGAAATCAGAGTCTCAGACACTCGATCGTTTCGTTGCCCCGGGACATCCGCTTCCCTCCCGAAGAGTCGCCTCTTCAACTTCGCCTCTCGGTCGAATTCTCGAGTGTTTCGGCAGTCTCGTTAAGCTTCGACTCCTTCGCCATTTCCAGACGATTGATCCTCGCCCCGAGGATCGATAAATCGCATCGGGCGACTCAACTATCCCGGCCTCGTTGCCACTTTGAACTCGAATCCGAGGCACGTACGTCTTCTCCGATCTTCTTTTGAACGAATGGCGCCTGAAGGACAAAGAGAATAAGGACCCACTCCACTGTAGGACGAAGCTATAGCCACTTAGGCAACGAAGGTGTAAAAATATTTCGATCCAACTCAAACTTCCGATTCGTACGTATGAAGTGATGAAAGTTGAAATATGCAGTCAGGGCCCGGTATCAAGACGATGATGTAATTCTCCAGTTTGTCCACTAGGTGGCACAGAAGGCTGCCGAGTTTCGGAGTCCGTTGTCTTCTTGTAATATCCATTGTTCGTTCGATGACTGGCGTGAAAGTCACAACGCCTCTTAGACTCTGGTTAAAATTTTCCCTTAAGTCCTTCAACGTAGTTTCTTTGTTTCTCGGACGCCGGAGCTTTGAGTGGCGCTGACGACGCTGTTGTGCCACTAATGTGTCATCAACCTGAGATGGAAATTTCAACTCAGGTATCTCTATAGCCTGGATTATTCGCAGCTTTGGCGAATCAAACAATCGAAAGACAAACTGGGAAATAGGATTTTTGTTCTTCGAAGGAAACTAGGAACTAGGATTTCTGTTTTCCGAAGGAATCCTAGTTTGCCAGGAAGACAAACTGGGAACTAGGATTTCTGTTCTTCGAAGGAATCTTAGTTTGTCAGGAAAACAAACTAGGAACTAGGATTTCTGTTCTTCTAAGGAATTCTAGTTTGTCGGAAAGACAAACCGGGAACTAGGATTTCTGTTCTTCGAAGGAATCCTATTTTGTCAGGAAGACAAACTAGGAACTAGGATTCCTGTTCTTCGAAGGAATCCTAGTTTGTCAGGAAGACAAACTAGGAACTAGGATTTCTGTTCTTCCAAGGAATCCCAGTTTGCCAGAAAGACAAACTAGTAACTAGGATTTATGTTCTTCGAAGGAATCCCAGTTTGTCAAGAAGACAAGTTATGAACTAGGATTTATGTTCTTCTAAGGAATCCTAGTTTTACAGGAAGACAAACTAGGAACTAGGATTTTTGTTCTTCAAAGGAATCCTAGTTTGTCAGGAAGACAAACTATGAACTAGGATTTATGTTCTTCTAAGGAATCCTAGTTTTACACGAAGACAAACTAGGAACTAGGATTTCTGTTCTTCGAAGGAATCCTAGCTTGTCTTCCTGACAAACCAGGATTTCTTTAAAAAATAACATCGACTTTCGATGGGCCCTGGCTTGTCTGGTAACACGTCTAAGTCGCGGTCACAGCATGATCACAAGTACACGTCCATGCACATTGTTCGTAAATTTGTCAAGTGTGTGCAGCACTCGAGAGCGCGCGAACGGATTCGAAAGAAAGAACAGCAGCTAGGTGGCGGGTCTCGGAAAGAACAGCGACGATGCTGATGAAGAGGGGTCGATAGTCGGTGGAAGATTACACGTGAGCGACGACGTGTATGAAGGGTCGAGGGTTGGAAGGGGGGTGCCCAGTGGGTGGGACGAGGGATGAGGGGATGGGGGATGAAGTCTCCGTGTCATCAGCGACGACGCGAAGAAATCCGGAGGGATGAAAAGACGGAAAAAGACATTGTGGAGGGGGGGGGGTTGGAGAGGAATGGGGGGGGGGGGGCAGATGGTTGGATGAGCGAGTGAGGGACAAAAAAGCCCTCGACACTTGCATCCACGAGGGTCCTCCATTCACTTTTATTCAGGGGCTGTTCTTTGCGTTTCGTTTTCTGGTCCTCACTGTTCTCAATTCGTTCTTCCGTGTAGCTGGGGGCTGGCTGGCAACACTCGAAAGTCCATTGATACATAAATAGGTGGCTGTACGAACAAGTGGCTACCAGGCATACAGACACAAAGAGGGATGGAAGAGAGAAAGAGAGAGAGAGAGAGAGTGAGATGGATGATGAATCAAGCAAATTCGATATTTCACTTTAAACCGTCAAAAGTAACGATCCCATCGGATATCTGACTGTACAGTCTGCTTGGTAAACTGATTGCAGTATGATTGGAGCTACATCGGAGCGTCAGCTGCGACGGTGAAGGGCTTTCTCGATCCATCCCCTTGAATGTATCTCTGGGTCTCGGATCTGCTATGTGTTTCAACCCCTTCTCGGTCTACTGACTCGCACAAACGAGACGCGAAACACCGAGCACAGTTTCGCACCCTCCACACCCCCCCCCCACTCACCCCCTCCGCCCGAACCAACCCTTATTCTCCCATCTTTCGAGCGTCTGAAATGACAATGTGTTGAAAAATTACGAACAATGCACTTTGCAGTATGTGCCAGCATGCAAAGCGAGGATGCACGTGGGGCATACTCGGAGATGGCGTTTTCAATGACGAACCCGGTAGACGGTATCGTTTTTTTTTTATTGTCATTATTGTTTGGGGTTTTTTTTTTTTTGCATTTTTTGCTTCCTCGTAGAGGAAGCTTTGTTTTCGTGAAATATTTTTTTTTTTCGAGATGTTCATGAAAAAGGGTTCAGAATGTTCAGAAACATCTAAAAATCACATTTAGATAGAATGTCCGGATGTATGTCTGTGTGTGTATGTGTGTAACATTGGTTGAGCGTTCGCAACTTGAGAACGGCTCGAGATATCAAGCTGAAACTTGTCACACATGTGAAGGGTTCACGGCGCGTAGCATGGTTAAATTTTTAGAAAAATTCATGCAGATCTTTCGTTTTTACACGATTTTAGAAAAAATTCAAAAATTTATTTTAGGTCTCCAGCTCCCACAATTTTACAGATATCGAGCTCAAATTCAGTATAATGTTGAACGACTACAGGGAGATGCTTGTTACTGAATTCGAAAAGATTTCATGAAGTGCTTTTGTTTTGAGAAATTTTGAAAGGTGTAAAAAAACGGTGTGCGCACTCTAGCTGGCGTAATTTTCTAGATATCGGACTAAAATTTGCCACGAAGTCGCACTATTATCCAAAGATGTTTCGGATTGAATTTGGGCAAAATCCATCGAGCCATTCATATTTCATGTCGTTTTGAAATTTTTCAAAAATCAACGTTGGTGCTCTAGCTTCCACAATTTTCGAGATTCTGGGCTTAAATTTGGTACAAAGTTTCACTACTATCGAAAGATGTTTGATATCGAATTTAAGCAAAATCCATCTGGACGTTCGAATTTTATGGGAATTATTATTTTTCAAATTTGACACGAATTACCCCATATATATTAATCTGGACTCAAATCACACTCACATGACGTCTCAACGTCACAAAAGTAAAAAAAAAGATGCAAAGTAGAACCCTGCACATGGCTTCCTCATCATTTTACACATTTGCCAAAGCTTCCTCTATGAGGAAGCCAAAATTGATCAACACATAATTCCTTCACTACTACTACTGTTACATATATATATACATTAAAGAATTTAAAAGAAATCTAAAGAGGCCCCCACATTTAGTGAACGAAACGTAATAAAAGAATCATTAATAAATATTAAAAATTAAAAATTCAAAAATAAAAAAAAAAAAAAAAAGGTTGTCACCAAAGCTACCCAACAAAAAAAATTGAATTGCAATTCATGGAATGCAGTTATTATGAACATTCCACGTGTAAATGACGAAATAATGAAGATGGCACATGTCTTATCCTAAAAATCATGATGAAAAGAATAAAAATCAATTATTGGAAATGATCTCGAAATGGCCGGGCTAAAAGGGTTGGGGGAGGGGGAGGGTGGTACCATTCACAAAGAGTTATGCACTAATTAGCAATTTGCAATAATACAAAAAACGAGGGGACATTCGTGGAGCAACAAGGACGAAACGACGATGGCAATTCGACTCGGATGGAGCAATCGACGATTTTTTTTGTTCCCTTTTTTTGTTTCTTTTGCTTCTTTTTTTTCGTGCTTCCTTCGTCCACGAAGTTGCGGGGGACTGTTGCGTTTAATTTGTCTCAGTTTGCCCCCCACGCTTTCCACCGTTCACTCGCGTTACCGTTACCGCACGATGCCCGGTTCGATACTTATAATTTTTTTTTGTTTTTTTTTCTTCATTTTTTTTTCATTTTTTTTTCTCATTATCGTGGCGAACACTGGCGTGCCAGTCTGAATCTCGAAGTCAGACAAAAAAAAAACAAAAAAAAAAAAATAAATGAATGAGAATACAAGAAAAAAAAATGGCAATGTGGGTTCGTACTGAGGTAAACTGGAGCACGAGAAAAGAAAAGTAGAAGAAAAATAAAAAAAAAAAAAAAACAAAAAGAAATAAGCCAAAAAGGAAACAAAAAAAAAAATTTCCTCGCAGTTACTTCAGATGGCGGTAGCGGGTATAATTACAATGAAATATTTATCCGCAATCTCGGGTATTCTCATTATCCAGAGACTTCGTCGAAAAGCAATACTGCGCGGTGAATATTTTTTTTTATTTTTTTTTTTTTGGTTTCCTTTTCGATTTTTATTTTTTCATCCATCGTTATTAATTTTTTTTTGTTATTCATTCGATTGCGTGGTACGAACACGATGTTATTGGCAGTCAGATGAATAAACGGTGGAATTTCGTTCATTCTTATTTGTTTGTGTGAAATGATGGATTAAGGGGGCTGAGTCGTCTAAGAAATTGACATTTTTTTTTGCGTGATGAATAATCCAAATTCAAAATCGATTTTACCGTTGTAAAATACCAAACAATGTGATTCACAAACCGGCGTGACGTTCTGGTTAATGGAAATCCATCGACCATTCGCGTAAAAGCTTCTCTCGACGAAATATAGTAACCAAAAAAATGAAAATAAATAAGAAGAAGAAGAAGAAGAAGAATTCCGGAATCCGATCGGTGACGATAAAAAAAATAAAAAATATAAAAAGAATAGAAAAAAAAAAATTGGTTCCTGCGGAGGGTTCGGGGCGCGTAAAGTGGGCCGAGTCCGTGAAGATCTTTTTTGGGATAAGGGGATCATCCGAATGCCAGCAGCATCAATTGTTCAACCGGCACACGGAATGGCTCTATTTTCGTCTCTCTATATCCATTTCTCGCCACTTCGTTCCTATTTTATCTTTCCCATTCATTCTATCCCTTCGTCCCCCCCCCCCCCCCTCCCACCCCCGCACCCCACCCGAGGCTCCCTCAAACTGCCCCGATGCGCGACGTTCGAGATTCCAGAACAAAATCCGCATTCGAATGCTCATCGATCTCGTTTTCCAACCCTCAAGTGCAAAAGCTTTATTCCCCATCCTTTCACGTAAATGTGAATTGTATATATGTATATTAGACTGTGTCAAAAAATAACTATTTATTTTTTTTCTTGCTTCCAAAGGTCTCAAAAATTGGTGGCAGGCCTAAAAAAAATCCTCCCGAAGAGCACGCGCAAAAATATTTTTTTTTTTTAAGGTTCCCAAGGGGGGTGGTCCCATTTTCCCGTTTTGATAACATGGGAAAAATAAACCTTTCGCTTCGTTCAATGCGCAAGCCGATGAAAACGATTGGAAACTGAATCCGCAGGATACCCATTCTTCGGGGAATTGAGTTTCCGTCAAAAAGTATCGGAGCACCGAGTCAAAAAATTTGATATCTTCAAGACTTACTGGCATTTTAAACCGATTTTCCGACGATAATTCGTCTTCAAACGAAGTTTACGGCTAAACTCTTCGTTCTACGAGAAAAAATGTGTAGATACATTTTAGAGACAATTGAATTCTCTACAACAAAGGTCTCCAGTGAAAATAGCCTTAAGACAATAATTCATCATTCACAGCTCCTGGAAGTTCATCTTATAATATCAAAAACATATTTTTCGTCTCTTCAGTCCTCATCATTGGGTTTAAAGACCGAAAAAGATCAGTTTTTCTAAGTGTTTGAATACAAATATATAAATATGTATATTAGGGTGGTCCTTATTTTGGCTTCTTTTCAATTTTGGCGCTCTCAGAGGATAATATGGTTCGAGATAAATTTAAAAAAAAATATCCACAAAATTTGAGATCCCAATCTCAACCTTTGACCCTCCCTGGTTAAATGTCAAACTTTGAGGTCCTGGCGGCAGGGTTAAGGGTCGAGATAGGGCTCTCAAATTTTGAGAATATTTTTTAAAATTTATTTCGAACCACATTATCCTCTGAAATTGCCAAAATAAATAAAAAATTCTGGAACAAGGACCACCCTGTATATATATAATATAATACAGGGTGGTCCTCATTTCGGCTTATTAAAAAATTTATTTTGGGGCATTCACTAACTAATATGGTTCGAAAAAAATTTAAGAAAAAAATCCTCAAAATTTGAGGTCCCTGTCTCAATCCTTAACCCTGCCGCTAACCTCCTGAAGTTTGCTGTCTAACCAGCAAGGTTAAGGATTGAGATAGAAACCTTAAGTTTCGACGATGGTTTTATTCTACTTCGAACCACATTATCCTCTGGGAGCGTCAAAATAAAAAATTTGAAAAAAAAAACCAGAATAAGGACCACCGTAATATATATATCCATATATATATATATTTTTTTCGCTCATTTTTTATTTAACCACGAGAACCGAGACTTCTACCATTTTCCACGGTGTCTATCTTCGCGGATTAAAGACGAAGCCCCGTCGTACTCGACGGAACGACGATAATCCGGGTGCTCCCCGGCTACGAAGGACGGGGGGGGGGGGGGGGCAGCCCTGTGACGTCGGGTTTTTCTCTCACCGACACGCTCTTCGTTTTGCTCGGCGTATATACATATGAATATATATATTAGGGTGGTCCTTAATGGAGGTGGTGACGAATTTCGACAAGTGCCCCCTCCAGATAGGTTTGAAATGAATAAATAAAAATATGTGCGAAACTCCAGCACTGTGGTCAATGAGAAGACGTGCCTGTAAGCTCGTTTTGTTTCCCTATTTGAATAACATGTGATTTTCAGACTAATTCGGTAATTATTTTTTCGAGTTGTTCCTAAGCACGCGAAAAATTCTTTATTCACACAAATCTATTGTCAATGGGTATAACTACTCGTAAATTTTTTTACAAGACCTCACCTGTGTATTATCGATAACGGCTAACCGATGAACGATGGATAACAACTGATAAACGATTTGCAACACAAATTGAAATTTATTTGTGTTTATGTCTTGTTAAAAAAATGTACGAGTAGTTATACCCATTGACAATAGATTTGTGTGAATAAAGAATTTTTCGCGTGCTCAGGGACAACTCGAAAAAATAATGACCGAATTAGTCTGGAAAATCCCATGTTATTCGAATGGGGAAACAATTCGAGCTTACAGGCACGTCTTCTCATTGGACCACAGAGCTGGGGTTTCGCACATATTTTGATTTATTTATTTCAGACCTATCTGGGGGGTGCACTCGACGAAATTCGTCAACACCCCCATTAAGGACCACCCTAATGCATATACACCGTTTCAGCTGGTATTACCCAGTAGTGTCGACGACGGTATCACTCCCTCCCCCCCACCCTGGTTTGGTACAGGCTATACGTTGTAATGGCTGTTGGAACGGTACTATAGTACACACCCGGAAAGTGCCGGATATCCGGGTCGAGTGGAAAAGCTTCTTCCTCGCGCTCGGCGGCACGATGCGGGACAGGGGTGGGGCAGGGGGGGGGGAGGGGGGAATCTCCGCGCGCCCGCGGGGGACGAAAACGTTTTCGCGTGAAAATTGAAAAACCTGAAATTTCATTCACGGTGGAGAACGAGAACGAGAGAACAATCGTTACGTATAATACGAAGTACATTATTCAACGACCGTTGGTCCGGGGGGTGGGTCAGGGGCGGGGGTCGGTGCAACCGGAAAAACAACTTGGACGACGAATTGAAAAAATATTATTGCAACACCGGGGGTAGAATGGGGAGAGGGGTTGAAAAACAATTGGCTTGGCTTTGGTGCGGTTTCCGCGATCATTCACCCAACTTTTCCGCTTGGATGCGCGCGCAGCTGCGGGCAGCGTTCGATCTATATGTTACTGTGTTATTATACGGGGTGGCTCGAATAAAAATGTTTTTTTTTTTTTTTTTCGATTTTCGGGGCCCTCGTTCATTTCGAAGTACACTGGAACCTCTCATAACGTACACTCTCATAACGTACGAGGGCGGAGCGTCGGGACGCAGTAGGTTGGTTGGAGGGGGATTGATCAGAGCCGTCGCACATACACTTCAGAAGGGCGCTTAAGAGGGGTGACCGTATTTTTTTAAAACGTGTTTTGGGAGATGTTTCATTTGCACTGCAATGTTGTCAAATTTTTCATATTTAAAAAATATTTTATTTTGTCAATAAAATTTATTATAAAACGATAACATTTTATATGCACAACGCCTTTAATGCGACAAATAGTTGGATGGGTGACGTTATACTCAGCAGCCAGTTTCGTCACTGATTCTCCTTTCTCCAGCCTAGCTAGAATTTCTAATTTTTCAGAAAAATCTAGTCGCCGGTGATTAGGATTTTTGCTCATAGCGATTTTTTTTGAAGAATGCTGAAAATAATCATTTTAAGGTTAGAATTTCGCTGTAAACAAGAACGTTTTTTCGAGGTTATGTCTACCTAAACTATTAGTATTTTCATATTAATAACACAAATCGCGTGTATCAGCCAAAATGTTCACAGCGAATAATTGATTTTTATTATATGTAAATAATTACTTACTTTTTATATATACGATATCCACGATGTTACGAAATCTCATATGTACATACCGGCACGAGCGAACACGGGGTCTGACGGGATCTGTAGTCACGGCACTGCACGGGTGTCAGGGAAGGGGAATAGTGGGGAGAGCAGTCGATCGACTACAGCCGGTTCTGGCTCGCGATTGGTACTTCAGATAGCGTACATTGTCTCCCTATTACGTACGTTATGAGAGGTTCCACTGTATCTTGGGACCGTTGGGGTCTAAATTTGGAACGAGCAATGCTTGAAAAGGCCAAAATACGGAACGCCCGATGTTTGGAACGACCATGCTTGGAACGGTCATGATTCGGAAAAAAAAAATATATATATAGGTATAGTTGGCGTACCGCGTCCGCCGGCCGCGAGACTACATTGCCCGACTTTCGAGCTTTCCCACGCGTAAACTATCGATGTTGGATACATGCTGTCCCGGACTTTTTTTTTAGATAATTCATTTCTATGCAACAATGTTCATGTGAACTTTTGGTCTATATAGCGTTGTTCAGCTAGCGTTTGGGCAGGAAGATAAAAATTCATTGATTTTCTTTAATCAATGTGGCTTCAATGTGGCTATGAAAAAATTAAACATGATAGCTGAGTACAATTGTTTTTAAGGATGAAATCGATTTGAAATCTGGATTGATATTGTCACGAAGAATAAAAAAAAATTGAATTTTTTAGGCGACTCAGCCCCCTTAATCAAATAAAATAAAAGTTGAAGGCGGGCGGCTCGTGTTAATATTGAGATAGAGCGGAGTACTTTTGAGAGCATATCCTCAAAGTTATTTCGAGACGCTCCAGAGGGCACAGTCGTCAAAATTCGAAAGTCACCTGAATAAGAGCCACCCCAATATATATATATGACCATATACTCATATATTTTCATTCCTCGAACCATTCGAGAGAAGCACAGCTAAAGTTTGCGATCGTATCGGTACATGTGATAAAGTTCGACAACCAGAATTTCCATTTTGTGAACAAAAAAAAATAAAAAAAAAAAAAAAGAAATGACGAAAAAGATGTGAGAATGAAACTTTTCTTTTCCACTTTCACATCGTCATACACATATTTCGCCAGTTCCCACGTGTCTTCCCTCACTGATACAATCACTCGTGCTACACGAACTTTCAAAAAAATCCCAAAATAAAAAAAATACTCGGTGGAAAAAGCGCGATGGTAAAAGATAAAAAAAAAACAAAATTAAAGTACACGATTAATTTTTAATGAGAATTGCCTCTTCAAACCCATAAGACTATATATATATATATTTTTTTTCATAAAAAAAAGTTTACCACAGATTTCAGTGATAAGCCTTTTTTTTCTTCATCTTCTTCTGCTTATTCTTGCTTTTTATTTTCGTGTCCTCTGCGATCTCCCATTTCGCCTCTCACTGGTCTTGCACGCGACGAGTGCACTTGAAAAATTAATTACCATGAAAAAAACGAAAAAAATAAAAATAAAAGTTGACGAAAATAAAAAATGGGTCGGCATGGGACAAACGCGAAGGAAAAAAAAAAACGTTACGCTCGAAAATACGAACCGACGGTTATTTCGTCTGGCGATTAGGACGACAAAAGCTTTTTCGAGAACGAACGATGACGAGAGCTTTTTTTCGACGGCGCCGGGGGGGGGGGTCTGGGCGACCCATGGGATCGGTCCCCCGGAGATGACGAGACATCAGTTTAAAAACGGAATAAAGTGGAGAATTTAGGTACCAGCTGAGTCGAGAGACCGAGTGGGGGAGGGGGGGGGGGGACACTCTCTTGGCAAAGGAAAATTCGAATTCAACGCGACTGCACCACGATGCACTCGGAGGCCTGCTAATGCTTTATCTTTTTTTGCTTTTCTTTTTTTTGAATTAATTATATTTATTCGAAGCACGACAGTGAAGAGAGTTGGGCCAATGAGTTTTGTGTCAAAGTGCTTGAAATTCGTAATATCTCTCGGGCATCCGATTTAGGCGGGAGCCTGCTCTAGGAGGCATTAAGGGGGGAGTGAGGTTAATTCGGTGAAAATGAAGCATGTTTTTGAGATTTTTTTCTGGCGATACAAATAGTGTAAATTTGTTCGATCAATTTTTATATAATAATACAATATTTGAACAATATTTTTCGAAATTTTCATTCGAAAATATTGAGAATTAAGGGGGTGACAGTTAATCTTCGGAGGCGCATCGAAAAAAAGTTGCTTTGTGGTGTTCATCATAACTTGCAAAAGAATCATCTGAAATAGAAAAATCCAAAATGCATTCGTTGAAGGAGATGTTTCTCGAGGTAATCACTAGAGGATATTTTTTTGTTTTGATTTTTGATTTTTTCGTAGCACTTGGAGGCCAAAAAAAACCGATTTTCGCTATAAAAATCAGCTAATTTCTTGCTGTAAAATTAATAATCATTGAAAAAAAAAAGAAAGCTCTCGACAATACTTGGTGAATTATGTGAAAAAGTAGTGTGCAAATTTTCAAAACGATTGGTCCAGTAGATTTTGCGTTAAATAAAAAAAAAAGCGAAAAAAAAATGTTAATACCGTACTCCCCCCTTAAAAGAGCGTTTGCCAGGAGATTTTTATTTAGCACAGAAAAAAATAAGCAAGTCGAGCGAACTTTTCAGATTATTTTCCTGCCATATTTGAACGCTGAAAAAAAATTTTTTCAAGCGAAAAAAAATTCAAACGCAGCAGATTTTTGTGCACATTAGGTGCAACACCTTGCAATTGCATTCTCCAATCGGCAGGAAAAATGAAGCTCGTAATTTTCGCCCGAAACGAAAAAACCAAAGAAAATTTACATTGTAATATATTTTTCTTCTCGATGAACCAAAAAGGAACCCAAAAAATTGTGAAATTTAAATCTGTTCTCAAATTTAAAAAAAAAAGTGCTCTTTGTAAAAAAAAAAAAATATTTCAACTCGTACAAATCCCATGAAAAAATTTGGAACGATAGCTGAGTATAATTATTTTTTGACTTCAAAATCGATTCAAAACTCCAATCGAGATCACGTCGCGAAAAAAAAAATTTCAATCTTTAAGGTGACCCAGCCCCCTTAATCTTGCGAAGATTCCATCCCACGTTGTCGCGACTCGTTGGACCGGGGAAAAAAATAATCTTGACAAATCTCGAAGTATCAAGTAGATACATTTTCATATGATCCGACGTTGGGCGACGTTTTTTTACAGTCGGGTAAGTCGCTTTATGACCCAAACTCAGTGAAAAGTTGTACGGACTGCTACCATGCTGCATTTCTGTTTTTATTTTTTTTTTTTGAATTTTTTTTTGCATGTAGTACACGACGAGCTGTCGTGTTTCGTTTGTGTCATCCGGGGGCAGTCGCTTCCCCAGTCGTCCGAGTGTGCACCGTGGTTGCGACAAGGCACTGCACACTGCACTTTGTGCAATACTGCACCCGGGGATGTTGCCACTGCATTGCATTTCATATATTCAACCTCTTGGATGCTGTGTTTCTCACTCTGTTGACCGATCTGTCTCTCTATCTCTCTCTTTCTCTTTTTCTCTCTATTTCTCTTTCTCTCTCTCTCTCTCTCTCTCTCTCTCTCTCACTCCCTCTACCGGACGTTCGTGCACACGACGAAGAGTTTTAACCCACCTGTTTTAGTCTCTCTCGCAGCTGTCGTCATGGCTGACAATGTACTGCAACGAATATTTCATGTGTTGCACCTTTATTTCTCACTTTTTTTAAATTTTTTTTTTTTTTTTTTTTTTTTACATGCTTCTGTGATGTTCGTGTTACAGCAGTGATGAAATGTATTGAAACGAATTATATGACATTTAAAGAAACGAATTATATGGCTCAGAAAAAGACGAGATAAAGGAATTTTCTTTGGTTCTTTTGAAAATATGATTGGAAGTAGATAAGCCCAGTATTGGGTCAGACCGAGAGAGAAATGCTTCGTGCTTGACGGAAATTAACATTCGTCGACGATTAAATTAGTCAATGAAGAAATTAATCAATATTGATTATCAAAAAAAAATAATAACAACATTTAATGTTCACGATAATCTTATTTATCGTGAATATTGGGGTCAGAATGACCCAAAACGCACCTGCGAGCCAAAAAATCTTATAAAAAGAATTCAAAATTCGAAAAATAGGAATCGTAACTGAGAAAGAGCTGATTAACCCTTCGAGGTCACTTGGGGGTCAGAATGACCCCAAACGCAACTTCGAGCCAAACATTTTTTCAATCAAGCTAGGGACCAAAATGATTTTATTATTTGATAAGTTTCTGCAGGTAACACCTTCGATTTTTTTTCTTTAATTGATTTTTCAATTTTTCACAGCACTTAGAAGTCGAAATACTGAAAAAAATATTGATGAAAAATCAGTATTGTGACTTCTGAGTGCTATAAAAAATTGAAAAAATCAATTTAAAAAGAAAAATTCGACATTGTTACCTGCATAAACTCATCAACCAATAGAATCATTTTGGTTTTTGTATTTCAGATGATCCAGCGATGAGTTATGAGATGCACCGCAATGAAACTTTTTTTTTTCGAGACGTCCGAGGAGTTTCGTTGTCAATGGCTCACTTCTTCATAAAAATTAACGAAAATTTCACAGAATATTCTTCAAATGTCACTTCATTATGTAGCAATAATAGAAATAAATATACATCAACTGTGTCGTCAAAAAAAAAATTATCCAAAATATGTTTTTTTTTCTCATCGAATTAACCTTACTCCCCCCTTAATCGACTGAATCAAAGGGGATCCAAAAACGTTAGACATTCCAAATGAGTGCGAGAGAGACAGATAACGAGCTGCAAACGTTTCGGATCCTCTTCAATTAAAATCCGACATTTTTCATCGAACGACCCATACAAATGTCAAATTTATCGGATAATCATTTTTTTTTTTCTATTTTCCGAATTACGAAAAAGAGTGAATAATTGATAATTGCGATAACGAATATTCGACACGATAAGTGAACGATGATAAAACGTGAAAATCATGAAGATTATAATTTTCAATTAACTCGTGAGCGGTGTGCTTTGTCGAGTGAGCGACTTTGCCGGATTTATCGATGAGTAACGAGACCCCTCAGACCCCTTTCGCGGTTTTTCCTTTGACGAAGAGACCTCGCCCTCTGTGCCCACGTCGACGGTTCATCCGTTTCGATAATCATTCGGTCGAATCGACGATGGTTCGTCGTAAAATCTTTCGACGGGCTTTAAAATTTCTGGGGAGGACGAAAAAAAAAAAAAGTTTTTACAGCCGATCGAACGGAAAATCAATCGGAAATTATATCGTTGCATTGCATCGCACGAATGTTGCGATAAAAAATTTATGCGGACGTAAAAGGTCACATTTATGTACAAATTTGTTTGTTTTTTCTTTTAATTTTTCAAACGATGGCTGACGAAGAAAAAAAAATTATAATTGCAATATTAATTTTTTTATATATTTAACAACTGCGTAGAAAAAAAATTCATGAATATTACGGGAAAAATTCTATGGGACGTAAAAGGTCACATTTGTGTACTCTCGTCGATGTATCGATGAATGGAAACGACGAACGAAATATTGGATCGATGGGATCTTTGGCAGTTTATCTTCTTTCGTATTTTTGCTTTTTTTATTGTTGTTGCTTTTTCCACATTTTTTTACGATATTCACATCGTATAATTTTTTTCTGTCCTTCTTTTCTGCACCTTTTCTCAGTCCGACTAAAACTACCTCTTCTCCATCTCTTTCTCTCTCCCCCCCCCTCTCTCTCTCTTTATTTTTTATATATTTTTTTCATATATTAAAATAATTATAATTGTGACAATAATTTTGTTTATACATTAAAAAAATTATAATGGTAATAATATTTTTCTTAGATATTAAAAATATGATTATTACCATTATAATTTTGCGCAATATTGTTGAATTTTTTTTTAACCGCGTAAAAAAAAAAAAAATTCAAGAATATTGCGAAAAAAATTCTACGAGGACGAAAAAGATAACATTTATGTACTCTCATCAATGCATCAATAAATGAAGATAATAAACGAACCATTATATCGATGAGATCTCTGACAATTTTTCTCCTGTGGTATTTTTTATTTATCTATATATTCATTCATTTTTTCAAACATTTTTTCACGATGTTCACATTGTAGACGTTTTTTTTTTCTTCGATGACGACAACGGTCTGTTCTACCTTGTTGCACTTTCCTCTCCTCCACCAAAACCACCTCTTCTCTCTCTCTCTCTCTCTCTCTCTCTCTCTCTCTCTCTCTCTCTCTCTCTCTCTCCCTCTCTTTCTCTCTTTTTCTCTCACACCCTTTTCATTTCACTTTTAGAGAAATATTCACGTAACCTAAAAAAAAGAAACGATGCCGCAGGGACTGCTGGTTTGCTTGACTCGGTCTTTGGAACCTGCATTCTCTCTAATTGACCCAGTTTTAACGCCATGCTCTGCATACACCCCCACTCGCCTCTATATATATATATATATATATATATATATACATATATATGGCATATCCTTTTTGCTCACCACTCTGAATATATGAGAATGCGACTACTGTTACGTAACGCAACACAAAACTTCGAAAATTATATTCTTTGCAACCCTCCAACCCCCGGTCCCCGTTTTGTGTGAACACATTTATTTTATCAAATATACTTTTTCCCCTCTCTCTCTCTCTCTCTCTCTCTCTCTCTCTCTTTGTGCCAGTGACTCGCCCCATCACCTCTGCAACTCCATACAAATCTCTCGACGCCATTCACCATTCTCACGTCTGGTTTTTTCCATTTTAATACATTTTTCATTTTCATTTTCCGATTTATTCGTCATTTTTTTTTTTTTTCGTTTTTTTTTCAGGTATTTATTTTTTTTATTATTACCTTTCGCGCACAATTCAGCGACGAGAATTGAAAGCGCATTTCACGTCATCGAATCAACCCCCGCCACGTGACGAAATCTCGATGCCTGGTGGATGAGGAAAAAAAAATTGAAAAAAAAAACGGCAAAAGGGTGAAAGAGCTGGGGCACGGGAAAAAATTGAGTTGCTTTGATTTTCAGCCGTAACGTTTATTATGGAAAATGGAAAATTTCTCGACGCAATGGGGACTGTCGAGGTGTTGCGTGTGGAAATGAAAAAAAAAAAAAAAAAAAAAAAAAAAAAAAATGAACAATAAAAAATGAATGAATTTGTTGAGACCCACGAGTCGACAGTGAACAGCGTCGACGTCGACGGAAAGTACGATCGGACGGTTTGTGACGTGCCAATGAAATTACACAGTTTTTTTCGATTTTTTTTTTTTTCGTCAAAAGCTTTCGAACGGATTTTTTATTGAAATTTTTTCTTTTTAATATAAATTTTGTTGAAGCGTGGACCGAGCAACGTTCGGAAAAGGGGAAATTCGGAACGCCCAGTAGTTGGAACGACCATGCCTGGAACGGTCAAGATTCCAAAAAGGGATATATATATATATAGGTATAGTTGGTGTACCTCATCCGCCGGCCGCGAGACTACATTGTCCGACTTTCGAGCTTTTCCACGAGTAAACTATCAATGTTAGATGTATGCCGCCGTGGACTTTTTTGTAGGAAATTCAATTCTCTACAACATTGTTCATGTTAACTTTTGGTCTATATAGCATTGTTCAGCCAGCGTTTAGACGGGAAGATAAAAATGTATCAAAGAGAATCAATACATTTTTATGTTCCTGTCCGAACGCTGGCTTAACAACGCTATGTAGGACGAAAGTCAACATGAACAATGTTGTAGAGAATTAAATTTCCTGCGAAAAAGTCTACGTCGGCATACATCTAACATCGATAGTTTACGCGTGGGAATACTCGATAGTCAGGCAAAGTAGTCTCGCAGCCGGCAGACGACGAACGCAACTATACCTATATATGCGTATTCCGAATCTTGACCGTTCCGAGCATCGTCGTTCCAAACATTGGGCGTTCCAAATTTTCGCCTTTCCGAACATTGCTCGTTCCAGCCCGACTCCTAAAACTTTCAATCAAGCGCAAAACAAACGAAAAAAATTATATTTTTGCCAAAAAAAAATTATCGTCGAGCCTCTAGAATTAATTTACCCCCGGTCAAAGTTAATAGTTTGTTTTCGCTCAACGTGATATCTCGAGAGTAAGAATAAAAAAACGAAAACCATAACGTTCGAAATGTTCGTGAGCCGCGAGAAAGTGGCGACTAGAGAAACGCGAGTAAATTGAAGAGAAGAGTCGACGGGGGGCGGGGGGGGGAGGGGTAGTGGTGGTGAAAATGGGATCAGGCCAAGTAGGAAAGTCGGACGAAAAACTCGTGGCCTTCCGGTGGGCTCGCTCCCCAACTCTTTGGCCCACAACCATTTCTATCTTCTTCAGTTTCGTTTACACGGTTCGCCGTTTTTCCATCCATCTCTCTCTCTTTCTCTCTCGCTTATTCTCACCCTTCTCTCCCCCCTCCCAATCTCGTCTTCTCATTCGCGCCTTCGTTTTATCGCGGTTCGCGGTTCCTGCGTTCATATCTGTGTGTAATAGGGTGGTCCATAATAAGGGTGTTGACGAATTTTGACAAGTGCACCGCCCAGATAGGTTCGAAATGAATAAATAAAAATACGTGCGAAACCCCAGCACTGTAGTTCAATGAAAATACGTGCCTGTAAGCTCGTTTTATTTCCTCATTTGAATAACATGGGATTTTCCAAACTAATTCGGTAATTATTTTTTCGAGTTGTCCCTAAGAGCGCGAAAAATTCTTTATTCACACAAATCTATTGTCAATGGGTATAACTACTCGTACATTTTTTTACAAGACATAAACACAAATAAATTTCAATTTGTGTTGCAAATCGTTTATCAGTTGTTATCCATCGTTCATCGGTTCGCCGTTATCGATAATACACAGGTGAGGTCTTGTAAAAAAATGTACGCGTAGTTATACCCATTGACGATAGATTCATGTGAATAAAGAATTTTTCGCTTGCTCAGGGACAACTCGAAAAAATAACAATCGAATTAGTCTGTAAAATCCCATGTTATTCAAATGGGGAAACGAAACGAGCTTACAGGCACGTCTTCGTATTGGACCACAGTTCTGGGGTTTCGCACATATTATTATTTATTTATTTCGACCCTATTTGGGGGATGCACTTGTCGAAATTCGTCAACACCCACATTGAGGACCACCTTAGTGGGTAAGTGTGAGTGTGTAAGAGAGAGAGGAGCATAGGCACGGGGCCAGGGCCGAATCTGGGGACCCCAGAGCTTTCGAAGCGACTGGCCGAGCAACCGCAGCTTCCTCTCGGTCTTCTGGCACGTCGCGAAACTTTATCATCGTCCACGACAAATTTGACGGTCTCCACATTAATCTCAGCTTTATTACCGTCGGCCGGTGGTGCGGTTGGGCGGTTAGGGGAGGGAGGGGGGGGGGGATTCTGGAGGCGTTTCCCGTTTCACGGAGATCGTCGACGATTTTCATCCGACCGTCGGTTCCCGACTTTGAAAATTTCGAGCAAACTCGAATCTCGGTAGAAAAGACAAAAAAAAAAAAACAAACAAACAAGCTGCAAGTTGAAACTTGCCAATTTCCTTCCTTTTAATCGAAGGTAGTTAACGAAGATTCATCGGTGGGGAAACATTTTTTTTGGAAATCCTTTTGCGTTCTTATGGACGAAACGTCGTTCACTATCCACGATTCCTAGGAATTTTCTTCTTTCAACTTGCAGCTTGTTTTGATATTTAAATGTTCATCAAATGGGTGCTTAAAAATTTCAATTCTTTCTCGAATTCAAACTTGTAAGTGGATTTCTACCAAATTTCATACCAAACAACCCTGATCATTGATTTATGTGCATTCATGACATTGAAGATGGCAAGTCAAATAATGTTGAATCGGCGGAGGCTCAAAATTGAAAAACTTGAATTTCCGTCAAATCCGAATCATTCGACTGATCTCCGCCAAATTTGACACACATCATGACTGAATGATCTTCTATACTTTTGTAAAGTTGGAGATCAATCGATATGAGCTAACAAGAGTTACATCGTTAAATTTTTGATGTTTTGAAAAATTCTAAATCATCACAAAATCAAAACTTATCGATGGATTCAGTCCGAAATGCAATACCAGCCAACCTTGTATACAAATCTCTTCGTCAAAAACTATTTGGACGAGTATCTCAAAGTTTGCGATCGCTAGAGTGACAACGTTCTTTTTTTGAAAATTCAAAAACGACATTAAAACCGAACCGCAGCTCGAATCATGACAAAAATTACACACAGTGAAAGGATCACAGAGCTGCCCATGCCTGCAAAATTTGGGGGCTGTAGCTAAAGCAGTTCTCGAGTTATGCACGTTTTAAGTTTTCAAGGTCATAACGTGCATACCCAAATACATCCGGACATTTCCTCAAAATGCGTATTCTCGATGTTTCAGCACATTGTTGATATGGTCACATGAAGATCTCGAAAAAAAAAATGTCGCACCATCGCATACCTTCCTCTATGAGGAAGCTAAATTATCTCAAATTACGAAGAATTGATTTTTTTCATCCTACGTTAGATCTATAAATAAATGTTATCCGTTCTGGTGCATAAAGAATTTTTCGGTTTTTTTAATGGAAAAAGCTTCAATTTTTCAGAGCTTTACATTTTTATTAGAGCCTTTCATCAGAGATTAATTAAAATTTAATCTAATTTAAACTTTACACTAATTTTGAGCTTATCTCCAACCATTGAACGTTAATTCTCCCAAAGAGATTGGTCAAAATTTACAACTATCAGTTGCACAAACTTCGATGGCAAAAGCTGCCATTAGCTCTATTAAAAAAGTTTTTTAAGCTTCATTGCTATATATTCACTCTCGTCTCGATGCCTTCGAGAATTAACCTCGAATTCAATCGATAAACTTGTCCGGTCCGGAAACTTTCTTGCTCGGCCGAAAAAAGTTATTATCACCAATTTCGAAAACCCATAATATTTAATTAATTATTCTTTTTCCAATGACAATAAAAAAATCATAAAGAAAAAGCTTCAACTACTGGTTATTCTTCAACTACTGGTTTTAGAATTTGTGAGTTCCATTCTTTTTATTTTTTTTTTTCGACAAAAGTTTGTCGCTAATAATACCGGGTGTCCGGTTTCAATCTTGAACCTGATTTATCTCGAAAAATACTAATCAGATAAAGTATTGAGTACAATAAAACTCGAAAAGTTTGAAGGAGGACGTACAAAATCAATTTTTTTTCTGTCCAAAATTTTAAATGGCGGTGTGACATGGTTTTTTCAATGGAACCATGTTTTTTTCTTTCCACCAAAAATGTTTTCATGTTAAAACTAACAACTTTTGTTGGAATTTTTTTTTTGATAAAGTCCATACCTAAGTTTTAGGTGCGAAATTATATTGGGACACCCGGTATATTTTACGTGGATGGAGCGTGTGATAGTGAAATCTTTGCCACGTATTAAAAAAACGTCGATGTTCGATAATTATCAACCGACCCACAAATTAGAACAAAGTTTCTCAGGTTCCATCTCCAAATTATCGACGTAAAGTAGTCTCCCATTAAATTCTCGAAGCCTACTCGAACATTTTCTACGGTCGCCCAGACGTTGTCGCTGTCCTCGTTCTTGGCCCGAGGAACCTCCCATCCAAGTGTCGCAGGTAATTGGACGGTTTCACGACCTCCGCCCGATCGACCGAAAAAAATATCGTTTACAGCAAATCAATTAAAAAAACTCGTTCCACGCTGCTTCCCCATTTTTTCCAATCCCATTGACGTGAAAAAAGTGGTCATCGACTTACCAAAAAAAACAAAAAAACGTGATTGACTCGATAACACGTAGAGTAATTGGTGGTAACTGTGCCTACACTTGTCCCCGATGACTATGTTACGAACGTTCGCGGCGTAGAATTACATTGCGGCGAATCGTCAGAATTCAAGCATTCAATTTTCAAATTCAGCATTCAAGCTTTCCCCACGCGTAAATTATTGAAGTTAGATATATACCGTCGGGGACTTTTTTATGGGAAATTCAATTCTCTACAACATTGTTTATGTGAACTTTTGGTCTATATAGCGTTGTTTATCCAGCGTTTGGACGGGAAGATGAAAATGCATTGATTCTCTTGTTTCAACCTTCCCGTCCGTACGCTGGATGAACAACGCCCCGTAGACCAAAAGTTTATATAAACAATGTTGTAGAGAATCGAATTCCCCATAAAAAAGTTCCCGACAGCATACATCTAACTCGCATAATGAACGCGTGGGGACACCTCGAAATTCGGGGGGAGTGTTGAAATCCGCTTCGACTGTCAGGCGTTCGGATTATTCCACGTTCGCCACAATGTCATTCTGAATTTTGACGATTCGCTGCAATGTCATTCAGCACCACTGCCGTACGTAACACAGTCGAAGCGTTGCACTCGGAATCTTCACCCTTCCCAACTAAGCTCGTTCTCAATTTCAAGCCCCACTCAGTAAAATCGTCATCAATGAATCCTGTCTTGAATCAAGACACAACCCCATCACAGTTCCGTCCCCTACGGTCCGCTCCAAACCCACGACACCTCACGCGTACACCCAAGACGTTAAGGGGTCGGCCATTGCCAATTGTTCCCCAAAATGATAAAGCTCGTCGTCTTCCGACGAAATTAGAGCTTTCGACCAGAAGTAGACACTGCAACGCAGAGTCTAGCTTGTTCCAATACGTCCAGGCGTCTTCTATCCCCCTGCGAGGGAGTCTGTGAGTGTGTATGACACAACGAATGTGTTGGCTGGTGAATTGGTACGAGTGAGCGAGAGCTTGGGGCTGATACGAACTAATACTCGTGCACATGGCTCGCCAGACCGTCGCCAGAAAGGACCTCGGGGCTTGATGTTGGTATTGGTGATAACGCTGGCTTCATCTCTCTCGGTCTCTCGAAGACCCGCCTAGCACGCCTTCCCCTTCCCCCCCCCCTCCCACCCTCCCTCAATCCCCGAACCACCCCCGCGACTCGTCGTCTCGACTCTGATGAGAAATTAAACTCAGCACACCGGGAATTGCGTGATAATTGAAAAGCCCGGCTTGGCCACCCCCGAAGAGACACCACGGACAAGGCCAGAACGAGAGAAACTACCCGGAGGACGCCTCGGTTGGGAATGGAACAGTGAAAATAGGTTTTCGTATTATATATATGTATATATGTATGTATATGTCTGTATATATATGTATTCGTACACAATCTGGTATGTCTCACTCTGTGTAAAAGAGTGAGAAATGTCAATGACGAATTGAGTGGGCGCAGGGGCCCCGTGACAAAAGTCATCACGTGGTCCTTGGTTTGATTTAGGATCCAAAATTTAAACCACGACTATTTACAGACAAACTTTTGCACGATTTAACGTGAGAACATTCAGGGATAACACTAGTCGAATCCATTTATTCAAGTTGATTCGATGGTCATTAAGGGGAGGAGTAAGGTTATTTCGATACAAAGAAAGAATATTTTCGATAATTTTTTTTGACGACACAGTTGATGTGTATTTATTTCTATAATTACTGCATTATAAAGTAAGATTTGTAGAATATTTTGTGAAATTTTTATCAATTTTTATGAAGAAATGAACCATTGACAGCGAATCTGAGCGGACGTCTAAGAAAAAAAGTTTCGTTAAGGGGAACCTCATAACTCATCACTGGATCATTCGAAATCAAAAAGCCGAAACGATTTTGTTGGTTGATAAGTTTCTGCAGGTAACAAAGCCGAGTCTTCATTTTCGAAATTTATTTTTCAATTTTTTACAGCACGCAGAAGTGAAAATACTGATTTTTCATCAATACATTTTTTTCAGTATGTTGACTTCTAAGTGCTGTAAAAAATTGAAAAATCAATAATGAAAAGAAAACTCGACGTTTTCACTTGCAGAAACTTATCAACTAATAAAATCATTTTGGTTTTTGGATTTCGGACCATCCAGTGATGAGTTATGAGGTGAACCGCAACAAAACTTTTTTTTTCTAGACGTGCGCGGAGATTCGCTGTCATTGACTCATTTCTTCATAAAAATCGATGAAAATTTCACAGTATATTCTTCAAATGTTACTCTATTATATCGTGATTACAAAAATAAATATGTATCAACTGTGTCGTCAAAAAGAATTATCGAAAATACGATTTTTTTCGTATCGAATTAACCTTACTCCCCCCCCCCCTTAATGTCAAAGATTAATTGGACGATCTTGTCACGATAATGTCCCGTAACTCATTGTTGTTCTTTTCATAAGCTCAAATGTCGAAAAAGTTGGCGCTTTATCAGTGGCCCGCGGATCGAACATTCAAATTTCCCGCGCGCGGGATATTTAAATTCGGATTTTCGTTCTGCCTGAGGCGCGGGAAATTTGAATTCGGATTTTTGTTTATTCTGCCTGAGCCCGTGGCATTCGACACTTCTGGCTGTATGGCTTATCCGGCACTGGAGCCAGACGACGCCGAGTGGTCGTAGAGCTTTGTCCATACGATTCACGTCGGTTGTTCGCCGTCTCGCGACATTGAGGCAGTCTTTGTGTGTGTGTGTTTGTGTGTGTGAGCTCAGCCGTTGTCTATGTATTCTACGACCTCTTCGACCAGACGCCATTCTGATCATGCGTCTCTCTTTATGACCGTTGGCGGATTCGTCGCGATATTCCTCTGGCCCATGAAACTCGAAATGCAGAATCCACGTTAACTCGCCGATGTGTACATAAACCGAAAAAAAGCATACGATTGTATAATATATATTAGGGTGGTCCTTATTTCATTTAAAAAGAAAGTATCGCTGCCCACCTTTCAAATGATTCTAGACCATGAAAAAGGAATTTTCATATTTTTCCCCAATTTTTAAATTCACCCTCTGTGATGCCTGAAATCATTTGAAAGTTTGGTAAAATCATTTGTGTCATATTTCCGAGTTTAATACAAAAACTGTGGCGAACAAAAAATCCGGAAACAAATTTATGTTATAAAAAACTATACCACAAAAACACCGAAAAATGTTGGTAGCTATCCGGCAAACATAACCTAGAAAAAAAAATAAAAATCATTTTTATTTTTAGTTTTTAGGTTATGTTTGCCGGATCGCTGCCAATAATTTTTCGTGTCTTTGTGGTACAATTTTTGACAATATATATTTTTTTTCAGATTTCTTTTCCCGCCCTTTTTCGTTGAAAGAAATTAACTATTTTAGAAAACTTTCAAATAAATTCAGGCAATGCAGAGGGTAAATTTGAAAATCGGAAAAAAATCGGAAAATTCCTTTTTGATGGTCTAGAATCATTTGGGAGGTGGGTAGTGATCGTTTGTTTTTTAGAAACCACCCTAATGTGTATATATAAATATATATACGTGACCCAGTGAGGTTCTCGCAAGCTTCTGAATTTGCTCGAGGGCCTGTTTCTCAATGTTATTTTTCGCCATCCCAACTTATACTGTTATACGCTCATCCAAGTGTTCCGTTTGCAGTTTTGGTACACTGGGAGTCACGTTTCAACTATGGGTTTTGAAACTACTCTTTTTTGTTGTTCATGCGACACTCTTTTTTTCTTTCTCTCTCTCCCTCTCTCTCTCTTTCCCTCTCGCTCTCTCTCTCTCTCTGTCTCTCCCACCCCCCTCTCTCTCTTTTTTACTCTCTCTCTATGTTCATAAAATTGCTGCTCGACCTGTTAATTCGATACAAAAAAGCATTTTTTCAATAATTCTTTTTAACGACACAGTTAACACGAATTAATTTCTATGGTTCCTACATAATGAAGTATCATTCGAATAATATTCCATGACATGTTCATTAACCCATTAAGGTCACACCCAAAAAAAAAATATATCGGTCACATGGGGTCCAGCCAATCCCACTCACAAAAACCGAACCCATGTGCGTTCATTTTAATGTATCGACTTGAATCTCGCGCCAAACTTCAATCTAACATGTTCTCCAAATAATCCAATAGTCGTTGTCTTTCATTCCAGATTTTGAAGTAATCAAAACACGATAAGAAAAAAAATTCACGGAATCTGACTTTTTTTACAAAAAAAAAAATTTAATTTTTGCCATATGGTGAAAAATCTTATTATCTAAATAAAAATGTTAACCATTTGAAAATAAGACAGGATGACCGTGTCATTATATATTTATAGTGATCCGTTACAAAAAAAAAAAAAAAAATGTAAACCTTTACAATTTTGTATTTTCGTGAAAACGTATATATATATATGGCGAGCTCAAGAGGCCGTGCACGTGAAGTTAAATCCGCGCTCGCTTGCCTCGAAAAACGTAGCTTTCTTCGTGTTCACGTCAACGTGAGGATCTCGAAGTTGGTTGTGCGGTATATGGGAAAACCGGTGGTGTGTGGAGTAACACAGTGTGTCCGGGTGAATCGTACGGCCAAGCGCGAAAGCTCTCGGATTTCAAAGTCGGACGTCAAAGGATTACAGAGAAGGAAAGACGAGATCGTTGTGATGGGTAACGGAGCAAAGGCGCGAGAGGGGAAGGGAGAGTGCGAGAGAAAGAGAGAGAGAGAGAGAAAAAGGAGAAACCCAATTCCAACCAGATTCTTCGTTCGCGCGTGTCTTCATCTAACTACCCAAAGAAATAAGGGGTCAAGAACCAAAGCCAATTTCGTTTGAAAAATAAATGGAATACCTGCCCTCAATCTTTTTTCTTTTTTTTCATTTTTTTTTTTCGTTCTACTTCAAATCGAAATTCAGAAAGTTTTATTTATTATTATTATTATTATCATCATCATCATCTTCATCATCACCATTATTATTATTATTATTATTATTATTATTATTATTATTATTATTATTATTATTATTATTATTATTATTATTATTATTATTATTATTATTATTATTATTATTATTATTATTATTATTATTATTATTATTATTATTATTATTATTATTATTATTATTATTATTATTATTATTTTCTGGTCGCACTAATGATCTCATAAATTACCTTTAGAGTGCAATTGGCACTCTGTTTCGAAAAATTTAGCAATTTGTGGCAATTTGAAAAAAAAAGTATGCATTTAACGTAATTAATTTCACACTTTCAATATTATTTTTCATAAAATTAAAAAAATCAAAATACAATAATAAAAATGATTTTGATTTTTTTTTCTTTTCAAGTTATGTTTGCCGTTTAGCTGCCAATGTTTTTTTTTGTGTTTTTGTTCTATAATTTTTTACGAAATATATCTCTTTTTAAATTTCTTTTCACGATCTGTTTTGTAAAACAAAAATTATATGATTTTAAAAACTTTCAAATGAATTCAGGCAATGCAGAGGATAAATTTAAAAATCGGAAAAGAATATGCAAATTCTTTTTTCGTGGTCTAGAATCATTTGGAAGGTGGGTAGCGATACTTTTTTTTTAAGAACCACCCTAACATACATATATATATATATATATATATATATATATATATATATGTATATCTTCAGTGACACATAACTCGTAAGAATTTTTCATCCCCCGACTCAACCCCAACTGCCGCAATTATTATTCCCGACGGCAAATTCACCCACCTACCTACCCCCTCCCCCCCACCCCCTCACCCAGTTTGTACAATGCGCGTACACAGTTGTCGCTGACATTTATCGACCGCATTGTCGAACGGTTATGAAATGAGAAAAGAAAAAAAAAAGAAACAGAAAGGAGAAACGATAAAAAAAAGAAGAATAAGAAGAAGAAAAAGAAGAAGGGGGAAAAAAACAATATGCACGTAGGGAAGGGTGATTCTGATTTCCGGAACCCCCGGTGGAATATCTGGTTGACGACAAATCCATTCCTATCGCGATCTCGATGATATATATACATGTATATACGTATACATATATATGCTTCGTATGTATGTGACGTTCCGCGAGAAAAGCCATCCAACGACGGTTGAGTCAATCATTTTTTCAAGACGACAGGATTGCAAAAGGAAAAAAAAACATGATTGCCTCCGTATTCACGCGGTTGATTAGTCCGGGGATGGTATCCCAGAATTCAGCTCCCTGGCTTCACGATGTGCACGTCGTGTTCATCAGTCACGTCTCATTGGGTGGGGCTCGAAATTTAGAACGAGCAAAGTTCAGAATGACATTGTAGCGAACGCGCGAATATTCCGAACGCCTAACAGTCGCCGCGGTTTTCAGCTTTCCCTACGCGTTGATTATTCGAGTTAGATGTATGACGTCGGGGACTTTTTTGTAGGAAATTCAATTCTCTACAACATTGTTTATGTGAACTTTTGGTCTATATAGCGTTGTTCATCCAGCGTTTGGATGGGAAGGTGAAAACAATAAGAAGATCAATGCATTTTCATTCTGATTTTCCTACCCGAATAAATACCTTCGTTCCAATGGCCACTATGGGGCTATCTATTTTTTTTCTAAAAGAAGAGTATTTCGAGAGTATTCAGTTGAATTTTCAGATCAAAATAATAAAAAATGAGAAAGTTTCGATTTTTTTTCTCTTGAAAATCGCTGAATTTAGCGTTTTGATTGCCATCAACATTTTTTTTCTGAGTGAATATTGAATCTGAACCAAAAAACCTGTGGCTACCTCTTGAAGGAAGTATCGAAGAATATATGGGAATTTTCCCAAGTGAAAAAAATATATTCAGTCGCTCGCAGCAGGCCTTTTTGTCATCTCGGGGTCCAACAGACCCTGTACGCCATCTTAGGGTTATATAGTCCCTCAATTTTTTGACAAATAAGAAACTTTTATCGCCATTTCACTAACGAAATAACAACTCGATGATAAACGTTAGCAAATCGAGTACCGAAAAATCAATTTTTAACTCCCGGCTGAAAAAACGGAGTTTTTGTGCGTGTATGTTTACTTTTTTTATTTCTAGTCTGGTCTCGTTTTCTCGCGGAAAGTCACATAACGCGGCAATTTCGAGCCATCGACGATGGCCTCCCTCTCTCAATTTCTCTCTCTCTCTTTTCTTCCCCCCCCCCCCTCCCTTCTTTCTCCCTCTCATCTACTTCTGCTCGAACGTTTTCTCCGACTGCCAGCCACGTCGTCGTTAAGCTTCCCTATTTATTCTCTTCATGTTCACCTTTTTTTCTACATTCTTTCTTTCTTCCTTCCACTTTTTTGCAAATTTCTTTCTCTGTTTTATTTTTATTTTTTTTTATTTTTATCATACTGTCGAGAGGTGGGAGGGGGTGGGGCTACACGTCGATGGTAGTTAAGGCTATTCGTTGCACGTGGAGGCAACCATACCGAACTGCCGGTGCTTCACAACGACGATGTTGCAGAAACGAAATGGGGGACCCAAAGTGTGCGGTCGAAGCTCGACGGGCGGACTGTTGTCACCGTACCACCGATTTCCGTTTTACCGACCGTCGGTGAGGTCCAAACCAGCCGGTGACACCGGGGTCAGTTGTAATATTTTTCACCGAAATTTTAATATCTTGCGATCCACTCGGTACATTAACTAGCTTCTTGCGGCATATCGTTCATTGGTTATTGGACCATCATCGTGAATTTTTTCAATCGCGAGTAACCCGAAACTGCAAAGTTATTGAACTTTGAAACTACATTTTCGAAGCTGCTCGTAACTCAAAAAGTTGTGGCTTAAAAAGTTATCGACCGATTTCGATGAAATTTTGGGAGGTTACTCTCAGTGATATTATCGAAAGAATATACTTGCATTTTAAAAGGTAGCGTGTGAATAAGTAATTTTTTTGGGGTCAAATATGTCGAAAAAAATGATTGAAAATTCGTACTTCAGAGTAAATAGGCTCCCAAATTTTCAATTCTATACTTTTTCATAATTTGTTAGGTATATCCTCCTCCGTAATATATCAGTAAACGAGTGACACTTGTTAAATCTTCGTCAGATCAACAGCGAAAGCGTGAAAACTGCAGCAGTTTTCGATGTCGCGGAAAAGTTACTTTTTTAACGTAAATTTTTTACATTTTTCCGAGTAAAACGCTTTTGAAAATTTTCAGGAATGAATAAATGTTCATCTCATTCACTTATGTCGAGAGATATAGCACTGTTACAACCTACAACTGTTACATCTGACCCCGGTCTCCTCCACCCTTGTAGAGAGGTCTCCAAGGGCCGAGGGTTGGGGCAGGAGGGTGGGACCATTCACATGGTCGACACATAGTCGTTTGAGAGTCGTCAGAAGGGGGCGGAAAATTGAAATTTTACCACGTCAGCCTGTCAGTGGTCACGTACGTGCTATAATGTACGTTCGCAACGAAAAACGCTCTGTATTCGACAATTGTAATGGCCCATCTGCCTTTTTTTCTTTTTTTTTTCTTTTTTTTTTTTTGACTTTTCACTCCGTCCCCGCTCTCGATGAAAAATAAAAAAATAAAACGACATCGGATAAATTGGTGCAAAACGAAAAAAGCAACGGAAAAAAAAAGTTACCATCGTACTCAACCGAAAATGCGCTTGTCGGCTCCGCGAGTGTAACCAAAGCTCGTGAAAGCGCAATCCACGAGCTTGACATGTCATGAAATTTATCTCAAGGCCAGATATTATTTTAGGAGCATGAAAATATGTATTTTTCAGGAATTTTTTTTAAGGGGATAAAATACTCGAATTATTTCTAAATTTTTATATAAGTTTATTATAATATCCAAGTTTAAAAGATTTTTTTTACTTGGATTTTTACAGAATAACAGCGCTCCCATTCACTGTACATTCAAACAAAAATTCGTCAACATACCTCAATCTATATACTTTCGAATGAAACCAACTTGAATCAAATCGGTCGAATAGTTTTTGAGATAATAATTCCCAAAATTCATCTATTTTTTCGGCAATCTACACCGATGTACCCTCTTAAACATTTACCTCCGATTATAATTTCCATGAGACAGCGACACTTTCCGTCACGCTCTTCGTCTCCACTCATTAATCTCCTAATTGCCGTAGTGTCGCGTATTCATTTAATTAATCCTTCATTCATCCCTCGTCTTTTTTTTTTTCTTTTCGACTCTATACATTTTTCCGGGACAGTTTTCACGGCGCGCCACGATAACGAGGAGGGCTGCCTTAGCTTTCTCATGCTAAGACGAGACGCCAATTTGTTAACTCCATCCGAAATGTAAATACGCGAATTTTGCTTTGAACCCTTGAATTCAATGAGTAAATATGCCTCATGTAGCTGGCTTTGACAGTCGTTTACAATAAAGTTCTTGAAAAGGCGCAATTAAGTGTTTTTTTTTTTTTTTTTTTTTTTTTTTGCGTTATAGCCACAATTTAATCATCAACCGTTTTACAAGCAGTTACATCGTTATGACCTTATTTCGTCGTGATTCAAAACTAAACTTGAAGCGACACGACCACGGTCTTATATACAATTCTTGAAACTCCGCCAAATTTCCGTTGGTGGGGTAAAATGGGCTGAATAAAATTTTGTTGTTACTGTGATCACCTCGCGGTTGAGATTTAAGGGGGCTGAGTCACCTAAAAAATTAGAATTTTTATTTTCCTTGCATGATCAATTGAAATTAAAAATCGATTTTACTCTTATAAAATACGAGGACTGAAAAATTTTGTGATAAATCTTACAGCCTTCAGATGCTTTATATGGCTATGAAAAAAAAATGAAATGATAGCTAAGTATAGGTATTTAATAAAGGTAAAAACGATTTCAAATTTCGATTCTAAATCATGTCACTAAAAAAAGAATCAAATTTTTTAGGTGATTCAGCCCCCTTAATTCGTACAGTGGCGCTTGGATTATTAAACAGAGATGGACAATCTGCTTCACATCTCTCTTCACATGCGTTACCTTCATCTCCGATGGTGCTCCAATCGTGGCGACGACGAGAAACAACGAAAATGTTATTTTTCCGTACTAGGCCAAATAATCAAACTTTTAAGACCCGTATATATATATAAAACACCGTGAACGTGATGCAGCCACGTTTTCCCAGAATCCTCACGTAATCGTATAAAACGTTGCCACGAATTTTTCCTCATCCATTTTCTTTTTTTTTTGGTTTTAATTTTTTTTTTTTATCTCGCGGTTTTTTCACAGGAAACTTATGCGGTAATTGGGCGTGTGGCCGCTACATTCGACGTTAGTCACATGTCAGTGCTCGAAAAAGATTTATTTTTCCTTTTTTTTCCGGGCTTCTTTAGAAAAAAAAAAAAAAAAAACAGTAAAAACGGGGCTCGAACCAACGAAGGTACGAACTTCGTTGGTTCGAGCCCCGTTTTTTTTTTTTTTTTTTTTTTTTGTTTTCTTAGGGAAAGCAAAGAAACGGATGAAAAGAGAAACAAAAAAGAAGCAAATAAAAGGAAAAAATAATGCGACCTCGGGCAAGCCGTACGAGTGACGTTCCGGAAAAAAAAAAAAAGTAGACAGCTCCGGTAATTAAGCACCCCCGGTTGGCCGATGCTGGGTTTCTGGCTTCGGGGCTGTGTACGTCCAGTCTCGGTCGGTCACGTAGTTGCACCCCCGACCCTTAACCCGCCCGCCCCCCACCCCTTTCCTCAAAGTGGGTTGGAACAAGTCTGCAGCTCGACGTTTCTTATTTTTAACGTCTTATTTCGTTTTCTTCGACGGTTCTTCGAAGATTCGAGATTCGCGATGGTCGAACAGGGGGGGAGGGGAGGGGGGCTTTTACGATTTTTAACGTTGCCAATCGCACGAATAAACCTTGATTGAAACACCTTGAAACACCTTGATTGTGATTTGTTTTGGCCGATTAATTATTTTTTTATTTCGCGTTCAAAGCTTTCGCAAAGTGTGGCCTAGGTTTTTTTTCAAGCTACATCGTTTGAAAAAATCTGATGATGATAGTTGAGTATAGATATTTCATAAGGGTCAAGTCGATTTTTAATTTGGATTGATTATGTAACGAAAAAATAAAAAAAAACAAATCCATTTCTTTAGGTGACTCAGCCCCCTTAAGGTTGGTGAAACAACTTACAATAAACGACTCTTATTCTTTGTAATCAAATTGTGAAAAAAAAAACTTGTCACACTCGAACTCGAACTAAGACGTAAATATAGAAGTCTCAAGAATATATATCTAAAAAAATTAGGTCGCCCTGCGCCAGAGCTTCACAAAAAAAAAAAAATCACACGCTGTCCATATTTGCTGACGCCATCACGAACCAGTGCAAAACTTTTTTTTTTTTCAAATCAATAACGAAGATTTTTTGGGGCTTTTGATTTGTTCTCACAATTAACTTGCAATTGTCAAAACGCAATAATAATTTCTATTTTTCATTTTTTATTGTATCCTCAATGGAATTTTGATTGATAAAAATAAAAAAAGGATTTCAGAACCCAAGAAAAAAATGTAATTTTTATCTCAAAGTGGTTGTAGGCACATGGAATTGTTTGCATTTAAAAAAAAATACCACTCATCATTATACGACTGACAACAATATATATATATGTATATATAGATATATATTTATATTCGTGCTCGGTCGAAAATAAATAGTGACATTTTTACGATACTTTTTATCATTTTTCCCCGAGCTTTTCGCGAGCTTTTTCCGTCTCGTCTCATTAAATCCAGGTCACTGACTTCCCTCCCCCCCCCCCCTTTGCCCCCTGCACGTATTCGTAATTATTCTCGTAAATGTATTCTGAAAAAAAAATAATAATAATAACAACAACAAAAACAAAAAAATAGAAAAAAAAAAATACTTAATGCAATAACGATGAGAAGCGAGTGCGTGTTACGCGTAACGAAAGACGCGTATTAAAAAATTTTGAACGATGGTTGGGTTTGCTGAGTAGTGTCTCGTGGTCGAAACTTTGTTGCAGCTCATCGCCACAACGTAAATGTATATTTTTTTTCCAACTAATTTGCGGAGAGAGAGAGAGAGAGAGAGAGAGAGAGAGAGAGAGAGTGGATCGCCAACTGCGTGGAGTAATTACTTGCCCGGGCAATGAGAATTTTGTCGGACGATGCTGACGGTCGGTCGGTCGTCGAGAGAGGAATGAGTTTTGAACGATGAGCACGACGGACGACGGCGGTATAATGATCGAGGAACGCGCGAGAGTTGAATAATTGTTCGAGCGTTGGATAATGTGCCCACCTCGAGAGCAACGAGCCCGACTCGACGAAAATTTATCAACGCGTGTATCGCGTAGTGAACGATCACGCGAATTGGACCGAGAAATGAAAAATAAAAAATAAATAAATTTTCATTCAAAGCACGGGTTTAAAAATTGATACGAAACTATCGTAGTTAACTTTGTGAAGTTAATGAACGAAAAAAGGAAAAAAATTAATAAAACGATTGCAATTTTTTTTCCCCGAATCGTAGGTAGTGAACGAATATTCCTCTTTGAGGAAGAATATGGTTTTTATTTTCGATTTTTTTTTTGGCTGTCAATCGTAGGTAGTGAACGAATATTCCTCTATGAGGAAGCATGTGGTATTTTTTGTCTTCTGTTTTTTGGCTCTCAATCGTTGGTAGTGACGGAATATTCCTCTATGAGGAAGCACGGATTTTTTTATTTTTTATTTTTGGCTGTTAATCGTTAGTAGTGAACGATCATTCCTCTATGAGGAAGTATGTTTTTTTTATTTTCTATTTTTTGGCTGTCAATCGTTGGTAGTGAACGAAGATTCCTCTATGAGGAAGCATTTCTTCTTCGTCTTCAATCTTTGGCTTCCTCATAGAGTAATCTTCGTTCACTACCAACGATTGACTGCCAAGAAATAGAAAATGAACAACATATGCTTCCTCATAGAGGAATCTTCGTTCATTACCTGACGATTCGGACGGAGCAAATTGCAAGTTTCGACTTGGAACTTGTTTCGATATTTAAATTTTCATCAATGAGTATTTATAAAATTCAAAGTTCTCTGCAAATTTTAATGTGCAAATGGATTTTTATCAAATTTAATACTTAAGGTAGTATCGCACAAACCGTAAGAGTCAAAGCAAGCCTGAAGCTATACCATCTCCAAATGAGTTACGTAGTACCTGTGTGTGACAAAGACGCGTGGTATGATGTCGATTAGAGAGAAAGAGAGAGAGACGATATTTTCCGATGTTTATTTGCTTATTATTCTCGTCACAGTCTGTTGATCTTTACGGTCAAGTGCCCAAAATGTTGCCCGAATATTAAACTTGCAGCTCGAAGTGTTTTCATTAAAATCTGACGGCAACTTTTTGTATTATATCAAATTTAGCGTGTTTTTCCATAAGGCTCAATGTTAAACGTGAAAAAATTGATATCTTGTGTTGTGTTGATATCTTTTTTCTCGTGCTCCGGAGGGCCATAAAAATTTAACTGGGCCTTTTTCTCATCAATACCCATAAGTATGCCAAGTTTCATGAAAATCGGACGGTAAAGTCTCCTATGTGCGATACTACCTTAACACGTTTCAATTTTTCAAGGTCATAACACATATGCACACATACATTCGGACATTTTCTCCAAATGTGTTTCCTCGAAATTTTAGCACACTCAGAATGCATAAAAAATTAAAAAAAAAAAAAAAACAATAAAATGCTATTCACATCTCAGCAATTTCGTTTCGAACAACAATGACAGTCGTAACAATGCAAATCCATACTAAAATTCATTCATGTATCAATTTGAACGAAATTGCGTTTTCACCATTTTCATTTTCACATTTTGCCAAGTGTCGTCTTGAACACACCGAGAGTCGAGTTTAAACATCATATAAAACGAATTGCTCGTCGCCGGACGCCATCTTGTATTTCGGCAAGACGATGCGACGAGAACAATACCCGTGAACCTCTTGAAATTCGTGAGATGCGATCTTAACGAATTGTATACAATTTAATTTACGCGGAAAATTCTGGAAAACAAGATTCGAACGTCCGGGGAAAAGGCTGTGAAAATCTGTGTCGACCATTGTTTCGTATAGAACAGAATGTTGGCGAGGAAAACGCGTCGACTGTGAATTTTCCGAGTCACTCGTGGGCTATGTATATATATGAGGGTGGTTCTTAAGGAAGCTGAGTCACCTAAAAAATTGGATTTTGTTTTTTCGTAACGTGATCGATCCTAATTCCTAAAAAAAAAAATCAATTTTTCAGGTGATTCAACCCCCTTAAACAAAAATTTCACGTTCTCCACCCTCCACATGGTTCGAAACTATGAAAAACTAGTTACCTCATTTTTTCTCCTAAATTTTCTTTCGTTGCCTTGGCTCGTCTGATTTCATAAAAAGATAAAAATACAAAATTTGAAAAAATCATTAATTTTTTCGCTCGCTTCAAATTTTTTGTAAAATCACCAACATATTTTTTTCCTCACTCCATGACATCATTCTTCACGATACACGTTTCTTCGAGATTTCTCTTAGCGGCTGCGCGACACCTAAAATAAATTCAATATCGATTTTTATTTCATTTTTTCTCAGGTTACGTTTGCCGTACGGCTCCAAAAAATGTTTGCCGTCTTTTCTTAGCACAATTTTCCACAATATACATTTTTTCCAAGATTTTTTCCCAGCTTTTTCGTTTTTCAATCGGAAATTTGACATAAATAATTCAAAAAATGTTTTTTTTTGACGTTCCTATTAATTCAGGCAAGCCAAGGCAATGGAAAAAAAATCGGAAAATGATAGGGAAATTAGTTTTTCATATTTATGAACAATATGGAGGGTGGAGAACTTAAATTTTTTTATCAAGTCGAATAAGGACCACCCTAATATATATATATATATATATATATATATATATATATATATATATATATTCTACACGTTTCAGTGAGGAAAACTCGTGGAAAAACGATGGAAGCAAACCCAAACGTTTCCACGTAGCGACGAAACGTAATTTCTCGGTACGCTGAAGTTGGAAAAGTGTTTTTCCATTCGAAGGAAAACCGGTGACTTGAAGTAGCGCGTCGACCAAGATTCTGGTCGGGTATCCTGGGGGGGGGGGGGGCTGTCCTTTGTTGAGAGCCGAAGATTCGAGAAATTTACCAGCTCTGGAAAAAAAAACAAAAAAAAAAACAAAAACAAAAAAAAAACAACCAACCAACGAAAAGTTCAAAGGACGTGAAAAATAAAGAGGAATGCCAGAGTGGGGTGCGACGAATTCGAAGGAATGCCGAGTTTCAGATTCCAATCGGTCGGACGCCGAGGGTCGCTTCTGCTCAGACCAAACCCCGGGATGTCCGAAAGGATCCGGTGGCGAAGAATTTTCCGTACGAGGAATTCATTTAATTCAATCCGGTAGATACGGGACGAGTATCAGAAAACTGGCTATAGAGTCATTCGGGGCAACTGCGCGCAGCTGATGAGCATGCGCAGTGCGCCTGTATGTCAAGGTAAGGAAGGGACGGAGGTGGTTGATTGTTATGATCGAACACTCAGGATTTTCGCGTCACGGAAAAGTTTGTCACACCCCAGCCTATCGATTTGCAAATTCTAAGAAATTTTTTTCTATGATTTCCTTCGACACAGTAGTGTAAACATCGGAACAAAGTTTGAGGTTAAGGTTCGTTACCGTCGGATTTGTGATATTTTTTTGCAAATTGGTATCCGTGGAGGGGGATAAGTGTGCTCGCGAAAATCCCTCATACGCGTACAC
Source organism: Diplazon laetatorius (assembly GCA_963662125.1). Classification (NCBI taxonomy): domain Eukaryota; kingdom Metazoa; phylum Arthropoda; class Insecta; order Hymenoptera; family Ichneumonidae; genus Diplazon; species Diplazon laetatorius. The sequence goes on along the minus strand of OY759153.1, from coordinate 19,851,815 downwards.
CTCTTATAACTCGATAGTGTTATTCTGGTTTTAATTACCGGTATATCGTTTCGGGTACGCGAAGAAACACGCGTGTAGACACACGAGGGATGAATCCCGACCGTTAACCCTGTTACCGAACATCAAATTGCCGCTGCTAAAGTACCAATCGGCAAAGGGAACCAAGTAAAACAGCTGCTGGCCCAGTGGAGATTGGTATCAATGGAATCCTGTCTTGGATCAAGACTCAAGGCTCACCACAGTTTCTTTTACCATGGGGGGTCGCTTTCGAACCTTCGATACCGCGCATGCGTACACTTGACCCCCCCGCTCATAGGTGCGCACACTTACCCGCAATACGGGGGCCAAGTGGGCCGCAATCTGAATCAATCAGCTTATTCCTAGTTTATGAACAATTTAGAAGGCATACCTCCTCTTTCCTAGCTGCTATTCATTGTTCAACAGTTCAACCCTTATCCAAATGTTATAGAATCTGTTTCAACATCTTTAATCACTATTGTTCAACAGATCTCAGTAGTGCCAAGTGCGCACACTTGCCAGGAATGACTCCATCCAATTTCTTCTCAGGTGAACCAGGACCAGGATAGTCATCCAAGCTCCAGCTGGAAGCTGGGTTCACTCTCAACAGGCATTCACACGAATATACGTGTGTGTGTGTGTGTGCCTGCACGAATCAGTGTGTATCTACCCATCCCTCTGTCATCGATAATCGAGCAGCCCCCAGAAGAGACACAATAACTACCCTGCCCTCGTCGTTTCGAGTCCACTTGCATCTCCACCGGTTCAGCATACACAGGACAATTCACAATGCTCATGGTTGTACAACGAACGGACGGTGTAACGCCGAGAGCACCCCATCCAGCGCGAACCACTCCGCTAAATTGCTTCGATAAATATGCTTCGGCGCGTTGGAGAATCCTGGACTATGGGTGTTCTCTGTAGAGGGTAAAGTTGCGAGCTCGTGTGTCGAACGCTTGGAAGCGTTCCCCCGGGTGCGAATGACCCGACCAAGGTCTTGTACGCAGGTCTTAAGACTCCTCCGAATTTTTGGTGGTGGGGGGAAGATCGGGTAGGTGAAATTTTGTTGTTTCTCCGAGTCGCCGCGAGTAGGGCGCCACTGGAACTAAGGTAACGCGAGGCCTGGAGTGGGGCTCGAAATTCAGTCGTCGCGGTTTTCAACATTTCCCGACTTTCGAGCTTTCCCCACTCGTTGATTATCAAAGTTAGATGGATGACGTCTGAGACTTTTTTATGGGAAATTCAATTCTCTGCAACATTGTTCATGTGAACTTTTGGTCTATATAGCGTTGTTTATCCAGCGTTTGGACGGGAAGATAAAAGTGCATTGATTTTCTTGTTTTTACCTTCCTGTTAAAACGCTGGCTAAACAATGCCATATAGCCTAAAAGTTAACATAAACAATGTTGCAGAGAATTTAATTTCCTACAAAAAAGTTATGGACGGCATTCATCTCACTCCGATAACTAACACGTGGGAAAGCTCGAAAGTCAGGAAATGCTGAAAACAGGAAATGTTCGAAACGTTTGCTGACTTTAGAGCTTTCCCACTCGTAAATTATCAAAGTTAGATACATGCTGTTGCTGAATTTTTTCTAGGAAATTCAATTCTCTACATCATTGCTTATGTGTACTTTTTACTTATATAGCGTTGTTTATCCAGCGTTTGGGCAGGAAAGTAAAAACGCATTGATTTTCATTTTTATTTTTGGTTCTGCTAACCAAATCGTCGGAGTTGAAAAAAAACCGTACACGATTATATTTCTCGCAAATTTATCACCAGTGCTATATAATCATAAGAGAAAGTCAATAAAAATTTCTCTGTCAATCAAATTAAAAATGGGAGCTGGCTTGTAGCTCCTGTTAATATTGAGATAGACCAAATTTTGCAGCTTTGAGAGGATTTCTCGAAGGTCCCTAGATGGATTGGGAAGATTTTTCGACACTCTAGATGGCGCAATCGCCGAAATTCGAAAGTCACCCAAATTGGGAAGTCACTCTGCGATGCATATTAGTCGATAACTTTCAAAATTTTACCTGGTCAATCTGTGCTAATAGATCGACCGTTTCATTATTCTCATCCAGACCCATTGACGATTTACGATTGGTAATTGTATCAACGGAAGAATGTTATTATATTGGAATTTTAATGGAATATTTCGATCCTCGAAATTTCAAATAATTGTCAATATGAATCGACAACCGATTTATTCGCGTATTTGAGAAATTTCGATGGATCGGTGATGTCCGGTGAAATTTCGAATATTCGCGGGAATTTTGGTGGAAATGACGAAACTCATCAATTCTCTTGGAATGATCACGATGAATTATCCGAATATGATTGTTTCGTGCATCGAAACTCATGAAAGCGCGAGTGCATCGTTATATCGATGATTCGTGTCGAGTATCGAGTGAATGAATGTTCGATTATTTCTTTTTTTTTTATAACAAATGGCGAACGATTATTATCGAACGTTTTTGTGAAATAATTTGCAGCTTGGAAAAACGGTTTTCTGCTGCATTAAATTAATCCCGGAAACGATTATGTCGTTTATGAGAAATGTCACACTCGTACGATTATTGAATACCCGATAAATAACCCTGAAACTGTAATTTGGGGTAACTAGTTACCCCATCGGCTTTTTGATCGGTATTTTCGGTACGAAATCGACGTGCCAGGACGTTACAAAGTGTGAGGTTATGTAGTTTGGGTGTCTAGGGTCCCCTCAGAGTGAAGGGCCTGGTCCCTCGATCGCTGGCCGCTGAACGGTAAGCATCCGAAGACCGCCTGGGGTAACAATGTACCCCGGGCTTACCGTTAACGCAATTTTTTTTTTTCGCAGGAAGTGCATGTTTTTTATTTTCGGAAAAATACTTGATTCGACGTTTTAAATTTTTTATTACTTAGCAATGTTATTTATAATAACGAAATTTGAAAAAATAGATTTGATCGATTTTTTGTGATTTTTTTCCAAGGAATAATGTTTTTTCTTGTTATATTCGCGTAGAAAAATTTATTTTGAGAATCTGAATGATAATTCTCGATTTATAAATGGCGAAGGGGTGTAATCTTGGAAGCACCGAAGAGTGTATCACATTTTTCATGAAAAAAAGTTATGACGAAAACGATTTCATAAATGTATGCTATTCATTCATATTCCACGTAGCATAAAGAATATTGTATACTCGATTCATAACATTTTAGATGAGGGGAAACTAGATTATACCATCCACTCGAGCTATTTTCAATTTCGTACGATTGGCTACTTTCATCCTCTGAAATAATCATACTTTTCATAACGCAGACATCGGTTCTATTTTTTTCTCATTACAATACCACATTCCCTTCACAACAGCGTTGGAATTTTCAGATTCCATTAATCGTTTCAAAAATGGCGAATTTTTATTAAAAATTTTGTATTTTTCAATATTTTTTTTTCAGCGATTTTTTCATCACTTCAAATATGTGTTTCCACTGGATGAAATTATGTAAATCGAAAAAACCATGCACCAACCTGTTCCTCATTGTTCAAGGAAGAGATCGGTGCTTGGTAGAAGTGTCTCGAGTGGTTAGAAAAAAAATGGGAGATCAAAACACTTTTCGGGGCAACGAGTTAGCCCAGATTACAGTCAATCAATTATGTCCAGTAGGCTTGCATGTATTCGCGTTAAATCGGATGTAAACACGTTCCACCAGATGTACGGGACATCGTATAAGCCAACGAGCCCCACATAACACGACTACATAAATTTACAGATCACCGAGTTCAAATCGAGCGTGTTTCGTGTAATTATATAATTGTTCATGATAATTCGAATATCTGCATACGAAGATCACAATTTATTTGTACACTTCTGAACGGATATCCCAAATGGAAATTATCCACAGCAGTTGGGATTCTAGCCAGTTTTACGATCCACGACTTGGTTTCTGGATCAAGTCAGAAAAATCATTTTTATTTACTGATTCCACTATTCTTCAAATTTTTCCATTTCTGCCTAATAAAACAAAAATGTTGCACAGACTAATTCGGTGTGGCTGAGAGAGAAAATGGCGCTCAATGATTTTTCCAAAAAAGAGTTTTTGAAATCTTAGCAAAAAAAAAAAACAAGAAAAAAAATATTTCTCCGATTTTCGCGTCCCTCATACGCTTCAAAGTATCTCCCACATCCAATTTTTCAAAGTTTTCACATTTCGACTAATCCATGGCGCAATATTTCATTTTGTTTTGTTCATCGAACAAACGCGAATCGTGAATTATCATCAGAGTGCAAAAAAACCAAAAAAAAAAATTATCATTCACAAAATCATTGAAAATAAATAATAATCGTGTGTGACCAAATGTTGGTTTTAATTTTCACGTGTTGTATCATTACTTCGAATTACAGTTGTTGAAATTTGGAAAAAGTTGATTTTTCAAGCCTTATCAAAAATTATCACACATTCATTCACTCTTTTGAATTTGAAATTTTTTTTTACAGGCTTTGATGATTGCAGGTAAAAGTTTATTTCATTATTATTATTATTACATTATTTATATCTCAATAACGCTTCTTTGGAAAAATAAATGAGAGTCATTTTCGTTTCTAACGAACACAAATTGTACTAAAAAAAAACACTTTTTGCAAGAGGTTTATTTTTCGTGTAAACTAGTGTTATTATCGAACTAATTTCTGGCCACAATATTCACACGGGGCACTTCGTTTCAACTCATTTTTATTTTTCATTTTTTCATTTATTTTCTTTTAATTTAATTTAATTTAATTTTTTTTTTTGGCAAAATCACAAAATAGGAAACACTGGAAAAATGATGGGATAATAGATCACTGGGATTGCGAATCAGCACCAGCAATCAGCTTTTGAAAAAATTTTTTTTTTTTTTTTTTTTTTTGCGATTCATGCGACCGCGGTACGCACCCTTTCACCGAATAATTGATTCACTACTTTTTACTCGTACCTACTCTGCATTTTTTTTTTTTTTTTCACCAACGTTGCTCGTTGATGCTTGGCAAACTCTGTCGTTTACACACACACACACACACACACACACACACACACACACACACTCACACGTTCACACAAAAACACACGTCCATCAAAATATTAATTACGAATATTGTTTGCGAGTGTGTGTGTGTGTGTGTGTTCGGTAAATTTTGTACGTTGCATTTGCTTCAACGTCGGTTTGCAAAACGTTGGAATAATGAAATATTCGCGTTCTCGTTACGACCGAAAAATGACCGTCCAACGATTTTCACCGTCGAGGGCAGAGTCAACGGAAAAAAAAAAAAACCAACATTACTGGCGAAGAGATGTTTTTTTTTCCTGTGAAGCTAATTGTTACAACGGTTATAGTGAGTGATGAAAAAAAAAAGAAAGTATCATAATTAAAAAAAAACGCAATCGTGAACCATTTGGAAGCTGACTCTCGTGTCGACTGATTCCATTGAAATTATTATTGAAATAATTTCAATGGAAAATTCGTTCAACAGTTTTGGGCTTCGTTGTTAATAATTGTCGATTTTTGTTCCGATAGCGATGTGAAAATTCGTTCATTCAACAATTTGTTCATTCGTGATAATCCATATCGATTGTTCGAGATATTTTTACAATTTCCGGAAAAAATGTGACGAGAAAAGGGGAAGGGGGGGAGGGAGGTTACAATCCACTTTTCGTGAGTTATGTATCGGTAAGCACGTGCCATTCATATCGACTCGAAACCTGTGTAAATGCACTCTTGTTCTAATAGCCACACGAAAAAAAAAAAAAAAAAAAAAAAAAAATAGTGGCACTCGGAAACTTCCGGAGTTCTCGAATGGCGGTACACAAGTGGCACGCGAAAAACTCCGGGGGAACGAATAAAAAGTCGATCAATTTTTACGTTCAAGGGATTTGCCTGGCCGAAACTGGCGGAGGGCGGGGGCGTGGGAATTGGTACGCCAGGACGAAGAAATTCGCAAATTCGATTAAGGGGGTGGATGTGTGTAGATTGCCGAAAAAATAGGTGAAGTTTGGGAATTATTATCTCAAAAACTATCGGTCCGATTGAATCCAAGTTGGTTTTATTCGAAAGTATATACATTGAGGTATGTTGACGAATTTTTGTTTTAATGTATAGCGAATGGGAGCGCTGTTATTCTGGCCGGCGTGAAATAACTTTGTCGTCGGCACGGTTTGCGGTTCCCACTTTTTCTGGGCAGTCGGTTGGTCCGAAACAAAAATTTCAAGAAGATTCTTAAAGTGCAACGTCTCGAGCTGTTCGGCACGTAGGATTTTTTTTTTTCACAAAATGGCGCTTGATCGAAGTTGAAATTCACTTTCAAACCTCAATTTACGACCTTTGTTGATTGATAAAAAAATAAATAAATTAGTTAAAAAAAAAAAATCCTACGTGCCGAACTTCATTACCTCTATCCGTGCATATTGTGTCCAAATTTCAAAGGAATCGGTCAATCCGTTATCCAAAAAAAAGTGGGAACCGACTTAGAAAAAGTTATTTCACGCCGACCAGAATAACAGCGCCAATATTTTAAAACACAAAAATTTCCTGAAAAAACAGTCACGATGATACCTTTGAAGAACCATTTTTTATATCAAAAAATTGTTTCAAAAAAAATATTACTGATATTTGCACTGAAGTCAAACAGCCGAAAGTCATGAATTTGGAGACTAAAAAGATCGATAAAGCGACCCGGAATTTTAATAAAACAGGTCCATCATATTTTTTTAATTAAAAAAAACCTATGTTTGATTAAAAAATAACAATTCATTTTAATTGACACGATTTCGTCGAATGAATCAAAAAAAATTATTGAACCGATAGCGAAAGACATGTGTGGAACGTGATGTTGCTGTTTCAATCTAATATGGAAATATGAATATTTCAGGTACTGTTGGAACGAATACACTCGTATAAAATATAAACCGCATACGAATTGTTCTTTAAAAATCAATACATTTGTTTCGTTTTTTTTTTTAATGTCCGATAGGGTATCGGATATTCGTTGGATATTTATTGTCGGTCCGTAATGTGAAAAAATCTATTTCTGTATATCTGATTGATTCGTATTTTTTATGGATTCGCCTGGAAATTCGAAACGAGCAATGTTCGGAAAAGCCAAAGTTCGGAACGTCCGATGTTTGGAACGACAATGCTCGGAACGAAACTTTCGAGCTTTCCCACGCGTAAACTATCAATGTTGGATAAATGTCGTCTGGGACTTTTTCGTAGGAAATTCAATTCTCTACAACATTGTTTATCTAAACTTTTGGTCTATGTAGCGTTGTTCAGCCAGCGTTTAGTCAGGAAGATAAAAATATATAATTTTTTTCAATACATTTTTATCTTCCTGTCCAAACGCTGGCTGAACTACGCTATATAGACCAAAAGTCAACATAAACAATGTTGTGGAGAATAAAATTTCCTACAAAAAAGTCCCCAACGGCATATATGTAACATCGATAGTTTACGCGTGGGAAAGCTGTCAAGTCCGGGCAATGAGGTCTCGCGGCCGGCTACATTGCTACATTGCCCGACTTTCGAGCTTTCCCACGCGTTAACTATCAATGTTAGACAAACGCCATCGGAAACTTTTTTAGAGGAAATTTAATTCTCTAAAACATTGTTCCTATAAACATTTAGTCTATATAGCGTTTTTCAGCCATTATTTGGTCAAGAAGATAAAAATGTATTAAAGAAAATTATACAATTTTATCTGAAGCAAAATTCAAGGACATTTCCAGGACTTCAAGGACCACTCGACACCATCGCGAGATATGCTACATATGGCGTACATCCGTTCTATGTAAAAAAAAATTAAAGCCACCATTACTCGTATCGAAACACCAATATTCCCGAGCCGATGAATAATCGTGACGACAATTTTTTTTTCCCAGGCAATCTTCCGACTGTTTGATGTTTGCTTTCCACCAAATAATACAGCTGCACTCTTTGTGCATCCACAGATCTTTATATTTTGAATATTTTGCAAACTGTGCTGGCAGAACATCAGCTCGAGCGATAGTGACTTTACATGGAAAATGGAACGCGAGTTTGTCGAGAGTAACAAGTCGAGGAGGCCCCAACGCACCACGAGCTTACACCCTTGTAGTCTCAATTTTTTTTCTTTTTTGAATTTTTTTTTTCATCTTTCCATTCGGTCCTTCGAATTTTTTCCATTTTTTTCTCGTTCTTTCGTTGTTTCACTAGGGCTGTTACTTTCACATTTTTAACAGTGTCTTTTGTCTTTGCTTTTAATAATTTTTTTTTTGGTGCTTATTTTTCATTTCGTTTTATTTTTTTCGTTCGTTCGTTTTTTTTTAAATTTTTATTTCTTTTTTTTTTCAAAGCATCGAGGAAAGTCGGTCCAGGGGGTGAGGCTGCGATATAACTATGAGCAGAAGACTTGGAAACGTTTTCAAAAGCCGATGCCAGCCCCCCTTCACCCCCCCCCTCCCCTTCCCTTCTCTCGTCGTCTCGCGAGGGATTGAAAGAGTGCATTATTGGAAAAAAGCTTTGCCGCTTTATTATGCGATGTCGGTAGATGGAAACGAGCAGTCGCCGTGGGGGGTTTGTAAGAAGTCCCCGATCGACAAAATAACGCAAACGCAAACATTTGCTAACCCGTTGGCTTTTGCCTCGAATTTTTTCGCTATCGTTTGTTTTTATTTTTTATTTTTTTTTTTTTTTTTTTTTGTAGTATTATTTTTGTTTCGTTGCCATTAGAAAAATATATCTTGAGGGGATATATATAGCGGAAAATCGATTTATTTGTTCGTTTCTTTTCTTTTATTCGCATTTTCAGAAAGAAAAAGTATTCTAAAGTATTTGAAAGTATTTTAAAATCGCATTGAGAAATTCCCAAAAATTGCCGCCATCTTAGTTTCTACTTTTTGGTTGATAAATAAACAAAATTCAGCCTTTTTTTTTTATGAAACCTATGGTTATTTATCATGTGCGAAATATTATGAGCTTTCATTCGAAAAAACCGAAAAGTTTAAATCGGTTGAAAATTGTAAAATGACATTTTAAAATCGTTAGTCAAGATATCCTCGAGGTCCACTGGACGGATTTTGCTCAAATTTTCAGGGCTCCCTTAAAAAAGCATTCTATCGAGTGTTAGAAAAGCTTTTTTGAAAGAAAAAAATTGTTCTTGTTTTATTTATGAAAAACTGACGAAAAATGGGGTCAAAAACGTAAAAAAAAATGTCAAACACCCGCCATTCGCCCAAAAAAAATTAGAAAAAAAAACCTTTCCACACTCTCAAGCTTAACTCTTCTAAGACGATATGCAATGACTCGTTTTCATTTCAGATAGTTATTTTGGGAAATATCGCGACTACAGCAAAAAAAAAAATTCCGCTGGGAGAACCGGTATAACTCCGCCATTTTGTGATATTTTTACTTAAAAATTTTATTAAAGCTTCTTTAATAAATCCCCCAAACATTAAAAAAAACGAATAGTCAATATCTTTATTCGTTTGGTCAGAAAGAATTATTGAATTTTGGAGTCGTCATGCTATTAATGTCCCCTTAATTCCGATGTCCCCTTAAACTCCGTCCGTCGAGAAATTATCGTTTCAACAACAGCAACGTAAAAATCATAGTCCGGAAATCGTATCGCAATCCAAATTGGATGTACGGAAATTCCAATTACAAATTCTCCAATGAATAATGAGGAAAATCATGTTTTTTTCATGGAATTTACTTCGTTATTACATTCGGATTGTGTGCTTTGATAACAAAATTTGTAATATCGAGAAAATCGTTCTTGTTTTTCCAATACCATTAATATTGTTTGGAAAATGTGATAAATATAAACGTTCGAACGATAATCGGGTTGAAATATCGGTACATCGAAATATTGCAGTTGTCACAGTGAGAAATTTATTTATATGTGGAATTTATTCGTGCGAAATCGTAGAGCGAGGCGTCCCGCGATGATAATACCGGAAAACAATGAAAGTACCATTTTTCAACATTATTTCGTTCGTTTAAGGAGTTACATCTGTGTGGATTGCCGAAAAAATACGTGAATTTTGGGAATTATTATCTCAAAAAGTGTTGGTCCGATTGAATTCAAATTGGTTTCATTCGAAAGTATATACATTGAGGTACGTTGTCGAATTTTTGTTTGAATGTACAGTGAATGGGAGCGCTGTTATTCTGGACGGCGTAAAATAACTTTTTCAAAGTCGGTTTCCACTTTTTTTTTGGATAACGGATCGACCGATTACTTTAATATTTGGACACAATATGCACGGATAGGTAATGAAGTTCGGCACGTAGGATTTTTTTTTAAAACTAATTTATTTGATTTTTTTATCAATCAACAAAGTTCGTAAATTGAGGTTTGAAAGTGAATTTCAACTTTGATCAAGCGCCATTTTGTGAAAAAAAAATCCTACGTGCCGAACAGCTCGAGACGTTGAACTTTGAGAATCTTCGTGAAATTTTTTGTTTCGGACCAACCGACTGCCGGTAAGAGTGGGAACCGCTAAACCGTGCCGACGACAAAGTTATTTTACGCCAGCCACAATAACAGCGCTCCTATTCGCTATACATTGAAACAAAAATTCGTCAATACACCTCAATGTATACACTTTCGAATGAAGCCAGCTTGAATTCAATCGGACCGATAGTTTTTGAGATAATAATTCCCCAAAATTCGCCTATTTTTCTGACAATCTACACAGATGTACCCCCTTAATGACTTTTCAATATGTTTATGGGTGGGTCTCGAAGTTTCGAATTTCCATGTTTCGAAGGTCCAAAGTTTCGAATTTTTTTTATTCGAATTTAAATGTTTCGACGGTTCACGGTATCGAAAGTCCATGGATCCGAATGAACAAAGATTCGAGCGGTCAGAGTTTCGAAAAAAAAAATTCGAAATGCAATGTATCGAAAGCGCAATTTTTCGACGGGTCCACGGATTCGACTCGCCAAATGTTTCGACGATTCAATGTTTCGACGGACCAAAAGTTCGACAACGTATATACATATAGGTATAGTGGCGTGAAGATTGCGGGGGCTGCAATCTTCAAGCGGTTGAACGATCTGCTACGCCACTATACCTATATACATATATACGTTGTCGAACGTTTTGATCCGTCGAAGGATCGACCGTTCGACACATCGGCCGAGTCGAAACATTTATTTTGCGAATCGTTGAGATTTCGATATTATCCGACCGGGTCGGACATTTCGATCGTTCGAATTTTTTTCCAATTCTGTTACACGACCCAGTCGAAATAACAAAAAACTCGGAGATCAGATTTTTCGATAAATTAAAATTCGAATAAGAAAAAAATTCGAACTTATGAGCTTTCGAAACATTGAAAAATTCGAAACTTCGAGACCCACCCATCGTCTAGAATCCACGTCGTTTCCACAATGGCAATTTATCGGCAGAAGAATTCAGGAGGGTGGGGGAGGGGGAGTAGGGTAAAAACCTCTGGGGGCTCTGTTTGGTCCACACATTCATATTCACCAACACGAACGACGACCCATATCCTATCTCACAATTGTGGAATCCGCCTTTAGCCGAGAACAAATCGTCGGTGGTAATTGAAACCGGAGTAATGCGTCACGGGGATAAGTAATTACGGCGAGCGAGCTCGGTGGGGGTTGGGGGATGAGGGTGGGGGGTGGGTTTTGCCGGTGAAACCCTCTCGCTTTCCACCAGCCAGAACGCCCGGGTCCTCGACGAGCCGGGTAGGATTTTCCATCCGTCCGTTTGCACGGAGAACGAGTGAGAATGGATGGGGTACGCCCGTACCCCGGTCCCCCCTTCAGACCCCCCCCGACGAAATTTCCCTATCGACTCTGCCGAACCGCTCGTGGAAAAGCAAGCGACCGAATTCATTTACATTTCGAATTATAACGCGCCAGGGTTCAGGCCTGAACGTGAAAAATCCAAACGTCGACCCATTGAAAAGAGACTAAAACAGGTTTGTGGTTATAACCGCAAACCTCCAGTCAACGATGGTTCCCACGCATCGATCATTCCTCTCGGGTTTATTTTCGATCCATAATGTTGAAATAATACATCATGCACGTTCGATCGATGTGTATCAATTGGTTGACTCGATTTCTGACGTTTACTTTTTCTTTTTTTTTTTTTTTTTTGATTTTTTTGAGCATGAGAAATGTTTGCACAGGGCCAGCCCATAATTCTTCCCATTTCACGTCGACCATCGGGCAAAAACGTTGTCATGGGAAAATCCATTATTCAATTTTTCCCCCACCGACGATTGCAGTTTGTTTTGCACGGCGATTCATCGACATTTATGATCGGGAAAAAAAATTAATAAAAATTGTAAATTAGAAAAAAAAAATAATAAAAATGAAAGAAGTCATTCGGCAAATCGATTCACGATTCGAATATAAATATTCCGAAATGAAAAAATAATGGTTATTCACGTCATCGGTCCGGGGAAATGAAAAATGTGATTACGGGGGAATTTGTGATGGTCTTCGATAAATTCGACGATCGACGAAAATTCGTTGGTTGTTGTTTTTTTGTTTTTTTTTTTCGACAAACCGGATGTCAAAGGACGTGTACTAGGTGTAGGAGTATGAAAACCGAAATTTCTCCAAAGATAGTCTCTACCATTTATTTATTACCATTTTCAACGCACGATTATCCGCCAAACATAACCTAAAAAATGAAAAAAAGTGATTGTTATTATTTTTTTCAGGTTATGTTTGCCTGTTAGCTGCCAATTTTTTTTTTGTGTTTTCGTGGTACAATTTTCAACAATATACATTTTTTTCAGATTTTTTTCCTTCACCGTTTTCGTAAAAAAAATATGTATATATACATATATATATATATGATTCTAAAAATATCCAAATGAATTTAGGCATCACAGAGGATAAATTAAAAAATCGGAAAAAAATATGAAAATTCCTTTTTCACAGTCCAGAATAATTTGGAAGGTGGGTAGCGATACTTTTCTTTTAAGAACCACCCTAATATGAATTTTATATAAAAAAATATGAATATGAAATATGATATGAATATTTTTTTATCATTTTCGAACAACAGCCGTGTAATTTTTACAAAAAAAAATCGGTTTCGTATTTGTACACGTGGTATAATGCCGGACGACAGGATGATAATCACTACCGCCGCATTCTGAATTACGTTTCTGGCAAACTTTGGCATCAATAATATCTGATCGTTCTGGTGTTAGGCCCGTCGTAATACCCTTGGCTATGACGATTTATCGTGTTCGTGATATCGCAAACGCGTTTCTCCGGGTCCCCGCATTGCCGATATCGTCCATAGATTTCATACCGAGATATTTACCGGTCCATTGTAACGTTCACGTTGTACGTAGATTTTCACGACTGCGTATTCGGTCGGTGAATCGTTATTGGATTGGCAACGAAGCACGATTTCACACACACACACACACGCAGGGGCGCAGGGGTTGTTTGCAAATACGGCCGGGTGACGATTCTGCCACATTTACTGAAACAAGGGCATCTATATGTGAATATATATATAAGGGTGGTCCTTATTTGGGGTCAAAATATTTTTTGGCCCTCCCATGGGCTTAAATGTCTCGAAAAAAATAAATTTTAACGTAGCCGAAGGCCCAGCCTCGTAGACCAATTCTAAGTACCGCCCCAAAGCCCTCGAATTTTGCCATTTGATTAACATAGGGTTTTTGGCACCTGATAGTTTATATTTTTTTTCTTCCGCAGTATTGCACCGAAAAATCCGCAACTCCGCACATTTTTCACTTAGGGTGGTAGGTCTTCGATGCCAATTTTAAACATTTTTCAGTGATTGCATTCGGCGGGGAATCGGCAAGTTAAGATAGCTTGTTTCTTAAAAGCTTCGATAAATTTCATAATAACTCGGAAACTATGTGAGATACGACGATGATGCAGATAACCTTTTTTGTAGAAAATTGAATTCTCTACAAAAAAGATATTATGAGATTTTTTTCCTTTCTTCAAAGTTTTTGAAATATTTGAAAAAATGCAGGGCTTTATTTTTTCGAATATTTCAGTGGTCCTCAACAAGGATCATTTTTTTGTTGTATTTTTTTTACCCCTCCTCACATAGGTTCCAAATAATTTTTCTTTCAATGTTCACGCAATCCCCCTCCCCCCCACCACAACCTATCTTAATATTTACACATCTCTGGGTAATTTTGAATTTTTCAGAAATTAAATAACGTGAAATTTTCACCGAGCTTATTTATCATAGATAAAGTATAAACGTGAGGTAAAAATCGCTCAATATGCTTTCATCATCAGAAATGAGACGTTTTCATTAACAAATTGCTGATTCCCGAAATCAAAATGGCGGACTGATATGGACGCTTGAAAATTGAAGAATATAAAAATGCAAAATACATTCAAGTGCAACTAATATGTATGACTTGGTATAATATGACTTGGCAAACATTTTTTCTCAATTATTTGAAACCTATGTGGGGGGTGACAACATTTGAATTTGCAGATGACCTCTGCTAAGGACCACTCTAATATATATACCCATAATATATACGGATGTAGAGTCCGGGGAAGCAAATTGAAGCTTGCCGGTTATGATTAGCCAGTTCGAAACCCGTTGCAACGGGATTAGATATTCCACGCGAGTAACGAACGATAGCGTCGCACGAGGCTGTTTGCCGCAGGCCTCATACCAAACAGTCGTCATACGTGGAAATCCTTGACGTCAACCGTCGCACGACTCGTGTGTCCTCGATGGTTCCGTTTCGAACCTGCAATTCCCGGGTTCCTCGAAAATTCTCCAACCGTTCCCAGAATCATGTGGCAATGAACAACATCATGAACATGAGGGGGGAAAGGGGGGGGGGGGGTTGCAGGTAGTTATGGCAAACTGCGGTTATCGACGACCTCATTCTTGAACTGGACATCGAAGTGACTCAAATCGCATTGACGTTGATTTACTCGATGGGTTGGACTTTCGAGCTTTCCTACGCGTAAACTATCAATGTCAGATGTATGCTGTCGGGAACTTTTTTGTAGGAAATTCAATTCTCTACAACATTGTTTATATAAACTTTTGGTCTATCTAGCGTTGTTCGGCCAGAGTTTGGACAAGAAGATAAAAATGTATTGAAGCAAATTAAAAATACACTCTCATCTTTCTGTCAAAACGCTGGCTAAACAACGCTATATAGACGAAAAGTCAACATGAACAATGTTGTAGAGAATTGAATTTCCTACAAAAAAGTTCGCAACGACATACATCCAACATCGATAGGTTACGCGTGGAAAAGCTCGAAAGTCGGGCAATGTAGTAGTCGATGGAAAAATCCCCATTATCCTGATCGTTGTTGATGACAATCAGCGCTAGAACTCTTCTTTCCTGGGCCTCGAAAGGCGACCAACTCTCCATTAATGATCCTCCGATGCTGACTGATCATTTAGATCCCTGTCATTGATCCTTGATCTTAACTCATTGTGAAAACAATGCTAGCAAAGCTAATAAAGCTCCCCATTAGTTTCTATCAAAAATACACTTCTTTGCATCTTCCATTTTGTGTTTTCCAGAAAGGAAAATTTTTGTTTGATTCGTGAGGGTCACCTTTGTGTCGCTAACACGGCCATGATCCAGTTGATAATTGAGTGGAGTGACTGACGAATTAATCGTCGACGGATCGATCGCCCTTTGTCATGCTCGGCTCTTTCGCGTAGCCTTGCCAGCGCATGGCTCTTCGAATTCAACCCACCCCCCTCCTCCCCCCTCGCCTCTACGTAGCTCAATCATTCACACACGAAGATGTGGCAATGCAGGGTGAGCGAATAGTGCAATAGCCTATTTCACGATCTGTCCCCCCCCCCTCCCCTTACGCCGCTTGTGGAGTACCTTCGAAATGCTTTCCAGGCACGATTCGAACGATTTCCCTTTTGCTCTCCTAGTTGCCATGCATGGTACGCACGATCAATCGGGCAACGAATTACCGAAATTGGAAATCCTCGGGTTCGTGGCAAATTCGTCTGCAACGGGGCCTGCGTATGATGCTCGACGATAGCTCACCGATCGAGCGCGAAATCCTATTTCTCACGGGTCTCCAGGCTCATCCGAAGGTCTCGAGGCCCTCTGGTATACAGGGTGTCCGGAAATACGCCGCCTCGAACGATAACCGTGGGGTCGACCTTGAGTTATCAGTGAGGTCATTTGAAATCCAAAAAAATTAGGTGATGATTTTCTTTTCGCTTCATTTAGGAGAGTTATAACGGTTTTTTTATTTTGGCTCACGTTTTCTTCAATTGGATCTAACTTTGCCGAATTACGACCGATTCTTATAATTTCTGTTTTATTAAAACAAAGATTTTTAGCTGTTCAATCCTGGCACACAGATTTTTCATCTGCTTATAACGGTTTTCCTGCAATTTATTATCAAATCAGATTTTTTAAGGTTAACATTCATTTCCAAATTTATTTTGACGTCATTTCATTCCGTAAAATACGTTATAAAGTGACGTTTTTATTCATTCAATTTGGAATGCCATATAATTCTCCACAAGACTAATTGACATACTTTTTTCACAGAAATGAATATTTAAAAAGTTATCAACGAAAAAAACCAAATAAAATCATATTTTTAAAAAATAGCATTTTCGTAGATTGAAAAATGACAAAATTATAAAAAAATGTTTTATGTCACGCTGTCCGTAAAAGTGCGGTTTTACGCTCACTTCGTTCGCTTCAAACCGCATTTACGGACCTTGTGACATAAAAATTCGTACGACACTCGTACGAAAAACGTTTTCTGGACTCGTGTGATTGCAATACTCGCCTTCGGCTCGTTCTGCAAACTCACACTCGTTAGAAAAAATTTTTTCGTACTAGTGTCATAATATACTATTATGTGCTCCTCATATTGCATTAAACAGATTCGGAACTGCTTGTTGGTAACTTGTTTCAGTTGCCGCCTTTAATTATTTTTTTTACTCGAAGTGACGTCAGGTACGAATGGATTTCGTTCGCGGCGGCGATTTTGGGACACCCTGTATACGCATGAGCGCCCTGCACACCTTTGTACCACGGAAAGAGAAGAGATATTCAATTCGACATTTTTAGTTATTTGGTTCGGGGATCGAGTGAAAAATGTGATTGGACCGTTCAACGGACTTTGGTCTTCGGGTCGTTGCACGATCCTGCCAACAGGAACATTTGTTTTTTTTTCTTCTTCTTTTTTCCGTTGTATCTTTTGTATTCCCCGATCGACGGGCGGAAATCGCGATGCAACGGGCAAGGGGTCGACGGGTTTCGAACGATGTATGCTCACGTCAATCCCCAACAATGTCCTTCACGTGGCAATTCGCGCGGACTCGAGTCCATCGTGCTATTCGCCCCGCTTCTGTAATCGGCTCACGAAGCTTATCCGGTATTAAATCCCCAAGCACCTATCCGTTCGCCCGAACTAAATCTCACCCGAAAAACAAAAATGAATCGTGAACGAAAAAGTGTAAAAATATAATCTTTTTTTTTTCGTTATCGTAGCGAAAAATCGTAGTTGAGTGGGGACCAACTGAAACGGAAAAATCCTGACCAGATCCTGGATAGATATTGAGAGCAGATCAGAGTTGGATGCCAGCCAGGGTTCTGACCTGCAGCTTGCCCATAAAAACCAGGAGAATGCTTCTGATAATTCCAGGGCAGGATATCCAGAAGATGGAAGGTGATCGTCCTGTTTGTCAGGAAGATTGATTATCCTGCTGGTTTCCAGCTTAAGTTTCCAGGCTTGCTAGAATAATTTTCCTGAATCATTGAATCTTCGAGGGATTTTGAAGGTTGGTCTCTGTTTTTCTTCAACTTGGAGCTTGTAAATGAAGAATCCAATCCACTAGAGCGTCTTCAGGACCACTCAAAGCTCTGGCGTCCGAGAAACGAAAAAACTAGCGTACAGGACTCAGGAAGGTAGATTCCAAGATGCGTTGTGACTTTCACGCCCAGTCCATCGAACGAACAATGGATATTACAAATAAGACAACGGACCCCCGAAACACCGCAGCCTTCTGTGCCACCTAGTGGACAAACTGGGAAAATTACATCATCGTGTTGGGACCGGGCGGGCCCCCGCACAATTCCGCCCAGACATGGGAATCCCCAATGGAGAATGTTGTGGGGTCCGCAATGAAACATAAACTCCGAGGAAAACGTGTGTTCGACCCGGCCAGCAGCTTCAACCCCGAACAGATTAGCAGTATCTGGAAATGTTTACCCGGCTCGTGCCGAAAGTCCGGTGGAAAGTATGCTTCCCCCCGATGCTGGCCCCCAAGCTCTGATCCGACAATGATGGACATTGGGACGGCCGTACTGAGCAAACCCATCTTGGTTCATGTTACTCTACTTCGAACCTAAGCCTGTTGATTCTCACGAGTATGCTCTTTGGTAGATAGGAAGACGACGCTCTTGTGTCAATGACTGTACGACCTGGCATCTACGCCTCGGGGCAAGCAGCCGGAAAAACAGTAACCAAATCGATATATCGACAATCCCTAAATTTACGACTCGGTTGAAAAATGTATACAATGAAATATCCCCGAAACAACACTCTTTCCAACATGCAATGTGACACCTAGATATATCGACGTGCAGTCGATAGTAAAGATACGACAGCGAACACGCTTTCTTCCGCATCAACGCTTCTTCAGACTATAAATGTATCTGATATATTCCCACAAGAGAAATAGATTTGCCTACGAAACAAACACAACAGTGAATAACACAAGTGCTGCTTGACAAAAATTCCGGATTCTTTTTTTTTTACTTCTAGAGCAGTGGAGTCGTTTCTTCCAGTTGGCAGCGAAGGTAGCTAAGTTCCTTCCAACAATTGTTAGAATTTTTGTTTAGAATTATTTAGTATGTTTTTTTCTTGAAAGCATTGTGCGTTACAATGACAAACTTTAATCAGACTAGAAGTTCTCGCGAATTAATTAACTCTGGCGACATAATTATTATTTTAAACACACACACACACACACATACGCTATCGGGGTGGGCTGTTTTCATGAAAACCTGTTTCCAACATAATCAATTTGTGTTGCAGCAGTAACGAAAAAAGTTTCCCAAGCCCGCACAAACCCATTATTATAATTACCAATTTAAAGTTTGATGAAACAATATGACACATCCGCTAAATATGCTTCGAGATACTGTTCGGACTCAGGCACCGAAATCAGTAATGCCCTGGTGTTGCATCATCGTTGGAGTCATTGGGGGTAACTGTGCGCAGCGGGGAAGTAAGCGCTGTGCCGGTATCTTCGAAGGAAGCGACGGGGTGGCTATAGTTCTGACCGAACAGTGAGGCCATAGACGTATACCTTACACGTTTCATTGCATTCCAAGCTGCTTGGTATTCGAGATTTTGTGGAAAAAGAAAACGAATTTTATGGTTATCATCTCAAGATTTTCGCATCACGGAAAAGCTTGTCACACCCCAGCCTATCGATTTGCAAATTCTTAGGATTTTTTTTTTTGATTTCCTTCGACATAGTAGTGTAAACATCGAAACAAAGTTTGAGGTTAAGGTTCGTTACCGTCGGATTTGTGATATTGTTTTACAAATTGGTATCCGTGGAGGGGGATAAGTGTGCGCGCGAAAATCCCTCATACGCGTAAACCTCTTATAACTCGATAGTGTTATTCTGGTTTTAATTACCGGTATATCGTTTCGGGTACGTAGAGAAACAAGCGTATAGATACACGAGGGATGAATCCCGACCGTTAACCCTGTTACCGAACATCAAATTGCCGCTGCTAAAGTACCAATCGGCAAAGGGAACAAGTAAAAAGGCTGCTGGCCCAGTGGAGATTGGTATCAATGGAATCCTGTCTTGGATCAAGACCCAAGGCTCACCACAGTTTCTTTTACCATGGGGTCGCTTTCGAACCTTCGATACCGCGCATGGGTACACTTGACCCTCCGCATAGGTGCGCACACTTACCCGCAATACGGGCCAAGTGGGCCGCAATCTGAATTAATCAGCTTATTCCTAGTTTATGAACAATTTAGAAAGAATACCTCCTCTTTCCTACCTGCTATTCATTGTTCAACAGTGAACCTTATCCTCATGTCAAAGAATTCGTTACAATATATTTCATCACTAACACAGCTCAGAAGTACTAAGTAAGCACATTACCCCGGAATGACTCCATCTAAAAAATCCATTTCCACTATTTATCCCCATAAGCGCAAGCTCACGCAATCTCTCGTTCCCATTTCCGCGGGCGAAGCCGCGACACGTGCGAGCGTCACAACGACCCAACCACCCCCACGCCCCCACGATCGATCTTCATCCCCGAGACCGCTCTCGTCAGTCGCGATTTCCGTCGCATCGAATGTCGAACCCGGTCAGCCAGAAGCGTTCCGCGTACATGATACAGACGCGCGCCCGCGCATCGATGCCACGAACACTCACTGCGGTCGCGATAGGGGTTCGAACCCGGCCCGGTTAAACCGTGGTGCCCTCCCGCGCGCTTGCTCCCCCGTCATCGCGGGTTCCGGATTTCGTCGCCGAATTCCCAAAACCTTCGACGAAATCGGTCAGCGCAAGGGGCGCGCGCCCCCCTGCGGATCCCTTTTCGTGTGCCGCCCCCCCGTAGAATTGCCCTCTGTGCGAAACTAATCGCGTGATAACCGAAACTCGGCACCCGGTAAATTCTTGTCACGCTTATACAAGTACGAACAACGGAACACACGAGACGGTTGAGGAGGGGTAGGACAACGCGAGAGGAAGGGCGGGGGGGAGGGGGTAGCGATGGAGGATTGGTTATGAGGTTGGGGAGAGTGGCGAGCGGGTTTCCGGGATAAAGCCAGCGGCGCGTTCTATCCAAATTGAATCGGAAGGGGGATGCCGCGCCAAAAGGGATCAAGCCACTAACCCGTTCAATCCCACAATTAGCCTATTAATTGCGACAGTGCGCGGCTACCGCTATGAGGATGTATATATGTATACAGGGTGTCCCATTTGAAAAAAAAATGTACGGTCGAATAACTCTTTGGGGAAAGTAGTGATAACGAAGTGAGTCAGATAAAAGTTGTAGGGTCCGAGGTGCCCGCATAGGGGGGGGGGGGGCTCAATGCTGATGGAATTTATGTTTTTACATTGAATGTTTTTATGCTGGAAACATAATATCGGTTGTTTGTTGATGTGGCAGCAATACTCTTGATCCTCCTCTGAAATTGTGCGTTTTTTTCTTGACTATTCCGGGGATAGCCCATGTTAACACGTAGGGCTAACAACACTTTTGATTTTCATGTAGCTATGTCTTTTTCCGTGACGAATATTCAACGATACGCCATTACACGAATTTCTCATCGTTTTTTCTAAATGAAATATCGATACAAAAATAGAATGAAATGTGATTTTCATAAAAAGTAATCATTTCCACTTGAAACCGAAAGAAATTGCATTTTGCTTGTAGCATGAGAACATGAATTCCAAGAACATAGATTCAGAATTTATTGTTGATACATAGATCAGCGCTGAGTTTTTCCCTTCGAATCCTACAAACTCCCATCCGACCCATTTTGTTGTCACTCATTTCCCTGAAGAGTTATTCGACCGTATGTTTTTTTTTCTTCAAATGTAAAAAATGTAGAGTTACAAGAATTATATTTTCTTCAAATGTAAAAAATGTAGAGTTACAAGAATTACATTTTTCTTCAAATGTAAAAAATGTAGAGTTACAAGAATTACATTTTTCTTCAAATGTACAAAATGTAGATGTACAAAACGTAGAGTTATTCGACCGTATGTTTTTTTTTCTTAAAATGACAGGTTATACAGGACACCCTGTATACCCTGTCCCAAGCTTCCCTTTCCACATCGTTCGAACCTGATGGCCGGCAGCTCGGGGTATCGTTATTATTATTATTATCATTATAACTATCATCAATATTATTTAAACCGTAGAACCTTAGCGAGGCACCATTCGCGCAGAATTGATTGAGCTTGAACGGGTTCGAGCGAGAACGAGATAGCAAGCAAAATAGATACAGATTTAGAGCGAGAGAGAACGATTTAGCACGCGTGCGTAAGTAACGGACGATGCGTTAATGAATGTCACTCTATCGGTATTCTCGAAATATGGCTAGGAATATGGGTAAATATGCCTTGCGAACCGTGAACGTGATCACGCGTGCCAATAAATACAATACTTGTTGCTCGAGATTGCGTTGCACGAGCTATTTCACCTAAGTGGAATAAATCGTGTGCTCGGTCGCGGATACAAGCCATCGCGTTTGTACTCCACGTGCGTGCTCACTGTGTTAAATTATATTATTTATCAATTCGTAGGGTTTGAGAATCGATGAGCCGCGCTCATCCCTCCCCCCCCGCTCCTCCCCCTCGTGCCGTACCTCGTTTATGGCGCTTTCCCGTTTCATCGTTTGAAACGATAAACCATCGGGCAATTAGAGAATTGCCATTTCCTCTCGCAATCGACCGTACAGAACAAAGTTATCCATGTGCCATAAATTATCCATGGGATTTAAACGTAACTCGGTGCTTGTTACACGACGCGTGAACAATGGCCGGTTACGGTGTGGAGCTTCGTTGCACTGTCGTATAACACGATTCTCCGCAATATCGACGCACGATGGCGCTACTTTATGTGGCACACAAGTTTGCCAGGAATATGAATTTTCGTTTGAGTTCACGTTGGTGTAGTTCAATTTATGTTTGTGGACGTCTGACAAAGTAATCTCGTAGGGGGCATGAATTTTTTTTCGCGGTGGTTACCTACCGTCGGTAATGCGGAGCGGGCAGATTTTCAGTCCGTGGGACTAGAGCGTCGTGAGCGTAACTCAATTCATGTTCGTGTATGTGTGATGAAGTAATCTCGTAGGGGGGACCAATTTTTGAACGGTGGTTACCTACCGTCGGTAATGCGGAGCGGGCAGGTACTGAGCAGACCCATCTTGGTTCAAGTTACTCTACTTTGACCCCAAGCGTGTTGATTCTCACAAGTATGCTCTTTAGTAGATTTTGACAAGTTTTGGCCTTAGTAGATTTTGACAAGTATGGAGCTTAGTAAATTTTGACAAGTATGCTCTCCACTAGATTTTCACAAATATGGTCTATACTAGATAGGCCAGACGAGACGCCCTCGTCACCACCGACTGCACATCCGAATAAAAACCCAACAATTTCCATTGTCACTTGATCCGACCAAAATGTAATTATGCGTTGAACGACGTGAGCGAAGTGTTAATCGTCGAACGTTGGAAGCGGCTCTGGGGCTGGCACAGAAGTGAGCTGGCTCGTTTCCATGTAGGATCTCCGAGCGGCTACAAATGAAACTTCAATTCGTCGGTTAGTCTCCAAGCGATGTGAAAAAGGTGGCGCACCGTTGGACGAGCGAAGGAGCGGGCAGCAGGGGCGAAGGGGAGGGGGAGGGGGGTGGTTCTCCGATATTCCCTCTCACGTATACTATGGGCTTTTTTTACCGCGCTCTTTTCCACGTTCGTTATTTCATCGTTGCTGTCAACCGTGTGATATTGGTGCTCGAGATCCTCCAGCTCGGGCCCTTCGCCCGATAAACCGTTTTCTCGTTGGTGACAGCTCGCGAAAAAAAAAAAAAAAAAAAAAAAACGAAAAAAACGCAAATGCACGGTTCACGAGGTTTTCAAGAACGTGAAAATTACGTGAAACCATCTGCGCGGGGGACGAGGGAGGGGAGGGAGGAAGGGTTAGGGGTTGGGGGGGAGGGGGCAAGAACTAAAACGAATGTAAATGCAATTAAGTCGCGAGTGGTAGGTTGCATTGGCGACCGAACAGTCCTACTACATCTTCTTCTCTACCTTTATATATATATATATATATATATATACATATTTGAGACTGGTTTTCAGCAAGGGTAATTTTTGAATAAAAATAGAAACGCCCCCCACATAGTTTCCAAATAATTGAAAAAAAATATTTGCGGAGGGCCTCTTCCCTATCTCAATATTAACCCAAGCCTAAGTAATTTTATATTTTTTTGACATTTATTAACATGCAATGATTATCGGATTAATTTATTACAGCTAAAATATTAATGGAAGACAAATTTGCCCAATATGCTTTCATTATCAGAAAGATGCGTACTGTTGAAAAAAAAATTGTTCAACACCAAAAACAAAATAGCTGAACTAATATGACGGCTTGAAAATTGGAAATCATTCGAATTACGATGGAAATTGCGTTTTCACTTTGCTGGGGTCATCGGATGGGAATTTGGGACTTGAAATATGACAGACACTTAAGCTGCAACTCATACGACAAACTAACAAACCAAAAAAAAAAAAAAATAGTTACTCCAACAATTTTTATCACAAGAACTAAACACAAAAAACTATAGATAAAAATTGTTGGAGTAAATATATTTTTTTAATTATTTCGAAACTATGTGGGGGGTGTTTTTATTTTTATTCAAAAGTGACCCTTGCTAAGAACCAGTTCAATATATATATATATATATATATATATATATATATATATATATCTTTCTATCTCCCTCTCGTGACTTTCATCCATCTGTATTTTTCTTATTTATTTTTTTAATGTTTTTTATTAAAAAAAAAAAACATTTTTTCGTTAAGTTTGCCAGTTTTTTTCAGCGAAACCATCGTCGACCCGTAAATTTTGTCCAGCTTAATTTCTCTTTTTCACACTGTGTGTCGTGAAGAGTTTTCACAATTTTCATGTGTTTTTTTATTCTTTTCTTTTTTTTTTCCCCGTCTGGGTTCTTTGTTCGACGTTGTCGTCGCGAGAGAGTAGAACTCTAAACCCTTCCCCCCCGCCCCTGCCCCTCCGCTCCGGCCCTCTGCCGGTGGCGTGTACGGGCACGTTTTCATCGCTGTTACTCTCTCTCTCGAGTTCTTATAATTGTATTCGTGCCCGAAGCGTTAGTTCCGCAGTATCGCTCGCCCAGTTTTTTTTTTTCTTTTTTGTCATTTTTTTTTGTCGTCGAGTCGTACCCCTCGGTCTTTATGCCACTGCGAGTTACAAGGATCCGGCCGTATTTCTTGCTCCAGCTCCATTTAAATGTTTCGTGCGGCCTCGAGACGTCCCGCAGACGCGACCAAGAAGTCGCGACGTTGGCTCCTCAACCTTCGTCATCGTCGTCGTCGTCGTCGTCTCGCCCTCAATGGCGACGTTCGAATATTACGCGAATCCATTTATTTTTGAATTCTAATACAAACGTCTCTAATAAGTAGGACCAAGTTAAAAAATTATTTATGAACTATATATATGGGACTAGACAGATATGGTTTATATATACAGATTATATATATATTGACTTTGCATAAACTATATAGTCTATATATAGTTATATGTATAGTTTACGAATAATATAATTTTTTGTCTACGATTTATATTTTTCAACTTTTTCAATTCAATAAGACGGAAAATATTGATAGTACATGAAAAATGGTAATGACCAAAGTTGTAGAAAATTAAATTTCCTGTAACTTTTGTTATGCCATTTTTCGGTCAAAGTTGGTAATAAGCGAGTTATTTAAGAAAAACAAATTTCTGGAAAATTGAAGATGGCGGCCGTTTCACAGGGGTTGAAAGGTCGGGAACCTGGGATTTAGACTATCAATAACATCCTCAAGGATTGGAAGAAGCAAAATTCCACGAGTTGATTCTTTCAAGGTCAGCCCTTATTGTTTTTTTTTACATTGTTTACATCCCGACTAGGCTACAGTTTAAATATGAAAAAGACCGATGAAATTCGAAAAGTATATTTTTCAGGAAGCAATTTGACATTCTGCCAGCTGTGAGAAAGGAAACATTTTTTTTCTCAATGATTATCCATTTTAAATTGAGTAAAAATGAAAAAAAAAAAATGAAAAAATCAATCGCGACGGATCTCCCACTCAACGCAGAATGCTCGCCTTTCGTCATCATTTTTTTTTCTATCTAAACCAACTATTTCGGGTGCGGCACGTTGAAAAATGAATGAAATGAAATAATTTTAAACATCCTATTATATATATATATATAGACTGCGTATAATTTGATTACTTAGGGATACACGAAAATATCAATATGTGTGATATAAGGGCATATAGTTCGAAATGCATCCGAGCATACATATCCACCACCAACTCACACACCATTTCTAAAATTTCATACAGTTTGGAGAACATCGCGCTCGTGTCTGACCATTGACGGACCTTATCTACTTCCACAACAACGTATTCAAAAACCACTCCGAAAAGCTAAAATTTTGCAATTTGCTTTCTCTGAATCATCCGTAGTGAACGGATATTCCTCTATGAGGAGCACGAAAAAAATTATTTGACTTCCTCATAGATGAATCATTCAAAGTTTCAACTTTGAAAAAGTTAAAATTTAAATTCCTCTGCAAATTTAAACGTATCACTAAATTTCCACGAAATTTTAATACCATACAACCACCATCGTTGATTACGTGAATCCATGAGAATTGACCCTGAAAAATTCAAATACTTTAAAATCGGTTGACGCTCAGAATTGGAAAAAAAACTTGAATTTTCGTCAAATCCGAACAATTCGAAAAAAAAAATATATACATAGATTTCTTTTAAAAATTGTTTTCTGGAGTTTCGGTTAGAATTACTGACGCGAATCGTATGATCGAGTTTTATCGATCTCGATGGTATATTATACACATATATATGTATATATATATTTTTTTTTTTCGTTGTGATTTTCCGATACGACGATGTAACGCAAATATCGGATTACACCAGAGAAAACGACGTTACAGAACGTGGAGACGTTGGGTACCCAAACCCATCGTCGTCGTCGTCGTCGTCGTCGTTGTCGACTTTCGACGCAACCTCGACATTTGAAATATTGCGAGGAACGTTTCGGGTTCACTCTGCGATCCCCGCGGGGAGTTGGGATGACGAGGAGGCGGGTGAGGGGCGGAAGGA
This sequence comes from Diplazon laetatorius, assembly GCA_963662125.1. Taxonomy (NCBI): domain Eukaryota; kingdom Metazoa; phylum Arthropoda; class Insecta; order Hymenoptera; family Ichneumonidae; genus Diplazon; species Diplazon laetatorius. The sequence continues at coordinate 19,824,884 of OY759153.1, read as the reverse complement.
GGGGGGGGGGGGAGGAGGAAGGACTCTCGAACACTGGAGGTAAAATATATTACTCCTCGAACACTTGACAGGCCCATGCGGCTGACTTACGATCTGCATACACGTGAAAACGACACGAGCCACACCCTCCACACGAGCCCACCAATCGCGTATGTGTGTAAAAAAAAAAAAAAAAAAAAAAAAAAAGATTCGAAAGTCACGTCACAAGACGCCCTTCGCGATTTCTCGGCGTGTGTCGTTATCGTGATTAATGCACGATCGGAGAAGACGAATTTATCGGATTTCGAATGTGAAAGCGGATCACGAATATTCGCACGAACATCTGATACGTTCGAACTGATGGAACGTTGCTCGTTATAGTTGTCGGGCAAAAAAAAAAATGGAGATGGAAGAAAAAACGAAAAATAAACAGCTCGGGCAAGTCGATAACAGACATGTTTTTTTTTTTTTTTCGTTGAGCTTCTGCATAACCCCTGCGGAAAATTGCTTTCGACCCCTGAATGTGAAAATAATTTTTGTGTTTTTTTTTTGTTTTTTAAACGCGTTCTGTTCGAATTGAGGTATCGAGATTGTTGAAATGGCTTTTTATGATAGGATCGCGAAAATGATTTTGAAAAAATGTATAAATATGTATGTTAGGCTGAATCTGAATTTTCATATTTTTTTCCGATTTTTAAATTTATCCTCTGAATTGCCTGAATTTATTTGAAATTTTTTAAAATCATTCATTTTATTTTTCTTTACGAAAAAGATCGGGAAAAGTAATCGGAAAAAATGTATAATTTAAAAAATTATACCACAAAAACAATTTAAAAATTTGCCAGGTATCCGACGAGCATAACCTAAAAAATAAAAATAAAAATGATTTTTATTTTTGAAATAAAAAAAATTATGTAAAATCGGTTTTCGACGTGAAATTGTCTCAGCTGTGTCACAAAAATATTAGTTTATCATTATCGAAATGAAACTCGAATTTGAAACTGAAAAAAACTGTATTTGAGTCGTTGTCACAATTTTGGAATTTTTTTTCAATTTTTTTCGAAAAGCTGAGACCATTTCAAATCGAACATAGATTTCAAATATATATATATTTTTTACCTGTATGTGGAAAAAACATACTCGAAAAAAAAAATTGAAAATATCTTAATTTATAGCTGCCAAAATGATGGATCCAAAAAAATCTGAAAAAAAATTTCAAAGTAGTCCGATAATTGGGCGTTTGCACTCATATATATTAATGATGTGTACAGTATATTTGTTTTTAACTATGTAACTTCATTGAATTTATGATCTGTAGTATTTATCATTGTTATTATTTTTTTAATTGCAATAATTATATATTGGATTTTTTTTCGTGAATACAATCCTTTAATGAAACAAAATTGTAATTTGACAGTAGTTACGCAATTCGTAAATTGTAATGGTTTTTTTTTTTATTCGATGTCTACAACGACGCGTCGAAGTATGCAGAAGTTAATTACGCTTCGTTCCACACGATTCGGGCAAATATCAAAATACGTAAAATTCCCATTCCAACCCCCCCCTCTCTTCTCGCCCTGTTTCATTATCTGCTCGAATTGCAATTAAAATCGTATTGTTCACCACCCATTTTCCAATCCTCGCATGATTTATTGTTCGCGCAACCCTTACCTGGCGCACAGGGGTCTAATTCGACCCCGAAGCTTTAAAAACGCTTGCTGCGAGTAACCAATTCGATTTTTTTCACTTGAAAAAATTCTCATATATTCTTCGAAACTCCCTTCGAGAGGTGCCATACATTATTTGGTTGGAAATCAATATTGACTTCGAAAAAAAAAAATTGAAGGTGAAAAAAAACACTAAATCGAAGTTTCGATTTTCTTTCACCAGAAAAAAAATCGAAACTTCCCCGATTTTGATTATTTTGATCTAAAAATCGTGGTCCACTGGACCCCAGGTCAACTTCATGGTGTTTATGCAATAAAAATACCATTTTTCAACATGATTTTTTCCATTTAAACGTATCACTTCCATTTTTCGACATCGACCGAAAGTCTTGAGTTCAAACTTCAAAATAAATATTTCTTCTTTCAAAGTCCATAAAATCTCTATTTTTTTCTGAAAAATATAACATCTTAATCGTAAAACGGCGTAAGATTTTTTACCATATGGCAAAAATTAAATTTTTCACAATTTGTTTTTTCGTAAAAAAAATCAGGTTTCGTTAATTATTTTTTCTCGTCGTATTTCGACTAATCAAAAATCACGTGACCAATCCGGTATTATTCGAAGGTGAAAAAAAAAAAACAATTTTGAAATATACAAAACCAAAAAAATCAAATTCCCCATCACTGAAAATTAATTTTAAAAAAAAAATAAATTACAAAACAACCAAAAAACGGCGCCGAACCAAAAGTAGCACCCGGCCCGGTTATTTCCGTGTGTCCGCGTAGGTCCACCCGTTAGCTGGCGCTCCCCGCGCCATCCCGCGTCAAACGCCGGTAAATATACGGATTTATAAGTCCCAATAGTCGAACACACAACCCACCCGCCACAGTGTGTGCAACATTTGCCCGGGTGCGAAAGCTATTGCGATATTAGATTTATAAATTCGGTTGGTCGCGAGGGTGTGAAACGGGATGCCGGGGGTGAAAGGGTGGAGGAGGGGGGGGGTCAGGGTAGGAGGCAAGGGAACTGCTCCACGACGACGCTTTAGTCCGGACGCTAATCGGAATTTATTAACGCCCGACGATTTATCGGTCTCGGGTCTATGCTACACAAGCGCCACTACTGGTGCTGCTGCTGGCGGCGCTCGCACGTTTTAAATTAGGATTGCGCGAGAGAGCTTTCGGAAAGCTACCGTTATACGAATCCGCCCAAATATATATACATATATATATATATATATATATATATATATATATATATATGTTGGTGTATTATATATACACGTAGAAGTAGATGCCGTAGACGAGAGTGAGGTTAAAGGGGTGCGCACGTTGAATTTCCTCCACCGCAGGAGAAGGGTGAAGGGGATTGGTTGCCCCGCTGCCTCCTCCCACTCTCCCGGCACCTTATTACGAGTTGCTTGAGTTTTAACCGAATTCAGTTGGTCCCTCCTCTGCCCCTTTATCCAATTCGCTGTAAAAGGTGCTTATACAGGGTGTCCAAAAATCATCCGGGCGAACTTTGGCCCTTATTGCGAGTTGCTCGAGTTTTAACGGAATTCAGTTGATCCCTCCGCTGCTCCTTTATCCAATTCGCTGTAAAAGGTGCTTATACAGGGTGTCCCAAAATCATCCGGGCGAACGTTGGCCCTTATTGCGAGTTGCTCGAGTTTTAACGGAATTCAGTTGATCCCTCCGCTGCTCGTTTATCCCATTCGCTGTAAAAGGTGCTTATACAGGGTGTCCAAAAGCCACCGCCGCGAACGTTAGCCCATGGGGTAGGCGAGGTTATTTCGAGTCGTGAAAATTGGGGGTGATTTTCGTATTTTACATTCGCTTGGGAGTTATAACGGTTTTCATGATTTTGGCTTAAGTTTTCTTTAAGGGGGGAGTGAGGTTTTTTCGATAAGAAAAAAAGTTTATTATGGGTCATTTTTTTTTTTTTGACGACGCAGTTGACGTATATTTTTTTCTATGATCATTGCATGATGAAGTGACGTTTGAAGAATGTTCTAGAAAATTTTCGTTTATTTTTCAAGTTTAGTTTTTTTTTAATTGATTTTTTAATTTTTTGCAGCCCTTAGAAGTCAAAATAGTGGTTCTTCATCATATTTTTTTCAGTATTTTGACTTTTGAGCGCTGTAAAAAGTTAAAAAAAAAATGAAAGATTGTCCTATGCGGATAACACGGCTCCTGGAAATTATTATCAAACGATTACGATTTTTTTAAGTTTAATATTTTATTTTTTTTGCTTATCATGACGTCATGCTATTCCGAACAATACGCCATGAAGTGGAATTTTTATTCACTTTTATGAAAAGCCAATTGATTCTCAGCAAAAAACTGATCAATATGTAATATTTTTTCACAGTAATAATTATTTGAAATGTTATTAACGAGGAACCAAATAAAGTAAAATTCAAGAAAAATTACATTTATGAAAAAATAAAATGAAACAATTATTTTCTCTCGCAGCAGTGATTTTGGGACACCCCGTACAGTGCAAACATTTCTATACCAGATCCAAGAACCCAACAGGATTTTAACGCCCGTGGTAGTTTATCGCGTTCGCAGGTTATTGCCAGCACCGAGCTGCGCTCTTGTCAGCCAGTTTTCGTTCTGTCTCTTTCTCTTTCGCTCGCACACACAAACACATACTCTCTCTCTCTCTCTTTTTCGCACCTTGCCACTCCCGTTTTGCATATACGAAACTACATCGTAAATACAAACTTCGATAAGACGTTTAAATTGTCGATTATACATTCATTTTCACATTGAGCTCGGAGAATTTATACGAAATCCGAAAAGCTTGTCTTGCTTTTCGATTGAACGAGACTAATGAAAAAAAGATAATTTTTAGGATTTCGTTCCCCAACGAAAAAAAAAAAAAAAAAAACACGGGAGCTTTATGAATTTGGCATTGTGATAATCATCTCATGGCTTTACATATTTTGTACTATTTAACACTTGAAAATATTCATATAAGACTTAAAGAGGAGGCAACTGAGGTAATCGAAATAAAAAAAAATTTAATTTCGTGTATCATGTGGGGTATCATTTGAAGAGGCTTGTTGTGTGGACTACAAAAATATATTTCTTTCATTATTTCCAACAGCATATTCAAGAAGGTATACTGGAAAATATGCTACAATAGAGCGTACCCCTCTTTCCCGACTTTCGAGCTTTCCCACGCGTAAACTATCGATGTTAAATGTATGCCGCCGTCGACTTTTTTGTAGATAATTTAATTCTCTACAACATTGCTCATCTGAACTTTTGGTCTATATAGCGTTGTTTAACCAGCATTTCGACAGAAAGATAAAAATGTATTTTTGATTTTCTTCAATAAATTTTTATCTTCCCGTCCAAACGCTGGCTAAACAACGCTATATAGACCAAAACTCAACATAAACAATGTTGCATAGAATTGAATTTCCCACAAAAAAGTCCGAAACAGCATCCATCCAACATCGATAGTTTACGCGTGGGGAAAGCTCGAAAGTCGAGCAATGTGTTTCACCTCCCCAAACATTGCCCATTCAGAATTTCTAGCCCAACCCATTTTCGGAATGCTAGACACAATTCCAAAAATGCAGAGAAGAGGAGATCAAAAAAGAAATGTAAAATAAAAACACGGTTACAGAACCCTCCGGGCGCGAGTCTCCCCCACTCCCACTTGACCAACTTTTGGGGAAAACAAAAGAAAAATTGAACATGTAGACACACGATATTATCACTTTTTCGTGCCTGCTTCAGTCCCACTGCGACATACATGCATACATACATGAATACATACATATATTCACATATACCAAGAATTTCATACTCCATTTTGAGTACATACACGCTGAGGGGGCGGGGGGGGGGGGGGGGAGCATGGTATTTCTATCCAGTAAACACTATATGCAACCTGGCGTCGAGGTTTAACGGTTTCCGGCGAGTCGAATTCATGTACCTCGACTATGCTCTACAAGTCTATACCCCCCTCCCTCCCCTCCGTTTTTCCTTCGCACCCTTTCCTCCCCTTCCACCCTCCCCCCTCCCCCAGCTCTCCGTCTCGTCCACACCCCGAAAGTGTTCATGCAACGACCAGATTTATCGAGCAAGCGTGAGCACCTTCACCCGTACTTCAACAGCGTCACTCGGGAGCAAGAGGGGTGGTCCAGGGGGTGTGGGGGGGGGGGGGGCAGGAGGGGGTTGCAACCCGGCGATATGAAACGCGCCATAGCGTTTTAGTTGCTCGTTGCTCCGTCTAGATGTCGTGGTGCACGTGTGACGCCGAAGACACCTTCATCCAGGACACCCTACGATCCGCCCTACACGCCCTTTACGCCCTATCTGCCCTTTCTATCCGCACAATACATCCGCGTTATATGTATAAAGTGTGTGTGTGTGTGTGTGTGTGGGTAAGTGTAAAAACGAGCATAACGTATGACAGAATGGCTGTTCTATCTGTCTGTCTGCACAGGAAGACGTGAAGGAGGGTGGTAGGGGGTGTGGAGGGGCGTGGGGCAGGCACCTGTGCAAGGGTTGCTAGACGTGGCCTCGGGTCAAACATGCAAAATCCATCGGCACGTGATGTGCATTCCAATCGGGTTGTATGTCTGTCGTGGACGTATCCCTTGCCAGACACCCTTTACCTACACACGCACACACACACACACACACACACACACACACACACACACACACACACAGATGAATTCGTCGTAACAGGCAAGTTCCCACGTCTGGACCTATCTACATCCTCATCGTTTTTGATCCTCCCCTCACACGCTTTTCCACCCTCTTTCTTTGTTGTCGGACGACCAGACACAATTTTCATGTGCTGGAGTCCATTCCTGTCGAGTGTGGGAACTTGGCACTTCTGATTGTGAGCTCTGTTGAACAATAGTCATGAAAGATATTGAAACAAAATTCTGTAAACATTTGGATGAGATCAATGTTGAAGAACTGATCTCATTAAAAATTTCCTCATTTGACTTGAACAAAGTTTATCCAAACTATTCGTCATTTGACTTGGAAAAGAAAAAATTCAAGTTCTCCACCCTCCATATTGTTCAAAAATATTGAAAACTAATTTCCCTATTTTTTTCTGATTTTTTTTTTCATTACCTGGGCTCGCCTGAATTTATAGGAAGGTTAAAAAAAAACATTTTTCTAAATTATTTATGTCAGATTTACGATTTACGAACGAATAAGGCTGGGAAAAATCTTGAAAGGAATGTATATTGTGGAAAACTATGCTGAGAAAAGACGCTGGACATTTTTTGGAGCTGTACGGCAAACGTAACCTGAGAAAAAATGAAATGAAAATCGATATTGAATTTTTTTTAGGTGTCGCGCAGCAGCTGAGAAAAATCTAGAAGAAACATGTATCGTGAAGAATGATTTCTTGGAGTGAGGAAAAAAATCGTTGGTGATTGTACAAAAAATTTGAAGCGAGCGAAAAAATTGATAATTTTTTTAAATTTTGTATTTTTATCTTTTCTATGAAATCAGACGAGCCAAGGGAATGAAAGAAAATTTAGGAGAAAAAATGAGGTAACTAGTTTTTCATAGTTTCGAACCATATGGAGGGTGGAGAATGTGAATTTTTGTTTAAGGGGGCTGAGTCACCTAAGAAATTGGAAACAATTTTTTTTTTTTTTGAGTTATTAGTTCAGTCAAAATTTAATATCAATTTTATGCTCATAAAATACATGTACTCAGTTGTCATTTCAAATTTTTTCATAGCCGTATGAAGATTCTGAACGCTGTGAGATTTATCACAAAATTTTGAGCTTGTCTCAACTTTTGGACTATACGACTCGACGGATTTCTTTTTTTTTTACCTCCCATCATGAAAAAAAAGTGTCAACAAAATCTAGGAAGCTTGCAACATGTCCAACCACCGATGATCATGCATTCACAAAGTACAAAGCAATTGAGCTTTCGGTCATCGTCCGGTGAAGCAATATTTGGATAACTGGATTGAGATTGGGATTGGGTCAGCCATTTTCTGGTCCAAGTATCAATAGGCTCCGACGTTATCATCGTTCGAGGTTATGGGTATCGAGTTAGTAGCTGCTGTTCGTGGTCCGATTGGCACGGTCCGTATCCACTGGACGACCCTCGGGCTCGTCCAATGGCTCTCCTCTTGTGTCTCACGTCGACACCTCCAACATCGATATTCAGCCCTTGATGAATGGATTTCGTGTGCCTTGAGATGCCCTCGAGCATTTGGATTGATACTGAACGCTCCGATTCAACCCTTTGACGTTATATTAACATGCTCCACACACATGTGACACGTGCTGATAGGAAACTTCTTGCACAATGACGATCACTGTTGGGTATGTTGTTGGTCTCCCTTTCTTTGTTGGAACCACTTGTTAATTTTTTTTTTTTCATCTTTTCAATTACGATATTAAATTTCTTCTATGAAACGATATCGCATAAGCCAGCATCGAAATTTTCCGCAAGCAACAAAATCAGCAGCAGATTTTTTTTTTTGACCTTAGGTAATCAATTCTTTGATTCGTGATGGTCACACTGGGTCCAGCGGACCCAAGGCAATTTTTTCAATCGATTTTACTTCCAACCCTTATTTCAAGCCCCACCCAAACAACTAGATTCAACCAGGCAACCGACGTTCAAGTCGTACGTCTGACTAATATAATCTGTACTACTTATTATTTTCAATCGATTTGTGTGGACGTGTTATTCGTTCGGGTCCGCTGGACCCAGTGCTCGATATTATAATATTTTTTTCTCAATAGTAGACTATTTCGAGAATACAACCCAACAAGATTTTTCGATTTATCTGAAAAATTGAATATTCGGCGATTTTTTTAGTAAAAAATGATAATTTTTCGAAAAAAATTATTCTCGCGTTTGTTCGTAAAAAAAAAATTATTCAAAAAGAAAAAAACAATTGGATCATAAGGAGGAAGTCTTGAACCTCATTCTCGTACAAGATTTGAGTCGATACATGAGAAAGAACGCAAGTGGCAACTGTTTTTCTGTGCAGGGTCCGCTGGACCCAGTGCGACCATTACGGGTTAATTGTAGTGACCTTCCTGTCCAGAGTTATTATCGATAAATGATACAATGAAGAAAAAAAACACGGCCAGTTATCGTGAAATAATTTTTTTTTCGTGGCAATAAGTAGTATAGATTATATTAGTCAGACGTACGGCTTGAAAGTCGGTAAAGGGGTTGTATCTAGTTGTTTGGGTGGGGCTTGGAATCAAGCTTGTGAGTAACATCGATTAAAAAATTGCCCTGGGTCCACTGGACCCACTGTGACCATTGTGAGTTGAAAAGAAGTTCAAGTATAATATTCAGAACCCCCGAATATCCAAGTTTCGTAGTTTTCGTAATCGGCGACGGTGTCTTTCATGCCCCAGATTCTTCATTGTTACGAATGGAACCCACTTCAATTAACTCGGAGGCGTTAATTGGGGTTACAACGGCACGAGGTCAAACTCGAGGTGACAGTGAGTTCTGACGGTCGCGAAATCTCTTCCCCCCCCCCTTCCTTGCCCACCAGCCAGTCCAGTCGGTTTGGTTCGAGCCTCTCACAGAACGCAATCCCATATCTCGCATTCCGAGAACACTCGGCAAAAGAATCTGCGGATTTTCAAAATTCGCCCACAGAAGCGAAGATTACGTGCTTCACTCTGCGGAATTCGCACCCCGAAGAACCTTAGAATTCGTTTTCATCCGTCGTACTCTATTCTCGTGTCATACGTGTGCTGTACAGGGTGTCCAAAAATCACCGTCGCGAACTAAAACCCATGGGGTACCTGAGATCATTTTGAGTCGAAACTAGTAGCCTGTTGGGCATGCACATGTTAGGATTTCATAGGCATTCTGTAGTAGTCATTGACATTTGGGAAAAAAAAAAAAATTTTAACATTTTAATTTTGGAACATTTTTTTTTCTTTTCTAAAAATATTATGTCTGTTTTTAGGACAACGATCGATATCTGTGTACCAAATTTCATCTCAATTGGTACATAACTGGAAAATTAAGGGGGTGGGTTCCTCCTTTTTGCTTCGTTTGGGAGTTATAACGGTTTTTTCATGATTTTGGCCCACGTTTTATCTGATTTGCTCTATTTTTACACATGAAAATATTTTTTATTATTTTGCTTACTTGTTTTTCTCTGAATATGCAATTTTTCATGAATTTAACTTCAATTTGGTTTTTCGTTAATAACTTTTTCAATATTTGTTTCTGCGAAAAAATATCTCAACGATTTTTGTAGAGAATCAATTGGTCTTACATATTGAGGCCTTATATACGAGATTCGCCGATCTTCGAAGGTACTCTTGACTTGGTAAAAAAAAAATTTACGCATATGGCGGAGAGGAGATATTACGTGTATTTTTTTTTTTGCGGGCGCGCGTTGATGGTAAAAGTTCTCGGCATCAATGTGGATGTCTGAAAAAAACAAAATGAACATATTTATAATTGCACAATGAATGTATCTTCAGTGTGAACCAACAATATTATTTTTTTAAAAATTATTATAACAAAAATTCGAAACTTAAAATTTATTCAGTCAATTTTCCGCCGGTATTTTATTTTTTATATTTTTTCGTGTCATTAAAATTTCTGTTTCTGTGGTTCACACGATAGGTGATGATAATAAAAATAAGTTGTAAAAATTTCAAAGCCATCCGAACCTTCCTTCAAAAGTTATAACCTTCACCATCAACGCTTGGATCTTCGTTCGCGGCGGTGATTTTGGGACACCCTGTATACAAACGTAGTAGCCTCTCGACGCTTCTTTTCTCATTTGTTCGCTTCCTCTTGTTACACCCCTCGCGCGTTTCCCGGCCTCCGCGTCATCTCCGCCCTCTTCTTCGAGAGTTTTCTCAGGTCCAATATCAAAAGAAGCGAAGCAAAAGAAAATTGACACCGGGTACCCGAGACTGGCTATGAATTTTTTTTGTCATCTCTCTCACACACACACACACACACAGGTAATATCTGAGAGACAAAATCGCTGTCTTTTATTTTCAAAATTTCATTCCACGATTGCTTGTTCAAAATTTTTCGTTTCACATCGATCACTCACCAATGAAGTATTATTTCCAGCGTCTTGTAAAGGCGTAAAAAAGAAGAAAAAAAAACGAGTAACACGTATCGCGAATGTGGAATATCGTTCTTGTCGATTTTCAATCGTGCATTATGGGCGATACGCGATATTCACTGGTCTCCAACCCCGAATCGTGTTCGATGGCGAAAAAAAAAAAATTGAAAAAAAAATATAAGGTAAAAGTCGAGGATCGGTGGAATGGAAGGTAGATCGAAAACGTGTCGACTTGTTCGTACCATCGTTGTACCTTGTTAACCGCTTGTGTGAGAATCGTCGTGCTGGAAGAGGGTGACGGGGGGGGGGGTATTTCACCCTTAGCGTACCATTATCCCAGCTTGAGCCAATAATTTTCAACGATCGATGCCAACTGTACGTTCGATCGCATATACACACTGGGGTGGTCCTTAATAGGGGTGTTGTCGAATTTCGACAAGTGCACCCCCCGGATAGGTTCGAAATGAATAAATAAAAATATGTGCGAAACCCTAGCACTGTAGTCCAATGAGAAGACGTGCCTGTAAGCTCGTTTTGTTTCCCCATTTGAATAACATGGGATTTTCAGACTAATTCGGTAATTATTTTTTCGGGTTGTCCCTCAGCACGCAAAAAATTCTTAATTTGCATGAATCTATCCTTGATGGGTATAACTACTCGTACATTTTTTTACAAGACATAAACACAAATAAATTTCAATTTGTGTTGAAATCGTTTATCAGTTGTTATCATCGTTCATCGGTTCGCCGTTATCGATAATATACAGGTGAGGTCTTGTAAAAAAATGTACGAGTAGTTATAACCATTGACAATAGATTCATGTGAATAAATAATTTTTCGCGTGCTCAGGGACGACTTGAAAAAATAATTACTGAATTAGTCTGGAAAATCCCATGTTATTCAAATGGGTAAACAAAACGAGCTTACAGGCGCGTCTTTTCATTTGACCACAGTGCTGGGGTTTCGCACATATTTTCATTTATTCATTTCAAACCTATCTGGGGGGTGCACTCGTCGAAATTCGTCAACACCCCCATTAAGGACCACCCTGATACACAAACACGCACACACTGACCGCTCGGTGCCTGCGAACTATGCGCAAGTACGTGTGGGTCCGAGTTTGAGGTCGAGTGAGCAGGACGCGTGTGTGAAACGATCATGAATCTACGGAGAAGTTGGAGACCGGACGACATGGAAATCAATTCGAATTAAATTCCGATCGCCTCTGGAACCGTACGTGACAGAAGGTCCCAGGTGTACATTAGAGACGTCCTTAGCGAAGGGTCAATTTTGAATTGAAATCTCGTCGCCCCTCACGTAGGTTCCGAATAATATTGAAAAAATGTTCCCAAAGTTTCCCCGATCTATCTCAATATGTACACATGCCTAAAAAATTTTCGATTTTTTGAAAATAAATAACTTAGAATGTTTATCGAATTTATTTATCATGGATAAAATATCAACGTGAGAAATATTTGCACAATATGCTTTCTTTATCGGAATTATGCATAGTTGAAAAAAAATGGTTAATCCCGTATAACAAAATGGCGGGACTAATATGACGGCTTAAAAATTGATTTTTCAATCTTCGAGCCGCCATATTAGTTCCGCCATTTTGTTTTTCGGGGATTGGCAAATTTTTGAAGAAATGTACGCATCTTTCTGATTAAGAAAGCATATCGATCAAATTCTTGTCATGTTAATATTTTAGCTATGATAAATAAAATCGTTAAGCATTCCATGTTATTAATTTTCAAAGACCTAAAATTCCGTAGGCATGTGTAAAAATTGGGATAGGTCAGAGAGACTTTGGTAACATTTTGAAAAAATTATTTGGAACCTATGTGGGGGGTGGCTCAATTTGGATTAAAAAATGACACTTGCGAAGGACCACTCTAATGTATATATAATGTATGTATACATATATCAAGACCCGTCACGTCCGCAGCATTATATCTCGAGTCCCCAAAAGTTCTTGACCTCCTTGACCTTTGCCCGCACCCAAAGTTGAGCTTGTTCGAAAATGCAAATATTCGTTGACCAAACGAAAACACATAAAATGTTACAACACGATAAAGTCTTCATTCATTCAATTAATTAATCAATTAAAAAATCAATGCAAATTTAATTAATCTCATTGGCCAATCAGGTCAATAAATAATTATATTATAATTAAGTATTCGTCCAATAACGATAAAACAATGGAATAGGAATAAATCAAACTGTAATTGAATATTACACTTTCGTATTGCATCAATAGACAAACTTTTTCATTTCCATTAGTGAACGCCACGGAAAATTCAACTCCTAAATGAAAAAAAAAAAAAACAATACTTCCAAATGGAAAAACTAGGAAACCAGTGAGTTTTATTCGCGAGTCCGAACTCGGAGACTCGGAGCGAGCTTCGATTAAAGAAATTAAAATTGTAACGATAGAAAGTTCGCGATACTTGTTGTTGCACGAAAATAATACAGAAAGAAAAGAAAAGAAAAAATAAATAAGAGAAACAGGAATAGTCGTTCGATGACTTCAATGGGGAATGGGAAGAGGGTGGCGAGAGCAAGTTTAAGGCCTTATATGAAAACATAAAAATGCTTCATTTTTTTATGATTATTTTTAATTCTATTAGCCTGAACGATTGGGAATATTTTAAGCTTTACAGAATTGAAAAAATTCACTTTTTGGAATCTTGTGAAAGTTATAACTTTTGAACGGAAGTTCAGATCGCTTTGAAATTTTCACAACATATTCTTAGTGTCATCTCCTATCGTGTGAACCACAGAAACGATAATTTCAATGACACAAAAAAAATATAAAAAATAAAATACCGACGGAAAATTGAGTAAAAAAATGTTAAGTTTCGAATTTTTATTACAATGATTTTTTTAAAAATATAATATTGTTGGTTCACACTGAAGATACATTCATTATGCAATTATATATATGTTCAATTTTTTTTTCAGAAACCCACATCGATGCCGAGAATTTTCACCGTCAACGCGCGCCCGCAAAAAAAAATACGTTGCTTTATTATGTAATATTTCCGCTATTCGTTTATATTTCTGATTTTATTTCTACATATACTTAACCACCAAATAAAATGTCAATATATGCGTCATTTTTTTTTTACCGAGTCTAGAAAAGTACCTTCGAAAACGCGTATATAAGGCCTTAAGGTCCACGAATGTCTCGATAACTTTTCTCATTCGAATATTAATTTAATATTCAAAACTTTCGAAGCAAATGTATGAATAATCGAACGTCGAATGCTTTCTTCATTCGACAATCGTATCAGCCGTCTTATTGTCACTTCGACTGCACACCTGGCGTTTCCCATTCATCCTCGAAATTGACGTCGAACAATTTTCTCAAAAGACCGTCTGTCAATGTATTTCTTGAAAATCCGCCAACAACAGCGATAACAATGAAAAGGCCTTATTTCGAACGAACGTCTGGCTTCGAACTTATTGGGGAATGACGAGCTGCGTCAGCGGTATCTATAGGTGTCACATAAACACTACAATCGATACCCACGCCTCTTCAACCCCCCTCCCCGTTCCCTCCTTCCCCGACCTTCCACCGACAATTCCAGCGAGATAAAAAAAAACATTATTTTCGCTCAAGAAGCATTCTTTTGTACTTTCGACCTACGTCGAATATTCCCATTTTGTGAAACCTACGAGATAGTTGATGTGTACAATTTGCTTCACCATTCGTTCTCCATTCGTCTTTAAGGGGGGGAGTAGGATTAATACGATACAAAATTTTTCGATAATTTTTTTTTCAAGGACACAGTTAATAAACATTTTTTGAATAATTACCACATAATGAATAAACATTTGAAGAATATTCTGTGGAATTTTCATTAATTTTCATGAAGAAATGAGCGATTGACAGCGAATCTCCGCGGAACTCTCGAAAAAAAAAGTTTCATTGAGGTGCCCCTCATAACTCATCACTGGATCATCCGAAATCAAAAAACCAAAATGGTTTTATCAGTTGATAAGTTTCTGCAGGTAACATAATCAATTATTTTTTTTTATAGTTGATTTTTCAATTTTTTACAGCACTCAGAAGTCAAGATACTGATTTTTCATCAATTTTTTTTTCAATATTTTGACATCTATTTTAATAACATGGGATTTTCGGATTAATTCAGGAATTATTTTTTTGAGTTGTCCCTAAGTACGCGAAAAATTCTTTATCCATATAAATCCATTGTTAATGGGTACAACTACTCATACATTTTTTTACAAGACTTAAACATAAATGAATTTTAATTTGTGTTGAAATCATTTATCAGTTGTTATCCATCATTCATCGGTTCGCCGTTATCGATAATACACAGGTGAGGTCTTGTAAAAAAATGCACGAGTAGTTATACCCATTAACAATAGATTTATGTGAATAAAGAATTTTCCGCGTGCTCAGGGACAACTCGAAAAAATAATTACCGAATTAGTGTGGAAAATCCCATGTTATTCAAATGAGGAAACAAAACGAGCTTACAGGCACGTCTTTTGATTGGACCACAGTGCTGGGGTTTCGCACATATTTTCATTTATTCATTTCAAACCTATCTGAGGGGTGCGCTTGTCGGAATTCGTCAACACCCCTATCAAGGTCCCACCCCAGTGCTTTAGCCGTATCTATATTTTCAATCTCAAGTGCTTGGCACGCCATACCCTTCGATCAGATTGAATTGCGAAGCACTCCTATTTCATTCTCGTACAAACGTGTGTCGTTGTGATGGAAGCCGACTCTCTGACCTGACTCTCGTGATGCTGCAAGTCTCCTTCCGCTCGCTTTCCATCTCTGTCCCACTCTTCCCTCTCTCTCTCTCTCTTTCTCTCTCTCTCTCTCTCGCAGTGGTTCCACACGTTCCGATCTTTTGTGCTCTCGGGGGTTCCATTGATCGAAATCCCATTGACCCAGCACCAACGACACACTGTGTTCCCAATGTCGAATCGATCCCATCCGTTCTGGTGAACATAAACAGACGCGCACAGGCCAATTTCAGTCCGGCCAACGCCCGGCAATTCACATGTGGCTTACCGTCTTTTAGTCGTCGACGTTTCTAAATCCGTCGAAGAGAAATATGCTCCAATGTTTCAGCATTTTTTCGCTCAACCTTTTGTTCTTAGAGTTTGCTTTTTGTCTTTCGAGATTTCTCGTCGATGTGGGCAGGGTAGATGTTACAAGACGACCCGAAAAATTTAGGGGTTGGACCATTATAGATGCAGTAAAAATAGGCATATATTTGTGTGTGTGTGTTTTTTTTTGCAATGGAACAATAAAATAATTCGGAATGACGTGATAACGTTCTTATTGTATTGAAAGATTCTTATTGCAACCACGCTCAGAGTATCAAAGTTAGATGTATGACGTCGGGGACTTTTTTATAGGAAATTCAATTCTCTACAACATTGTTTATGTGAGGTTTTGGCCTATATAGCGCTGTTTATCCAGCGTTTGGGCGAGAAGGTAAGGACAATGAGAATATCAATTTTTATCTTCCCGTCCAATTTCTGGATAAACAACGCTATGTAGACCAAAAGTTCACTTAAACAATGTTGCAGAGAATTGAATTTTCTATAAAAAAGTCCCGGACGGCATGTATCTAACTTTGATAATCAACGCGTGGGAAAGCTCGAAAGTCTAGGAAATGTTGGAAACCGCAGCGACAAAATCGAAATATATCGTCCCGACTTCGACAAAACATCCAACATCCTATTTCATCATTCATTCTACATTATTTCGACGTTGTACAACGTTATCCCCGACCTTTTATGATGAGTTTTCGTATAAAACGTCTCTCGTGGAATTTCATATTCATTAATATCTCAAAGGAGCCGAGACACAATACCCATCGTAGTCATAAACTCCACTCGAGAGATCTGTTATTGCTTCGTTTGCATCATATCGTAGCTTTGGCTTCGTGACATTCCCAAGAATAATATAAATTAACAAAAGTGAAAAAAAAACGAAAAAAAAAAAAAAAATATATCCCAAAGAATAAATTAATTTCTCAGTATTTCAGAAACATTTTAATTTCATTTATTTTCTATTCTCACGAGATTGCAATTTAAATACGGCAATTTGGTATCTCCGAGCCAAGTCGTTGGAAAGGGTTTTTCTACGAATCTCACGGACAACTACTTGCACCGCTGAGACTCGCAGATAGTCATTCGGGGTGCATGTGCGCAGTGACTATATCTACATGAGGAAGCAACGGGGTCGGTTGATTGTTCCGATGAAACAGTGAGGCCATAGGACGCGATATACTCAACACGTGTCATTGCATTTCACGCTGCTTGGTATTTGAGTTTTTGTGAAAAAAAATAAAACGAATTTTATGGTTCTCATCTTAAGATTTTCGAATCATGGAAAAGTTTGTCACACCCCAGCCTATCGATTTGCAAATTCTAAGCAATTTTCTTTCATGATTTCCTTTGACACAGTAGTGTAAACATCGGAACAAAGTTTGAGGTTAAGTCTCGTTACCGTTGGAATTGTGATATTTTTTTGCAAATTGGTATCCGTGGGGAGGATAAGTGTGCGCGCGAAAATCCCTCATACGCGTATACCTCTTATAACTCGATAGTTTTATTCTGGTTATAATTACCGGTATATCGTTTCGGGTACGTGAAAAAACACGCGTATAGACACACGAGGGATGAATCCCGACCGTGAACCCTGTTACCGAACATCAAATTGCCGCTGCTAAAGTACCAATCGGTAAAGGGAACAAGTAAAAGAGCTGCTGGCCCAGTGGAGATTGGTATCAATGGAGTCCTGTCTTGGATCAAGAATCAAAGCTCACCACAGTTTCTTTTACCATGGGGGGTCGCTTTCGAACCTTTGATACCGCGCATGCGTACACTTGACCCCCCCGCTCATAGGTGCGCACACTTACCCGCAATACTGGGCCAAGTGGGCCGCAATCTGAATTAATCAGCTTATTCCTAGTTCATGAACAATTCAGAAGGAATACCTCCTCTTTCCTAGCTGCTATTCATTGTTCAACAGTGGGCCTTATCCAAATGTTATAGAATCTCTTTCAATATCTTCCATCACTATAGTTTGACAAAACTTAGAAGTGCCAAGTGCTAACCCTTGCCCCGAATGACTCCAAGCAACATCTCCCCAAAACACAAGTTAATACAACGACAAAGAACATGATCGAAGATACCAACCCTCAAGCCCCACTCTTTTCCACGCTTCCTTCACATTAAATATCCAAGAGCAACGCGATTCGTGCGCGTTCATAAACCAACCAACCAAAAACAAAGAAAAAAAACGTCCTGTCAGAGTCCTGCGCCAGGAGTGGAAGAGATAGAGAATGACTGAGAGAGGACAAAAAGAGAGATATAGAGAGAGAGTTGGTAGCTGGGGGGTAGCTACAGGCTTCGCCGCTATCTCGCTACGTGCTTTGAAAGTCGCAGGTTATCACTGGTCATGAATAATTCATCACGGTTCTCCAACAAAGTTATGGCTTGTTATAAGCAGAGCTCTTCTAGTCAAGCGTATATGCACTCCGCGGTACGGCCTGGCATGACGGTCCCTGTATGCCCGCAACCCCTTTCCCGGATACACGCGAGGGGGGGGGGGATGGAACGCACCCCCCCCAGTAATATTATTGCGGCTAGCGGACAGCTAGCGGGGGTGCGTTTCGTTGCTGATAACGTTGATGCCGTTCGTTGCTGTTGCTGCTGCTCCTGTCGAGAGTTCCTCGTTACGCGTATGCGCTATAACTGTACCACTATAGTCGGTCGAATGGACAGACCAGGCGGTCGAGTGGTTTCTGACGGACTATCCGTTGTTCCCTGTTCCACTAAATATGTCTGATCAACACGCCCTTTAAACCACTCAAACGGCAGAGTCCCGGGGTGGTCGGGGAAAGGGTGGGAAAAGCTCGGGGAGGGGGTGGAAATCCATTTTGCCAGGTTTCAAATGCGACATTAGCTTGTTGTGGAACATGGAAAGCAGCATTTGTACGGGGACATAGCGGACAGTGAAAGGAGTCACGAACCGGGGTTTGGCGAGTAGGGTTGCAGGGTAAAGAGGGGAGGGTTGGGGGGCAGGGGCGAGGGATGGCGAGGCGGACCTCATTGAACTGGAATAAATTTATTATCGCGGTGCAGCTTGCGGGTCTGTTCAAACGAATCGGCGGTAAGGGTCGTGAGTTGGGGAAGGGGCGGGGAGGGACAAGGGGGGAGGGGGTGGAGTTCGATGTTCCGGGGGATATGACGAGGCTGGCTCGTCGATGATAAATTCCACCGGCGTAAATTTTCGTGCGGTAATTCTAACGGATTCGCGTGTGAAACGAATCGTGATGGAAATATTCCGACGTTCGAATTTCGATTGCATTGCTCACCGTGAAGAAGACCTTTGTCTGTTTTTTTTTCTTGTTTCTGAGGAGGGGAAGCTCTGTGACTTCTTCATGGCGTGGAATTTTCAGAATGTGGTCAAAAACGTCGAGAAAACGGGCATTGGGAAAAAGTTTTAGGATGTATGCGGGTGTTTTTGTTGTGACCTTGAAGTACTACAACGTGTATAACTCGAGAACGGTTTGAGCTACAGCCCACAAATTTTGCAGGCATGTGCCGCTCTATCGACTCGTTGTTGAGTATAATTTTTGTCGGGATTCAAACTGCGGTTCGGATTTTATGTCGTTTTGAAATTTTCGAAAAAAGAAAGGTATCACTCTGGAGATCGCAAATTTTGGGATAATGGAGTAAATAGTTGTCGACGAAGAGATTTGTACTCAAGGTTGGTTGGTATTGCATCTCGGGCTGAATCCATCGAGAAGTTTTGATTTTTCTGTTATTTTTGAATTTTTCTGAAAATCAAATTTTTCTATATAACTCTTGTTAACTTGCTTCCACTACGCGACAGCCAATGATTCAACGAAAAAAATCCTTCCTCATAGAAAAATCTTCGTTCACCAACCACAATTCGAAGGAGAAAAAAAAATTCGTAATTTTCAATTTTTTTTACAAAACTTGATTGTGTTTCGATTTTTTTTTCACTACTAGCTTTTACGTGCAGTGATGTACAATCACCGGTGTTCAAAATGTCGGGCCACAAGCGCGAGAGGGTGAGAAAAAAAACGAAGTTCGATGCGGGAACCATCGGTCAAGAGCCAATGGGTTCGCGTGTAATAATGTCCAATTAAATCAGTGATTAAAGCACAACTTGATTAAACTCGGGGTTTTCCGTGTTTCAACGAACGCGATACAAAATTCTCTCGACCATTCTCCCGGGTCGTGTAGCCCGTAAGCCCGTCCGAAAAAAAGGTGACCTGACGGAAGCTGCTCTACGCGTTCCCAGTGGCGACCCCCCGGTCATCACGAACGGTCGAGAATAAAAAAAAAAACGAGCTTTTGCATAAACGCGCGTGAAAAACTCACGCTTGTTCATCGGAGGCGGGGGGAGGGGGGGGGGGGGTTGGGGCATTTTCACGGAAAGTTTAAAGTCGAAGAGGCGTTGCACTCACGCAGGCGAGGTGTGCACTCAGTCACACCCGAAAAATACGCGTGTTGAGTTTTAAATTTAATTTCACGTATAATCCTTCGTTGCTCGAAAGCTTTTACTTTTTTTTTTTGGTTTAAAATTTGACTGCAAAGAACGTGGAAACTATTCGGACCAACTGTTCGTTGGTTCAAAATTTTCGGAAAAATCTAGAAATGAATGATAAAACTTGTGCGTTTTTTTTTTAATTTAAACACGAGATGAACTATTTTTCTTTGTTTTTTTTTTCGTGATTAAGGGTTAGACTACTCTAAAGGCACTAAAAACTGGCATATTTTGTGTGTGTGTGTGTGTGTGTGTTATTGTTTTTTTTGCAACGGAACCATGAATTAATTCGGAATTACGAGATAAAGTTCTTATTGTCAAAGTATTGAACTATGGAAAATACTTTTTTTCACACGATCACAACGCTCCAAATTATTCTCAACACTACAAACAACAAAAACCCATCGAAAAATAAAATCGACTTTTTCGAAAATCCTATCGTAGCCCACCCCTTTAATGTCACAGCGTCAACTGCTTCTCCCAAAGACCCGAGAAGCTTTGGGGTCTCACCAACAGCAAATTAACGCAGCGACAAAAAAATCGAATCCCAAAACGTTTTGATTACCTTCGAGCCCCTGTATGTTCTTGTTTCTTTTTTCGTTTTTTTTTGTTTATAACAAAAAGGATATTAGCGCTGCTCGTATCGCGTGTAAGCTAGTGTGCATTTTTTTCAAGTTTTTTTTCGGTTTCTTTTAGTTCACCTTTTTTTCGTATCGCGCCACGAGTGCTGTAGAAGAGTGTGGTTGGTAAACAGTGTAAGCAGAAGTAAAGGGGGTGAGTATGGCTCACGTAGTACGAGAAAACACGTCACGATGGCTGAGCAACGTTAGTCACATGGGATGTGGGTATATGTGGATGTGTGTGTATATATATACATCTAAATATATATATATATATATATATATATATATATATATATATATGGTTCCTGGCTGGCTCGTTTCGAAAGCTCCAGTAAGCCGCTTAATTCTCGATAAGCCCCTGTGTCTAATCTCGATTACCCTGCCCTGGGGGAGGGGGAGGAGGGGTAGGAGGGAAGGGGGGTTGCGTTTTCCCTCACAAACCCCTGACTGCCCCTTTACTGCCAACCATCAGCCAGTCAGCCCCTTTCTACACTCGCTTCGATCTCCATTCTCTCTCTCTTTATCTCTCTCCCTCTCTCTCCCTCTCTCTCTCTCTCTGTCTTTTTCTCTGTCCACCAACCCTTCCATTCTCTCATCCCTTTTAACCCACTATACGACCCCATGGCCACTACCAACGAGTCCTGTTTATCCCCGGGATTAATGATTCTCACGGTTCGCGTTCAACGTCCATACTATTTATTACCCACCGTCGGTACGGCAGGTATCCGTTGCTCCGAGGTTTTTTCCGGGGTCACGTGAAAACACGCTTCGATATCGTGCGAAAAATCCACTCGTTGCTCTTTTCAACGGTGAATCATGCGAGCATCAACACCGTTCGATCCTGATCGCGGATGAGTATCGTTACGATCAGTCTATCGACTCGCAAATTCTGAGGAATTGTTTTGTGATTGACTTTGACGTGGCGGTTTGAATGGAGTAACGAAGGTTGAGGTTAGGTTCGTTAGCGTCGGATTTGTGATATTTTTTTTTC
Source organism: Diplazon laetatorius (assembly GCA_963662125.1). NCBI lineage: Eukaryota > Metazoa > Arthropoda > Insecta > Hymenoptera > Ichneumonidae > Diplazon > Diplazon laetatorius. Next base: position 19,802,959 of record OY759153.1, on the reverse strand, counting down.
GGATTTATATTGAGATTGGTATCAACGAATCCTGTTTTGAATCGAGTCTTAAGGGGGCTGAGTTGCCTAAAAAATTGGATTTTTTTTTCGTGACACGATCGAGCCAAATTTGAACTCGATCTTGTGCTTTTGAAAAACCTGTACTTAGCTATTGTTTCAAATTTTTTCATAGCCGTATGAAGCATCTGAACGCTGTGGGATTTATCACAAAGTTGGTTTACTCGGAGTAGCTTTTGGACCATACGACTCAACGGATTTTTAATTCTGACGTCTCATTTTCTTCGTGACAGACTACATTCTTGAATGAGTGTGGGGAATTCGGGATGCGAGGTGAAATGAATTTATGGTAACCTATTATTCAACTGTTTATCCGAAAGAATTACAGAAACCTTGTTCTTTATTCACGTTATAGCGTCTAGAGAGCGCGGGAAAAAAAATCCCACAGTCATCTAATAATGTAGTCTGTTACGAAGAAAATGAGACGTCGGAATTGAAAATCCGTTGAGTCGTATGGTCCAAAAGCTACTCCAAGTGAAAAATTTTGCGATAAATCTTACAGCGTTCAGATGCTTTATATGGCTATGAAAAAATTTGAAATGATAGCTAAGCATACGTATTTCAATAGGGTGAAATCGATTCTAAATTTGGATTGATCGTCTCACTAGAAAAAAAATTCCAATTTTTAAGGTGACTCAGCCCCCTTAAGCTAAGCACACTTTTTTCACTATGGGTCGCTTTATACGTAAAAATGTCGAACCAACAAATTTTTAATCCCCTAACACAGAGTCTTGGCGGGGGGAATACTGTTATTCGCAAATAATCCCGAAGAACTCGTGCGCGAAGATAAATCGTATTACATTGTTTCGTGGCACACGAGAGTTTCTTCATTCTTACGAGACAAAGTCGTCCGGGTTTCGTCTCCCGTGCGACTCGCTTTCTCGGCACATCGCGGCTTCCGGTCACACGGTTCCCAAAACAACTTTACCCACCACTTGTAACTCCGTCTCGCTCTAACGCGTTTGAAAAGTTTTTCATTCACGTCCTTTGGGGAATTCGAAACGTTCGTGTAACTTTGTGGAACCGAGGACGCGGTTTTGGAACGTTCCTTGCTCGTACATTCGGATAAATGTGGTCGAGCGAATCTTCACCGAGCGTTTACATTTTTTATTTTTTTTTTATTTTTTAATTGTTTCTTTTATTTCAAACGTATTAAGGGGTTGCTCGGGAACATGGGTCAGACATTTTTTTTTCTAGAATCTTCACCGAGCGTTTACATTTTTTTTTTTTTTTATTTTTCAATTGTTTTTATTTTTTTGCAAACGTATTAAGCGGTTGCTTGGGAAAATGGGTCGAACATTTATTTTTTACCCAGTTATTCAATGTATAGAATAATTTTTATTTCACACGAATACATTATGGTTTGATGAACAATTTAACAGAAAAAGATAAGAGTAAAAAAAAATTGAAAAATGGCGAAGAACGATCGAGTAAGATCCTCTTTTGATAATCTTCGTCGATGGTGGAATTTTTGCCTCTGTCGGACATCGTTTGGAAAATTATTTCAAAAAATGTTTTATTTTTCAGCAAGGTAATAGCTTAAGTGTAGCATAGGGAAACATTTTTTTAAAAATTTATTTGTAGAAATGACAGCTGTTTGAAAAAAAAATTAAATTTTTACCAATTTTTTTTGTTATCATTTTTTTCCAAGTAAACGCGGGGTCGAATGAAAAAAAAATCTTGAACTACATTGTAGATAATATTCCGAAAGATATGTGATATAAATTTTATCTGAATCGGTTAAGAAAATTTCGAGATATCTTGTCGACAAGTTTGGAAAAAAAAGTAGTTTTGAGAAAAACGCAAATTGCGACCGGTAGGTACCTTTAATGTGTGCGTTATTGTGTCACGCTCACTTAAAAGCGTTACAACCCCGAAAATAATTTGTATTCTTACATTGCTTAACGCTCAAAAATATTCTCAAAAGTATCAACAATAAATCTAGTCGAGAAAGAAAAACAATTTTCTGAAAATTGCAAGCTCGTAACCCCTTAAGAAGATTCTGCTCTCTATTTATGAGTCCATAATGGATCAGTAAGAATTTGAATCTTCATATTGTTCAACGTTCAAAATATTCTCAAAACTAAAAACAATAAATCTAGCCGAAAAAACAACAATTTTCTGAAAATTGCAAGCTGGTAACCCCTTAAGAAGATTCTACTCTCTATTTATGAATCCAGAATGGAACAATATAAATTTGAATCTTCATATTGTTCAACGCTCAAACATTCTCAAAACTAAAAACAATAAATCTAGCCGAAAAAAAATGCAACCTTGCACCCCTTAAAAATATCTTGCTCTTTATTCATGAGTCAAGAACGAAACGTACATTTTCGATAATTCATGGCCGCGGATTTACGACTAATGCGCCAGATTTCCACATCGACGTGACAATCGGAACTTCGCTTCGGATGGAAAAATCCATCGAAAAGAAATACAACTCGTTCGATAAAACTCGCGTCTTGGGAGTTCGCGAGTTCTAGCGGAAACTTGCAACGTGCAAGCTGCAGGGGGGGGGCGGGGGTTGTCCTATGGCTCTATTTGGGATTTCCCTGGCGTTGGGTTGGGGAGCTAGGGGGTTGATCTACTCCCGGTCGGCGTTTATCGGCTCTGCTCCGATTTCAACGTGACCACCGAGTTTACCCCCCCCCCCCCCAACTCCACCCCTGCGAAGCACTCGATAGGAGACCTTATGGGGTGGCCATGCGATCCGGGTTACACCCTAGCAAACCCGCCTGAACGACGCTACCAGTCCTGACCCCTCTTAATATCCAACTTGTAGCCTCGTATCGTACTTTTCGACCCTACCCCACCCCTTAACCACCCTCAATCTTTGCCAGATTTGTACTATCGCGTTACGACCTACAAACGAAAATCGCTAGTGTGCCTCTCGAGTGAGAAAGTCACCCTCTTCATTCTACATTTACTCCAGCATCGTTCACTCGATCGTTTCGTGGAAACTGCACTTGATAAATCATTGATTTTATTGGGGGATTTTTTTTTCTTCGTCGTGGGGGAAGCTGTGTGACGTTGGGGTATTTTTTGTGTTCGAGATATTCGTGTCACCATGTTCAGAATGGGCTAGAGAGTCGAAAAAACACCTTTGGACAGGATGTTTAGATGTATGGGCGTATTTGTGTTATGACCTTGAAATACTACAACGCGTATAACTCGAGAACGGTTTTAGCTACGGCCCCCAAATTTTGCAGGCATGTGCAGCTCCGTAACCCCTTCGTTGAGTGTAATTTTTGTCATGATTCATTATGCGGTTCGGTTTTTATGCCGTTTTGAAAATGTTCAATGTTAAGGATTTCTCATAGATTTTTCATGAAACATTTATATATGTTTTTCTAACGGGCTTTCTTACATTTATATGTTTTTTTAACGAGCTGAGAATCTGTAAAAAACCACGATGTAATTATATTATTTTTAACGGAAATTTTCGATGGAGTTTCGGATGTTTGTACGATCAACAAAAAAAAGATAATGTGATAGGCGTAAGATAGGAGTCGTGTGGTTGGCCGAGCTTTTTTTTGTTATCGAAAACACAGGATAAAATGATATCTGGCACAAAGCGACCCCATATCGATTGAGAGGTTGAGGTTGAACGAGAGGGAGAGAGAGAGAACGAAGAGAAAGAGGTTGCACCAAACGTTGGTGCAATTTCGGGGTCGAGCCGCAAATTAATATTCCCGTGGCACATCGTTGCTTCGGTTGGACGACGTCGACCACGTATTCGCAACGTTTCGAGACGACAAACCTCTCCGAGTCCCTCCGGAGACCTCACGAGTAATCCGGGATACCCATATATATATACACACACACACATATATATATATATATATAGATATTCAGCTGCAACCGCTTCGATATGACTGCTTTCCCGGGGAATTTCATACGACGATTATCGATTCCCAGGTGGGTACTGGAAACTCGTGTCACGACCAACTTCGACGATGCGTAACCATAATACATCTAATATGCTCAGACGTATGTATGCATTTGTACATACCGTGTGATACATGTTGGAAAGAGAGAGGGGTGGGGGGCTCGAAATTCAGAACGAGCAAAGTTCAGAAGGGTCAAAATTCCGAACGTGCAATGTTTGGAATGACTGTGTGACGAACGTTCGCGGTTGTGGAATGACATTGCGGCGAATCGTCGAAAATTCAGAATGACATTGTAGCGAACGTACGAGGATTTCGAACGACTAACAGGAGGAGCGACTTTTTAACATTTCCCCGACTTTCGAGCTTTCCCCACGCGTTGATTATCTCAGTTGGATGTATGACGTCGGGGACTTTTTTATAGGGAATTCAATTCTCTGCAACATTGTTTATGTGAACTTTTGGTCTATATAGCGTTGTTTATCCAGCGTTTGGACGAGAAGGTAAAAACAATAAGAATATCAATTTTTATCTTCCTGGCATCAGCAACAGCGCTCCCATTGACGGTACATTCGAACGAAAATTCGTCAACATACCTCAATGTATATACTTTCGAATAAAACCAACTTGAATTCAATCGGATCAATAGTTTTTGAGATAATAATTCCCAAAATTTACCTATTTTTCCGGCAATCTACACGGGTTCACCCCCTTAAATACAACATTTTTCTTTTCTCTTTTCTTTTTTGATTAAGCAAAATTTCTACACGATCAAATTATCCGTAAAAAATTTGTTCTATTTTAGTCGCTATGGTTGTTTTGAAATAAATTGACGTCACGATTCGAAGATCGAATCTCGTGAGTGTGAATTCGCGGGACAATCGGTTCGTTTGTGTGTGTGTGTGTGTGTGTGTTTGTGTGTGTGTGCCATTGAGATAGGAAGAGCCGAAGGAGCTGCCGGGGCACACTGCCAATCAGCTTTAACGCCGCACAACGGATAAAGCCGTGGCACTATTGACGACCTGACAACCCCCCCTCCTCCACCCCCACACGTTGTTTGCGCGAGCCTGCGCCACAGAGAAAAGCGCGAGAGCCACACGCGAGCTTTATATCGCCTACCCCCCCCCCTCCCTCCCACCCTTCGCCGCCATAAGATGTAATCCCCTTGATTGGTTGAGCCTGTTATCCGAGAGATACAAAACACTCTCGGTCACTGATTGCCACCACCCCCACTCACCCTTCGCCGTGCGGACTTGTTTACCCCGCGAAAAATAAACCGAAGCAGTGAATTTATACATATATATATATATATATATATATATAATATATATTAGGGTCGTTCTTTAAAAAAAAGTATGGCTACCCACCTTCCAAATTATTCTAGACCATGAAAAAGGAATTTTCATATTTTTCGCCGATTTTTAAATTCACCCTCTGCATTGCCTAAATTCATTTGAAAGTTTTCTAAAATCGGTAATTAATTACCGATTTTAGAAAAGTAAATATTTATTATTATTATTATTACGATTATCATACCAAATATTTGTTATTATACGATTAGAAAGTAAATTATTACCCTAAAATCATTTAGTGGGTTTTTTTTTTTTACAAAAACGGTCGGGGAAATAAATCTGAAAAAATAATGTATGTAAAAAAAATGATATCACAAAAATACCAAAAAAAGTGGCAGCTAGCTGGCAGAAATAACCTAATAAAAACAAATGAAAATTAATTTTATTTCAATTTTTTTAGGTTATGTTTGCCGGATCGCTGCTAACATTTCTTGGTGTTTTTGGGCGGTATAGTTTTTTATAATATAAATTTTTCAAATGATATGGAACGAAGAATAAACGGTTGGAACAAAAATAATTTATTTTTTCACACACAATACAAATCTGCGAAAAAAATAAGGGAGTCTCCGTTTAAAAAACAAAGTTGACCTTTGTTTGACCTGGAACTCCTTCGCTGGTCTGAAAAAAAATATATCCATTCGATCCTGTTTGAAAATTGATAGAATATTCTGTCTGGAATATTTTTTCTCGAACATACTTTATTTCCAAGTTATTCGCGTTTGTCAACTTGAATGTCTCACCCTGTATATTGCAACTAATACAGTATAGTGTATTCGAATTAAATTGTGTTAACATGCTAAACAGAGAACTTACGGAAATCTCTTTTATTTTCCGGCAAACAACTAAATATATAATCCCTTAAAATATTTAGGTTATAAGATTGAAATATTGTTTCAACAACAAAATAAACGTAACAATGTAACGCATCCCCCCTTCGACGTTCTCGACATGAACTTTTTCAACATACGTAACCCTCAACCCGTAGCAAACATCGTTTTCTTTCTTTTTTTCAATAAAATAAAACAAAAGAGGATCCCAGGTGATCCCGATGGGATGTACGATCGGAAGAAAGAACCAAGATTGCTCTTCGCCCTCGATGGCCCATAAAACAGCGTGTAAGCCCCCGAAGACGGGGAGGATTCAAACTTTTATTCATTCCTTCGAGTATACGCCACATTGATTTTTTTTATCATCCAGGGATACGGTTGACGTTTTTTCAAGATGTAGGTTTGAACCATCTCCCTTGAATTTTTTTTTTCTGAACGGATGTCGCTCATGGGTGGGGCTCGAAATTCAAAACGCGCAATGTTTCGAATGACAATGTTACGAACGGTCGCGGCGTAGAATGACATTGCAGCGAATCGTCAAAATTCAGAATGACATTGTAGCGAACGTACAATATTCCTAACGCTTGTCAGTCGCCGCGGTTTTCAACATTTCCTGACTTTCGAGCTTTCCCACGCGTTGATTATCAAAGTTAGATGTATGCCGTCAGGGACTTTTTTATAAGAAATTCAATTTTCTACAACATTGTTCATGTGAACTTTTGTTCTAAATAGCGTTGTTTATCCAGCGTTTAGACGGGAAGGTAAAAATGCATTAATTTTCTTACCGTCTGGATGCTGGATAAACAACGCTATATAGACCAGAAGTTCACATAAACAATGTTGTAGAGAATTTAATTTCGTATAAAAAAGTCCCCCAACGGCATATATCTAACTTTGATAATTAACGCGTGGGAAAGCTCGAAAGTCAGGACATGTTGGAAACATGTCAACAACTCGAAAGTCAGGAAAAGTTGAAAACATTTCTTGACTTTCGAGCTTTCCCACGCGTTAATTATCAGAGTTAGATACATGTCGTCGCCGACTCTTTCATAGGAAATTCAATTCTCTACAACATTGTTCATGTAAACTTTTGGTCCATATAGCGTTGTTTATCCAGCGTTTCGATGGGAAGGTAAAAATGCATTGATTTTTTTGTTTTTCCTTTCCCGCCCAAACGCTGGATAAACGACGCCACATAGACCAAAAGTTCATACGAACAATGTTGTAGAGAATTAAATTTCCTATAAAAAAGTCAACAACGGCATACATCTAACCTTAATAATTTATGCGTGGGAAAGCTCGAAAGTCGGGAAAATGTTGGAAACCGCTTCGACTGCAAGGCGTTCGGAAAATTGTACGTTCGCTACAATGTCATTCTAAGCCGCGATAGTTCGAAACATGGCGCGTTCGGAATCTTCGACCCTTTCCAATTTCGCTCGTTCTGAATTTCGCGCCCCCCACCCCGACCATCATCCACTCTGACTCTCGCAGCCTTATCAAATATTTTCATGAAGCTTCTGGAAGGACAACCGAGAACGCGGCACAGCCCCCAATCTGGAAACGAAACTCCGCGCAGGTACGCGTTTTATCCGTTAAACGTGACCCGTAACATTTGCTGAGGAATTTTCCGCAAAAGATGCAAGCACGTTCGTCAGCTTTCGTGATAGCCCGACGATGGTTGTTGGCTGATCTCAAGACCATCAACGAGCAGCAACAGCAACAGCAGCAGCAGCAGCAGACCTGGCCGCCTCTCTGGTCCGGAAAGGTTCACGTCTCTCACGTAGTCGCTATAAATTTACGCATTTCTTGCGCCCGGCCACGTTCAGACCCGGCAGTATGCTCGCACATCCATACAGGGTGTTCCAAAACTACTTCCGACAACTCAGACCATGGCCACGCGAGGCCCTTTTTATTAAAAAAAAAAATTGGGGATGATTTGGTCCTTCTTAGTTCGGTTGGGAGTTATAAAGTTTTTATCATGATTTTGGCTCACGTTTCCTCTGATCGGCTTCAACTTTGCCAAACTACGACCGATTCTTGTGATTTTTGTTTCATTGAAACAAGAATTTCCAACCATTCAAACCTGGCCTACATTTTTTTTTATAATCGAATAACGGGTTTTCCTGCAATTTATTATCAAACACGATTTTATGCGATTTTTGAAATTTTTTACTTTTTATTTTGATGTCATGCTATTGAGACAAATACGTTATTGAGTGGCATTACTATTTACTTAATGTGGAAGTCCAATCGATTTTCTACAAAACTAATTCACATATTTTTTTACAGAAATGAATATTTAAAAAGTTATCAACGAAGGAACAAAATAAAGTGAAATTTAAGAAAAAAAATGCATTTTCGAAGAAGAACAAATAAATAATTATGACATTTTTTTTTGTTGTCAATTATAGAGCCAATCGGAGGAAACGGAAACCACAACCATAAACGAAGCGAAAAAGAGGTAAACATCACCTATTTTTTTCGACTTAAAATAGGGTGGGGCTCGAAATTTAGAACGAGCAAAGTTGTTTTCAACATTTCTCCGACTTTCGAGCTTTCCCACGCGTTAATTATCAAAGTTGGATGTATGCCGTTCATGACTTTTTTCTAGGGAATTCAATTCTCTACAACATTGTTCATGTCAACTTTTGGCCTATATAGCGTTGTTTATCCAGCGTTTGGACAATACGAAAATCAATGCGTTTTCACCTTCCCGTCCGAACGCTGGATAAACAACGCTATATAGACCAAAAGTTCACATGAACAATGTTGCAGAGAATTGAATTTCCTATAAAAAACATCCCCACCGTCGTACATCTAACTCCGATAATGAACGCTTGGGAAAGCTCGAAAGTCGGGGAAATGTTGAAAACCGCTTCTCCTGTCAGGCGTTTGTAATATTCGTACTATCGCTGCAATGTCATTCTGAATTTTCGACGATTCGCTGCAATGTCATTCTACGGCCGCGACCATTCGTAATACAGTCATTCGTAACATTCCGCGTTCGGAATTTTCGACCCTTTTGAACTCTGCTCGTACTGAATTTCGAGCTCCACCCTTAAAATGACCTCGTGGCTTTTATTCACGGCCGTAATTTTGAAACACCCGGTATTTTCATGTGTACATATATGTTCGCGAGCACCGTTGGCTCTGAACGTGGCCGGGCGCAAGAAATGCGTAAATTGTGTGTATGATATACATATATACATATATACATATATATATATAGTATATATGAGCCAAGTGTATGTTTGATCTCGCCCTGAGCTCCTACACCCGACTCGACTACCCTCCCACTCCCACCCCCTTCGTACACAAACTCCACGGAATATGTGTGCACATATTCCTCGAAGAACTACGTGCCACACGTTTTCACATCCACGACGGTGGACCTCTCACGTAACTCCCCCTCCCCCCCCCCCCCCCCCTCAACCCCTCCTTCTACCTAGAGAAGCAATGAGATAGCGTAATAAAATACAAAAACAAGTTACTCGCCTTGCAATGCAGCATACGCTGCATATATAGATATATTTATATATATATATAATTTTATTTATATTAGAGTGGTCCTTGGCAAGGTTCATTTTTTGCACAATATGCTCTCTGCATCAGAAAGATGTGTACCTGGAAAAAAAAATTGTCAATCCCCAAAAACAAAATGGCGGGAATAAAATGTCACCGTGAAAATTTAAATTACACTGAAAGTTTGTTTTTCACTTTTTTTTTGGGTCGCTAGGCATGAATTTGGGACACGAAATGCCAATATACACTGAAGTGGAGAACTAGTATGACGACATGAAAAACACAAACTTATATTATATTATGAATTACGAAGTTTTCAGGTTTGTAATCTTGTGGATTAAAAAAATTAACACAAAAAAACTTAACACATAAAACCATGAATAAGAATTGTCGAAGTAAATTTATCAAATTTTTTGTATTTTAAGTGGTCATGTTAAATTGATCACTTCGGTGCATATTGCATTTTGATGTTATTTTAATTTTCAAGCTGTAACAATAGAAATAAATAAAAATAAATAGTACACATTGTTCATTGTTATGAAAAATATTGTTTTTTTTTCTTTTAGTGCATTTTTAACGCTGCTAAACGTATGTAACCCCTTGAATTAAGGTTAATACCCCTTGAATAATGGATATTAATGCATTTGTTAATCACTCTAAGTCAGTGTAAAATAATAATTTACGTAAATTGGTCATAATTATCACGGAAATGTGAAAATATTAATTTATGCATGATAATTAATTATTTGTTTTGAAAAGTATTAATATTAATTTTCAAATATATATTCAATAAAGATATACATTTTCATTGAATGGATGCCTGAGCCTGGTTGTAGGGACTTTAAAAACTTTTTTTAAAAATTATTTGGAACCTATGTGAGGGGGGTGGGGGGGGGGGGGGGGGGGAGGGGGTACAAAATTTTAATTAAAAGTGACCCTTTAATTAAAAATGGGCTACTCCAACTGGACGTCGTCCATCGCATCACTCAAGACTGTGAAAAAAAATGCAAACACACACACACACAAAATAAAAAGAGAAAAGTAGTTGAAAAAGCAAGGAGCAGAAAGGATACTTTGAAAATCGAGTCACGTTTCCATTGCCCACGACCTGGGCTACTGACAAATTTCGTCACGTTCATCGCCGGGGGTCAAGATCGGATTTACGAAATGAAACTATGTTTCGCGTGAAACGCTAGGTGTATATTTTTAATTAAGTCCAACGGGGTGGGGGGAGGGGGGAAGGGGGTAGTTATTATTCCGTCGATCATATCTGAAACGGAGCAGCCATCCGGGTTGATGAAGCGTTGTTGCGACACACACCATGACGTGTAATTAATTTTATCGTTATAGCGAACGGTGCACACATAATTTTCGATATTTCGCGTCACGGTTAACCGTAACGCCGTTGAATAACCCAACGATTTGCGAATTATCGAAACGAAAATCGATGGAAATACATTTATTCATTCGTTTGGAAATTATGCGACTTAAATTGTGTAAGCAATTGTGATGAGGATAGATTTAAGGGGGCTGAATCGACTGAAAAAGTGAAAAAGGAGAATTTTTTTTTTTTTGGAATATGATCGATCCAAATTTGAAATCTATTTTACCCTTGTGAAATACCTGTACTCTGCTGTCGTTTCAAATTTTTTTATAGCCGTATGATGCATCTGGATGCTGTGAGATTTATCGCAACATTTTTTACTCGTATTTGCATAAGAAGGTCCCCTTAAGGGCGGGGTAAGCTATTAACATTTTTTTTTGCATTTTTTAATATTTTTTTTCTGAATGCATGATATCTCAAGTATATTGTGTGAAAATTTCAAGTCGATTGGAGCAAAATTGACGACGTTATGGGTATTTAAGTATTTGAAACCTCAAAACGTTTTTCTGAAACTTGACATTTTTTAAGTCCAAGTTTACCGATAACGCAAAATCTACTGGACCAATCGTTTTGAAACTTTGCACACTACTTTTTCACATAATTCACCAGGTATTGTCGAGAGCTTTCTTTTTTGTTTTAATAATTATTAATTTTACAGCAAGAAATTAGCTGATTTTTATAGCGAAAATCGTTTTTTTTTGCTTCCAAGCGCTACGAAAAAATCAAAAATCAAAAAAAAAAAAAATCCCCTCGTGATTACCTCGAGAAACATCTCCTTCAACGAATGCATTTTAATTTTTTCCATTCAGATGATTCTTTTGCGAGTTATGATGAACACAGCAAAGCAACTTTTTTTCGAATCGCCTTCGGAGATTCACTGTCACCCGCTTAATTTTCAATATTTTGGAATGAAAATTTCGCAAAATATTGTTTAAATGTTGTATTATTATATGAAAATTGATTGAACAAATTCACACTATTTGTATCGCCAGAAAAAAATCTTAAAAACCTGCTTCTCTTCCACCGAATTAATCTTACTCCCCCCCTTAACATTGGCGCATAACGCGCGCTGCGCATGCGCACGTCCGAATGTGTACCATAAAGGTTATGAATAGAGTGAGAAACGATAAATCTCTAAAGTTCTTATCATTAATAACGCGAGCGTTGGGGCGTAATATCGAGCAACGAATCCCAGCCCGACGTCAATTACATTTTTTAATTATGACTATATGGCTCGGGGTTGGAGCAGGGGCTGGGGGAGGGGGCGGGGGGCAGGGGATGATGGTGCTTCTCGGAAAATTGATGGGTCGAGGGTACTCGAGTCTCTCATTGTTAAAAGACGATCGGTAACTACGTATCCGGCCCTCGGACCTATTTCCCAATGGATAATTGTTACCAACTACCCGATCCCTTTTATTTTCCTCTTGATCGGTGCTCGAGACTAAAAAAAAATAAAAATCAAAAAAAAGTATCATTGATTTTTCGAATCTAGCCGATTGGCTTGCTGACGAGCATTCGAGTTGTGCCACTCTGCTGCCAATTTTCACATTCCCATTTTTTGAACCGGTGATTCAAAATTTGCGAGATTAAGAACTTTTACACGCAATTTCGACGATTTTCGAAGGTACTTTTCTGGACGCGGTTAAAAACAAATAACGCATGTATTGACAACATATTTTTGACCGATCATTTATGCACATAGTTAAGTGTATGTAAAAAAAAAATAATCAGGAATGTTAACAAATGGCGGAGATATTACATGATAAAGCAATGTATTGTTTTTTGCGCGCACGCGTTGATGGTGAAAGTTCTCGGCATCGATTTGGGTGTCCGAAAAAAAAATTAAAGATATTTATAATTGCATAATGAATGTATCTTTAGCGTAAACCAACAATATTATGGAAAAAAAATTATTATAATAAAAATTCGAAACTTAAAATTTGTTTACTCAATTTTCCGTCGGTATTTTATTTTTTATATTTTTTTCGTGTCATTAAAATTTTCGTTTCTGTGGTTCACACGATAGGTAATGATACTAAGAATACGTCGTAAAATTTCCAAAGCGATCTGAACCTTGGTTCAAAAGTTATAACTTCCACAAGGTTCGAAAAAGTGAATTGTAGAAAAACGGGTTTGAATTTGGCGGTCGGACGCGCCGCGCGCCATCTACGCTACGTTCCAAATGTCGAAACCTTGACAATTTTCAAAATTTCCCTATTCCGTAAAGCTCAAAATAATCCTAATCGTTCAGGCTAATAAAATCAAAAATAATTTTGAAAAAATGAAAAATCTTGAAAATTTTTGCATATATAAGACCTTGATGAATTCACGATTCACTGTCCAACACATCATTTTGTCGATGATAGGTTGAACTCTCGAGCAGGAAAAAATTGTTTACGCGACGATGGAAAATTAACTTCACGAGATCTTCATCCAGCCATGTTCAGCAGGATGTTTATTTTCGGTAGGCAACCTCCAACCCTTTTCCGCCCTTAACAGTGTGCTGATGTTGAAGTCGTTGATTGGGCCAACCATACGTTGCGCCGTTGTAATTGCGGTTGAAGCCAAAACTACCCTCATCCAGCAATTATTGACTTGCCTGGAATAACAAGATACTGGAATCCTAACCCTTCCCCCCCCCCCATCCTCCCCTTCACTACCCCGGCAAATGGGCTACTTATCGAGGTAGGACTTTGCAGACTGCACTCGCACCTATATGCCATTCTGTAGTCACAAGTACCTGAACGAGATTACGTTGTTCATGAAACCCCCTGGTACGTTTAACGCGAGAGAGTGCTGACGCGACCCCTTCGAGCGTTCACCACCACCGACTCGAAAGTCTGAGAGTCCCTGTGTACATCGTGAACACTTACAGGGTCCGCCAAAATACATGGTACATATTTTGTAAGGGCAAAATCAATTTTCAATTTGGATCGATCGTATCACGAACCTTTTTTTTGTTTTTTTTTTTTATTTTTTAGGTTACTTTTACTTTTCGAAACAAATACACTGTGATCAATTGTCATGCATAAATAAATATTCTTTACATATACGTATAATAATTAGGACCCATTAACGTGAATCATTGTTTTACAATTAATTGAAATATTCGATAAATCCGATATAATCGCATTATCGTTTGTTTCGAAACAGGAATGGGCATTCATTTAATGAAAATGTATTTCAAATACTTTTTCGAACAAATAAATATGATTAATTATCATGGAAGAATGAATATTTTTACATTTCTGTAATAATTATGATCAATTTACGTAAATTAATATTATTCAATGAATTATTAAATCCGAAAATTTTTAATAAATCCGATAAAATTAATTACAATTTTGTCTGAAAAGTATTTGAAATACATTTTCATTGAATAAATTCTCATCCTTGTGCAAGAGTAGGCGGCCCTTACTTGGGTTAGGGGGTGGCGATGGAGGGTCCCAGCTGGTCTCTTATTGTGAATTCACCTCTCGTTCTTGCCATTTTCAGTGCAATTTTCCCTTTTTGGAGGGTTATTGGACCTTATCTCTTTCAATAGGTACCCTCAACGATAACAATCAATCACAATCGTTTTGTAAGAATCTTGGGAGATTATTTCAACCCGGCGATAGGAATTGACTGTGACGGTTTAAGGGGGATGAGTCACCTAAAAAAATTAAAAAATTAAAAAAAATTTCGTGATATGATCGATTCAAATTAAAAATTGATTTTACCCTTATAAAATACCTTTACTCAGCTTACTTCGGACTACAATCTTGGATAAGTGTGGAAATTTGGTATGCGAGGTGAAATGAGTTATCGTCACCAATTATTCAACTGTTTATCGAAAAAATTACAGAAAACTTGTTTTTTATTTACGTCACAGGCTGCCACAATGTCCAGAGAGCTTAGAAAACAAAATCCCACCCTTATCTGAGAATGTAGTATGTTACGAAAAAAATGAGACATCAAAATAAAAAATCCGTTGAGTCGTATGGTCCAAAAGCTACTCCAAGTCCAAAATCTTGTGATAAATCTTACAGCGTTCAGATGCTTCATACGGCTATGAAAAAATTTGAAATGACAGCTGAGTACAGTTATTCAACAAGAGTAAAATCGATTTCAAATTTGGATCAATCGTGTCACTAGAAAAAAAAACAATTCTAATTTTTTAAGGTGACCCAATCCCCTTAATTCTCCCTCTTGAACTAAATAAGGCCCAATGACCCGGAAACCTAACCTCCATTTTAAATCTAGCCTACGTAACGGTTGCCAAATACTCTACCACCTATTTTGACGGACCCTGTATGAAATGCGTAATACGAACAGGGTGCAGAGTGCAGTCGAAGTCCCCTCATAAGCGAACGAACGCGAACAGCCACCACGAAACACTGCCAGTCCATAAATTCTCTCCTCATACCTTTGGGTTCACATAGCCCCCCCCTCCCCCCTCCCCCCGCCCAACCCCTGACTCCCACGTTTACCTTCACCCCTTTCGTGCAAACCTCCGCGTTAAATTATATAAAGTACGATGGTTAACGGAGGAATGGAAAAAGGGGTAACCGTTTGAAAACGTTAAAGTACGTGAAAGACGAAAGTCGTGAGTTCAGTTGAAAAACCTCGACGTTTCGTCGCCAGCCCCGAAGCGGGTGACGTAAAACGATGGGAAATACGTGAAAAAGAAGGGGTAGTTTCGACGGGGGGTGTTATTTTATTATTATTATTTTTTTCTTTTTTTTTTTTTCTTTTTTTACGTTTGCTCATGCACGCGGCCCAAAGAGTCTCGTCTCGTGTGCAAGTTTCAACGGATTTTGCATCGTTACCTGGCGAGGGGGGGGGGGGGCTGTGCCGTGAGGAAAAACGAGGTTTTCACCTGGCCAAACGAGAAACGCATTGCACCGGAAACCAGATATTCCCAACGATATATATAATCATAATAATTTATTCGAGATTATATTTTTTTATTTCCCCGTCAAGTCGTGACTCTGATTTTTCTTTTCTTATTATTCACCGTCTACGTATTTTCTTACGTATATTATTTTACCCGGGAGGGGTGGTGACGTCACACGAAACTGCTTGCGTGTTGCAATTATTTTCTACTGGAGAGGAATTGATTGTTGATTACTGTGATTTTTTTAGGTTTTGTTTCCTCATAGGTTTGGTGACATTTTTTCTTCGAGATGTTTATGAAAACGTGTTCAGAATGTCCAAAAACATTTAAAAATTATATTTTTTTAAATGTCCGGATGAATGTGTGAGTTATCAAGCTGAAATTTGTCACACACGTAAGGGGTTCACGGCGCATAGCATGATTCAATTTTTGGAAAAAATCCATGGTGTTCTTTTGTTTTTACAGAATTTTCAAAAATATTCAAAAATTCATTTTCGGTCTAGCTTCCACAATTTTCGAGATCCCGGGCTAGAATTTGGCACAAAGTTGCACTACTATCGAAAGATGTTTGGTATCGAATTTGAGCGAAATCCATCAGGACGTTCAGATTTTATGGGAATTATAATTTTTCAAATTTGACACGAATTGCCCCATATACCTATGTATATTTATTTCGACTCACATTACACTCAAATGGTGCTCTCAATTTCACAAAAGTAAAAAAAAGGTGCAACGTAGAACCTTGCACATGGCTTCCTCACTTCACACATTTGCCAAAGCTTCCTCTATGAGGGAGCCAAAATTGATCGACACATAGTTCCTCGTAGAGAAATCTTTGGCAAACGTGTAAAATAATTAGGAAGCCATGTGCGAGGTTCTACTTTGTATCCGTTCTTTTAACAATCAAAACGATGATGTTGAGACGAGTTTTGGTCAATCTCAAAGGATCTTCTTTCCTCATTGTCGAGCAACGTTCGTGAATCGTCTTTCCACCCTCGAATATTCATCACGACGATTATCCGAACCACGTACGTTCTCTAATGTCGCGCCTCGTATCGCAGTTTTCCCGACTCTTTACAAGCATAATGTAACGAGAAACGTGTGTACGGGCCGCTTTGTGAAATCGACAACGTTTCATAATGACTTTGGTCGTTAAGCCGTTGTGAAACGTGCGCAATGTGCGAAACACCAAGCTCGAGAGAGAGAAAGAGATTATAATTAGTATAAGGGATTACCGAGTTACCTGCATTACCGACGTGTGCGGCACAAGCACGTCGTCAGCGCCGCTCAAAGCTTCGGCGTTCGCGAAACAAAAAAACTACGGTACAGGACTCGAGAAGGTAGAGTCTAAGATGCGTTGTGACTTTCACGCCCAGTCCATCGAACGAACAATGGATATTACAAACAAGACAACGGGACCCCCGAAACACCGCAGCCTTCTGTGCCACCTAGTGGACAAACTGGGAAAATTACATCATCGTGTTGGACCGGGGGGGCCCCCGCACGATTCCCCCCAGACACGGGAATCCCCAATTGAGAATGTTGTGGGGTCCGCAATGAAACATAAACTCCGAGGAAAACGTGTGTTCGACCCGGCCAGCAGCTCAACCCCGAACAGATTAGCGGTATCTGGAAATGTTTACCCGGCTCGTGCCGAAAGTCCGGTGGAAAGTATGCTTGCCCCCCGATGCTGGCCCCAAGCTCTGATCCGACAATGATGGACATTGGGACGGCCGTACTGAGCAAACCCATCTTAGTTCAATCACTCTACTTCGAACCTAGGCCTGTTGATTTCCACAAGTATGCTCTTCAGTAAATAGGAAGACGACCCTCTTGTGCCACTGACCCCATCCCAATGTGTGACACACAGCCCCTAATCCACCTCCACATCTGCTAAGCAAAGAAACCGAATGTGCTAGCGTGTGAATAAAGAAAGAACGAAAAAAGGAAAAAATCCAGGAAATGAACGAAAGAATAAGCATGTAGTCGAGAGAATGAGTACAGCAGGGTAGAAGTAAGGAGTTTCCAGTGGCGAGGAGGAAGTCATGAGAGTATAGCGGTAGGGTATAAAGTGGATGGTTGTATAAGACGCGGGTAGCCAGGCAAGGCGAGGGCAGAACCGCCGGGGAGTGTCCGTCGAGCCAAGTACACATTCTTCCGCGAAAGGCAATAAAGCCCGGCCCGGTACAGCGGACTCTGGTTGTGTCTCATCTCGCCTCTTCTTTCACCCCGGTAAAAATTCTCGGTCTTTCTCTACCCGCGTTGCTCCATTCGCAGTGCTCTCTTGGGTGCTCTTCGAGGCCACCAGGAAAACCCGTGCATAGTCTCAAGATACCGCACAGAGTCCATGGGCCCATATGGTAGTCGTGAAGGTGGATGGCAAGAGGGTGTGTAGTCGACTACGTTACCCCAGTATTCTTTTCGCAAACGCCTGTGTGTGCTCATACCCTACGGTTCGCCGACTCTTTGTACTCCGTTTCCCTCCCCCCCCGCTTCTACGGAAAGTTCTTTACCGCATACAGACTCTTGAACACACACACACACGCACACACACACACATCCGCTTAGTCACTGTTAGCAGGGTGACTCGTGTGGGTTACCCACTTTTTTCTGCCTTTCTCCATCTGATTCCTGGGACAAGCTTTGTCAACAGTGGGATCAGGTATTGTGGCCTCGGTGGTGCTTACAATTGTCATGGTTTCTTTCCCCAGTGTTTAGTTCAACATGATAAAAATTTTGCAGGGAACGAAGGCTAGGAAAGTAACTCGGGACACAGTAGCCTGGTACACGAAATGGTGACTTGTGGCTGTGGAACTGAATAGAGCCTTACAATGGTGCCTTACAATGAACTACCCCCATAAATAAAAATAGATAAGAATTCATAAAAAAGGTCACCAGAACCAAAACCCAAAAGCAGCTTACGAAACGTCCAGCATAGCTGCTTCGAATAAGTCTGTAGAAACAATTGTGAACCCTAGATAGTTAGATCTAGGGGGAACCTAGTGAACTCCTCACAACGCGACTAATATCCTGCGTGCAAACTCTCACCGATGTCTGCTAGAAGAGAAAGGTTAGCAAAGCGAGAAAAAAGGCACGATACAAAGTTAGGAAAAGAATCAGTACGTACCTCGACTCAAACGTGACTTCTTTCATCCACACAGTTCGATTCTTCCGCACTTCCGCAACAACTTGCTCGCTAAGTTTTTTCATCCTCTTCCACTTCTTCACTGGTCGTATTTTCTATTTTCAGCTAGCCATCGGAACCAAGCTCGACCGACCGAGTCCGCCTCTTAACGGCTTGGCCCGCAACGCACCATCCCGATAAGTGGCAGACACTAACGGACATCCGGATTAAACGGGGCGTGTGCTGTGCATCAACTTGTTTGTTTTTTTTCCCCCACCGTTCCCACTTCAGATCGTAAACAGCGGCAGAAGCTTTCTGTTTTTCCAACGTCTTTGTGAAGCGTGCGAGCATCCATTACACGAGCAGACCTCTTTCAACCCGACATCCCTTATTTCACCCGTTTCCGCGTTGAAGGTCACTATCACCCTCCGCAACGCGCGGCTCGAGTGTTTCCCCACTGCCGTCAGAGTGCATAACCGATGTGAGAGGTCATTATCGCTAGCGTGTTTCAACGGACTTACATACGGACTTACGCGAGAGATGGCACGAAAAGCACGCTAGCAATCCGTGCTTTGCAGTGCACAGTCAAGTCGGAAGGTTTTTCCGCTGTGTGGCTTACCTGCGTTGCGGCAATGTTTTTGTCTATATTCAGCTAGTGGACGAGAAACCCAGAGGACAGGTTACGAGACCAAAGCTAGAGAGCTTGAGGGGGGTCACCGTGACACCACTACAGTGACACGGCCCAGGTAAACATACATATAGACACGGATAGTGAGGGGCTTAGTGGTTCCACCGCCGTTCCATCTTTGTCGTCCGTACAGCGTAAAGCATACTGAGCTGCTGCACAGCTTTTGCCGCAACGCAGCTATAGAGAAGCCGCTGTGTTCCTGGTACGCGTCGCGAACGGTCGTCGTGGCTTTTCTGAACTGCGATCCCGACGGGCGATATTAAAGTCAAGACGGCCTGCTGGTGCGGCTAGTCGTTGAATGGAATTTATAGTTTTTCACGACCCCGGGGGACACTTCTCTTTGTTCTCCTCTTCGTAATACCAAAGACAAACTTGTACCCCGCCCCCCCCCCCCGGCTTTGCTCGTCCCCCGCGCTTCCGCGACTTCTGCTAGCTTCCATTTCGTCGCCGTGAGATTATTTTCGAAAAAGTTATTTCCGGCTAGCTTCGTGACTCACAGGACAACCGCTATAAACGTAACAGCGGTTGATTGATCCTAAGGTTACTCCATTCTTACACATGATGCGTTGCGTTGTCATTAGGATTTTAAGTCTTTCTACGTAATTCGACAAGTCCTGGACCGGCTTTGCACAATATGCGGCCATCTTGCCGACTCGGAGCAGTCGAGTGGAATTCGAGAAGACAGTGCCATTGTAACTTGGTAGTGCTAAAGTACGGGCGTAAGCTTCATTTCTTGTTTGCACGGGCTTCCAACGTAGATATAGTTTTGTTACGCCAGCACGTAGTCCCAGGTAGTCCCCTTGGCTATATTAGTACAGAGAGAACCTCGAAACTTTATCCTGCGAGTACGTTTCTCTCGTGAACAAAGCTGGGGGGGACGGAATGGAGGGGGGGTGCGAATCTCTCAGACAAATATACACAGCGGAGAAGCGAAGCTTGTGGTTACATATGCGCCATGACATACATGTATAGTAACATACACCGAGGACTCATGTTTAAGACAAATTCGTCGACGAAACACATCATGAAACCAGCAAATAAATCCTACTCTTGTCTTTCGTGACATAGTAGCTGTTTGCTATTATCAACTTGATACCAATTGGGAGCAAGGCAGGACCGGAGGACATCGTTAACGTTACTAACCCCAAAATCTCACCAATCCCTTCGCGCACGATTGCTTCCAGCGGCTTAGGATGCGGGAAGGTGGTGTCCGTGCTGGGGTTCTCGGTTCCTTCAAGCGGATCTCAGCCTGAACAGGGTCACTCGTAACCACCACCCACAGGCCAAGTCCGTTTTCTGTCCCAGTTATTTCAAACACGCCCTAGTTGGCACGACCCCGGAGAACCTTTGGATCCTGGTAGCCTTCCATTCACCACTCGAAGACGGGCTCTACACTCAACCCAGTTGAACCTGCTCGTCTGTACGATGAAGTAACGTCCGGATAAATATTTATATAATCCCTACGAACTGAATTAAGGAAAACATCCGTTCTGGACGACGGGGAAACTTCGGAATTCGAAAAATAAACAAGAAGAAAAAAACAAAAAACATTCCAGGACTGCAATAATACATCGTGAGACTCTTGAAATTTTTCTCAGAAGTATTGGTGGATGGAAAAAAATAAATCCGATAGAAAAAAGGGTAGAAAAAAAGCTGTACAGCTTTTTTTCGTTCTTTCTTGGTTTTCTTTTTTTCCGAACGAACCCGCTCGAGTTCGGCACATTTTATCATAGATCCCGGATGCTCGAGACTCCTCGAAGACTTCCCAGACTCGGTGGATGGCCGTACAGCCGTACAGTCGATAACTCGGTTCTTTGAAAGAGTCGGGAGAGAGAAGAGAATGCCCGAGGAGAATTGCACAAGTGGAACGAAGAAAGAAGAAGAAGAAGAAGAAGAAGTAGAAAAAAGAGTGAAACAAGTCGAAGAGCCTCTCGGTGTCTAGGCCCGTTACTTTGTGACATTTTAATTGGTAGTTGCACAATGGCCCACAATATACCGTCCGATCTACCGTGCCTTCCTGCTTATCTGGACATCTGCGTTGCACCATTCCGAAGAGGATCCGGGGCAGTTTCTTTCACCCAATGCAAATTAATTAGATCGGTCGTCAAAGAAATGCGTCTACTTTTGCTATAGGCGGTGTCCC
This sequence comes from Diplazon laetatorius, assembly GCA_963662125.1. Taxonomy (NCBI): domain Eukaryota; kingdom Metazoa; phylum Arthropoda; class Insecta; order Hymenoptera; family Ichneumonidae; genus Diplazon; species Diplazon laetatorius. The sequence continues at coordinate 19,781,099 of OY759153.1, read as the reverse complement.
CCCCCCCGCCCGCCACTTGGTTATTCTTTATCAAAGATCGAAGGTTCGTTGCTAAGCAAAGGCACAGTGCCAGAAGCGACCCCAACAGTCCTTTGAGGTCGGATTACGAATGATGTACACCGCTCTAGGGCGACAACGAACCGTCGGCAAAGTAGAAACCCCGCAAATTCTCGCGATTCGAGTTACCGTTAAACGATGGGGTAAAGTAAAGAAAAGAATAAAGCTCGCGGGAGAGAAAGAGAAGAAAAAAAACAGAAAACAGAATCGGTCGCGCCATCCTTCCTGTCGCATAATTCATTGGGCATTGGGATGAAAATAATGGTACACATAAAACCTCTTCCGCACGAAATAGACGCGGCGCGGCTCGTAGATCTCACCTCGCGACTCACCCCCCCCCCCCCCACCCCACCCCAGATCGGCGCAGCTACCTGGGGTATCGCGTTCAGCAACCGTTTCGCCCCTCGCGAGCGAAGCAGCGGGGGGATGATAAACGAACGAAGAAAGAACTCGAGGCAAAAGAGAAAGATGGATCGTTTCGGGCGTGGCCCACGCAAGTTACAGCCGTATATACAACTCGGCTTGTGATATGAACCAAAACGGAAGTAATAATAACATTTTTCCAGAAAGAACGAAGAAAATTTTGAATCCACTGGTTTCCCAAATTTTTTCCGATGGAATCGTTCATCGATGTAGCATCGTACCGATCTTCAAACAAGGCTTATAAAGGGTTGTGAATTCTTGATATCTAGAGAAAAATAAAAGGGGGAACCGTCGTCACGACGTAATCTAGGGTCGGGTTCGAAGTTCGGAACGAGCAGACTTCAGAACTATCAAAATTCGAATTTCGATCTTTCCCACGCGTTGATTATCAAAGTTAGATGTATGCCGTCGGGGGACTGTTTTGTAGGAAATTCAATTCTCTACAACATTGTTTATGTGAACTTTTGGTCTATATAGTGTTGTTTGCCCAGCGTTTGGACAGGAAGATAAAAACAATCGGAAAATGCGCTTCTACCTTCCCGTCCAAACGCTAGATAAACAACGCTATACAGACCAAAAGTTCATATAAACAATGTTGTAGAGAATTGAATTTGCTATAAAAAAGTCCCCGACGTCATACATCTAACTTTGATATTCAACGCGTCGGAAAGCTCGAAAGTCGGGAAAATATTGAAAACCTGAAAAATTGACCCTTCTGACCGGAAAATTGACCCTTCTGAACCTCGCTCGTTCTGAATTTCCAGCCCCACCCTCAATCCACTGGTGTGCAATTTCCAAGCAAGTCGAGACACTGAATAATGTCCATGGCTTATGCAGAAGGGAAAATTAGCTCCAGCATCACGGTGTGTGTGCGTGATAGCAGGATGACCGAGGATCATGCCTAAAGTGGCAGTGGCAAGTGCGTAGGGTGTATAAGCACCAACGAAAGCGTTATACGAAGCTCCCAAGTAGACACAAACCCAGTGTTGGGCGATTGCTCGGCAAATAGGATTGGGCAGCCAAATAACTGTCCCCGCCATTGGGGTTCGAGAGCCCAAGTTCCAGGTCCCGTTGACTTCCATCCTAAAGCTGGGATTTCAATGGGTAAAGGGGCACGTTACCGACCATACCATGGACGAGACCAATCCGTCCTATTAGGAAGCCGAGTAGCCGTCGAGTTTCTGTCTCTGGCAGTGTATTGGACACACGGAAGCGGCTCAATGTTCGTTCACCCAGGAGGCATTACCGTAGGCTGTGTCTTGGTCATCGTCGTGGATCTTCATACGGATCTGCACACTGAACAGATCCGTATCCATACCTCCCGTAGTTTCCCACCAAAAGAGGCCATCCTCACTCGTGTATAACGATAAAGCTGTGTTCCAGATCGATGCACGTCGCTCTGGGGGCTTTCGTCCTTATTGAATATCTCACTGGGCAGAGTGTCCCGGGTGGTAGGGGTAGGTTTTGCATCCCGCCCCTCAGAACGTATCACGGTGTGCTCGATGTTAGGCCATCCGTGAATTCAACGTCGAATCGTTTGGTACTGGTAGTTTCTCCGTGGTAGCTTCGATCTGATATCCAACTGGTGACGATATAACAGGGCAACGACTGAAGGGGGTCAATAGCAGCTGGGGGGGGGGTGGAAGTAGGAAAGGGTAGGGTCGGGGGTTGTTTCACGATAATACACTCGTACGACGTATGTAAGTGAGCATCCAGATCGATTCCAGATGCTACCCGTGCACTCGGCGACACAATGGAGGGCCCCCTGGATAGGGTTTGTCGTTTTGTATCGGGGACCAACGGAGAGTCCGGAGACTACGTTCGAAGAATACGTTGGAAATCGCGAGCTACTCATCTCATCCAAAGCTCTCCTGTCCAATCTTCCGTGTCTCTCTATAACGGTGCACACTCCCTTACGGACGATGACCTATCGATTCTATCGTCGTACCTCCGTCTCGTACCCTGCTGGGTCAGAAACCATGTATGTGCATTTGTGGGTGTATTAGGGTGGTCCTTAATGGGGGTGTTGACGAATTTCGACAAGTGCGCCGTCTAGATAGGTTCGAAATGAATTAATAAAAATATGTGCGAAACCCCAGCACTGTGGTCCAATGAGAAGCCGTGCCTGTGAACTCGTTTTGTTTCCCCATTTGAATAACATGGGATTTTCAGACTAATTCGGTAATTATTTTTTCGAGTTGTTCCTAAGCACGCGAAAAATTCTTTATTCGCATAAATCCATTGCTAATGGGTATAACTACACGTACGTTTTTTTACAAGACCTCACCTGTGTATTATCGATAACGGCGAACCGATGAACGACGGATAACAACTGATAAACGATTTGCAACACAAATTGAAATTTATTTGTGTTTATGTCTTGGAAAAAAATGTACGAGTAGTTATTATACCCATTAACAATATATTCACGTGAATGAAGAATTTTTTGCGCGCTCAGGGACAACTAAAAAAAATAATTGCCGAATTAGTCTAAAAATCCCATGTTATTCAAATGGGGAAACAAAACGAGCTTACAGGCATGTCTTCTCATTGAATCACAGTACTGGAGTTTCGCACACATGTTTATTTATTTATTTCGAACCTATCCGGGGGGTGCACTTGTCGAAATTCGTCAACACCCCCATTAAGGACCACCCCAGTGTGTATGTACATAGGAATATCGTTTCTCGGAGTATGCACGCCGCTGGCTCGTTGGTCACGAGATCTTCACATCGAGGCAAAGAAAATTTCTCTCGCGTATGCATACGTTATGTATATGCAACGGGGGTCAATCCCCCGAAGGCGGATGAAATATATATATAAAGACCGGAAGATATAGCACACTGATAAGCCCGGGTTAAACCGCATACCGTCGTTGGCCGCACGATTTTCCCGAGATTTCCGCTTTTCTCAACCCCCCCCCTCCCCCTAAACACAAACATGCGTCGCATTTCGTGCATTCTACTCGCATTATAACGCTTATTATCGTTGAAAGGTCGAACGATAACAATGAACGATATAAACACAACGTCGGAAATAATATCTCACGGACTCACGGTTTCGTATGGATTTTCTCTCGATGATACTTTCGTGGAAAATTCTCTCTTCTCTGATATGATAAAGCACTGGAAAGAAAACAATGCGAGTACACTGAAAGAATTTTGATTTGAATCGATTTGAAAAAAAAATAATCGATTGGCTTGACACTTAGAAGAAAAAACAAATTTTGTGTGATATAAAAATTTCAAACAACTGCGAGCAGATCTGCGAGTGAACAAGCAGATCTGCGAGTGGACAAGCAGATCTGCGAGTGGACAAACAGATTTGCAAGTGGACAAGCAAATCTGCAAGTGCATGGATAAGCAGATCCGCGAGTGGACAAGCAGATCTGCAAGTGCAAGGATAAGCAGATCCACGAGTGGACAAGCAGATCTGCAAGTGCATGGACAAGCAGATCCGCGAGTGGACAAGCAGATCCGCGAGTGGACACGCAGAACTGCGAGTGGACAAGCAGATCTGCAAGTGCATGGATAAGCAGATCCGCGAGTGGACAAGCAGATCTGCAAGTGCAAGGATAAGAAGATCCGCGAGTGGACAAGCAGATCTGCAAGTGCATGGATAAGCAGATCCGCGAGTGGACAAGCAGATCTGCTAGTGCATGGACAAGCAGATCTGCAAGTGCATGGACAAGCAGATCTGCAAGTGCATGGACAAGCAGATCTGCAAGTGCATGGACAAGCAGATCTGCAAGTGCATGGACAAGCAGATCTGCAAGTGCATGGACAAGCAGATCTGCAAGTGCATGGACAAGCAGATCTGCAAGTGCATGGACAAGCAGATCTGCAAGTGCATGGACAAGCAGATCCACGAGTAGCAAGCAGATCCGCGAGTGACTAGCAGATCCGCTAGTGGACTAGCAGATCTGCGACTGGACAAGCAGATTCGCTAGCGGACAAGCAGATCCACCAAAGACAATCATGATTCGTAAAAGCTAGTCAGATCGTGGATCCTAAGCGAATCAACCTCTCCAACAGTCATCCACACGGGCTGTTACGTCTCACGGTTACCAATTCACAAATGATTCACACAAACTCCCAACAAGAACAATGATCTGCATACACCATATACATACATATATATATATATGCAACGAATAAATACCTTGTCTCTAGGGTTATACAGCCGTGGCAATGTCATACAAACAGCGAGAGATTGTCGAGCGTCGTAAAGTCGCCAACCCGAAGGGGGAGGGGGGTTATAGCACCAAACCGACTATATCGTAGGAACCACCCCCAACCCCAGAGTCAGGGAACTTGGTTGGTGCTGTGAGGGTGAAGCGTTATGGAGGGAGATAGTTGCCATGGTTGATAACGAGCGAGAGGGCAACAGAAAGCTTGGGAGAGGCGTTACGAGAGTGACGACGAAGAGGGGTGGGGTTGGGGAGGGGGGGGGAGAGAAAACGGAACCGTCGATTGCCGTTTCAGGACCCCGTTGCCGGCGTTGAATTGCAAATTGCCGGGACCGGACGTAATACAGATACGATTGTCGGGGCCGTTGAATTTTCCACGTAGGAAACGCCTTCGCCACGCTTGGCCGCCAATACTCCAACGTCTTCTATCCTCTTCGTCCTTCGTCCTCCATCTTCCTTCTTCTTCGAGGCCAACCCCCCCCCCTCTTCCATTCTCGCTCTTCGGCTCTTCTCCATGGCCTACGGTCGGCCATCCGTTTTCCATCTTCCACGTTCTTCCACTCTCCTCCGTACTTCAAGTCCTTCTCGACCCTCTGGTTCGACCCCCCCCCCCCCCTCCTCCCCTCGTCGCCCACTGTGAGCGGAACCACTTCACTTTCGCGAAACTCAGGCGCATCACTCACACTCACTCACCCAACCGGGTTCCCCCCCCCCTCCCTCGCCTTACTTCTCTTCGTGGTACGGCTCGCTTGGTCCATACTTGGATTGAAGCAGTTGCATCTATGTGTGTATATATATTAGGGTGGTCCTTGTTTAGCCTTAAAAATAAAAGTATCGCTACCCACCTTCCAAATGATTCTAGACCATGAATAAGGAATTTTCATATTTTTTCCGATTTTTAAATTCACCCACTGCAGTGCCTGAATTCAATTGAGAGTTTTTTAAAATCATTTGTGTAATTTTTCCGAGTTTATTGCAAAAACGGTGGCGAAAAAAAATCGGCAAAATTGTGGATTATCAAAAAACTCTACAACAAAGACACTAAAGAATTTTTGGCAGCATATCCGGGAAACATAACCTAAAAAATGAATATAAAAAGGATTTTTATTATTTTTTATTTAGGTTATGTTTGTCGGTTGAGTGCCATAATTTTTTGGTGTTTTTGTGGTATCATTTTTTACGATCTATATTTTTTGAGATTTCTTTTTCAGACCGTTTTTCAAAAAAAAAAAAAAAATAAATGATTTTAAAAAATTTCAAATGAATTCAGGCAATGCAGAGGGTTGATTTAGAAATCTGAAAAAATGTGAAAATTCCTTTTTCATGGTCTAGAATCATTTTGAAGGCGGGTAGCGATACTTTTTATTTAAGGACCACCCTATTGTATATATATATGTATAGATACCTATGTCGTGATCGTAACTCGTCGAGTAGTCCGAATCCTCCATTATCTCGCGAAACCCTTCTTCGTCTTTTCATCCGTCATCCGACATCTTTTATCATCGCTGTTTTCCCGGGCCGCGTTTGAGCAATTTTCATACGAAACTTGGAAATAAATTCAAAATAATATCTAAAATTGTAAGGGTGTTCAACATTTTTCCGACTTTCGAGCTTTCCCCACGCGTTGATTATCGAAGTTAGATGTATGACGTCGGGGACTTTTTTGTAGGAAATTCAATTCTCTACAACATTGTTTATGTGAACTTTTGGTCTATATAGCATTGTTTGTCCAGCGTTTGGACGGGAAGGTAAAAATGCGTTGAGTTTCTTATTGTTTTTAATGTTAGTCTGCTATTACTCGATCATACAACAGCTTTTCTTCGGATTCCATGAAAATCAATAAAACGGATAATGTGCGTGTGGAAAAAAAAATATTTGTATTGCTTCGATATGGGATTTTTTTTCTTTCTTCGATCGAACATCGGTAGTGACTCAATGTGCCCCGAGTCTGCATTGCACGAGAGCTTTGTTCGCGATGTATCGTGACATCGCGTTCATACATAGTTGAACAGGTCGTTGAGGGACGGAACGAAGAGAAAGAAGCGGAAGATAGATACCAGCAGCAAGAATAGGACACAGTGACACGTGTATCTATATATTGGAGTGGTCCTCAATGGGAGTGTTGATGAATTTCGACAAGTGCGCCCCACAGATAGGTTCGAAATGAATAAATATAAATACGTGCGAAACCCCAGCACTGCAGTCCAATGAGAAGACGTGCCTGTAAGCGAGTTTTGTTTCCCCATTTGAATAACAATTCGGTAATTATTTTTTCGAGTCGTCCCTGAGCACGCGAAAAATTCTTCATTCACATGAATCTATTGTTAATGGATATAACTACTCGTACATTTTTTTACAAGACACAAACACAAATAAATTCGAATTTGTGTTGAAATCGTTTATCAGTTGTTATCCATCGTTCATCGGTTCGCCGTTATCGATAATACACAGGTGAGGTCTTGTAAAAAAATGTACGAGTAGTTACACCCATTGACAATAGATTTATGTGAATGAAGAATTTTTCGCGTGCTCAGGGACAACTCGAAAAAATAATTACTGAATTAGTCTGAAAATCCCATGTTATTCAAATGGAGAAACAAAACGACCTTACAGGCACGTCTTCTCATTGGACCACATTGCTGGGGTTTCGCACATATTTTTATTTATCCATTTCGAACCCATCTGGGGGGTGCACTTGTCGAAATTCGTCAACACCCCCCACTAAGGACCACCCTTGTATATTCATCGGTGCAAGGCCAGAATTGCACCCTCAAGGTATCATCGAATCTACCTTTTCCCACAACCCCTGTGAGTTTGATATATCGTCGTCGGGCTCGGAATCTCATCGTCGTCTCGTTTCTCCATTATTGTGTCTCTATAACCGAGACAAGCTACAACCCTCGTATCTCTTTGAATGTTACACGCCGAACGAATAACCTGCCCTCACCCGCCACCCCCTCTCTCTCTCTTTCGCTGCTTTCACACGTAAGGACGAAGATGGACCCGTTGAAAGTGTATTTCGAACGGGCCTTGTTCTTTTGCCGAACGAGATAAGAGCTGCGGAAAAGCCGACGAGGAACGAACGAGAAACAAAAAGGAAAAAAAAATATGCGCGGACAGACGGGTCGAATAGTGTACTTCACATTCACAAGGTTGTACTTATGGTTTTCATCATTGGATTTTCACATCACGGAAAAGTTTGTCACACCCCAGCCCATTGATTTGCAAATTCTAAGGAATTTTTTTTCATGATTTCCTTTGATACAGTAGTGTAAACATCGGAACAAAGTTTGAGGTTAAGGTTCGTTACCGTCGGATTTGTGATATTTTTTTGCAAATTGGTATCCGTGGGGGTGGGATAAGTGTGCGCGCGAAAATCCCACATACGCGTACACCTCTTACAACTCGATAGTGTTATTCTGGTTTTAATTACCGGTATATCGTTTCGGGTACGTGAATAAACACGCGTGTAGATACACGAGGGATGAATCCCGACCGTTAACCCTGTTACCGAACATCAAATTGCCGCTGCTAAAGTGCCAATCGGCAAAGGGAACCAAGTAAAACAGCTGCTGGCCCAGTGGAGATTGGTATCAATGGAATCCTGTCTTGGATCAAGACTCAAGGCTCACCACAGTTTCTTTTACCATAGGGGGTCGCTTTCGAACCTTCGATACCGCGCATGCGTACACTTGACCCCCCGCTCATAGGTGCGCACACTTACCCGCAATACGGGGGCCAAGTGGGCCGCAATCTGAATTAATCAGCTTATTCCTAGTTCATGAACAATTCAGAAGTCAACAACTCCTCTTTCCTACCTGCTATTCATTGTTCAACAGTGCTCCTTATCCAAATGTTATAGAATCTATTTCAACATCTTTCATCACCATTGCTCAACAGAGCTCAGCAGTGCCAAGTGCGCATCCTCGTCCCAAATAACTCTATACATATCCATAAAAAAATAAAATAACAAATAATGGTCCTTCGAAAGAAGAAAGATGGGACACATAAATCGAAACAATAATTCAATCAAAAAAATTGCCAGCAAAATAATTCCATCAGCACCTAACCTCATTCCACCGATAATTCGAAGAACAATAATAATGTCCGATTATAAGAGACCATGTCGCTACGCGAAAAAACAAATCCGGTGCTGATTCAGATATAGAACGATGCCAATATCGTGGCAAAAAAAAAAGAATAAAAAAAAAAAAAGAAAACGAAAAGTACAAAATAACGAATGCGACGACGCCAAAGCACACACACACGCTAGGCACCTATGATGTATCACTCCCATGTGCGGCTGGGGAGAAACAGCACACGAGTCGGGCAGCCGAGGGTGCTTGGGGGGTGGGGGAAGGGGGTTGGGGGTGGGGGAGGAGCTCTCGCCGTGGCTGGGGATGCTTTGCAAGAAAGTACGCTATCAATTTTCGGTATACGTTGCCCCGAGTACAAGATATATAGATAGATATATATATATATATAGTAATATATATATATAGATATATGTGTATATATGTAGTCCGGGAATCGAGCGGTTTTTATTATAAACTATTTTTATTCCGTTGCGACCGGTGCTGCCTATGATTAACTGCGGTTGTGGGACGAGGTAGAAAAATGCCTCCCCCTCCCCTTTCCTTTTTTCCTGCCCCCTCCCCTCGCCCGGGTTCTTCTATCCGCAACGATTTTTCGATACCGTTTGATATTCTCGTTAATTTATGACGACACGGCGACGAAAAAAAAAGCACAACAAAAGAAAACAAAAGAAAAAAATTCATTCGGTCTTCCTCTCATTATTTTTTATTGTATAGGGTTTTTTAATTTTTTTTTTGTTTTTTTGTGGTTTATTTTTTTTTTTTTTGTTTTCGGCTTATCTGGATTAATTCCGCGTCCGGGCCGCGAAATGTGGGTTCCATGATGAGACCGAGCTGTTTTTTTTTTTTTATTGTATTCACTTGTGTTTATTTCGCGAGGGAATTCAAGGATGCCGACAGTCGCTGATTATCGCCCGAGGTTTCGTACCTTTATAATACAGGGTGAGGAAAAATAAAGCGCTTCATTTTGTCAAATATTTCGAAAACTTTGGGAAGAGGAAAAAATCTTATTGAATCTTTTTTGTAGAGAATTCAATTTCCTACAAAAAAGGTTATTTGCATTATCGTCGTATCTCACATAGTTTCCGAGTTATTATGAAATTTATCGAAGCTTTTGAGAAACGAGCTATCTTAATTTGCCGATTCCCCGCCGAATTCAATCACTGGAAAATGTTTAAAATTGGTATTGAAGACCTACTACCCTAGGTGAAAAATGTGCGGAGTTGCGGATTTTTCGGTGCAATACTGCGGATGGAAAAAAAATATAAACTATCAGGTGACAAAAATCCTGTGTTAATCAAATGGCGAAATTCGAGGGCTTTGGGGAGGTACTTAGAATTGGTCTACGTGGCTGGGCCTTCGGCTACTTCGAAATTTATTTTTTTCGAGACATTTAAGCCCATGGGAGGACCAAAAAATTTGTTTACCCCAAATAAGGACCACCCTAATATTTATATATATATATATAATTACTCGGGGAAGTGTCCTCTATAACATATGTCAGTCTTAAAAATAAATGGGAGTAGTGTCCACCTTCTGCATAATTGTCGTGAGCTACCATAAAATATAACGTGAGGCTGACCGTCCGTCTGACCCAATACATGGTATAACTACTGGTCACAATCTGAAGCCGGATTTTACGATCGTCATACAGACATTCGCCATTGTCATTGGTCGCGGTAACGACTCACTCGTTACCCAGTCGACTTTTGGCATTATTGCGCTTTCATTGGCAAAACAAGCCATCAGGCACAAACGTCCGAGTTATGATGCCAAATTTATTGGGTTCACCCTGTGAGTGGCTTGGAATGTCAGAAATTTGTGAAACATCGTAAAACAAAGAAGTGAAACTTTTTTTTTTTAATGACACGAAGCATGTACGTTCATTACGTCGTACCTCAATGTTATGTTTGGATACCAGGACTCTGAGGAACAATGAACGTAGAAAAGCTCTGCATGAGCTTTATAGCTCGTATAAAGATGTAATCATCGGTTTTACCATCAAAATTATCAACATATGACCCACAATAACGTAATTTCACAAGAGAGGAAGCTCAAAATATTACGTTTACAACTTTTAACCCGTTGAGGTTACACCTCCGAATAATAACCCATCGGTCACATGGGGTCCAAGGGAACCCCACTCGCAAAAACCGAACTCATCTGCGTTCTTTTCAACGTATCGACTCGAATATTGCGCCAAACTTCGATTTAAGATGTTATCTGAATAACCCAATAGTCGTTGTCTTCTGTTTAAGATTTTTAAGTAGTCAAAACACGATAAGAAAAAAAATTCACGAAATCTGAGGTTTTTTTAGAAAAAAAAATCGAAAAATTAAAAAAAAAAAGTACATCAAAAAGATGTAGTTCAAAGGTATTGATTTATTGAAAAATCGATTACCTCCAAACACTGAAATCGTTATTTCGCAACGACTGCAAAAATTTTAACAATCCCATTTACGTGATTTCTCGTATAAAGTCAGTGTCACAAGAGCCTCGTCAGCACCACTCGAAGCTCCGAAGTCCGAGAAACGAAATAACTACGGTAAAGGACTCGGGAAGGTAGAGTCCAAGATGCGTTGTGACTTTCACGCCCGGTCCATCGAACGAACAATGGATATTACAAACAAGACAACGGGGCCCCCGAAACACCGCAGCCTTCTGTGCCACCTAGTGGACAAACTGGGAAAATTACATCATCGTGTTGGGACCGGGCGGGTCCCCCCGCACAATTCCCCCCCCAGACATGGGAATCCCCAATGGATAATGTTGTGGGGTCCGCAATGAAACATAAACTCCGAGGAAAACGTGTGTTCGACCCGGCCAGCAGCTTCAACCCCGAACAGATTAGCGGTATCTGGAAATGTTTACCCGGCTCGTGCCGAAAGTCCGGTGGAAAGTATGCTTGCCCCCCGATGCTGGCCCCAAGCTCTGATCCGACAATGATGGACATTGGGACGGCCGTACTCAGCAAACCCATCTTAGTTCAAGTTACTCTACTTTGAACCTAAGCGTGTTGATTTTCACAAGTATGCTCTTCAGTAGATAGGAAGACAACGGTCTTGTGCCAATGACTGTAAAACAAGTGAAACAAGTGAGTCAGTATCAACGTAATTTTAGCGTCCGTTCCATGCGGTCTAAACTCCCTTACCGCTTCGTGATCTGTGACCGGAAACGTTTCGTCTCTCGATTCGAGTAGGGCGGGAGGGGGAGGGGGGGAGGGGGTGGCGAGGGCCTGTTCCGGAACAAGTTACCGAACGGACAGTTACAGGAGAACTGCTGTAACTAGCAACGGCCAAAGAGAAGTAAGCGGACCCATTGGTAAAGTTGGTAACACGTGGTACGGGTATATATATATATATATATATATATATATATATATATATATATATATATATATATATATAATATATATAGTCCCGACGAAGATGCACCAGCAAGCGATCCTTTCCGGAGAGTAAACCAGTGAAACTCAATTGTACTATATCTTGTACTCTCGCAAACATCTGTCCCTTCTATCTGGCCACGATACATATAAACTTGCCCACATATATATATATATATATGTATATTAATATATATATGGGGCATTCCGCGACATGTCGATGTCAAGACCTGGCGAATAATTTTTCACATCGTTTTCATAGATTTTTCATTCGAAAGTACTCATCGACGAAAGAAAAAAAGAACCCAATTTTTTTCAAATTTTTGAAATATATATATGTATATTGTTTTGAGAGTATTTTTTTTTTTTTGAAAATTGAAAAAAAAATTTTAATAAAATGAACCTCTTTATTGCCTGAAGAAATTTACAAAATTCTTGTGAATTATATAAAGAAATTTTCAAACGCCCATTGCAAGACGGAGCTTTCGAAACTTAGTGGAGACAAAAATTGAAAATCAGAAAATTCGAAATATTTGTCGGCGATTTTTTCTGGATTTTTAATTTTTTTTTCCGGTAGTTTTGAAAAGCTCACATCTTGCCAATGTCGTTTGAAAATTTCTTCATAATTCGTGAGGATTCTGTGATTTTTTTTTCTTCAGGCGAATAAAAGGGTAGTTTTTTTTTTTAATTTGTTTTCAATTTTCCAAAAAAAAAAATATCCCAGAAAAAAAAATATTTAAAAAATTATGAAAAGGATCGGAAAAATTATTACAAATATTTTCGAATTATTGAAAAATTATCACAAATTATAAATACTTTCGAATAAAAAATAATGAAAAGGGATCTGCAAAAATTATCACAAATACTTTTGAATTATTGAAAACAAATCATAAATTGTAAATACTTTTTAATAAAAAATTATGAAAAGGCATCTGCAAAAATTATTACAAATTTTTTCGAATCATAAAAAAATTATCATAAATTACAAATACTTTCGAATGAAAAAAATCATGAGAGAGATCTGAAAAATTATCGCCGGGTCTTGATCGACATGTCATGAAATGTCCCATATATATATACATATATATATATACACATAAATATCTATATACAATTGCCACTTCCTATCCGCGGTCTTCGAGAATTCCGACGTTCCTCCGGTCGTACGGGCATCCTAATTGGTCCACTCGAGCATAATAATGGGATTATACCGGTTCTACACAATACGGTGGTGGCCTCTTGCGGCAAACGCTTGCACCGACTCCGACATATCTCCTTCTTACCCGTGTCCTCGCCTCGTCCACGCGTATAACTCTGCAATATGGCCGAACTCACTTCCCATATACGTTGTATGCAATATCCCAGCTTCTGTACAATTCCCTTTATCCAGTTTCGCCCACCCCCCCCCCTCCCCGCTCCACCAATGCGCATTCTACACATGCACAGACGTTACGGGGACCACGGTGTCTCATATACAGTTCTTGAAACTCCGACGATTATTTGGCCCAGTACGGATAAATAAAATTAGTACCCGTAGCCGCCACAAGTAGGGCGCCACCGGTGCTAAAGTTGACGCGGGAAGAGAGATGGAAGCAGATTGTCGATCTCTTTTCAATAACCTAAGCGCCATTGTACGAATTGAGGCAGGACGGCCTGCTTCAGGAGGCCTGAAAAAAGCGTTTTTGGGGAGATTTTTTTAGGACAGAAAAAAATAAGCAAGTCCAGCGAACTTTTTAGATTATTTTATTGCCATGATTTGAACATTGAAAAGAATTTTTTTCGAGGGAAAAATATTCAAACGCATCAGATTTTTGTGCACATCAGTGCAACACATTGCAATTGCCAGTCTCCAATCGGCGTTAAAGATGAAGCTCGTGATTTTCGTCTGAATCGAAAATAACCAAAGAAAATTCTAATTGTCATATATTTTTCTTCTGGATGAACCAAGAAAAACCAAAAAATTCGTGAAATTTAACATTTTTCTCAGGTGTGACGAAAAATGTGCTTTAAAAAAAAAAAAAATCATATCAACTTGCTAAAAAAGTTGTTAAGAATTTTTTTTCTCATGATTCTTTTGAGATCAAATAGAAGAGAATACAAAACTGAAGCTATCGAGCCTTGGTTCGTTTTGATCGATCGTCCAGTTTTCTTGCAATCACGTTCGCCAGTTTGGAAAAATCGTAAGAAACTAAAACGAAAGTCCAAGTTCACCGATAACGCAAAATCTACTGGACCAATCGTTTTGAAATGTTGCACACTACTTTTTTCACATAATTCACCAGGTATTATCGAGAGCTTTTTTCTATTTTAATAATTATTAATTTTACAGCGAGAAATTAGCTCATTTTCATAGCGAAAATCGTTTTTTTTTTTTGCTTCCAAGTGCTACGAAAAAATCAAAAATCAAAAAAAAAAAAAATCCCCTCGTGATTACCTCGAGAAACATCTCCTCCAACAAATGCATTTTGATTGTTTTTCGTTTCAGACGATTCTTTCGCGAGTTATGATGAACACCGCAAAGCAACGTTTTTTTCGAACCGCCTCCGGAGATTGACTGTCACCCGCTTAATTTTCAATATTTTCGCATGAAAATTTAGGAAAACATTGTTCAAATGTTGTATTATTATATGAAAATTGATTGAACAAATTTACACTGTTCGCATCGCCAGAAAAAAAAATCTTAAAAACCTGCTTCTTTTTTCACCGAATTAACCTTACTCCCCCCCTTAACGCATTATTACGATACGATACATGCCCGCGCACGCCACCACACGGAAGCCGTGTAAAACCACGTCCGTAATTCTCCGGAATACACGGACGGTCACAACGTACCTAACATCCGCTTTACAGCTTCCTCCCGCACCTCCCCCCCCCCTTCTCCCGCCGCTCTCCTTCCCCTTCACGGTTTCTCCGACAACGACACCATTACGAACATAAACCGCGAGTACAACATGCACAATTCGTAATAATTGGCGTCATCTTTATTTGTCATGGTGGTTCGTGGTTTTCGTTACTCGTTGGTGCTAAACTTCAGGTACTTGCTTGTCCAGAGCGGCCATTTGTCGGCTGAATTGTTGCGGACCACATTGTACAAAGGGCTCTTTTAAACTATGCCCTTCTGCATCGTACCGGGTGATTCTAATTTCCGGTACGGTAAAACCTCCCAATGGACGAACTCCCAATAGTTCGAAACTGTGGCGCCCTAACCCCTCCCTTAATCTTGCGATTAAGGGAGGGGGCAGGGTTTCAGCGTAAAAAAAACACGAATGATTTTTTTTCACAAATATGGATCGAGCAATTTTTTTCAAACCTTTTGTACATTATTGAGCATACTTTTGACAATGTTGTGTAATTTTATCATGCGGGAATATTGAAGCATAAGCCGGTAACAGAGCTTTCCCCAGAACGTCTTGGGGAAAAAAAAAACAATTTGCGGTGTTCGCTATAACTCGGCCGGAAATTATCTGAAAACGAAAAATCATGAAAATTTAGTTGAATTATAATCAAATCTTTCCCCCAACGTTCTCTGATAATTTTTTTTTTCATCGAAACATTTTTGGCGGCCATCTAAAGTGTGAACTGTTATTTTCCGCGAAAAATTCCGCCATTTTGTGGGTGGGAAACACCGTTAATGTAAGAAAAAAATTTAACTAAACGTTGGGGGAAGGTATTTTATATGTAGAAAATGTGTACAAAGTTTGAAACGAATCGGTCAAGTAGTTTTTAAATGGCAGTGAACACGGACTTTGAAAAAGTCAAGTTTCGGGAAAACGCTTTGAAGTTTTGCGCACTCGTCGCACTCGGCCTGGAGCAACGGACACTCAAATACTCATAACGTCGTCAATTTTGCTCCAATCGACTTGAAATTTTGACACAATATTCTTATGATATTATGCATTCAGATAAAAAATAAACTAAAAATGTTAATACCTTACCCCACCCAATACTACATCGCAAATCATCGCAGAAAAAATTACAGAACGTTATGGAAATGATACTTAATAATGTACAAAAGGTTTGAATAAATTTCCTCTATCTATATTCATAAAAAAAATTCGCAGAGTGTTTTTTTTTAGGGTGAAGCCCTCAACCCCCCCTTAAGGCCTTACCTTTCCAGATTCCGTAAAGCTCAAAATATTCCTAACCATTCTGCCTAATGGAATCAAAAAAAAATTAAAAGAAAAAAAAAGAAAAATTTTGAAATTTTTCGCGTATATAAGACCTTAATAGCCCTCTATTTTGGATTATTGGAAGGTGTCGTTGGGGTTGATAAAACCTCGTTGTGAATGCATCGGTTGGTTATTCAATGCCACAAACGAACATAGCCTTGCAAGAATGACGAGATGCAAGGGGTGAGGTGTAGGGGATGAAGATATCTGCGCTGCCTCAGCTGAATATCGTAAGATACTGACGGAATATTAAACCTCGCCCGGGGGTTGAGTCGACGAGGGTGGCAAGTAAAATTCGCGAGATCCCACGACGTCGAGCAGAAACCGTCGCAGACAGCTTCGTCGTTATATTTAAATATTTTATTCGTCCGCTTATACAACGTTCGAGACATTCATAATTCCAGGTTTGCGACGGAGGGTTGGCCCGGGGGGTTGGGGGGTGGTGGTGCGGATTTGCGTACTTACCACAACGGCACGGCGAGATTGTTACGAATGAATGGAAGAAGAAGAAGAAGAAAAAAATTGGAAATGTGAAAACCGAAAAGGTTGAACGTGAAGATAAGCTCGAGGTTAGGACGCGAAGATTTCTCGTCGCTGGTGAAGCTTAATAGAGGGATGAACGACAGCTTTGAAATACGCCGCGAAATCGTCAAACCCCAAGCCATTTCACAACGGTCGCAGGGTAGTAATGACATTGTAGCGAACGTACGAATATTCCGAACGCCTAACAGTCGAAACGGTTTTCAACACTTACTCGACTTTCGAGCTTTCCCAAGCGTTAATTATTAGAGTTAGATGTATGACTTTGAGGACTTTTTTGTAGGAAATTTAATTCTCTACAACATTGTTTATGTGAACTTTTGGTGTATCCAGCGTTGTTTATTCAGTTTTTGGACGGGAAGGTAAAGACAATAAGCAAATCAATGTATTACCTTCCCGTCCAAAGACTGGATAAACAACGCTATATAGACCAAAAGTTCATATAAACAATGTTGCAGAAAATTGAATTTCCTATAAAAAAGTTCCCGACGGTATTTATCTAACTTTGATAACTTACGCGTGGGGAAAGCTCGAAAGTCGGGAAATGCTGAAAACCGCGGCGTCTGGTAGGCGTTCGGAATATTATACGTTCGCTACAATGTCATTCTGAATTTTGACGATTCGCTGCGACGTCATTTTACAAGGCATGTTCGTAACATTGTCATTCGAAACATGGCTCGTTCTGAATTTCGAGTCCCACCCGTCTGTGTATCTTCTAGAATAAAAAATATTTCAGAAAATCAACACGCTTAGGTTCAAAGTAGAGTAACTTGAACCAAGATGGGTTTGCTCAGTACGGCCGTCCCAACGTCCATCATTGTCGGATCAGAGCTTGGGGCCAGCATCGGGGGGCAAGCATACTTTCCACCGGACTTTCGGCACGAGCCGGGTAAACATTTCCAGATACCGCTAATCTGTTCGAAGTTGAAGCTGCTGGCCGGGTCGAACACACGTTTTCCTCGGAGTTTATGTTTCATTGCGGACCCCACAACATTATCCATTGGGGATTCCCATGTCCGGGGGGAATTGTGCGGGGGGCCCGCCCGGTCCCAACACGATGATGTCATTTTCCCAGTTTGTCCGCTAGGTGGCACAGAAGGCTGCGGTGTTTCGGGGGCCCCGTTGTCTTGTTTGTAATATCCATTGTTCGTTCGATGGACCGGGCGTGAAAGTCACAACGCATCTTGGACTCTACCTTCCCGAGTCCTGTACCCCAGTTTTTTTTCGTTTCTCCGACGTCGGAGCTTCGAGTGGCGCTGACGTCGCTCTTGTGCCACCGACTGCACACTCACCCGAACCCAGTGAGTTCCGAGTCTCCGGAGAATCTCACCTCGGTCGAGAATGGTTAATGGGAAACCGGGTCGGGGATTGAAAAGACGTCTTACCACAACCGCAGATATAATACAGCTGAGCGTGGAATGGTATACACGAGCGGAAGTGATGCGAGATGGGGCCAGGAACCATGAGCAACCGTGGATACAGCCAAATCCCCCCCGATTCCCTCGGGGTTGTTTGAATAAAAAATGATGTGTAAATTATTGGCCCCGGTCGAATATCGACTTTCTCGCGGGTCTGCCGAGG
The DNA here is from genome assembly GCA_963662125.1 of Diplazon laetatorius. Classification (NCBI taxonomy): domain Eukaryota; kingdom Metazoa; phylum Arthropoda; class Insecta; order Hymenoptera; family Ichneumonidae; genus Diplazon; species Diplazon laetatorius. The sequence goes on along the minus strand of OY759153.1, from coordinate 19,762,661 downwards.
CCCGAGGCGACGCAAATCCGTCGACGACCCAGAACCACGAAGACAGAAACTCAAGATGTGACAGAGCCAACAACACTCAAACTATCGATCATATCCAAAAATGTTTCGGACAAAAGTTTCAGGGTTCGAGAAGGCATTGATACCGAACCACCCTAATTTTTACCATCAGAGGACGTGCCGAAGCTACGTCAAGGTCAACTCCACTTTTTCAAATGGAACCATGTATTTGTTTTTTTTTTTTTTTTTTCGATGACAATGTTACCGATTTTAAGACGAATTTAGCGACACACGACACAAGGTCATTCCGGTCACGCGAGGTATGAAAAAATGGTCGAAAAATCGAAACACATCGGAACGAACGAAAAGTCAAGTTGACCTTGACGTAGCTTCAGCGCCTCCACCTTAAAAAAAAAACAGGGTAGTCCAGTTTGACGACCTCCTCAAACACTGAAACTTTTGTTCGAAACATTTTTGGATATGAAATATTATTTCATTTTTTTTTCCATATTTTGGAAACAAAATCTGAAATAATTCGTGTTTTATTGTACGAACGAAAACTATCATCCCCCAAATTTTTTACAATTTCTGACGTGTTTTTTTCTTTCATATCCATCCAGGTAATACTTCAAATCGAAAATTTTAATCCGCTCACTGCTCGTCGTTTGTGATGAATTCATCGATGAAACGCAGTTTTGCAAAATGGATGAAACTTCGTGGAGATATTAACACCTTTGGATGGGAAAAGCATTTTCCGGACAATTCGTGAATCGTGCCGAGAGGGATGAATTTAGGGGGAGGGGGGCAGGGGGGGGATACCACAATGGGAGGATCGGCGCGAGGCACGAGAGATGAATTAGCGAGCTTATGAAAAGATATATGTACGAGAGATTTCATCGAGTTTGCTCTTTCACGATTCCACCCTCAGCGACGCGCGTCTGTGTGGAACGCTGGAATATCCGGCTTTGTCGAGGGATGAAAGCGCCGTGGGAGACTCAACGGCTCTCGTCTCCTAATCATTCGTTCACGTTTTTCTTCATCTTTCGTCTTTATCCTTTTCAAATCGGGCACATATATATTAGGGTGGTCCTTATTTGGGGTCAAAAGATTTTTTGGCCCTCCCATGGGCTTAAATGTCTCGGAAAAAATAAATTTCAAAGTAGCCGAAGGCCCAGCCACGTAGACCAATTCTAAGTCCCGCCCCAAAGCCCTCGAATTTCGCCATTTGATTAACATAGGGTTTTTGGCACCTGATAGTTTATATTTTTTTCCTTCCGCAGTATTGCACCGAAAAATCCGAAACTCCGCACATTTTTCACTTAGGGTAGTAGGTCTTTGATGCCAATTTTAAACATTTTCCAGTGATTGAATTCGGCGGGGAATCGGTAAGTTAAGATGGCTTGTTTCTCAAAAGCTTCGATAAATTTCATAATATCTCGGAAACTATGCGAGATACGACGATAATGCAAATGACCTTTTTTGTAGAAAATTGAATTGTCTACAAAAAAGATTGAATAAGATTTTTTTCTTTTTCCAGAGTTTTTGAAATATTCGAAAAAATGAAGCGCTCCATTTTTTCGAATTGCCCCTTAACGAAGACTTTTCATTTTTATATTTTTCCCGTAAACTATTTTTGCTACGGTGTCCGTTTGAATTTTGATTAAATATACTAATTAAAAGCTGCATTCTGGATTTTTTTCCGATTTTTCGAATTAATAGCTTAGAATTTAAGGGGGGGGGTTCACTCCGACGACGACTTTGAAAGCGAATATCTCGTGACCGAAGGGTTGAAAAGTCAAAGGTCTCAGAACAATTTAAATAGCATTTGGGGAGACGTATCAAAAGACACCCCACTCGATGGGAGTGATAAAAAAAATGTCAAGTTCACTCATTAATCCTTACGCAGAAGGTTGAATATTTGTTTTTTTTTCCCCCAAAGTTATCATTTCTGTTTTTGGGTAATCAATCTCCGTCTGTGTACCGAATTTCATCTTGATCGTTACACAAATGAGAGAATGGGTACAAAAGGGACCCTTCGTTCGTTCCGAAAGTTCATTTGTGACATTTTTTTGTTTTTTTTTTGTATCCTATCGACTTCCGCAACCATCGGTGACAAGCCACAACGACGGTTGACCTACATGACCTCAGCCTATTGCAATTGCCATCGAAAAAAAAAATCAAAAAGACGAAAAAAAAGTAACAGCGTTTCTTCTGTTTCCGGTTGTTTTATTTTTTCGTTCTTTTTTTTTCATTTCCGTTGTCAACTTCGATATATTACGATGTGGGTTGTCTGTATGCCATGTATATATATGTATCGGTATATGTATATAGGTATATATAGGTACCGACTGTTGTCGAGAATTGTCAAGAGGAGTTACGATGTGCAAAAGAGGCACGAATATCATTGAACCGTGGATAAAACGATCGCAGAGCGAATGAAAAAAGGAGGGGGGAGATGGGAGGTTGGAAAAAATTGGAGCAGCCACCCTTCAGACCGGGTCAATATTTACTTGTTGGAAGAAAGGCAAATATTCTAACCCCCTCGGAGAGTCGTTTCCGAGTCCTGTTGGGATGTGTTGTACGTACACATAACCTCGAGAGCCCGAGAGATTCGAGCCAGAGATTCTGACTTGAGTGGATAAAATAATGTATATCCGTATGTATCAGGGTGGTCCTTAATGGGGGTGTTGACGAATTTCGACAAGTGCACCCCCCAGATAGGTTCGAAATAAATGAATAAAAATATGCGCGAAACCCCAGCACTGTGGGCCAATGAGAAGACGTGCCTGTGAGCTCGTTTTGTTTCCCATTTGACTAACATGGGATTTTCAGACTAATTCGGTAATTATTTTTTCGAGTTGTCCCTGAGCACGCAAAAAATTCTACATTCACATGAATCTATTGTCAATGGGTATAACTACTCGTACATTTTTTTACAAGACATAAACCCAAATGAATTTCGAATTTGTGTTGAAATCGTTTATCAGTTGTTATCCATCGTTCATCGGTTCGCCGTTATCGATAATACACAGGTGAGGTGTTGTAAAAAAATGTACGAGTAGTTATACCCATTGGCAATAGATTCATGTGAATGAAGAATTTTTCGCGTGCTTAGGGACAACTCGAAAAAATAATTACCGAATTAGTCAGAAAATCCCATGTTATTCAAATGGGGAAACTAAACGAGCTTACAGGCACGTCTTCTCATTGGACCACAGGGCTGGGGTTTTGCACATATTTTTATTTAATTATTTCAAACCTATTTGAGGGGTGCACTTGTCGAAATTCGTCAACGCCTCCATCAAGGACCACTCTAGTATATATCTATATAAATATGTATATGTATACACAGAGTTCCACATGCATATCCACATACTTGGCCCGGTTTCAGTCGAAAATCCATCGATGCATCGAAAATATGATGTTTGAAATAAACTGCGAGAGCCTAAAGGCCTCGAACGGAAATTCACTAATGGAATTGCAAATAACGCTAATAAATATCAACGATATAGTACACTCGCTCTCTATCGCTTCTCAATGGTTCTCGTAAAATTTCTTTTCTTTTTTTTTTGTATCTTTCTTTTTTTTGCGATTCCGATGTCGATCATCGAGACAGCAGTTGTGACTCAAGGCGGAGTCTGCTATAGGAGGCCTAAAAAAAGCCTTTTTCCGGAGAATTTTTGGAATTCCCAAACTGCATTTCGGCACGCAGGATTTTTTTTCAAACTAATTTATTTATTTTTTTATCAATCAACAAAGGTCGTAAATGGAGGTTCAAAAGTGAATTTCAACAAAATAATTCCCAAAATTCACCTATTTTTTCGGCAATCTACGCAGATGTACCCCCTTAAAGGTTTCCAACCCTCCAATTTCGGAGACTTTCCTCCCAAACAAAAAAATCAAATCAGAGATCACAACATACGAGAGTATCGCTATAACGGATGACACACAAAGTTGGGACCTCGGATAACGGATGAATGCCATGTTTTGTGTTTTTTTTTCCCGACCTTATCGAACCAGAGATTCTTTCGTGATTATGTTGCAAAGTCTATTCGGGAACAGAAAAAAAAACAACAACAAGGGGATCGGTGACCGTGGAGAAACGGATTTCCGATTGGCATGGTGCCAATGACCCAAGGGCTGCTGCACAACTCACGGCTGCAACGATTGTACTCGTGGCTAGGGTTTAAGGGCGGGGTGAGGTTAATTCGGTAAAAAAGAAGCATGGTTTTAAGATTGTTTTTTCTGGCGATAAAAATAGTGTAAATTTATTCAATCAATTTTTATATAATAATACAACATTTGAACAATATTTTCCAAAATTTTCATTCGAAAATATTGAAAATTAAGCGGGTTACAGTGAATCTCCGGAGGCGCCTCGAAAAAAACGTTGCTTTGCGGTGTTCATCATAACTCGCGAAAGAATCATCTGAAACGAAAAACAATCAAAATGCATTCGTTGAAGTAGATGTTTCTCGAGGTAATCACTCGAGGATTTTTTTTTTTTTTATTTTTGATTTTTTCGTAGCACTTGGAAGCAAAAAAAAAAATTTTCGCTATAAAAATCAGCTAATTTCTTGCTGTAAAATTAATAATTATAAAAAAAAAAAAAAGCTCTCGACAATACCTGGTGAATTATGTGAAAAAGTAGTGTGCAAAATTTCAAAACGATTGGTCCAGTAGATTTTGCGTTATCGGTGAACTTGGACTTAAAAAATGTCAAAGTTTCAGGAAATCGCTTTGAAGTTCCGAATACTTAAATACCCATAACGTCGTCAATTTTGCTCCACTCGACTTGAAATTTTCACACAAAATTCTTGAGATATCATGCATTCAGTGAAAAAAATAAAAAATAAAAAATTTTCTTAAGTTTATACCCCACCCCGCCCTTAAGGGTGGAGGAGGGGTGTCGGGTTGGGTCTCTCACTCTGTGCGGTCGTCGTTTTGCCGTTCACGGGCGGTGGCGGTTCTCGTGATCGAAAGCCAAAAGGGGAACTTGACGCCTACGGAAGTGGCTGCCCGAGCCCTCCCGAAACTCACCCCCTCCCACACCCTCCCTCATTCATTCGGTCGCGACGATAAATCACCGGTAAACATTGGGTTGTTTTTTTTTTTTTTTTAATTCTCTTTATTTTTTTTATCCCATTCTCTGCCAGGATTTGTCTCTCGAGGGTGGTCGTAGTTTTTTCCAAGTGCAAAAACAAGAAGGGGGTGAAAAAAAGTGCACGTCCAAAGGTACAAACAGAGAGATTATTGTGTGTAAAGGGCAGGTTTCGAGTACCTTTAGGGTTCTTTGGACGGGATTTCTTTTTTTTTTTTTGACGTTTGAAAATGGTTTGAAATTTTTTTTTCATGGGCTTTGACTTTTTTCAATCGATTGCGAAACTTTTTCGAATGATTGAGCGAAACATTAAGACCTTATATACGCGATTTCGCCGATTTTTCGAAGGTACTCTTCTAGACGCGATTAAAAAAAAAAAAAACATGACGAATATATTGACAACATTTTTGCCCTTAATGACCGAAGCCATACCGGAAAAATTAACACATCGATAACAACATTCTAAACTAATATAATAATCAATAAAATACCTTAGCCATGAAAAATTTAGAGCGGTGAAAAGTTCGTCATTTAGCTCACTCAGAACCCGCTCAAATCGCCGACGATTTTCAGAATTTATTATTTTCCTAAATTCACGACTAACAGAATTGAAAGATGAACGCATTGGCAACGCTTTTAAAAATAAAATAAAAAAATAAAAAAAAACGATAGAATCGGACCAGCAGATTCGAATCCGAGCGAAAGAAAATAGAAAAATTGAAATAAAAAAGATTGAAAAAATAAAAGTAAAGAGAGATGAAAACGCGAGTTGGTCGGTCTGGGCGAGAGAATTCCCTTCGGAACTTCTCTCGAAACCATTTCCATTATATCCTCAACGGGCATTCGCGGTCCGAGCTAAATTTTCCAATGACGTCTCCGTTGCAGTGCAGTAAATTTGCTTTTTCTATTAGCGTTTCGTGGCAAGCATAAATCTGCAAAAATTTAAGCGACGTTAAAAAAAATAAAAAAAAAAAGAAGAAAAAAGGCGACCGAGGATTCTCGAATTTTTCATTGGCCAACGAAAGCTAAACTTTATCGTGAAAAATTCTCCAGGTGAGTTTACTTAGCCCCAATCTGTCCAATATTCCATTAATGTCCTTTTTTTTTAATTCTTGATTTAAAAAAAAAATGTTGTAGGTGGAAAATCTTTGTAGAAATCTTCTAGGGTTTCTTTTTATCTTTTTATCTTTTTTCTAGGTATTCTTTAATAAAATTTTTTTAGGGTTTCGTGGAAGTCTGGAAACCCTTACGGTTTTGCCAAGTCCGTACGTCTGTCCGTCTGTCTGTCTGTATGTCAGAGTCCTCCTATTCTCTTATTCACGTACCGATTAAAATGAAATTCCGATACACAGAAGTGGATCGACGACCCGAAAACCAAAAATGATAACATTTGAAAATAAAAATGTTTGACTCCTCATCCCACACATTAAAAAGTGAACTCGAAATGTTTTTTTTTTTGCTTCACCCCCATCGAGTGGGGTGTCTTTCGATAGGTCGCCTCAAATGCAATTTCAAGTGCTCCGAGTCCTTTTTCATTTCAACCCTTCGGTCACGAGATATTCGCTTTCAAAGTTGTCATCAGAGTGTCCCCCCTTTCATTCTCTCACTCGTGTACCGATTAAGATGACATTTCGGTACACAGACATGGATCGACGACCCGAAAACCAGAAATGATAACATTTAAAAATAAAAATTCCACTCGTCCCACACATTAAAAAGTGAACTCGAAATGTTTTTTTTTGCTTCACCCCCATCGAGTGGGGTGTCTTTCAATAGGTCTCCTCAAATGCAATTTCAAGTGCTCCGAGTCCTTTTTCATTTCAACCCTTTGGTCACGAGATATCCGCTTTCAAAGTCGTCATCGGTCCCCCCCCCCCCCCCCCCCTCGCCCGCCTCTCTAAGTTCTGAACTATCGATTCGAAAAATCGGAAAAAATTCCAGAATCTAGCTTTTAATCAGTACATTCGATAAAAATGATAACGAACACCGTAGCAAAAATAGTTTACGAAAAAATGATAAAAATAACAAAGCAACGGGTTAATGTGAGAAGAAGAAAATGCTCATTCACAAGGGGATCTCCCCTTTCGTCGTCTTTGGTACAAATTGGGATTCGGGACAAATAATTCGCTGGAAAACGTAGATTTGTTGTTTCAGTTAAAAATTTAATACATCTTCCCTGCATTACTTACATTTTGAATTTGGTTTTTTTTTTTTTTTTTTTTTTTGCGGGTATAGTCAATAAGTATAATTGTAATAATACTAGTGTTATGTTCTTGGTTTATTGTTGTTTTTATATGCATATATATTTTTTCATGTTTTTCAATTTTTTTTTCCTATTATTTTTTTATTTTTTTCATTTTTTCATTTTTTCATTTTACGTAATACGAAGTGCAACGTTGTCCGTGAGCACTCTGGCACTGTCTTCTACCTGCACTTGCTAACATGATAAAGCGATAATGCGTGGCAAAAACACGCTTTTTTCTGCAAAATTAACTTAATTCGTCCTATCGACGACCCGACATAAGTACTCCTGCACGCCTTCACATTCTCTACTGCATATATATATATATATAGATATACTCACATACTTTAACAATTTTCGCGCTTCACATAATCCATTCGTATTACGAATAATTTTCCATTACATTGTTTTTTTTTTATTTTTTTATTTTTTGCCATGATTAAATCGATTCGACAGCTCGTACGCCGTGATGAGGGATAGACGCACTCGGAGATCGTTGCAAAGACGATCACAGCGCATGAATCACAGTGCCAAACTTTTCAGTAAGGGGTTTTTATTCAGTTGTTTGCAGGAAAATTAAGATATTTTCATGATTATTTTTTTTTAGCCATGTTAAAATAATTTCATTGGCAATACACTTTGCCTTATCAATTGCAACATATATTGAGGTACTTGTATGAATTTTTTTTCATGAAAAAAATGTCGAATTTCTCGTTGCGATCACACTCGGGGTCCAACGGACCCCAGGCCAAGTTCGTGATATTTATGCAATGAAAATACAATTTTTCAACATTATTTTGTCGATCAAAACGTGCGCACTTCCATTTCTGCGACATCCAGCAAAAGTCTCGAGTTCAAACTTCAAAATTAATATTACTTTTTTTTCAAAGTCCATAGAAGCTCTGATTTTTTTTTCTCAAAAATATAATATCTCAAGAGTAAAACGGCGTAAGATTTTTTTACCATATGGAAAAAATTCGAAATTTTTCACGATTTTTTTTTTTTCGTCAAAAAACGTCAGATTTCGTGATTTTTTTTTCTTTTATCGTTTTTTGACTACTGAAAAATCTTAACTAGAAGACAACGACTATTGGAATTATTTGTAAAACATGTTAAATCGAATTTTGGCCCAACATTCAAGTCGATACATCGAAAAGAACGCAGATGGGTTCGATTTTTTCGAGCGGGGTACGTTTGGACCCCACATGACCGATACGTTATTATATATCGATACGTTATACGTGACCTCAACGTGTCAACATGGCTGAAAAAAAATCACGAAAAATTTCATAATTTTCATTCCAAATTTACCACATTAATGGCGTCTGTCATCGATCGAACGACTTCCCAGTTCGATATTACAAAAAAATTCAGTCGCAGACGACGGACTCTCCAAAAAATTTTTCACATTCCATTCCGTCGTAACTAGTCTCTATATATATATATATATGTATATATATCACTTATTATTCCATATTTTGAAAATTCATACCGACGGTTCGATCGAGCGTCCCAAGAAAGACGATGGGTCAAGATTACCGACGACCTTCGTCCGGCTAATTGGTTCTCAACTGATAATCCCCGTTCTGCGTGATGTAACGAACCCAAGGAAGCGCCTGATAACCGCTCTTCTCGATGATCTTGAGATATCGCACCTGAATGCCAGACGTAGTGAAGTAAGGAATCTCAAATTTCACTTGAATGGGCGGTTTGCCTTCGACGTCTTCGCCGACCACCGAAGGCAGACCGAAATGTGCTCGCATCAGATATTCCTTGCCGCCCGGAAAAGATTTGATGGACCAAGTGATGGCGCTCTGTTCGGGCGAATATTTGACGCTGCCTATCGTAGTTTTGAATTTTGGCGAATCGGCGTCGTTGGGCACCGGAATGACGATTTCCACGTTATTGGCGGTCGATCGACGTTTGAACTGCGATCTGGCTTTGATCATGTATTCGACTCGACTGTGAGCGTGTCGTTCGATCACCGATTCGATCCAAATGAGAGGCTTGACGTGGGTGTTGAGACGATAGGACATGAGTTCGAATTCGCCGTCAGGCGGTATGAATGATATGGTACGATCGTTCTCGAACCTCGACAATCTGACGCACTGATGAAACTTGACGTCTTCCAATTCCACAGATTTGGATTTTCCGCGTCCCGTCGATTCGAACAAAACTTTGTCGTTGAGACCTAACCTCAATTCGGGCATGCCCGAAAGATAGACTCGCATTTTTATCGCACCGACTATTTCCGAACTGAGAACGTTGCCGTTGGCGTTTGCCAACAGATTCACGGATTCTATGACGTCGAGGAAAACTTCGTTCTTTCGGTATTTTATGCCTTCGGAACGCCAGGAAACGGCATTTGTCACGGCCATGGGAATTCTGGGCTGTATCTCCAACTTGTGACCCTCTTGGGTTATGTATTCCTGCAATATCTTGCTGTCCGTCGTTTGCGGATAACCAAAATCCAACAGTTCGTCCAACAATTCGTATATAACCACAAAATTGTCTCGCAAACTTTCTTCCTCGAATTCTTTGAAATATTCTTGCATAACTTGCACGACTTTGTGGAGAAACACGAATACCAGAGAAATGTTTGCGTTTTTTTTGGTTGTGGATACTATGTAGAGATTGTTGTATTTTATGTAGGCGTAAGTGCATTCGGGCGTTTGGATTAGCGGGGTTAGGTTTCCCTCCTCCTCGCACTCCATCACCAGAGGCATGAATTTTTCTATTACCCCCGATTCTATGTCGCCTCTGTAGTTTCTGGATATCAAAACTTTGCCTTTGACGTCGAGAATGAATATCGCCGACGTCGACATTTTGGAATGAGGCTTCGGCCCTCGCTTTCTGAAACTAATCGAGCGAAAAATATTTCATTCTACATTATTTATCATCTGTTTCTGGAGTCTTGTGTCCGATGAGACACGTAAGCCGAGTCTTCGTGCAATCGGGTGGGTCTCGACGTTTCGAATTTTCAATTTTTCGAAGGCTCATAAGTTTGAAATTTTTGTTATTCGAATTTTTAATGTTTCGACCTTGCACGGTTTCGAAAGTCCATTAATCCGAACGGGCAAAGTTTCGAACGGTCATAGTTTCGTAAAAAAAAAAAAAATAATCGAAATGCAATGCATCGAAAGCGCAATTTTTCGACGGGCTCACGGATTCGACTCGCCAATGTTTTGACGATTCAATGTTTCGACGGACCAAAAGTTCGACAACATATATACAGATAGGTATAGTGGCGTGAAGATTGCGGGAGCTGCAATCTTCGAGCGGTTGAACGATCTGCTACGCCACTATACCTATATATATATACGTTGTCGAACGTTTTGATCCGTCGAAGGATCGACCATTCGAAACACTGGCCGAGTCGAAACATTTATTTTGCGAATCGTTGAGACTTCGATATATCGACCGGGTCGGACATTTCGATCGTTCGAATTTTTTTTCAATTCCGTTACATGACCCAGTCGAAATAACAAATATTCGGAGATCAGATTTTTCGATACATTAGATTTCGAATAAACAAAAATTCGAACTTATGAGCTTTCGAAACATTAAGAATTCGAAACTTCGAGACCCACCCATGCAATCCAACCACTTTTTGAGGTTATGTCAACAACAAACTAGTTTATAACCCCAAAATCAAGATGAAACACAAAAAAATTGTCAAATGAAATAAAAAAGAAGGTTAACTCATCGATAATCGAAACATTTTGAGGTTAAGCGTTTAATCATCGTGATAAAAAATAGTCGTGAAAGTTAAATTTGAAAGTTTTTGACAAGCAGGCAATGCGTCACCGACTTGTTCGAAATATAAAAAAAACACACAAAGTAATAAAATAACAGTTTTTGTTTTTCCAATAAAAGCTTCAATGCGTCGTTTTTGTTGTATAAAATGAAAAAAAGTTAATTAGTAAGAATGACAATAGTTAGTACCTAATTAGTTGGAGCAAAATTAGATCAGCGACGATGAAAACGTTGCTCCGGCTACGTTGACAGAACTGTGGAACACCGTGGAATCCGTGGAACGCCGCGAGCGCCACCCACACGACGATAATCGAGACGAAAAACGTCACGGCGCATGCGCGAGAACCCCGGAGTCTGGAAAGTTGTCGCGACGTATCGACCGCGCCAGAGATGAGTTGGGAGATGTCTGGAGGAGGCCTTTTTAGTGGTTCCGCTGGAAGACGTGCGAACCTGGTGGCGAAACCCGAAAGTTGGAGGTTAACAATGGTAATCAACCAAGCAATCTCGGGCGCTCGTCGGATTGCGTTCGCGCGCACGCAGTGGGCGTGGATAAGCGCCACAGACGTGGTGCGGCGAAATTGGAAAGTTGGAGGTTAACAAGGGTACTCAACCAAGCAATCTCGGGCGCTCGTCGAATTGCGCTCGCGCGCACACAGTCAGCGTGTATAATCCAACCGGCAAATTACCGACGGAGTCGATCGATACTTGATATAGCACGCGCGCACGTAAATGCTTGTGGATGACGGCTTCGGTTCGGAGAATTTTTTCGCCGTTTGCGTCTCGTTCGCGACAATCCAGTCGCGCGTTTCGCTTACATTGTAGCTATGTTTACCAGGCTCTCTCTTGCACCACCGTTATCTTCAATTAGCACCTGCTCACTTGGATTCCGTCTTTCTCATTGCATGAGGTCTACTGCATATATATACATATACATATATATATATATATATATATATATATATATCTTTGAGGCATGAACCGTTATATCATATCGCGGAGATATGGCAACGATGTGATCTCATGGTTGCCGAATCTCCGCACCATCCGAACAGCTGTCGGCGAGAATCCGCAAAATCGTGTTTCGCTCGTTTCGCTGAGAAATACATACGGGGGAGAGCACGGGTTTATCGGAAATGCTCGGGACAACTCGGCTTTCTACGCCGAGATAGCAGACGTATGTGCGTTGAGACTGGCTCGGGCCGGTAATGAACGTAGCCTTCTGATTGGCCCGCTCTGCGCATGATCGGACCGGAGGCGGGAGATGCGAATGTGACAGAAAGAGCTTATAACTTTCTGACACTGCGTTTGAGGTTATTCGTCTATATGTTCACATTCGCATCTCCCGCCTCCGGTCCGATCATGCGCAGAGCGGGCCAATCAGAAGGCTACGTTCATTACCGGCCCGAGCCAGTCTCAACGCACATACGTCTGCTATCTCGGCGTAGAAAGCCGAGTTGTCCCGAGCATTTCCGATAAACCCGTGCTCTCCCCCGTATGTATTTCTCAGCGAAACGAGCGAAACACGATTTTGCGGATTCTCGCCGACAGCTGTTCGGATGGTGCGGAGATTCGGCAACCATGAGATCACATCGTTGCCATATCTCCGCGATATGATATAACGGTTCATGCCTCAAAGATATATATATATATATATATATATATACACTACCGCTCCGCAGTATCAGACCACTTACCGCGCGCCCAACCAAAAACTGGTCGCGACTTTGAAAGGTGGTAGCTCTGTCAAAAATGAAGGTACAGATTTCTTATGCAGACCATTGCAAAGCTTACTCAATTGTGCGTCGAATGAACCCTAGCCAAGTGGATCCGAACTTCTGTATGTCGATAAATCATGTGAGGAAGACAACAAAATAATTCCGATTTCGACCGAATTTCTTGCCCCAACTTCGACCCTACCCCGCTTCTAGGAAAATTTTTCTAAAAATCTGGAAAAATTCCGGAAGCACCGTTAAGACTTCAGCTCTTGATCCGTCGAAAAAAAATCAAAAAATCTCAACGGGTTCTTGAGATATGAGATTATATGTGTGAGCGTGCAGAATCATCATCACGACCGTCGATAGCCCGACTCGAGGTCTCCGCGAGCGCTTCGGCTGTCACGCCAGGGCCGAATATCAAGTAGGGGCTCGCGTGGGCTACTATTACTCTACTCAAAGTTTTTATGTTCGATTAATTTCTAGTATATTCGCCAAATTATCTTGTGAGTATTATGAACGCCAGTAAACGAATATATTTATCATGGAGTGTATTGTATAATATATAACTTTGAGTAGAGTAATAGTAGCCCACGCGAGCCCCTACTTGATATTCGGCCCTGGCGTGACAGCCGAATCGCTCGCGGAAACCTCGAATCGGGCTATCGACGGTCGTGATGATGATTCTGCACGCTCACACATATAATCTCATATCTCAAGAACCCGTTGAGATTTTTTGATTTTTTTTCGACGGATCAAGAGCTGAAGTCTTAACGGTGCTTCCGGAATTTTTCCAGATTTTTAGAAAAATTTTCCTAGAAGCGGGGTAGGGTCGAAGTTGGGGCAAGAAATTCGGTCGAAATCGGAATTATTTTTTTGTCTTCCTCACATGATTTATCGACATACAGAAGTTCGGATCCACTTGGCTAGGGTTCATTCGACGCACAATTGAGTAAGCTTTGCAATGGTCTGCATAAGAAATCTGTACCTTCATTTTTGACAGAGCTACCACCTTTCAAAGTCGCGACCAGTTTTTGGTTGGGCGCGCGGTAAGTGGTCTATGATACTGCGGAGCGGTAGTGTATATATATATATATATATATGTATATGTATATATATGCAGTAGACCTCATGCAATGAGAAAGACGGAATCCAAGTGAGCAGGTGCTAATTGAAGATAACGGTGGTGCAAGAGAGAGCCTGGTAAACATAGCTACAATGTAAGCGAAACGCGCGACTGGATTGTCGCGAACGAGACGCAAACGGCGAAAAAATTCTCCGAACCGAAGCCGTCATCCACAAGCATTTACGTGCGCGCGTGCTATATCAAGTATCGATCGACTCCGTCGGTAATTTGCCGGTTGGATTACACACGCTGACTGTGTGCGCGCGAGCGCAATTCGACGAGCGCCCGAGATTGCTTGGTTGAGTACCCTTGTTAACCTCCAACTTTCCAATTTCGCCGCACCACGTCTGTGGCGCTTATCCACGCCCACTGCGTGCGCGCGAACGCAATCCGACGAGCGCCCGAGATTGCTTGGTTAATTACCATTGTTAACCTCCAACTTTCGGGTTTCGCCACCAGGTTCGCACGTCTTTCATTGGAGCCACTAAAAAGGCCTCCTCCAGACATCTCCCAACTCATCTCTGACCGCGCCTATCCCCACGCAGCGACTCTTCTCTCTCGCTCGCTCCCACTGCGCCCTCTGTGTTCTCCCACTCGCTCCCACTCATTGTCGTCCCCCCTCCGCCACCTCGCTCTTTCGCATTCTCACCAGCGCGAAAACACAAACGCGTCTCTCACTTTCGTCTTTTTGAAACTTTGCGAAAAACCCATCGCAAACGACGAACGAACGAACGAACGATTTCCATAATAACATTTCGACTGGAACTTGATTATCGCTTGTAACTCTTTTGTTTTTGTCTCTTTGTGTAGTTTTCGTTGGAAAACAAATGGAAAATTTCCATTTGTCTCACGATGAGCGTGAAATTTCGTGAAAACGAATTATCAACGATGTTTTTCATTCGATGAAAATTCGTCGGAGATGTTGAACAATGTTGTTTTTTTTTTGTTTTTTTTTTTTAATTTATTTATGCGCAAGCGCATTGCCTGTAGATGTATTTTCATGAAGCATGGAATGAAGAAAGTCGAAGAGATTCGCCCGAATGATAGATAAATTCGTTCTTGAAATTCGAAACAAAAGTTTTGCATTTAAATGTCTTGAAACTCCGACGATTATTTGGCCTAGTACGGATAAATCAAAATTTTGTTGTTTCCCGTAGTCGCCACAAGTAGAGCGCCACCGGTGCTGAAGTTGACGCGGGAAGAGAGATGGAAGCAGATTGTCGATCTCTCTTCAATAACCTAAGCGCCATTGTACGAATTAAGGCAGGACGGCGTGCTTCAGGAGGCCTGAATAAAAGCGTTTCTGGGGAGATTTTTTTAGGACAGAAAAAAATAAGCAAGTCCAGCGAACTTTTCAGATTATTTTATTGCCATGATTTGAACATTGAAAAGAATTTTTTTCGAGCGAAAAATATTCAAACGCGGCAGATTTTTTATGCACATCAGTGCAACACCTTGCAATTGCCAGTCTCCAATCGGCGTGAAAGATGAAGCTCGTAATTTTCGTCTGAAACGAAAATAACCAAAGAAAATTCTAATTGTCATATATTTTTCTTCCTGATGAACTAAGAAAAACCCAAAAAATTCGTGAAATTTAACATTTTTCTCAGGTTTGACAGAAAACGGGGTAATCACAGGAATAAAAGGTTATGTTTTGCACCTCAGTTCCGGTGGCGCCCGACTTGCGGCGGCTTCGAGAACCAACAAATGTGTATTCAGCCGACTTTCCCCCACCGCCAGGAATTCGGAGGAGTTTCAAAACATGTATAAAACACCGTGCTCCGAACCCACTCGTTTAACCCACTGCATTCAATTATAAAAACCCCAAAAGTCGAACCAGCAGAATTTTTTTATGTTTTGAGTTTTTGTTTTGTTTTTTTTTTTTAATTACAGCGAAATTTACGAGAGAACACGCAAAAGGCTCGGCAGCCGGGGAACGGAACAAAACTGTTATTTGTTTCTTTATTGGTCGACTGGCGTGCGGCTTGCAATGCGGTGGACGATCTAGCATGTCATATATAGGGCATTCCATGCCATTTCGATCGAGTTCTGGCGATAATTTTTCCGATCGTTTCCGTAGATTTTTTATTCGAAAGTACTCATCGAAAAAAACGCACCCAATTTTTTTAACATTTTTTCAAAACTTATTTTTTTAGATATATTAAAAAAAAACGTCCGTTTTTTCATCATCTGTTAAAAAATTCACAAAATTCATACAAATTATAAAGTAATTTTCAAACACAATTGCGAGATGGAGCTTTCAAAACTACCGAAGAAAAAAAAATCAAAAAAATTCGTAAGAATTCGGAAGAATTTTGTGAATTTTTCAACAAGCATAAAAAACGGACCTTCTTCTTTCGTTTTTTTTAAATACATCTCAATAAATAAAGTTTGAAAAAATTTGTAGAAAAAAAATGGGTGCGTTTTTTTCGATGAGTATACTTTCGAATAAAAAATTATCAAAACGATGGAAAAAATAATCACCAGAACATGGAATGCCCCATGCACAAGCCACAACCCACGGTCACCGATAGGCTTTGATTCGAAAGAATTTATCTGCCACATCGGTGGTTGCGCACCATGGACCCCACCGTCCATCGAAATTACGCCCCTGGCGAAACACTAAAACACTAGCCATGCCGCACACACACACACATGACACGTATCTGATAAAACGCACCACATACACGTATGGAAATGAACTCCCGGCGAACATTTCGCCGGATATAGAAGAGCCTCATAATTTTCAATACATCTCGTTCCGATCGTTGACCGTTTATTTTTTTCACGACCAAAATCTGGGTTTGTTTATAGGTTAAATTGTTCTAAAAGTGTCTTATGGGCGATTAAGCTTTTTATTTATGTGCATTACGATGGAACACGTCGTTCGACGTGGCTGTCTCGCTGAGCCAGTCAAATTGATTGGGTTAGTGCCGATGGATTAACCCGTGAGCTCAATTTTGCGAGCATTAAGGGGGGAGTAAGGTTAATTCGATACAAAGTGAAATTACTCGTTAGCTATTAGGTTTAGGGCTAACAAAGGTCTATAATTTTTTACTCAGAATTCGATACTCTACCATATCACGCTATAAAAAATACAGCGTTCCATAAAAAAAAACAAAGTTGACCTTGAAATCTTCGAAGTGCCTTAACCTATAAAAAAAATGAATAGGCCATATTGTGTAGCTCTATAAACCATGTATCTTTTGTATATTACATTTTTTCGTGCAACGCATATTTTGGTCGTAAAAGAGGTGCACACGTTGCGTGGAAGAAAATGTTCAGGTAACAATGTGAAAATTACTCGTTAGCCATTGGGTTTAGGGCTAACAAAGGTCTATACTTTTTTACTCAGAATTTGATACTCTACCATATCACGCTATAAAAAATACAGTATTCCGTAAAAAAAACAAAGTTGACCTTCAAATCTTCGAAGTGCCTACGCCTATGAAAAAAATGCATGGACCACATTATGTAGCTTTATAAACCATGTAACTTTCGTATATTACATTTTCTCGTGCAACGCATATTTTGGTCGTAAATGAGGTGCACACGTTGCGTAGACCACCCGGTATAAGACCACCGTCTTTCTCTCAACCTTGCTGCGTTTGCTAAGATAACAAGTGAACTCCCGAAGAACTAACCTCGAAAATGCACCATCCATACATTTATGTATCTTACGGAACGTATAATACGTCAGCCACGTTAAATATATACAACCATTAAAACCTTGGGGCAGGGGGGAGAGGGAGGAGAAGCACGAAGCTCAAATCGTACACCTGATTTCCATAACCCATTCCAATAGTCGACGAACCCGCAGCGCCCTCGGCCATTTTCAAAATTATACGTGTACACACCGTGAAAATTTGTTTTAACCGCAATTAACGTGAGAAAACGTGTGAGGCTTTGATTATAAAGTCAAATTTCGAACGAGGTTAGCTGTAAATTGTGAACCTAGCCGTGAGTTGGTAGTCATCAATTCGATGAACTCAACCGTCGTTGTGACTCTTGTATTTTCTTCCGGAATAAATACAAAATTCTTTTTCACTCTGTATTTATTTCCGATTTGAATAAAACATTCTTTTTTACTCCGGATTTTTTTTCGATTTAAATACAAAATTATTTTGCACTCAGTATTTGTATGTATGTATGTATGTATCGTTTATTGCCTCCCCTTAGGGTTACAACGCCGCCCTTTTCTCCTCTTACAATTTTTCTTACATCTATTTTTTGTACATTTCTTATCGTCTATCTTATGCTATTGCCTTATTTCTACTCTTATCCTACGCCGCTCGCATGTCCGTCTCGCTCGCTTGCCGTTCGCCTGTTTTCTCTATGCCCCTCCGCTCGCTTCCTTTTTTTTTCTTTTTGTTTTCTCGTTTTCTTTATTTCTTTCTGTCGCTCGCCATTTACATGTTTCATTATTTCTTGGTCCATTCTCCCTTCCCCTTCTCTCTTACCCTTTATTGTTCGCCCTCCGTTTCCGTCTAGTTCACTCCATTCTTTCACTTATTCTGATTTTATCCATTTTCTCTCGCACTCACCCTTCCAGACTTTCTTTTCTCTCTCTCACGTTCTAGTTCCTTCATCCATTCTTCCCCTCCTCCTTTTTCGTCTAGAATTTCTCTCACTCTTTCTCCTATCGCCCTCTCTCTTTCTCCTCCTGATCTGCACCTGTCCAGCACATGTTCCCACGACTCTCTCTCCGTCCCGCATAACCTACATGCCCTTTCCTCTTCCCCTTTCCAGTACCTCCCTTCCCTCATTTCGTTTCCCAGTCTGAACCTTGCTAACCTTCTCACTCTCTTCCCTTTCCACCCCTCTTGCAGGTACTGCGGAATCCTTTCCGTTCGTATCTCTCGATACCATTTGTTGTATCTCGACTCCCTTATTAACTCCTCTCTTTCTCTTTCTTGCTCTCTTCTGTCCGCTTCTTCCACTCTCTCAAAACCCCCTTCTCCTTCCCCTCCTTCTGCCCCTCTTTTCTCCATTCTCCCCCTTTCCCATCCCGATATGTTCCCCACTCCATTTCTCCTCCGCCCCTCCATCTCTCTCCAGCATTCCCTTGCTATTTCACTTCCTTCCCCCCTCTTCAGTTTGTCCTCGTATTTCCAAGCCCTTCTGGCCGCCCTTATCCTTAGCTTATCCCTCTTTGCCTCTTCCCTTACCATGTATCCTGGTGTTTGCCAGTCCACTTCCAGCGTCCATCTTATGTATCTCTCTTGTACCTGCTCTACTTCCTTTCTTTCCTCCCACCCCCAGATTTCCGCCCCGTACCCCATCACCGTCCACACCAGCGTATCGAATAGCCACATTCTCCTATGCCAGCTTCTTTCAAATTTTCTCTTCCCTATGCCCCACACCTGCTTCATTACCACTCCTGCCTTTCTCACTCTGTCTTTTACGTGCGCTCCCTGTCCTCCGTTTCTTTTAAATGTGTATCCGAGATATTTGAATTCTTTGACCTCTTCTATCCTCTTCCCTTTCCATCTCCATGATACCTCTCGGCTTCTTCCTCCTCCCTTTCTGAACCTCATCACCTTTGTCTTCCCCACATTCACCTCCAGCTTCTTCTTTTCGAAGTATCTCTCCAGCCTCCTTATCATACTCATCATTTCTTCCTCATTTTTCGCCATCACCACCACGTCGTCCGCGTACGCTAGTGAGCATATTCTCCTTTCTCCCACCATCACCCCTCCCCATCTTCCCTTCTTCAATTCTTCCTCCATATCGGCCGTTAGCAGGTTGAACAGCGCTGGGCTTAGCGGGCACCCTTGTCTTACTCCTTTTCCGGTCCAAAAGCTCTCTCCCATCTCTCCTCCTGCTTTCACCTTGCTTTTCGTTTCGCTCAGCACCTCCTCTATTCTTTCTCTCAGTCCTTTTCTCACTCCTCTTTTTTCCATCGCCTCTATCAGTGTTCTCCTGTCCACTGTGTCAAACGCTGCTTTCAGGTCCACAAATAAAGCGACCACCATTCCTTTCACCCCCTCCAACTGCCGATTTACTACATAATTCAGGACGTATATGTTGTCTATAGTCCCAACCCCCCTCCTGAAGCCCGTTTGATTGGGTGGCACCAACCCTTTTTCTTCTGTCTCTTCGTCTAGCCTTCTCGCCAGCACCGCCGTATATATTTTGTATAGCGAGGGCATTAGCGTCACCCCTCTATATTCCTCCACCTTTGTTCCTCCCCCTTTCTTTAGAATTGGTGCTATCACTCCTTCCTTCCATTCCTCCGGCCATCCCTCTCCTCTCCATACCTTTCTGCATATCTCCCATGCCATCTCTCTCGTGTTTTGTCCCCCACATTTCCATGCTTCGTTTGGAATCTCGTCCACGCCCATTGCCTTTTCCTCTTTGAGTTTTTCTACTACTTTTCGTATTTCCTCTTTGCTGATTTCCTCTTCTTCCCCGTCTCTTTTTGGTTCTCCATCCCCCATCCTTACTCTTCCCTCCACTCCACCTATTAGGTTCATGAAGTACCTCTTCCATTCTTCTTTTTCTATTCCCTCCCCTGTCTTCTTTCTCGTCCTTCTTCCTCTGTTTACTATTTCCCATACTTTATTTTCCGTTCTTGCCTCTGCTATCTCCTTCACCATCCTCTCTTGTTCTTCCTTTTTCTTCTTCTCACTCAGCTCTTGGTATTCTTTTTTTTCCTTCCGGTATGCCTCCTTTGATCCTTGCCCTTCTCTCCATTTTCTTAGTTTCTTCCTCACTTCCGCTTTTTTCCTCACGCACTCCTCATCCCACCACCCCTCCTTTCTTTGTTTCCTTTCTCTCCCTCCTGCCTCCTCGCTTCTTTCAATTTCTCTCTTTATCCTTACGCCCACTTCCTTTACTGCCTCCTCTACTCTTCCTTCCACTTTCACTTCTCGTATCCTCCTCGCGTACTCTTCTTTCATTTTTTCGGACCATTTGCCTCCCCCTCCTTTTTTGCCTCTTGCTTTTGTCTTCTCTCTTCTCCCTACCCCTCCCTTTAACGTCACCACTATTGGGTGGTGGTCCGATTCTGTTCTGTCTTTTATCTCCATCCGAATTATTCTTTGCCTGGTATTCTCATCGCCCATTACATAATCGATTACCGTCTCACCCCTTCCTCCTGTGTATGTGTACTCTCCCTCCTCATCTCCCTCAATATTTCCATTGAAAATTTCCCACCCTTCCTCCCGTACCAAATCCGTCAGTTTTTTTCCTTCCTTATTCATCTTCTTGTCCTTCGATTTTCTTCCTTCTTCCTGCTCTCCCTCTTCTCCTCTCGTTCTCCCTCCTTCCGTTCCCGTTCTCGCATTAAAGTCCCCCCCTATTATCGTCGTTTCTTCTTCGCTCTGCTCCTCCATCCATCCTTTTAACTCTTCTATTTTGCTCTCCATGTCCCCATTCACATATATCGCCACCACGTTCCACCTCCCCATTTCCGTCTGTACCCTTACACTCATCAGTCCTTCCTTTTGCTCTTGTATCGCTTCCATCTCTATTGCCATCTCCTCTCTTACTCCAATCATCATCCCCCCCATCGCTCTTCCCTTTCTACTCTTCTTTTTTGCTCCTTGCCTTGCCCACACATATCCTTTCGGGAGCTTTCCTTTCATTCTCTCCCATGATTTTTCTTCCACCCACGTCTCCATCATCGCTATAACGTCCCATTTCTCTATTTCTCTCCAAAACTCGCCGTCCTTATTAGTCAGCCCCGCCACGTTCCAGAATCCGATCGTCCAGGTCTCTTTCTTTTCCCCTTTATCGGTCCTTCCTGTCTTTCTTCCTCCTTCGCTTATCCGTTTTTTGTCCACGTTTGGTTTTCTCTGTTCTCGGTCACGGCTCCATCCGTTCCTCTACTCCCCCTTTCTTCCCTTCCTTCGCCTGTCCGTCCTCCGCTCTTTCCATCTTCCAGCTCTCCTTTCCCTTCGTTCCAGTGCCACGTTTCTCCATTTACTATTAGTTTTCCCAGTCTTATTCTGACAATCTTTCCCTTTCTTCTTTCTTCTTCTGCTCTCTCTTTTATTTTCCACTGCATCCTCCTTTCTTCCCATGTAAGATCCTCCTCTATTCTCTCCCTTCTTCCCTTCAAGTTCGCCTTCCTTTTCATCACTTCGGTTTTCCCTTCCATGCTCTCCATTCTCACCTGTATCATGCCTTCCCTCCCGTCTGCACGCCTTCTTCCTATCTCCTTTGCTGCCTCTATCTTTTCCGGTACCCCAATCCTTTCCATTATTTTATCTGCTGCCTCCCTCGCTGACCCTTGCATCGGCACATTCTTAATAATTATGCTTCTTCTTCTTTTTTCTTTCTCCTCCTTTTCCATCTTCCTTTCCACTTCGTTCAGTCTGTTTTCCAGCCTTCCGTTCTCGTCTACCCCGTCTCCTCTTCTTGGGCCTCGTTCCATTATGTCCCGCATTTCTCTTTCTATCTTCCTTATTCTCTCCTCCATCTCCTTCGCCCGCTCTCCCTTTTCCATTTCTTTAATTCTTCTTTCCAATCCTTGGACCTCCGCCGTCATCTCTTCTCTCTCTTTCCTCCCTCTTTCTTCTCCTTTTCTCATGTCCTCCCTTATTTTTCCGATCTCTTCTCTCACTTCCTTTGCCATTATTTTCGTCTCCCGCTTGTCTTCTTTCATTTCTCTTATCCCTTCTCTTAGTTCTTCCCTCATTTCCATCACAACCCGCATCAGTTCCGCCGTGTCTTTTCTCCCCTCCTCCCTCTTTGGAGACCCTGGTATTTTTTTGCTTTTCTGGCATATCTCCCCTTCTTCATCTTCTTTTTGCCCCTTTCCTTCCTCCTGTTCTCTTTTTCTTTTCATCATCTCGCTGATGTCCTCTCTCGTGCATGAGCCTCCTCTACTCTCCCTTCTCAGCTTTTCTACATTCGTCGGTCGTCCTCTTCTCTTCACCTCTTCCTCCTTACCCTCCCTTTTTGCTTCCTCCGCGCTCCCCGTTCCTCGTGCTTCGTCGCCCATTTCTTTGTTTTTGCTCTTTGCTATCTGATACTTGTGATTTGTGATAGAGTGACCGGAGGACTAGGTACTTAGATGCTTAAAGACTGCGTTACTATTTGCGCGCGCTGGGTGTAACTACAATGGGACTACACTAAATAAAATGAATAACGTGAACAGAACACATGCAATAACTGGATAAATAAAACAAATAAAATAAATAGAATAAATAAAATAAATTAAATAAGTCAAATAAGTCAAATAAATAAAATAAATTAAATAAATAACATGAATAAAATGAATAAAATAAATAAAACAAGCCAAACAAGTCAAACAAACAAAATAAATAAAATAAATAAAATAAATAAAATAAGTCAAATAAGTCAAATAAATAAAATAAATAAAATGAATAAAACAAATAAAATGAACAAAATAAATAAAATAAGTCAAATAAGTCAAATAAATAAAATAAATTAAATAAATAACATGAATAAAATAAATAAAATAAATAAAATAAGTCAAATAAGTCAAATAAATCAAATAAATAAAATGAATAAAATAAATAAATCAAACAAAACAAATAAAATAAATAAAGTAAACGAAACAAATCCAATAATTAAATGGACAAAACGGATAAAACACATAAACTAGCTCAAATAAATAAAATAACTAACTATAATCCGTGAAAAGGGTAAAATGTGTAAAATGACTAGAGTGTATACGATGCCTTCGATGAATAAGCTACGTCAAATGAGTAAAATAAATAATGTAAATACAATAAAAAACTAACTAAACTAGCTACCCTGCACCCAATACGTCAAAAAACATAAAACATAAGATACATACAATAGGTTCAATAAATTAGTTCATCTGCTCTCTATTAACATATATCCCGCTAATTTCGTTAGGAGAATGTGGCTATTCAGCGCCCCGTGCTGCTCGGTTTTCTCGCGCTCTTGCTTGCGGCTGCTTCCCCTCTTTACCCCCCGTCACTCTTGTTTCGCTCCTTGTCTCTCTCCTCGAATCTTTGTACACGGTCTCTCTCCCACTGCGCTCCGGCGTTTCTCCAGTAGCTGTCGCCACCTCCCTGCTTTCAATGTTTCTCGCTCTCCTCTCGCGCTCTCTCTCTCTCTTGCCTCCCCGCTTCCTCCTTTCCCCGCCAGCTGTCACCTCCTATCTATCGTCTTTTCCCGCCGGACCGCTGACTCGTGTACCCGTTCGTGTGTGTGTATCTTCGTGTGTGTGTCGCTTTCGTGTTCGTGTTCGTGTGTGTGTATCTTCGTGTGTGTGTCGCTTTCTTGTTCGTGTTCGTGTGTGTGTCTTCCTTTATTGCTTGTGTGAGTTCGTGTTTGTGCGTGTGTCGTGTTCGTGTGTGCGCAGTGTGCTCCTGTGAATGTACGTGTTCGTGATCAGTGCGTGTTTGTGTGTGTCTTTTCTAACCTCACTTTTAGACTCACCCTTCTGCCGCTTTTCCTGCCTTTCTTCCCTTCTTTTCTTTCACCTCTTCCACACTCCACTCTTTTCTCTCATTCCTCTCTCTTTTCCGCTCTCACACAGCTTTTCCTTTCTCTCCAATTTTTTCCACTTGCCCTTTTTCTCTGCCACTCTTCTCCACACGTCTATCCCATTCAACGCCGGAAACGGAAGTCCTTGCACTCAGTATTTATTTTCGGAATAAATGCAAAATTTCTTTTTACTTTGTATTTATTTGCGATTTAAATATAAAATTCTTTTTCACTCTGTATTTTCTTTCGGAATAAATACAAAATTCTTTTTCACTCTGTATTTATTTCCGATTTGAATACAAAATTCTTTTTTACTCCGGATTTTTTTTCGATTTAAATACAAAATTATTTTTGCACTCAGTATTTATTTTCGGAATAAATACAAAATTCTTTCTCGCTCTGGATTTATTTTCGATTTAAATATAAAATTCTTTTTTACTCTGTATTTATTTCCGGAATAGATACAAAATTCTTTATCGCTCTGGATTTATTTCCGATTTAAATACAAAATTATTTTGCACTCAGTATTCATTTCCGGAATAAATGGAAAATTCTTTTTCACTCTGTATTTATTCCTGATTTAGATACAAAATTATTTTGCACTCAGTATTTATTTCCGGAATTGATAGAAAAATCTTTTTCACTCTGTATTTATTTCCTAATTAAATACAAAATTCTTTTTCATTCTGTAGATGCTTGATTGAAGTTGGAATTTACTTTTAAACCTCAATTTACGACCTTCGTTGATTAATAAAAAAGTAAATGAATTAGTTAAAAAAAAAAATCCTACGTGCCGAACTTCATAACCTATCCGTGCATATTGTGTCCAAATTTCAAAGAAATCGGTCAATCCATTATCTAAAAAAAAAAGTGGAAACCGACTTTGAAAAAGTAATTTTACGCCGGCCTGAATAACAGCGCTCCCATTTACTTAAAATTCAAACAAAAATTCGTCAACATACCTCAATGTATACGCTTTCGAATAAAACCAACTTGATTTCAATCGGACCAATGGTTTCTGAGATAATAATTCCCAAAATTCACCTATTTTTCGGGCAATCTACACAGATTGACCCTTAATACGGTCACTTGCCATTTATTCTAATTTCGATTAAATCCAAATATTTTACCCTCAAAAAATTATAATTAATTATCTCGTTATCTCTCGACGACTAATCAATCGACTCGATAAATCCAAATATTCATCAACTCGATTGCAATTCATCAATCAATTTCATTAATGGATTAATCCATGGAATTGGAGTATCAAGGATTTTGATTGATTCAACGACCATCATAAATAACAATTTATCGAATGGGCTCATGGTGCCTCCAATCCATCGATGAGTAATTGATTAAAGCCCGATTGCTCGACCGTTTGATTAATTATTTATCGTGCAATTACGTCATATCCTCCGCGGTGTGCGCAAACTAACGATGTAAACTCCGGCCCACTTGTGAAACTTTGTTCGTAAACTCGAAACTTATCGTCTTGTTCGCATAATTATGTCTAAACAGGGTCCGGAGCTCGTTGATGGCTAGAGTCATTCGGGGTAACTTTGCGCAGCCGGTAAGTGTGCGCAACGACTATATCTACGTGAGGAAGCGACGGGATCGGTTGATTGTACCGATCAAACAGTGAGGCCATAGACGGGATATACTTCACACGTGTCATTGCATCTCACGCTGCTTGGTATTTGAGTTTTTGTGAAAGAAAGAAAACGAATTTTATGGTTTTCATCTT
The DNA here is from genome assembly GCA_963662125.1 of Diplazon laetatorius. NCBI lineage: Eukaryota > Metazoa > Arthropoda > Insecta > Hymenoptera > Ichneumonidae > Diplazon > Diplazon laetatorius. Next base: position 19,736,552 of record OY759153.1, on the reverse strand, counting down.
CAGATTTTCGCATCACGAAAAAGTTTGTCACACCCCAGCCCATCGATTTGCAAATTCTGAGGAATTTTTTTCATGATTTCCTTTGACACAGTAGTGTAAACATCGAAACAAAGTTTGAGGTTAGGTTCGTTACCGTCGGATTTTTGATATTTTTTTGCAAATTGGTATCCGTGGGGGGGGGATAAGTGTGGGCGCGTAAATCCCTCATACGCGTAAACCTCTCATAACTCGATAGTGTTATTCTGGTTTTAATTACCGGTATATCGTTTCGGGTACGTGAAGAAACACGCGTATAGACACACGAGGGATGAATCCCGACCGTTAACCCTGTTACCGAACATCAAATTGCCGCTGCTAAAGTACCAATCGGCAAAGGGAACCAAGTAAAACAGCTGCTGGCCCAGTGGAGATTGGTATCAATGGAATCCTGTCTTGGATCAAGACTCAAGGCTCGCCACAGTTTCTTTTACCATGGGGGGTCGCTTTCGAACCTTTGATACCGCGCATGCGTACACTTGACCCCCCCGCTCATAGGTGCGCACACTTACCCGCAATACGGGACCAAGTGGGCCGCAATCTGAATTCATCAGCTCATTCCTAGTCCATGAACAATTCAGAAGTCACACCTCCTCTTTCCTAGCTGCTATTCATTGTTCAACAGTGACCCTTATCCAAATGTTATAGAATTTGTTTCAATATCTTTCATCGCTATTGTTCAACGGAGCTCAGAAGTGCCAAGTACGCACACTTGTCCCGAATGACTCTATCGCGCGTGCACAATAAAACTCGTCGAAATGTTTGTTTCGCATCTTTCGCGAAGCATCCGTGATTATTAACATGACACAAACTCGTTGCGCGATAAACTTGAAGTTATTACAGTGTACACATAACCTAGACGAAACACACACACACACACACACACACACACAAACGCGATAATGTATATTCGCGAGTCATACGATACGACCTCGCGTGGTTTATTCATCACAAAACTTTTTCATTATTTCGCGAATGTGTCGGAACGTATTCCCGGGCAACGTCTAAGGCGTTGCGAGACAAGAAGAAAAGACGTGAGAAGACGGGACCTCCATGACTACGAAGAACGAGAAGAAGAAGAAGAAGAAGAAGATGAAGAAGCAACCCAGAAGAACATTATGAAGAAACTTGAACTTTGTTTTCACGTTATTCTCTCACGGGGATTTATTATAACGTTACATATGATTCTTCCAAAGGTGCCTATGAACTCACAAATGCGTCACGAGCGATAAAAGATGTTCGGAGAATAATAATAATAAATAAATAAATAAATAAATAAATAAATAAATAAATGAACAATATTTTGTACGTGCGATTGGCACACCCATGTGGGTTATCTATATATATAATTATATATGGGACTGGGCATAAGTAGTTTATATGTAAACTTTATATAGATTATAGATTATAAATGTATTGTATATTATATATAAATTGTAATAGTTTAAGTAGACTATAATAGTTTAAATAGACTATAATAATTTAAATAGACTGTAATAGTTTGAATAGACTATAATGATTTGAATAGACTGTAATAGTTTAAATAGACTATAATGATTTGAATAGATTGTAATAGTTTAAATAGACTATAATGATTTGAATAGACTGTAATAGTTTAGATAGACTACAATAATTGAAATAGACCGTAAGAATTTAGATAGACTGTAATAGTTTAAATAGACTATAATAATTTAAATAGACTGTGATAATTTAAATATACTATAATGATTTGAATAGACTGTAATAGTTTAAACAGACTATAATGATTTGAATAGACTATAATAGTTTAAATAGACTATAATAATTGAAATAGACCGCAAGAATTTAGATAGACTGTAATAGTTTAAATAGACTATAATAATTTAAATAGACTATAATGATTTGAATAGATTGTAATAGTTTCAATAGACTATAATGATTTGAATAGACTGTAATAGTTTAAATAGACCATAATAATTTAGATAGACTATAATAATTGAAATAGACCGTAAGAATTTAGATAGACTGTAATAGTTTAAATAGACTATAACAATTTAAATAGACTATAAAAATTCAAATAGACTATAATAGTTCAAATCATAGATTATAAATAGATTATAGATTATCCATAGACTATAATAATCTGTTTGACTTGGGCTTCGACGATAATAAAGTTTTTTTCGTACTGCATTTTTCATCCCCCTCCCCGGCCTGTTCCAACGGAAACGAAAAACACCGAAAAGCAAACGATAAAATTCTTTTCACGAGAATAGAGTTAACTGCAATCGCGTAAATGTCACGAAAGGAAGAAACATACGTTGAATTGATGCGAAGCGAAACGAATTGCAGTTGTGTTTTTGTGTGTGAGTGTGTGGGGGTGTGTTTGGGGGTCAGCTCGGTAAATCGGTGAGGATAACGCGAAATGCAATTGAAAAGCCACACACGAAGAACGTGTAAAAATGTTATATTTGTCGCAATATTGGAAGCACACGAAAGGGTTGAAGGGGGTGGGGAGGGTGGAAGAGGCGAAGCTTTGCAATGGCGGTTCGGTTTTGGAGCTTTTTGCTTCGCTAAAAATAAGTGCAAAGACTTATGGGTATAAATAAAAAAAACAATCGTTACATAACTGTTACGGGCTTTAGTCCTGATTTTTTGTTATCGTACCGAAAAAAGAAGAAAAAAAAAGGAATTCCATGGTCCATCCGGGATCCAGCTGCAACATCCGGTCACGTAGCAAATTGACCGAGAAAATGGATTTATCTTTCGAAGAAAGAAAACTAAAAAACTGAATGGATCAATAAAATGAAAACAGAAATATTGAAAAAAAATGTCTGTGAAAAAATGTACAATATCATAAACTTGTAAACTTTTAATTGATGATGTAATATAAGTTTTTGTATTTTGTGTCGTCATGCAACGTTCACTTTAGTGTATTTTGTACATTTTAAGTCCCAAATTCGTGACCAGTGAACTCGCGTAAAGCGACTGGAGCACATGAAAATAAATAAATAAATAAATAAATAAATCGGACTGAAAAAAAGCTATTAATAAAATTGGTAAAATTACGTATTACCGATTACCGATTCCACAATATAAAAAATACCAAAAATTCGTTTTTCGTATTCAGAATTTGGGGAAATTTTGAAAACTAAAATAACGAGTGCATTAAAAAAAAAACGAATATTTTTGCATATTTTGCCCTGAAACGGACGTTCATATTGCTCAATAAAATCTAAATTAATTTTTTTCCGGAAGACCATAAAAAGACGCACATTTTCGTTTTTTACAAATGTAAATACGTCAAATCCTGGTAAAGCTACAGCCGTTTGAATGGAAAAATAAAAAAAAGGGTTAATTAACGATAAAACCGTCAGAATTTTTTTAAAAATTTCGGCACTCGGTGAATATATTTCAATAAAATAACTCAATTTTTAAAAAATTATTTGTGGACATTTTTTTTTACTGGTTAAAGTGATGTGGAATGCCTCATATATATGTATATATACGGCTAGTTATATTACCATCGCAAGCTCTCCATCGGCGTGTCATGGACAGACGGAGTCGATAATTCGGATGACCCCGCGACGTTTTCGAGAATATCGTCGATCGACGGAAACTGGCGAAACTATTCCGCGGCTAATTTAATTCCAAGCTTTCCCACCCCCAACCCTACCCCTTGCCACTCGCCCCCCACCCCGCGCCGCACGTTCGTGAGCGTCGTCGAGACTCCCGTAGACGAACCACCCTTTCCATCGTCCGTCGCCCAATTATCGGCCGTGCCAATCCCTTGAACGGCCACGCTGGCGAACTTCCATCCCTTTCTCTTCAAGCCTCCAAGTCCGTCTCGTTCCAAGCCGAACTGGCGAAGCTCTATATCGCAAGCACACGCCTTCCGGGATTACCCGTCACCCCTTTCATTCCCTCACTCGCAACCCCTTACCCGATCGACCCACCCCCTTCGATTTCCGACCCTATCGATCGAATCGATATAGGACAAATAAATACAAAAAAAAAAAACAAAAAAAATAATAATCACGAGAAAATTGGAAACCAAAAATATAAAACGTGTAACTTCGAATTATGTGATTCTGGGGGTCGTTTTTAAAATGACTTTATATGTGTATCAGGGTGGTCCTTATGTGGGGCTCGGACGAATTTTGAACCCCCCTTTTTCCGCAGATTGGATCCGAAAAATTAAAAAAAAAAAAACAAGTTTTTAAGTTTACCCTCCCAGAAATTAAAGTGTTCACGAAATTTTTTTTTTCTGCTCACACCATTGAGTGACATATCTTTGGATAGGTCTCCTCAAATGCAATTTCAAGTGCTCTTGGACATTTTCCATTTCAACCATTCAGTCATGAGATATTCGCTTTCAAAGTCGTTATCAGAGTGTCCCTAAACTAACTAAAAAAATGTTTAGTTAGTTACTTTTATATTTTTCGTAAACTATTTTTGCTACAGTGTTCGTTATAATTTCGATTAAATATACTAATTAGAAGCTACATTTTGGAATTTTTTCAAATTTTTTCCATCGATAGTTTAAAACTAGGGGGGGGGGGCTAACTTTTAAATTATCGATGCGAAAAATTTGAAAAAATTTCGAAATGTAGCTGTTAATCAGTACATTTAATCAAAATTATAACGAACACTGTAGCAAAAATAGTTTACGGAAAATATAAAAATAACCGACTAAAAACACGCTCTTGACCAATTTTTACATTATATTTGGGATTAGATGAAGTTGTAAAATTTATGGAGGAATTTTAGCGACAAGTGACTTTGACAAGAAGCAATTTTGCTTCTGCGTCGAGTAAGCTACTCTCTCTTTGATCACAGGTTATGTTTGACTGAAAAATATATTGCGAAATCTTTCGACGCGAAAATTTTTCGTTACTTCACAAAAATTATTGCGTACGTCAGAGATAATTATGTTTTCCTTTTACGAGCTTGATTTTCACACGAGTCCACACACCCTCGCTGCGCACGTAAGGAGTGAGCCACCATGGGGTCTCGTTGACCCGGAAAAAAAAAATCTATATTATATAAAAAAAAAAAAAAAATTTCCCACCGTCACATCAGCGTCCTCCATGAGGAAGCAATACATTATCATGATTATTATTCAAATTTACTCAAAATAAAATATACGACAAGACCTCATAAGGCTAAATTTTCTAAATATTATTGTTTATTTTCTGATTTCAGAACGAAAAAAAAACAACAACAAACAAAACAGAAAAACAATCATCAACGTTGCCCATTCGACCTTGGGCGACACGAGCGTGATTTCATCAAGATCAGCCCCGCTATCAGGACATCCACCAAGACAACAAGATAATAAAAAAAAATCAAGCACAAATAAAAATCTCTAAAACAATAAAATAATTTAAAAATAAATAAATAAAAATAATAATAACAATTGAAAAAAATAGAAAAAAAACATTGATCAGGACAACGGGATATTCGAAATATCAATGAAACAATGAAAACCAAAATAAACATTGTTCACAAAAATAAAATAATAAAAAAATAAATAAATAAAAATAATAATAATAACAATAGGATAAAAAAAAACAATGATCAGGACATCAGGATATTCGGAATATTACTAAAACAATGAAAACCAAAGGAAACATTGTTCAGAACAATAAAATAATAAAAAAATAAAATAAATAAAATAATAAAAATAATAATAATAAAAATTTAAAAAACTAACATTGATCAGGACATCAGGATATTCGGAATATTTCCAAGGACGTGAATGAAGAAGTGGAAATGAAACGAATTGGTTGAAAAAAACGAGGTTTTCCAAAAACTTTGTCACGAGATTGTTGTCGTTGGTTGACGGTGCCTGATCATCGATCAGGGTGTAAACGAAATATCGGCGGTGGGTCCGCGAGGCATGATCCTGACGGCTTCGGTTGCCGACAAATGCTGCCATGGTCGAAACTTGCCAGCCGGCGACCTGGAAGGGTACGCTGGCCCGCCCGTCCGTGTCCACGATGAGCCATGCCGGACCAACGAGATCGTCACCTCGACGACAACATCATCCCGGAGTACAAACGATCGCGGGTTCTACCGTCGCGCATGCGCCACTAGTCGCAATCGTGTTGTTGCTGATCGTTTATCAGGTGGACGAGGTACGAGCGAGTGGGACTCGTTACGCATCGAGAATCGTCGAGACCAAGAGCGGACAGATACAAGGCATATTACAGGTGAGGAAAACTTTCTTCAATTTTAACAGATCGACCCTAATTAGAGGCGCGAAAGAAGGCTATTTTATAAAATTTTTTTTGAATTTTTTTTTGTATAATTAACCCTCAGTCCGTAAACCAGGGTCGTTTTCGTCCTGTAGATAATCAAAAGTTGTTGTAACTTCTCGAAAAAGGCAAGAAAGGTCGCTACTAGGCTTCTGTAAAAAAACTTAGGCACCCCAAGGACCTGTCCACCAAGTTTCAGCCCGGTAGTCCTCTTGTGGCCTTCATGTCAGGTAGTCGAAGTTTGCTCCGGACGAAAACGACCCTGGTTTACGGAGTACGTTGACTGAAACTGTAAGTAATTTTTTTATTCTATTTTCCGTTTTAAAGTGGTCATTGTGACCGTAAAAGTGCCAAAAAAAATTGTGACCACGAAAAAAAAAAAAATAGAAAATTTTTTTTGTCTAGTTTTGTGACAAAATAGCGCAGCGTCCAGTAAAGAAGTCTCCAGGATATTGCGTCCTCGTGAGAAGGACAAAATAAAAGACACATCAAAAAAGAATTATCGTTGATTTCATTCGTAATTTTTAAGGAATTAGATACTTTTCACTGTTGTTTCTACGAAATAAGAGGTTGATTTTTACCAATTTTGACATTGCAAAATTAAGCTTTTCTTTCCAAAATAATTAAATGGCATATTTTTTTCATGAAAGCTACACTATTCCCCTCTAATATCCATTTTGGAACATTTCGATATCTTCATTTTTCAAAAAGTTATGATTTTTTATATAAACTAATGATTTTGTCCTAGGTTGCCTCATATTTTGTATAAAAAATATATTTAAAAAATCAATTTTTCATAATTTTATGATTGAGACTTTCAATTGGAGGCTTGAAGAACCTTCGTGAATTTTTTCAGATTTTTTGCAGCCGTTTAAATGTTAAAAAAAAAAAGGCAGGACGAAAACGACCCTGGTTTACGGATTGAAGGTGCCGAAAAAACGTTTACGGACTAATGGTTCATATTTCGTAATGAATCCAACGGGAAATAAAAGCTCAAGAGTTATACTTTGAAGGATAACGAAAAAAATTGCCCAACAAATTAAGGAGTATGCTTAAGTTTTGAGCATGAAAAATCGGGTTTTTTGAAAATGCATAAAATTGTATGTGAAATGTATAAAATTCACAATACAGTAGACATTTCCTTATTTTTCAACACAAATTTCCATCAAAACATTACACATAACCTTTCAATAACCCTCAATAAACAATTTTCAACATGTGTTTACATTAAAGAAATACATTCGATACCACCAATGAGAGTCGCTTTTGCCGAGGCACGAGTGACCCGACGTTACCGCGTAAGGGTTGAATTATAAATATTAATATAGGGCATTCCATGGCATTTCGATCAAGTTCTGGCGATCATTTTTCAGATTGTTTTCATCATTTTTATTCGAAAGTAGGTACTCATAAAAAAAACGCACCCAATTTTTTTCTAATTTTTTCAAACTTTATTTTTTGAGATATATTTAAAAAAAAGAACGTCCGTTTTTTTTTCACTTGAAAAAATTCACAAAATTTGAGGGTGAAGGGGGAAGTTCTAAAAAAAGTTGGGTGAGCGCTGTTGATGAAATTTCTGAAATGGATCATCTGAACAAAAAAGAAAATATGGTTTTAGATTCAGTAGATTATAGATATAGCGGATATAATACGATTTTTTTTTTAAATAATAATATTAGTCTTTTAAATACAACGATTTCAGTGAAACTGTCCGAACGTGCCTCGCATCGATTTATATATCGATACGACGTTTCGTCGTATTTATATTCCCAATCATATATATAGTATATATAACATTTCGTTCGATAGTGACATTGTCTTCGTCATTTCGGTTATGGATTTTCAAGCACGGCCGAACATCCGGTATGGATATTCCGTTCGGATAGCAAACGGAATACGTGACAATACGCGATAGATGATGAGGTGCGTTCGTGGGAAAGTACTCGCCCTCGTCGAACGAGGGTGGAATACGATATATAACATTAAATATATATCAGGGTGGCCCTCATTTTGTGTTTGTCCGAATATTGATTTTGCCGGAAGCTCAATCGATCCCAAATAAAATTAAAAAATGTTTAAGCCTATCACGAACCTCCTAGTCCAATCCCAATTACCGCCCAAGACCAGGTGAAGTTTCCCATTTGAAATACATGCATTTTTCCTACACGTCGATTATTATATTAGCGGGGTGACTAATTATCGTTTAAAAAATCCAATAACGTCCGGATTTAACGGGTTATGAAATCCACTTCCACGAAAAAAATATAACACATATATGGGTCATCTCGTGCCACGTTTACGCGCACCTTTGAACCGCTCCTCCGACGATTATCTTACACACGTACGTGTGGCACGAAACGACGCATATATGCATTTAATTTTTTTGCTTTTGTCGTCTAAATTTCTACAATATATATATTATTTTTTTCAGATTTCTTTTCCCGATCGTTTTCGTGAAAAAAAATAAATAAATGATTTCAAAAACTTTCAAATAAATTCAGGCAATGCAGATGTTAAATTTAAAAATCGGAAAAAAATATGAAAATTCATTTCTCATGGTCTAGAACAGTTTGGAAGGTGGGTAGCGATACTTTTCTTTTTCCAGGACCATTTTTGAAATATTCGAAAAAATGAAGCGCTTTATTTTTTCGAATATTTCAAAAACTTTGGAAAAAAGGAAAAAATCTTATTGAATCTTTTTTGTAGAGAATTCAATTTGCTACAAAAAAGTTTGTTTGCATTATCGTCGTATCTCACATAGTTTCCGAGTTATTATAATCTTTATCGAAGCTTTCAAGAAACAAGCTATCTTAACTTGCCGATTCCCCGCCGAATTCAATCACTGGAAAAATTTTTAAATTCGCATCGAAAACCTACCACCCTAAGTGAAAAATATGCGGAGTTCCGGATTTTTCAGTGCAATACTGCGGAAGGAAAAAAATATAAACTACCAGGTGCCAAAAACCCTATGTTAATCAAATGGCAAAATTCGAGGGCTTTGGGGAGGTACTTAGAATTGGTCTACGAGGCTGGGCCTTCGGCTACTCTAAAATTTATTTTTTTCGAAACATTTAAGCCCATGGGAGGGCCGAAAAATTTTTGGACTCCAAATAAGGACCACCCTAATGTATATACATATATGTTGGCGCTTCAATCGCGCGACCGATCGCCCGAGTGGCAGAATCGCGAGAATAAAAAACTTCCATTTCATCGTTTATTCATTCTTTGTTATTTTTATTCACGTGGCGAGTGCACAATTGTTCGTCAGCTTTCTTTTCGTCCCCATCACGTATAAGAGCGATACTATATATATCCGTACGAACGGGTCTTCATATATATGTATATATATGTATATAGCTATATACTCTCGGCAATGTAAATTACGGTCACGTTCACGAGGGCACACCTGATTTCAGAATAAATTTTCCAACCCCCCTCCCTCTCTCTAGTTCTCATTCACCGAGCAAACCCCTGACTCTCTCTCTCTCTCTCACTCTCTCTCTTGCTCTCTCCATCTGACTGTTCGCCCTGCCTCTTTGGATTATTATAATTTCCTACAATATTTCCAAGTCCCGACACGTTTAGCTTCTCTCGTACACAAAAGCACGAAAAAAAAGTTCTTGCCAATTGTTTCAACCTCGTTTTACATCTTTTTCGCTTATTTTTTTTTTGTATTTTTGTGTAGCTTTGACTATAACATTATTGTTCATAATAATAATAACAATAATATAATATTGCAGTTTTATTGTATTATTATTATATGACTATAACATTATTGTTGATAATAATAATAATAAATATGTGAGTCTGAGAAAATTGTAATAATAATGAAAATGGTAATAATAATCTGAACTAAGAATATTTACGAAAATGTATTGTTGATCGAACAGATCTAATTAATTCGTCGAATCACAATGAATAGAACTTTGAAAAATGGTGATTCATCTGTTAAATGTGAAACGAGATGGAAAAAAAAACCAAAACAAAAACAAAAACAAAAACAAGCTGCAAGTTAAAACTTGCAATTCGCTTGTTGCGAATCGTAGGTAGTGGAACTGACCGCTATTCATGAGGATCCATGAGATTGTGAATTATTTCTGAAATGGCAGAGGCTTAAAATTCGAAAAACTTGAATTTCCCCAAAATCCGAACTGTCCAGCCAAACTCCGTCAAATTTGCTACGTATCATGGGTGAATGATGTTCCACACTTTTGCAAAGTTGAAGCTCAATCGATCCGAGCTAACAAGAGTTATAACGAAAAATTTGATTTTTCGAAAAATTCAAAATATCACAAAATCAAAATTTCTCGATGGATTCGGCCCGGAATGCCATACCACCCGACCGTGGGTACAAATCTCCCAGTCAAGAACCATTCGGACGAGTATCTCAAAATTTGCGATCGCTAGAGTGACAACGTTCTTATTTTTTTTTTGAAATTCAAAAACGCACATAAAATCCGAACCGCAGCTTGAATCATGCCGAAAATTAGGGTCGGTAAAGGGATTACGGAGCTGCACATGCTGGCAAAATTTGGGGGCTGTAGCTAAAACCGTTCTCGAGTTACAGACGTTTGAATTTTTCAAGGTCATAACACATATGCACAAATACATCCGGGCATTTTCGTCAAATGTGTTATCTCGACGTTTTGACACATTCTGAACACGGTGACACGAAGATCTCGAAAAAAAAAACAAACACTTCCACCGTCACACAGGAGACGAGGAAGCAAAAACCTGATCTGATATTGAGTAATCGAATTCAGCAACGTACAACCCGGTTTAAAAATGAAACGTCCTGATCCGCGATGTGACGCGTCTCTCGGGTAGAGTGCGGAATCGTGTTACGATGGTGTTCCATAGCAAATCCGTTGGAATTTGGACGGAAAACGAGAGAATATGCAAACGTAAAATATATGACAAGTTGATGGAACACGTCGACCATATGAGCGAATGAACGAACGTGAGAAAATGGAGCGTGAATAAAATTGATCACAGGCTCGGGCTATCGGGTGGCAGAGTGATAATACGTTCGGACAGTTTCACTAAAATTGTTGTGTTGCAAAGACTAATATTATTGTTCACAAAAAAAAAAAATTCAAGACAGTATTCTTCGTTCTTTTATCGACGACAATAATTTTTTTTAGAAATCATCATCCTACGATTTCAGCGGAAAATTGGAAATTAATGAAAATTCTCATTTGTCCGAACTTGCCCCTTGGGGTGGGTAAGTTCGGACATCAAAAGATGTTTCGGATTGAATTTGGGCAAAATCGATCGTGGGATTCATATTTTATGTCGTTTTGAAATTTTTCAAAAATCAACGTAAGTGCTCTGACTTCCACAATTTTCGAGATTTCGGGCTAAAATTTGGAACAAAGTTGCACTGCTATCGAAAGCTGTCTGGTATCAAATTTGAGCGAAATCCATCGGGACGTTCAGATTTTATAGGAATTATAATTTTTCAAATTTGACACGAACTGCCCCATGTACATATGTATATTGATTTCGACTCACATTACACTCACATGATGCTCTGAACGTCACAAAAGTAAGAAAAAAAAGGTGCAAAATAGAACCTTGCACATGGCTTCCTCATTTTACACATTTGCCAAAGCTTCCTCTATGAGGAAGCCAAAACTGATCGTGCCATAGTTCCTCATGGAGGAAGCTTTGGCAAATGTGTAAAATGAGGAAGCCATGTGCAAGGTTCTACTTGGCTTTATTCTGATTTTGGGTCGCACAGACAACAACAAAAAAAACCGAAACTCTCGCAATAAAGTGGATGCACGAAGCTGAGGGGTTGGAGGGTTGGGGGTAGGTTTCGACGGAGCAAACACGTTCGCACATTTTGGGGATGGCTTTGATGACAGAGGCGTTAAATGTTATGGGTCACCGACACCGCGGTTCCCGAGCGACAACGATGGCCCGTTTCGAAACCCCGTTTTTTTTCGTCGACGAATGCAAAGCCCCTACCCCCCCTTGCCCCTGGCCCCTGGCCCCCAAACCCGTTGTTGGAACAGTGTCGAAGAAGCGTGCTCGTACAACCGGTTACTCGTTAATTTTTTACGTCGTTGCGGAGCCCCGTGTGCGAGATGAAACGGCGACAGGGTCGGTGAGACCCAGGGGGTGGGTTGATTGACCATTCCCGGGAGTGCCTGCACTGTTTCGGCACCCTGCATGCACTCACACACATGCACACACGCAGGTATCTTCACATATGCGGGCCAACATAGTTCTGTTGCAAACCGCGACCTTTGAACGCGCCTGTTCGAAATCGAAAAGAGAAAAAAATCATTTTAAGGAAGGGCCATGGTCTCTTTTATTTTATATTTCATTTTTTTTTATTTTTTTACATCAATGTACAACGTATCGAGATAATTGTGTAAAAATTTGGAGTCATTCGGAGTAGAACTAACGGAGATATGGGGTTTTATGTGGTTCCTTGCGGAAAAACTTCAAGGACTTTCGTGATTTTTTTTAGCCATGTTAACATAATTTTATTGGAATACACTGTGCGCTAGCAATTGCAACGTATATTGAGGCACTTGTGTGAATTTTTTCATGAAAAAATGTTTAATTCTGGGGGTGCTAGTAGCGTTGTCGGCAAAATACCGTTTTTTTCAAGGTCACTTGCGGTGATCGCGATAACTCTGGAACGGCTCGTCGGAAATGAAAAAACTAAAAAGATTTCGTTGGTGTAATATCAAACGCAGTTCGTGAACCGAGTGTTTAGCGAAATTTTGATTTTTTAAATAATGGCGTCGATTTTTGCTAATTTTGTGAAATCTCAAGAATCGAACGTTTTGGAAAAATCGACGGCATTATTTTAGAAGTACAAATTTCGCTGAACTCTTTGGTCAGGAACTGCGTTTGATATCACACCACCGAAATCTTTTTGGTTTTTTTATTTCCGATGAGCCGTTCCAGAGTTATCAGGCTCATCGCAAGTGGCCTTGAAAAAAAACGGTGGTTTGGGAAAACGGCAATAACACCCCCAAAATTAAAATTTTTTTCATGAAAAAATTCACACGAGTACCTCAATGTATGTTGCAATTGCTACCGCACAGTGTATTCGAATAAAATTATGTTAACATGGCTAAAAAAAAATCATGAAAATCAACATTGAAAAAAAATTGAAAACTAGAAAATCTAGCCGGCGTTCCTGCTCATGCTGCTCCGGAATTCGTCCCCAATTTTTGTAACCCACAGTAGAACTTCCTCCTATCGAGACTTCGTGAATGAAAATGTACTGTGCAACGTGGCATACATTTTTTTCACAATATTTCTGTTCACCCTCGATATTTCACTTTATCCAGCTTTTGTTTCATTGTTTTCGAGGTTTCTTTTTTTTTTTTAACTTTTTGTCTTTCTGTTTTTTTTTCGTTATTTTTTTAATTGGAAACGAACGAAAAACTGGGATGAATTTAACATTGCGGCGATGCCAATCGGGTTGACGGTAGAATTTACGATTTCACAACGTTGTTGCATTGTGGCATTGTAACAACGTTATCGGGTTGATAGCTTCCATTGTTGGTCCATAGTTTTCGTTTCGACGAGTATACGTCTCTCTCCTGTATTCACGCAAAACTGTGAAATTGATATCGCTCATTGCGTTATTATCAAATGTTTCATCGATCGTATTTCCAACGCTGAATAATGCCCCACAAAGGGATAAATGCTACGGATAAATACCGCTGAGGAGATATTCGAAATAACAAAAAATAAAAAAAAATACGTTATCGCGTTACGATTGATAATTTATCTCAAAGCTACTCGCTAGCTTTACTAGAAATCTTTATTCATTATTTACGATCCTGAGGAAGAAAATTGCAAGTTTCAACTTGCAGCTTGTTTTTTGATATTTAAGTGTTCATCAATGGGTGCATAAAAATTTTTATTTTCCCTCAAATTTAAACGTGTGAGTAGATTTCTATCAAATTTGATACCACACAACCCTAATCATTGATTTATGTGGATTCATGAGATTGAGCACGGCAAGTCAAATATTTTTGAATCGGCAGAGGCTCAAAATTCGAAAAATTTTAATTTCCGTCAAATCCGAACTATCCAGCCGATCTCCGCCAAATTTGCTACGTATCATGGGTGAATGATGTTCCACACTTTTGCAAAGTTGGAGCTCAATCGATCCGAGCCAACAAGAGTTATATCGATAAATATGATTTTTCGAAAAATTCAAAATATCACAAAATCAAAATTCCTCGATGGGTTCGGCCCGAAATGCCATACCAACCCACCTTGGGTACAAATCTCTCAGTCAACAACCATTCGGACGAGTATCTCAAAATTTGTGATCGCTAGAGTAACAACGTTCTTATTTTTTTGGAAATTCAAAAACGCACATAAAATCCGAACCGCAGCTTGAATCATGACGAAAATTATGGTCAACGAGGGGATCACAGAGCTGCATATGCCTGCAAAATTTGAGGGCTGTAGCTAAAACTGTTCTCGAGTTATAGACGTTTGAATTTTTCAAGGTCATAACACATATGCACAAATACATCCGGGCATTTTCGCCAAATGTGTTATCTCGACGTTTTGACACATTCTGAACATGGTGACACGAAGATGAGAAAGCAAACTTCCGAAATATTTCGACGTTCAACTTACAAAATTTGAAGAAAAAAAAATTAATAAATTGGGATTTTTCAAATGATTGTTTCAGGAATTAAACGGGAGACATCTGGAACCCGTGGAAGTGTTTCGAGGAGTTCCGTACGCGGCGCCACCTGTCGGAGAATTACGTCTGAGACCTCCGGCCGCACCGATTCCCTGGCGCGACGTCAAACTCGCCGACTCCTTCGGACCTGTCTGTCCCCAGAACATACCGGACGTGACCAATCAAACTCTGGCTCTGGGTCACATGCCCAAAGGACGTGTCATTCAACTGGAACGTCTCGTTACGTTTCTCACCAATCAGAGCGAAGACTGTCTGACCCTCAATTTGTACATACCTGGAAGCGGTCAGTATTATTGTCACATTCGTCTTTCAATAACCATTAGCTTCTAAAAATTTCTGAAATGGGGCTGAGTCACCTAAAACATTTTTTTTTAGAAAAATCCATGCAGATCTTTCGTTTTTACACGATTTTGAAAAAATTCAAAAATTTATTTTCGGTCTTTAGCTCCCACAATTTTCAGAGATATCGAGCTCAAATTCAGTATGATGTTGAACTACTACAGGGACATGCTTGTTACTGAATTTGAAAAAAATCCATGGAGTGCTTTTGTTTTGAGAAATTTTAAAAGGTGTAAAAAAACGGTGTGCGCACTCTAGCTGGCGCAATTTTCTAGATATCGGACTAAAATTTGCCACGAAGTTGCACTATTATCAAAAGATGTTTCGGATTGAATTTGGACAAAATCCATCGAGCCATTCGCATTTTATGTCGTCTTGAAGTTTTTCAAAAATCAACGTAAGTGCTCTGGCTTCCACAATTTTTCGAGATTCCGGGCTAAAATTTTGTACAAAGTTGCACTACTATCGAAAGATGTTTGGTATCAGATTTGAGCAAAATCCATCGGGACGTTCAGATTTTATCGGAATTATAATTTTTCAAATATGACACGAATTGCCCCATATACATATGTATATTGATTTCGACTCACATAACACTCACATGGTGCTCACAACGTCACAAAAGTAAAAAAAAAAATGCAAAATAGAACCTTGCACATGGCTTCCTCATTTTACACATTTGCCAAAGTTTCCTCTATGAGGAAGCCAAAACTGACCGTACCATAGTTCCTCATCGAGGAAGCTTTGGCACATGTGCAAAATAAGGAAGCCATGTGCAGGGTTCCTTTCACATAAATGAATATTCAAAAAGTTATCAAAGAAAAAAACCGAATAAGGTAAAATTCAAGAAAAAAAATATATTATTGGAGACAAACAAATAAGAAAATCATAACAAATGTTTCTTCACGTGTAAAGATAGATCCAATTGAAGAAAACGAGGAGCCAAAATCCTGAAAACTGTTTTAACACCCAAACGAAGGGAAAATAAGGAAATCACCCCTTTAATTTGTTTCGACTTAAAATGACCTCAGGTACCCAAGGTCCTCGTTCGTGGCGGTCATTTTGGGACACCCTGTATAAATTAGATAATAAATCTACCCAAGAACATTGAATCATCAAAAAAATCAATCTCACAACGAAATAATCAATTAAATTGCATAAAAATAAATATTTCATCAAACTTTTTCACTCAAAACAATTTTAGGAAAAAGTTTTGAGTGAAGAGAAAAGATGAAAATGTAAATCACGATGTGTTATAAATTTTCCAAAAAAAGAAAAAAACCCATTTTGATACAAAGCAAAACAAAGACATTTTCGTTTCGAGAGCTTAGTTGGAAAACTTTTCGAAGACGCGACAACATTCTGATGAACAATCAGACTCGAATGTTTGCTCGAGAGTTTGTGTTGAGCAAAGGTGTCGCGTGGAAAGTTACACGCGCGCAAACGGAAATTTCGTTTTGACGAGCGAGCTGCCGAAATGTAAACCCCCGAAGTTTCCAAAGCAAGCTTGTTGTCAACAATCTACGAAAGCTCGGTTGATATTGCTTAGGGATGGAAAGTTGAGTCTTATAGTCGGTACACGTCGTTATCAGGCACGTTGCACATGCAAGATCGTAGAAGAGCGTTTTCCAACCATCGAGTGTGCGTATATATATATATATACAAGGGTGGTCCTCAATGGTGGTGTTGACGAATTTCGACAAGTGCACCCCCGAGATAGGTTCGAAATAAATAAATAAAAATACGTGCGAAACCCCAACACTGTGGTCCAATGAAAAGACGTGCCTGTAAGCTCGTTTTGTTTCCCATTTGAATAACATGGGATTTTCAGAGTAATTCGGTAATTATTTTTTCGAGTTGTCCCTGAGCACGCAAAAAATTCTTTATTCACATAAATCTATTGTTAATGGGTATAGACAATGCAAATCTATGTAAAAACCGAAAATCTCAAATAATCGATAGCTCGTGTGGAAAAATTTTTAAATGGAGAAAAGAAAATTTGGTTTATCATTGGATTTTTGAATTTTCATCGATTTCAGCAGTTTTTACAGCAAACCCAACGTGAATTTGACATATGTCATGTAAAATTTTCTCAGCTTCCTGAAAAAAATATTTCAAATAAAATTCAGACACGCGCAATGTCTGAAAAATAGCTTTTTATGATTGAAGCTCGATTTTAAGAGCTTTCAGTTAGTCCAAACTGAAAATCAATATTTTTTTCGGAAAGTTCAGATAATTTCACATAGAAATACACTCTGAGTGTAATTTTTATTTTGCGATAAAATACTAAGAAATTAAATTGAAAAAAAAAAGAAAAACGGAAATGTCACGAAATGCCAATAATTACTACAGCCAAAATAATGGAGGAAAAAATCTGAGAAGATTCAGGTATATACAGGTCATCAAGCACTACATCCTAGAAAAATTGGAAAAGATTTTGAGGGGGGGTCATCCGAACCGATGCCTATATTTGCTAGAATGGCCCATATATATATATTTTTTTTTTACTTGGGATAAAACGTGTACGAAGGTTCAGAAGCTCATGAGAAAGCTAGTTGCGAAATTTCCATTCACGACAATCAGGGTGAAGATTGTATCTCTCTTTCTCCCTTTCTCTCTCTCTCTCTCTCTCTCTCTCTCTCTCTCTCTCTCTCTCTCTCTCTCTCTCTCAGTTCAGTTGTGCCAAAAGAGACACCATCGTACGTGTTACGTTTTGTACAAAGTACCCAGACACGGAGATGAGGGGGGCAGGGGGGGCGCCATAAGTGGATGAACTCGGTGCCAGAAGTTCCGACATAGGAAC
Organism: Diplazon laetatorius; assembly: GCA_963662125.1. Taxonomy (NCBI): domain Eukaryota; kingdom Metazoa; phylum Arthropoda; class Insecta; order Hymenoptera; family Ichneumonidae; genus Diplazon; species Diplazon laetatorius. The sequence goes on along the minus strand of OY759153.1, from coordinate 19,718,440 downwards.
TTCCTAAGAGAAGACGCGCCGCTTGATTGAATAGCAAATTTCTCGGTTGTTCGCCTGAGCATCGAGGAGGAGCCCTCCCGTCGCGTCGCGAAATTCTGAAACACGAGAGAGAAAGGGAGAGAGAGAGGGAGCGAGAGAGAGAGAGAGAGAGAGAGAGAGAGAGAGAGAGAGAGAGAGTTGATATGACAAAGAAAGAAATCCCAGAGACACGAGGATCGATGGAAAATCAAGCCTATAACGTTAAGGGAGGGGTTAGGGTTTCAGTGTAAAAAAAAACACAAAAGATTTTTTTTCTCAAATATGGATCGAGCAATTTTATTCGAAGCTTTTGCACATCATTGATCATACTTTTGACAATGTTGTGTAATTTTATCATGCAGAAATATTGAAGCATAAGCCGGTAACAGAGCTTCCCCCAGAACGTCTTGGGGAAAAAAAAACAATTTGCGTTGTTCACTATAACTCTGCCGAAAATTATCTGAAAATGAAAAACCATGAAAATTTAGTTGAATTATAATCAAATCTTCCCCCCAACGTTCTCTGATAATTTTTTTTTTATTTAAACATTTTTGGCGGTCATCTAAAGTGTGAACTGTTATTTTCCACGAAAGATTTCGCCATTTTGTGGGTGGGAAACACCCTTAAAAACTAAATTTACAAAAATCTAAATTCGGCATAGTTGAATTGTTATCAATTAATGCAAAACATAAATAACAAATCTGATTTCTCTAATCACGGAATTGCCTGTACATCGTTATGCAATAATTTCCAACCTTCGTGAAAAAAAAAGATCAAATAAAACGATTTTCCCAGATAATTTGCATCAATTTTTCCAGATCAGTGCGTCGGGTCACGTGATCGGAATTTTTTCTTTCTCATTAACGAGAACGTAACGGATTGATTATTCAACTAGGAGGTCTCTTCGGTTCGTTTTTTCAACCTGTCGGCATTATCGAAGCGATGAGAAACCTCTTTTTCTCTCGTTCTCTCACGGCGAATGAAAAAAAAAACGTTTTCTCGCTCGTTCTCTCTCTCTCTCCCTCTCTCTATCTCACTGGATCATCCGTAATCAAAGAACCAAAATGATTCTAGTAGTTAAGAAGTTTTCGCAAGTAACAACGTCGATTTTTTTTTTCAAAATTGATTTTTCAATTTTTTACAGCACTCAGAAGTCAAAATACTGAAAAAAAAATTTTAATGAAAAATCAGTATTTCGACTTCCAAGTGCTGTAAAAAATTGAAAAATCAATTTAAAAAAGAAAACTCGACGCTGTTACCTGCAGAAACTTATCAACTAATAAAATCATTTTGGTTTTTTAATTTCAGATGATCCGGTGATGCGTTATGAGGTGCAACGCAATGAAACTTTTCTTTTTTTAGACGTTCGAGGAGATTCGCTGTCAATGGCTCATTTCTCTATAAAAATTAATGAAAATTTCACAGAATATTTTTCAAATGTTACTCTATGATGTAATAATTATAGAAGTAAATTTATCGTAACTGTGTCGTCAAAAAAAAATTATCGAAAATACGCTTTTTTTTCATCGAACAAACCTTACTCCCCCCTTAAAGTCCGTAAAATTCATAAATTTATAACTACTGAATCATTCAGCAAAAAATTCTCAAATAATTCGTGTATCATTGTTCCAACAAGAACTATCATTCCTCAAGTTTTAAATGAATTCTGACATTTTTTAATATCCATCTAGAAATGTGACCTTAATGTCCACATTTTTCCATCGCAGTTTCATTGTAAAATTCTGTGACAAACGCGGATGGAACGTCTTCCGTTTCTGCGTCCGGAAGTCACAGAGGTCGCAACATTTTTCCCGTAAAGTCAAATTCCACGAGTAATCCAAGATCCGTCGTGTTTCGACATCGTACACCCAGTACACGAGTAATGAAAAGAATTCGACGTCGTTCCGCGAATGACTTTCGTTATAAACGGGAAACGAGAGTAATGCGATTCGCCTCTCCTCGTCATTCCTTCGGCATATTACATAATCACGTTTTTCTCGGTCTTTTCACTTGTGTCTGGCGTTATCCGAGCTTCGAATTTTTTTTTAAACGAAAATACATATATAAAAAAAAATAGTAGGCTTTAGGACGGGAGTCCCATCTAGCCAGGAGTACAAACAGAAAAGGAAAGATCAAATAGCTTCGATTCGTTAGTTGTGATGCGAAACCCGCGCCATCTTACGTTACTTTTCCCAGTCCTACTTTTCCTAGTTCTAACTTTTCCCAGTCCCACTTTTCCCAGTCTTACTTTTTCTAATTCTACTTTTCCCAGTCCCACTTTTCCCAGTCTTACTTTTTCCAATTCTACTTTTTCCAATTCTACTTTTCCCAGTTCTACTTTTCCCAGTCTTACTTTTCCCAGTTCAACTTTTCCTAGTCTCACTTTTCCCAGTCTAAGTCGTCGTTGGTTGGTTGATTGGTTTATTTATTCAGTGCTGGCTCGGATAAATAAACTGATCAACCAATCAATGGCGAGGTCAACTGAGAAAAGTAGAACTGGGAAAACGTAAGACTGGAAGAAGTAGAACTGGGAAAACATAAGACTGGGAAAAGTAGAATTGGAAAAACTACATAAGACTCGAAAAAGTCGAATTGGAAAAACCTAAGACTGGGAAAAGTAAACTGGAAAAAGCAGAACTGAAAGAAACGTAAGACTGGGAAAATTGTATAAGACTGGGAAAAGTAGAAATGGGAAAACTTATGACTGGGAAAAGTAGAACTGAAAAAGGTAGAACTGGATAAAGTAGAACTGGGAAAACGTAAGACTGGAAAAGGTAGATCTGGGAAAACGTAAGACTGGGAAAACGTGTGCCTGGAAAAAGTAGAATTGGGGAAACGTAAGACTGGGAAAAGTAAGACTAGGAAAAGTAAGACTGGAAAAAGTAAGACTAGGAAAAGTAAGACTGGAAAAAGTAAGACTAGGAAAAGTAAGACTGGAAAAAGTAAAACTTCGAAAAGTAAGACTGGGAAAAGTTAAACTTCGACAGCAGAACTGCCCGAAGGCAGACTGCCACCATTCCAACATAACCATCAAAGGCACATAAATAAAAAAAATACAAACGCCCCCCCCCCCCCCCCCAAACCTACTACCCGATGAAAAAGCAGCCGAAAAAGGTTTCACAGGATGCCGCAATCCCAATGAAAAAAAAAAAAAAAAAATCCGTACTTCGAAATGAATAATCCGCAAGAGCGAAAAGATTGCGAATATGAGAACGATGAAAAATTGAATTAACCTCAATCTTAAGGGTCTTCTTCCTCTAGCGCAATAGCGAGTTTCCTCCGTCGCGAAATACGGGGTGTCCGTTACTTATTTTTTTTATCTCCCACCTCTTCGTCTTTGTTGCCTTGAGGAAGGGGGATGCGCATGCGCGTAAGAGAGAGAATGAGAGAGAAGCTAGAGTCGACGGTGAGTGATAATTATACCGGGTGACCCGCTATATAATCTTCATCGACTACGAACAAAACTCTTTGTAGCTTTTTTCTCTCTCTCTCTCTTTCTCTCTCTTTCGTTCTTTCCTCATTTTTGTATCTTCTTCGCCTCACGACAGGCGCCCCTCTGGTCTTGCCTCGTTATTCATGCTGATCCTTGGAAAAAAACGGTAAATGGAACGCTCTCCGAATGGTCAGACTGCTGCCGAGAGTAAATTTTCATGAAACTACTTGGCCCGAGGGCCTCGAGCGGGGTTAATTAATCGCTCGGCTATACTCCCCGCCCCTCCCCCACCCCCAATCCCACGCACCCCCGCGGCTCTGCATCATCCGCCTTGGGGGAGGACTTCCGCACGATCCTCCTCATAGCTTCGCGCTTAACTCAAGGCCGCGGAAAATCATCGCTTTGCCATACAATTTTAGCGAGTACAAAAAAAAAAAAATAAATAAATAAATAAATAAACAAGCAGCGACTCTGTGCTTTTCTCGGTTTGCGGATCGACGGAATCGTCGATCCTCGGGTGAGGATGTGAATTGTCATTTAAGGGGGTTGAGTTGCCTAAAAAATTGAAATTTTATTTTTTCTCGTGACACGATTGATCGGAATTTGAAATCGATTTTACCATCATGAAACACCTGTATTCAGCTATCATTTCAAATTTTTTCATAGCCATATGAGGAATCTGAGTATCGATTTTGAATTTTATTTTAGAAACGAAGAAAAAAAAATGTTTTCCGATTTTTATAAGCGACTCAGCCCCCTTAACCCTTGATAGTACATTGTGTGCCAAGGAGAAAAAAACTTTGAAAACGCTCATTTCATGCGTGTGAAGCTCCGGGCTTAAAATCGGTCACTTTAAATACGCTTCACAGGCATAAAATAAAAATTACATGAAACATCGGCGACTACGAGAAAAAAACGAAAATGTTATTTACGCGTACTAGGCCTAAAAGTCGGAATTTTAAGACCTGTATATAGATGAAAGTGGCACAGGTTCAATATAGGAACGAGCAAATCAATACTTAAAAAAAAACAACCTGTATACAAGAAACCATGGTCATTTTTTTCTCCAGGGAGTTGTTCCTATATACAGGGTGTCCTGTTTCAACCAGCCACCCTGTACAAGCCACACAAGTAATGATGCAAGTTTGCGGATTTGCTATTTGGTAAAATAAACCGTTGGTTATTTGCAGGTTCGAGAGGTTTGGAAGCTCCGTACGCGGTTATAATGTACGTACACGGTGAGAGCTACGAGTGGGGTACCGGAAACATTCACGACGGTTCGGTCCTCGCAAGTGCCGGCCACATAATTGTCATTACCATCAACTATCGCCTCGGGATTCTGGGTAAGTACTCGGCGAGAGAGAGAGAGAGAGAAAGAGAGATTGACAAAGTTAGAGAGAGAAGGAGAGAGAGAAAGAGCGAGAGAGGTTAGGACGAAGCACCTACAAGAGTAAAACATAACCTCATTCGCAATGTGAACGTTACATCACAACTGTTATCTCGTAGTTGCAAACAAACAACCCCCTCGACATATGGCCGAGCCGGAGGCGCGACATCATCATAAGGGGGGCGGTTAGGGGTTGGGGGTTGGGGGTTGAAATGCGAGGGCGACCATAGTGAGGGTAGCACGGGGATCGTGGGAGAGTGCCTCTTCGTCCGGTCCCCACAATTGCACCAGTTATGCATACATATCGCTCAGGGGGTCCGGTTTATGTCCGGTTGTTTGCCGAGAATCAAGGGATTCCATGTTTTTAATTTTTTTAGCCATGTTAACATAATTTTATTGTAGTACACTATGCGGTAGCAGGTAGAATATATATCGAGGTACTTGTGTGATTTTTTTCACGACAAAGGCTTCAATTTCGACGGAGCTATGGCCGTTTTTACGAAACATGTTTATTTTCAAGGTCACTTGCGGCAGGCACGATATCTCTGGAACGGTTTGTACGAAATGAAAAAATGAAAATGATTTAGTTGGTACGATGCAAAACGCAGTTCGTGAACGAAGGGGTTTGGCGAAATTTTAGATTTTTTGAATAATGCAGGGCGATTTTTTCGGATAGTTTGGATTTTCGAGTTTCCACGAAATTAGGAAAAATCGCAAAGCGGCAATAGTTCTCACCAAAATTGAAATTTTTTCACGAAAAAAATGTATTCGAGTGCCTCAATATATGTTGTCATTGATAATGTACAGTGTATTCTAACAAAATTATGTTGACATGGCTAAAAAAAATCATAAAGATCCTCTAATTTTTCAGCGACGAACTAGATATAACCCCTAGGGTGGTCCTTAATGGGAGTGTGGACAAATTTCGACAAGTGCACCCCCCAGATAGATTCGAAATGAATGAATATAAATACGCGCGAAACTCCAGCACTGTGGTCCAATGAGAAGACGTGCCTGTAAGCTCGTTTTGTTTCCCCATTTGAATAACATGGGATTTTCAGACTGATTTAGTAATTATTTTTTCGAGTTGTCCCTAAGCACGCCAAAAATTCTTCATGGACATAAATCTATTGCTAATGGGTATAACTATTTGTACATTTTTTTACAATACATAAACACAAATAAATTTCAATTTGTGTTGAAATCGTTTATCAGTTGTTATCCATCGTTCATCGGTTCGCCGTTATCGATAATACACAGGTGAGGTCTTGTAAAAAAATGTACGAGTAGTTATACCCATTAACAATAGATCAATGTGAACAAATAATTTTTCGCGAGCTCAAGGACAACTCGAAAAAATAATTACCGAATTAGTCCGAAAATCCCATGTTATTTAAATGGGAAACAAAACGAGCTTACAGGCACGTCTTCTCATTGGACCACAGTGCTGGGGTTTCGCCCATATTCCCATCTATCAATTTCAAACCTGTCTGAGGGGTGCACCTGTCGAAATTCGTCGACACCCCATTTAGGACCACCCCAATCAACCCCCTTAAACTGTACCCACCGTCACCGTGGTCCCGGTGTCCCTCTATAAAAATCGAAGGAATACTTCCCCTCCCCCTCATTTTTTTCTTCCAAAATTAAGGAGAGGAAAAAAGAAAGATCAGTCAAAAGGGAGAAGCAAGGGATTCACGACCTGTGCTGGAAAATTTTCGTCGAGTCCGAGGTAATCCTCTTTCTTCGACCCTCGTGCGGCTCGCGGTAATTCCGGATGCTAACGGAGAGTCTCTTCTGGTCCTCCGAGTTGGCTTAGCTCGGGCAAGAGAAGGATTTACAGGGCTATTTCTCTCTCGACGTTTCTCTCTTTTTTACTCGCACACACACACACACACACACACTCACTTGTCGTATGTAACGTTGATTCCGGGAACCTCTGGTGAGGCACCAGGTCCCCATATGTCTCTTCGTTGTCTCTCGTTGCACGGCCAACGGCTTCTGGAAAAGTTGGAATTAGCCGTCGCGTCGACGGACAAAACCGCTAAATTTTCACGTATCTCGTTACCCCCGACTCGCGTTATTTACTCGCGTTATACAGGGTGTCCCATTCATTTGAAAGAGATGCGATCGAATGACTCTTCGGGAACAGGAGCGACGACAAAATGGGTCGAATGAAAGTTGTAGGGCTCTAAGAGAGACACTCAATGCTGATGAAATCTATGCTCTTGCAGCTCATGTTTTTATGCTGCAAGCATAAATGTACTTTTTTTAAAATGGAAACACGGTTCATTTGGGTTTCATGTTCGAACGTTGATGTTGCCGGAGGCTCAATCGATCGCAAGTAAAGTAGAAAACATTTTAAGCCTATCGGGAACCTTCTAGTCCAATTCTAATTACCGCCAAAGACCGGGTGAAGTTTCCCATTTGAAATACATGGAATTTTTATGTAAGTCGGTTATTATATCGGCGGGACGAGTAATTGTTGCTTGAAAAATCCAATACTGTACGGAGCTAACGGGGTATGAAGCCTACTTTCACGGAAAAATAATAGAACTGCATATATGGGTCGTCTCGTGTCACATGTACGTGTTTATGCTAATCGTCGGAGGAACGGTTCAAAGGTGCCTGTAAACGTGACACGAGATGACCCATATGTGTGTTTTATTTTTTCCGTGGAAGTGGATTTCATAACCCGTTGAATCCGTACGATATTGGATTTTTTTAACGATAATTAGTCGTACCGCCAATATAATAACCGACGTGTAGAAAAATTGCATGTATTTCAAATGGGAAACCTCACCTGATCTTGGGCGGTGATTGGAATAGGACTAGGAGGTTCGTGATAGGCTTGAATTTTTTCATATTTTTTTTTAAATCGATTGAGCCTCCGGCAGAGTCAACATTCGGACATGACAACTTAAGATGGTTGAAAATTATTGTTTCTATTTTTAAAAAACTGCTGATATGCTTGCAGCATAAAAACATAAACTGTAATAGCATAGATTTCATCAGCACTGAGTGTCCCCCTTCAAACCCTACAAATTTTATCCGACCCCCTTCTTTTCGTCACTCTTTTCCCCGAAGAGTCAATCAACCGCATCTTTTCCAAATAGGACACCCCGTATACGCCTTTGAGGCGTTATATCTAGTTGTGTTCCGGAAAATTGTGATATTTCCATGATTTTTGTTTTAGCAACGTTATTGTTTTTTATATATTAATTTAACGTTATTTATATATTATATTTTTTAGCATCAATTGGTTCACGATCTACGAAAAATTACGACAAAATGCAGTCCAGCAAAATTTTCTTAAAACAATGTCTTAACTCAAAGTTTTTTTTTGCTGATAAACCTTGCTTGATCCGTCTATCGCGTCAGGACAAATAATCCAACCAACCAAAAGAAACAAAAAAATGGTCTCGATCTCATTTTTCTATTTGTTTTTTTTTTTTACGTTTTTTTTTTTTCGTTTTTTTTCCCAGGATTCCTGCGAACCCGGCCGAGTCCGGACACCGCCACAGGATCGGGCGGTAACTTGGCCCTCAAGGACATCGCGATGGGTCTACATTGGGTGAGGGAGAACATCCGGGCTTTCGGCGGTGATCCAACGAGAATAACTCTGATGGGTCACGACACAGGCGCTGCTCTCGTCAATCTTTTACTCCTCACGCCATTCGCCAAAGGTCAGATTTGAAAAAAAAAAAAAAAAAAAAAAATGGTTGCACTTGATGATTCCCTTCGTCATCCGAACATTTTTTGTTTGGAACATTTTTTTTTTTCGTGACGTCGATAATTACAGAGATATTTTTGAGGTGGCACGAGTTGGTGCTTTATCCTGTATAGTTTATACATTATTTTTTTATTTGGCTGCACAATGTCCTGCGACACGACAAAAGCCAGGATCATCGTTAGCCCTTCTCCACCCTCCGATTCTGCCCTTCTACCAGACCTCCCTCCCTCCGGGATATTAAACTTAATCGTTGTAGCCTACAGGCCACCCTAATAATTATTTAGCAACCGTGATTACACACACATAGTTGCACCGATGTTATCCGTAAACAATTAGAAATCATGCGAGGTCGTAACAGTTCATTAAGGGATGATATTGCCCGTCCAACGAGTACCCACACACACACACACACAAACATACACACACACATATACTCCCAAAGCCTCCAATAGCCTCCCATAGCCTCCCACAGGCTCTGCCCACGTGGCAAAACGTTTCGATATAAACTCACCCCATTGTAACGTCCTTTTCACCTCCCACGCATGAAATGAATCGTTACGAAAATTTTATCACGCGTTGTTATCAAGATTGGGCCACTACAATCTGTGATTATACATTATTTTTAATTTTTTTTTTTTGCATTCTCGAAAAATTAGAAGAAAAAAACTATCATTTTCGATTTGTGATTTATTGTGGCCGATTGATTATTTTATTTTGCACGAAGCTTTGGTACGGAGTACGATCTCATTTTTTTTTTTTTTAGGTTACGTTTGTGAGACTTCTGTATTTAACTATTTGATCGAGTTCGAGAGAGATTCCTAAATTATCGACGTTATTGGATAGCAAATGTATATTTGTTGTTTTTCTTTTTGTTTTTTGTGATTAAAAACAAAATTTTTGATTGTGATTTGTTCCATGGGTTCTTGATGGATTGATTGAACGAATTTTTCAATTATCATAAACATTATTTTTCCTAAAGAAATAAAAAGATAAAATATATATATTTGTTGTTCAGTGACGTCGATAATGTAGGACTCTCTCGAGTTCGAACCCAGAGTTTAATATAGAAAGTCTTGAAAGAATGTAGCTGAAAAGAAATTAGGACGCTGTTTCATGAAAAAATAAACATTAGGACAAAGTTTCATAAAAAATAAAAGCCTCATTATCATAGTTGACCCGTGGCGGTCACTCGGGGTCCCCTGGACCCCAGGCCAACTATTTTTGGAGGTGTGACCTCAACGGGTGAAACATTCGATTTTTTTCCTAAATTTTCCCAATCCCAATGGAATAATAATTTAGGGCAACCATTCTGAAAAGTTATAAAAGACAAACGAACAAACAACAAATTTGGTGAATATCGAGATCGCGTTGCCTTTGAACTTTCCAAAACATTTCATTCTTGTTTCAAATAAGTTATCCAGAACACCTTACAATCAATAAAAACAATTCGCAATTTTTTGAAAAATTGCAGTTTTCTTCCAAACGGAATTGCAGGAAAGTAGTCGAAGCTTCCTCCACGAGGAAGACCCTGAAAAAAAAAATTTAGAAAGATAAAAATGTTTGCTCGTATGAGAACTTTGTGAACTGCCTGGCATTCGCAGGAAGCAACAAACTGCAGCTTTCAAATTGCAGCCTTTTCTATTTTTTTCCCCTTTTTTTTACGTTTTTTCTTCTTTCGAGCACTCGAGTTGCCCTGGCTGCCCAAGTACGAAGGCCGCGGGACTGAGGAAGCAAAAATAAGTGAAGGAAGTAGAGTAAAGACCGTTTCTCGGAGGTAACATCCGGACTGCTAAGAGAGAGAGAAAGATAGAGAGAGAACCTCGAAGCAGCATCCACGAAAATGGCCAAGAGGACTCGGGCCACAGCCTCAGCGTGGTCGTTTCGGTCACTGAATGCGCCATGTAGTTCACCGCAACGGAAACCGCTCGTCCGTTGGTTCCGCGAGACTCGGTCGTGTGCGACCACGTCAAAATGGCGGCGCAACTGCCGTGAAAAAAACCTCTTTCCCGGTTGGAGAATCGCGTTTCTTCACCATGTGCGCGCCCCCAACAGGCAAAAAAAGTGTGTTGCCTCCTTAAATGCCGGAAGAAACTACCGGCGAGCCGCCCCGCGGAAAACTGGAGGAGTTGGGAGCAAAAGCCCCCTCCGCTAGTTTTCCAAAGTTCCTACCTAGAAGGCGGCTAGCCTCCCGGCGTCATTCGTGGCAAGTGTAGGCACTTGGCACTACTGAGATCTGTTGAACAATAGTGATTAAAGATGTTGAAACAGATTCTACAACATTTGGATAAGGGTTGAACTGTTGAACGATGAATAGCAGCTAGGAAAGCGGAGGTGTTCCTTCTAAATTGTTCATAAACTAGGAATAAGCTGATTAATTCAGATTGTGGCCCACTTGGCCCCCGTATTGCGGGTAAGTGTGCGCACCTATGAGCCGGGGGGTCAAGTGTACGCATGCGCGGTATCGAAGGTTCGAAAGCGATCCCCCATGGTAAAAGAAACTGTGGTGAGCCTTGAGTCTTGATCCAAGACAGGATTCCATTGATACCAATCTCCACTGGGCCAGCAGCTGTTTTACTTGGTTCCCTTTGCCGATTGGTACTTTAGCAGCGGCAATTTGATGTTCGGTAACAGGGTTAACGGTCGGGATTCATCCCTCGTGTGTCTATACGCGTGTTTCTTCACGTACCCGAAACGATTTACCGGTAATTAAAACCAGAATGACACTATCGAGTTATAAGAGGTATACGCTTTTGAGGGATCCTCGGGCCCACAGTTACCCCGAATGACTCGCTACCTGCAACTTTATACACTTGGACCTGGCAAGCCATAAGTGTGCCCACCCGCTTGCATATTTTTTTTCTCCTAGAAAATTCCTAGATGCAAACTGTTTGCCGTTGGCTTACGGTAACGCCCGCAAATGTCTTCCAGTAAAATTCCAAGGAGAAAAAGATCCCCAGCCTAGTTTCCTCACCCACCTTTCCTTCTTCTCCGTTGAAAACCCTTTCAGCACTCACCCCCTCCCCTATTCTTCACCCCCGCCCTGCTCTCTCCCAGCCTCGTAAACCGTGAAAATTTCGTCAACGCTTCGTCGCCCGCCTCGCGTTTTCCTCGTCGTCGCAACCTTCGTGAAAATCTTATTTTTCATTTCCAGACGTTTTTCCTTTCTTTTTTACAACTTGTTTTATTTATTTTTTTACTATTTTTTATTTTTTTTCCATTCAACGTCTTTTCCGCCACGCAATTCCATCACGTCCTCGGCGGTATTTTAAACTGGGTTTGTTCTTTCAGCACGCGGGTTCGCGCCTCTGTAAAATTTTTTTTACCTCGGGTGAAAAATTCGAAAACCCGAATGCGTGAAACAGTGGTAACATTTTTTATTTTATTTTGTGTGTGTATTTTTTTTCTCGTTTTGTTTCAAACGGAAACGAGAAAAGTTGGTAACGGACGAGGGGGAGGGAGGGGGAGGGGGTTGAGAGTGAGAGAAGATGAATGAAACACGAGAACCAACTGCATTCGTGGGTCGTGGTCGGGTCGTTCGTGCAGACCCGCTCTGTTTCGGTGGATCGAAGTCGTGACTGTCGTATGTTGCCTTGCCCATACTTTGAAAAATCCATGCATATCTTTTGGAAATTTTTAGAAAAATCCATGCAGATCTTTCGTTTTTACGCGATTTTGGAAAAAAATTCAAAAATTTATTTTCGGTCTCTAGCTCCCACAATTTTCAGAAATATCGAGCTCAAATTCAGTATAATGTTGAACGACTACAGGGTGATGCTTGTTACTGAATTTGAAAAAAATCCATGGAGCGCTTTTGTTTTAAGAAATTTTGAAAGGTTTAAAAAAACGGTGTGCGCACTCTAGCTGGCGCAATTTTCTAGATTTCGGACTAAAATTTGGCACGAAGTAGCACTATTATCGAAAGATGTTTCGGATTGAATTTGGGCAAAATCCATCGAGCCATTCGTATTTTATGTCGTTTTGAAATTTTTCAAAAGTCAACGTAAGTGCTCTGGCTTCAACAATTTTCGAGATTCCGGGCTAAAATTTAGTACAAAGTTGCACTACCATCGAAAGATGTTTGGTATCGAATTTGAGGAAAATCCATCGGGACGTTCAGATTTTGTGGGAATTATAATTTTTCAAATTTGACACGAATTGCCCCATATACATATGTATATTGAGTTCGACTCACATTACACTCACACGGTACTCTCAACGTCACAAAAGTTAAAGAAGAAAGGTGCAAAGTAGAACCTTGCACATGGCTTCCTCATTTTGCACATTTGCCAAAACTTCCTCTATGAGGAAGCCAAAACTTATCGTACCATAGTTCCTCATAAAGGAATCTTCGGCAAATGTGTAAAATGATGAGTAATTTTTCTTTTATCAATATGTTTAATATATATAATACACTTTATTGTATATTGTTTTTTCTAATTGCAATTTATTATATTTTAAATTATTTTGTCGAAAATCACAGAACTACATTTTTTGACTTTGCGAGTTTGAATATCGTTTAATTTTGAAATTACCCGTTGGGCTATATTGCATTATCGTATTTCATTTCTCTTTTCACCCTCGTCAAATTACGTTAGAGTCGTTGAGGAAAATTGTGCGAATGGAAAATGCGTTGCCAACCGTATGAACGACGGAAGAGAGAAACCAAAGTGAAAAAAAAAAAAAATAGAAAAAAAACAAAAAAAAAACAAAGATTGCGGTTGGAGAACACGAACGACCCGCGGGGAACATCAAACTCACGTTGTCCGTCGAAACAAACCAAACAAACCGAGCACCGGCTGACGCCAATATGCCAAGCAATTACGGCGAGGCAACATCTTGTTCTCTTTCCACGAAACACAAAATCCCCACTCGCGTTTCAAACAATGTACCAAAAAACATAAAAAAAAATAAATTAAATTAAATAAAATAAATAAATGAATTTAAGTAATTCAATGAACAAATGAATAAATAAATGAATGAAAAAATAAATAAACGAATAAATGAATAAATGAATAAATAAATGAGTAAATGAATGAATAAATGAATAAATGAATAAATCAATGAATAAATGAATAAATAAATGAATAAATAAATGAATAAATAAATAAATAAATAAATTTGTTTATCAACATGCCCTTCAAGCTGTATAAATATCATAAAGATCCCAGATAGTGAAACCCAAAACTGTTCGATATTCGATGGAATGGCTCATAAATATGTTTTTTGGTTTATTTTGATTTTTTAAGTACGAACGAGTGGGATTGAATTTTTTTCATGTGGCCGCAAAGAATTGTGAACGATCGAAGGGTTATGAGGCAACAAAAATTTTCCGATTAAACCTAGAACGGGTAACTGGGGTAATAAGTGACCCCACTCGAAATTCAAAGTACGCCCTCCAGCTCGGTCATGCCATATTGAAGGGAAAAAACAAATGCAATGAGAACCGGAATTTCATATTAAAAAAATATAGTTTCGTTTCCGTAGAGCAAAGATTACATTTGCCACGAAGTGTGTTCATTCGTCCGTGCCGGAAATAACCTCGTCCTCGAAGTTCCAACCTCGCTCTCTGCACATTCAACCGCGTAATTGCAAATTGTGAATTTGTTTTTTTTTTTTTTGTTTTTTTTTTCGCATTCCCGACCCGACAAAATGTCGCGATGGATTCCAAGCATCGCAGACGCTACACGACGTTGAATTTTGTTTTTTTTTTCTACCTTCTCGTAGCTATTTCATTTATTTTATTTATCTATTTATTTATTCATTCACTCATTAATGAATTGGGTGGGTCTCGAAGTTTCAAATTTTCAATGTTTCGAAAGCTCACAAGTTCGAATTTTTTTTCATTCGAATTTTAATTTATCGAAAAATCTGATCTCAGAATTTTTTGTTACTTCGACTGGGTCGTGTAACAGAATTGAAAAAAATTTGAACGATCGAAATGTCCGACCCGGTCGATATATCGAAATCTCAACGATTCGTAAAATAAATGTTTCGACTCGGCCAATTTTTCGAACGGTCGATCCTTCGACGGATCAAAACGTTCGACAACGTATATATATATATATATATAGGTATAGTGGCGTAGCAGCTCGTTCAACCGCTTGAAGATTGCAGCTCTAGCAATCTTCACGCCACTATACCTATATATATATATATATATACGTTGTCGAACTTTTGGTCCGTCGAAACATTGAATCGTCGAAACATTGGCGAGTAAAATCCGTGGACCCGTCGAAAAATTGCGCTTTCAATACATTGCATTTCAATTATTATTTTTATTTTCGAAACTATGACCGTTCGAAACTTTGCCCGTTCGGATTAATGGACTTTCGAAACCGTGCAAGGTCGAAACATCGAAAATTCGAATAACAAAAATTTCGAACTTATGAGCCTTCGAAACATTGAAAATGCGAAACTTCGAGACCCACTTTATTCGACTGTATTTTTTCAAATGGGACACCGTGTATAAACGATGAAATTAGAGTGCAATTCGTGAAATAACGTAGTCGCACAATTTGAAACAAGACACGTATAGAACATTCGACAAAGAAACGCCGTCTTCGAATAAAAGACAAACGAAAAAAAAAAAAATCACCTTCCCACCGAAAAACAAAAGGAATGAAAAAAGAGGGAGAAATGGAATAAAAAATAACTTCCCCATAATCGGGAAGTTAAAAAAAAAACAATTTGCCAGTAAGGAGCTCGTTCACCGAGCAAATTTCGATTCGAGGCGAGGGCAAAAAAAAAATGGCGGCCTGGGCGTTTCTGGGATGAGGCTCGTGGCAACGCTTTTAGAGGTTATGTTCGGGTATTGAGTGAGGTCGTTGGGTTGGTGGGATTGGTGAAGCAGCATTGCCGGCGTCGTGGCAATTTCCAAGGGCCGGCAGCGGGGGCCGAGAGCCGGTCAATTGCCTCGTAGTTTCCAATCGGTTGTAACGCCTTGCACTTGGCCATATCAATACTGGCAACGCTCCAGAGGGACATTATGCCCGGGCGTCGCGTAATCTTTCGATAAGGAAGGATGAAAACGGACGTTTCCGATCACGTTGTCTTATATACGGTTGTCTTAAAACTCCTGCGTTTCTGGTCCCTGGAAACGGATATAAATAAACATTTTCGTTGGTTCTCGTAGCCGTCACGAGTGGGGCGCCACCGGTGCTGAAGGTGATGCGGAAAGAGAGATGAAAGCAGATTGTCCATCTCTTTCCAATGATCTAAGCGCCCTTGTACGAATTGAAGTACGAATTTTAGGTGACTCAGCCCCCTTAAGGTCCTCCATAAGAGAGTTCCTCGTCAGATTTTCATGAAACTTGGCATACTTATAGGTATTGATAAGAAAAAGGTTCGGTTAAATTTTCATGGCTTTCCGGAGCGCGAGAAAAAATATATCGCAATATATAAACACGCTCAATTCGATATAATACAAAAAGTCCTCGTCAGATTTTAATGAAAACACTTGAGCTGCAAGTTGAATATTCGGAAAACATTTTGGGCACTTGACAGTAGAGATCAGGAGACCGTGATGATAATAATAAGCAAATAAACATCGGGAAAATACAGTTTATATGAGGAGTTGGTCGTGATCCAGTAGACATGGCAACGTTGCGCGTTTGTTTCCCATCTTCTCTCTCTTTCTCTCTCTCTCTAATCGACATCATAACTCGCGACGTTGCCACATTTAAGTACTACGTACCTCAACCAGGAGATGGTATATGTTAGGCTTGCTTTGACTCTTAAAGTATGTAGGATACTACCTTAATACCGATTTCACCCACTTCGAAGCTACAGTAGAGCACACAACCTCATAACGTTGATCCATCCCCAATTATACGACAACCTCCACCTAACCATCCACCAAAACCGTAAAAGAGTCTCGATCACTAAGCCAGAACGCAGTTGATAGCTCACAGCAATAAAGAGGTTATGTTTATCACTGGTGCCCTGCGTTACCTCAGTTCCGGTGGTGGCGCCCTACTTGTGGTTCGATTCGATTCAAAAATTGCCTCGGGTCCGCTGGACCCAGTGGGATAAGACCGTGATTGAAGCCTCACACCGAATCGTTTGGGATGGTGTAGCAAAAGTAGTACATATAAACGAGGGGAGCCCTCTTTCCTGCTCCTAGCAGCTCCTAGCAGCTCCTAGCAGCTCCTAGAAGCTACTAGCAGCTACTAGCAGCTACTAGCAGCTCCTAGCAGGTACTAGCAGCTCCTAGCAGCTGCTAGCAGGTTCGAGCAGCCCCTAGCAGCTCCTAGCAACTACTAGCAGCCCCTAGCAGTTACTAGCAGCTCCTAGCAGCAGGAAGCGCGTTCGTGAGAAAATGGAGCCGGAGCGAACGACCGGGAAGCAAAGGAGGTCATAACCGCTAGTGGAAAAGCGAAACTCGCAAGATCAACTCCCAAGACGTGAGGGAAGGGGGCAGGGGGTAAAGGGGGATTCTCGGATTTCCGGTAAACGCCAACTAGAAAACGGCAAAGACCGAAGAGGAAACTTATACCCCTTTCCCTGTAGCTCGATGGGATTGCCACTGGGTGGTGGTGTTTCTGGCAGGGTACGAAGCTTGAAGGGGTCGGGGGCGGACGTTGGGTATGGACTCACGAGAGAGAGAAATAGAGAACGGATATACCGTACGCCAGTTAAATCCACCGTGGCAATCGGGAAACGATTCGGGCGCGAGTAATCCGACGATTAGAGGCTTTAGCTGCTTTCTCCGAACGTTCGGGAAGGTGAAAAAAAAAAAACAGGAAAGGAAAGGGAAGGAAAAAAGGGGAGAACCAAAGATGAAGGATACGCGCATAGCCGACGAGGTGGAACGGGAGAGAGCAGCCAAAGTTGGGTATGAAAAGAGAATGCGAGGAATTCGGGAACTGAAATATCGAATGGTCGATGAAGAATTTTCCAAAGGACTCTTCTAGGGCGCTGTGGGAGACTGGGAACTCCCATTTACTCATTTGTCCACCAATTAAGATGAAATTTGGCACACAGACGCAGATCGATGATCCGAAAACAGAAATGTTAGCGTTGCAGGGGGAAAAAAAATGTCACCCCCTTCCCAAGGGTTGAAAAGTAAACGCAATTTTTTTTTTGCACACCCCCATCGAGTGGGGTGTCTTTCGATAGGTCTCCTCAAATGCAATTTCAAGTGCTCCGGGACATTTTTCATTTCAACCGTTCGCTCACGAAGTATTCGCTTTCAAAGCTCGCCTGCCCCTCTAAGTTCTAAGCTATCGGTTCGAAAAATCGGAAAAAATTACAGAATGCAGCATTTAGTTAGTACATTCAATCAAAATGATAATCAACATTTTAGCAACAAATAGTTCACGAAAAATTATTAAAAAATAACAAAGTTTCCGTTAACGCGTCTGTTGAAGATGACACGTTCCGTCAATGGCTACTACAGCATTGATACAACAAGCATTGATTATTAATTTTTCTTTCAAGGAGGCTTCTGAACTCACGTAAAGCGACTGGAGCACATGAAGAAAAATCAAACCGAAAAAAAGCTACTAATAAAATCGGTAAAATTACGTATTAACGATTACCGATCCCACGATATAAAAAATACCACAAGTTCTTTTTTCGTATTCAGAATTTGGGGAAATTTTGAAAACTCAAATAGCGAGTGCATTTATTGAGAAAAAAATATTTTCGCATATTTTGCCGTGAAACGGACGTTCAACTTGCTCAATAAAATCTAAATCAATTTTTTTCTGTAAGGCCATAAAAAGACGCACATTTACGTTTTTTACAAATGTAAATACGTCAAATCCTGCCAAAGATACAGCTATTTGGATGGAAAAATAAAAAAAAATCGTTAATTAACGATAAAACCGTGAGAAAAATTTTGAAAAAATCGGCACTCGATAAATATATTGCAATAAAATATCTCAATTTTTTCAAATTATTTGTGGAAAATTTTGTTTTTTTTTGCGGCTGAAGTCACGTCGAAACGCTCATATATATATACATATATATCTAAAACGCAAATTACGCACGTATATGCATTGGCTTTTGATCGAAATTTGATTGGAAACGATGGGGGGAAACGTGCCTTCCAGGAAATATGCCTTGCAGGAAATATGCCACCAAGTTGAGAAAATGCGAAACCAGTATCCTATATCTACCTCGAAGAGCCATCACCAACGGGCTTAATATCGTTTCAAATCTAATTTCTTCGTACTTTGCTGACGGTGAAAGGACTTAAAAAGATGGACTTTTTCATACACCAAAGAAAAATCTCTCTGCCTCTCCCTCTCTCTCTCTCTCTCTCTCTCTCTCCCTCTCTCTCTCTCTCTCTCTCTCTCTCTCCCTCTTCATCTCGAATTGGATGTTTCAAGCCTTATTCCTTGTAACTTGCCTTTCACCGTGGCAGGGAATCGAATTATACCCTTTGCCTTTACAAGGTGCTATGACGTCAACGTTACATATGCAAAAAAAAATTTTTTTTTCATTTTTTTTCATTTTTTTTTCGTTCAATTTATTTATTTTTTCATTCTTTGTATCTTCTTGTTGGATCCTCAGGCCTCTTTCACAGAGTGGTTCTCGTTAGTGGATCGGCACTCAGCCCGTGGGCGGCGGTACACGATCCGAACGATTTGCGGATAAAAGTCGGCGAACAACTTGGCTGTTCGGTCGAAGGTGACGAGGACATAGCCGATTGTCTTCGTGGAGTTTCGCTTCACGTTTTGTTGAACGTCGAGCTGCCGGAAATCAAGTAATTGCACAATTTACACCTAGAACCATAAATAAGCCTGTTGGACGCATGTTTTCAACATTCCCCCGACTTTCGAGCTTTCCCCAAGCGTTGATTATCTGAGTTAGATGTATGCCGTCGGGGACTTTTTTTCAGGAAATTCGATTTTCTACAACATTGTTCATGTGAACTTCTGGTCTATATAGCGTTGTTTATCCAGAGTTTGGACGGGAAGGTAAAAGTGCGTTGATTTTCTTGTTTTTACCTTCTCGTTCAAACGCTGGCGAAACAACGCTATATAGACCAAAAGTTAACATGAACAATGTTGTAGGGAATTGAATTTCCTACAAAAAAGGTCCTCGACAAAATATACCTAACATTGATAGTTTGGGCGTGGGAAAGCTCGAAAGTCGGGCAATGTGAGAAACCGCCCGACTGGTAGGCGTTTCGGAATTTCGTACGTTCGAAACATTGCCCGTTCAGGATTTTGACCCTTCTGAACTGTGCTCGTTCTGAATATCAAACCCCACCCTTCGAGATAACGAGGCGATTGATCAATTAACCATTCGATCGTTTTTTTTTCAATTTTTTAAATTATTTTTTTTAATTTTGTTAGATTCATGCCGAGAATAGGACCGGCGCTTCCGGTGGATCAAAACAACCCGGATCCGGGCTTGGACATGGAACGTGCGAGCGACGCCTTCATCAGGGTCCCGTTGATACTCGGAGTCGCCACGACCGAGGCTTATCTGGATTTCAACGACAACGAGATACAATTCGGTCTCGAGGAGGATCAACGCAATCGAATATTGCGTACTTACATAAGAAACGCTTATTACTATCATCTGAACGAAATATTTTCGGCTGTGCGAAACGAGTACACGGATTGGGACAAACCGGTGTTGCATCCGATACACATACGCGACTCTACCATGGAAGCCCTGAGCGACGCTCACACGGTCGCGCCTCTTATGAGAATAGCTTTTTATCACGCCAGAAGAGGCGCACCGACGTACTTTTTCCACTTCAATTATCAGACGAAGGACAGCTACTACAATCAGGTATGTTTCGGGTAATTCGCGGGTTGGGCTCGGAATTCGGAAGGGCTATGTTCGGAAAAGCCAAGATTCGGAACGCCCAATGCTTGGAACGGTCAAGATTCGGAACACGTGTATATATAGGTACAGTTGGCGTACCTCGTCCGCCGGCCGCGAGACTACATTGCCCGACTTTCGAGCTTTCCCACGCGTAAACTATCGATGTTAGATGTATGCCGTCACGGACTTTTTTGTAGGAAATTTAATTCTCTACAACATTGTTCATGTTGACTTTTGGTCTATATAGCGTTGTTCAAACAGCGTTTGGACAGGAAGACAAAAATGTATCGATTGTCTAAATACATTTTTATCTTCCTGTCCAAACGCTGGCTGAACAACGCTTCATAGACCAAAAGTCAACATGAACAATGTTGTAGAGAATTAAATTTCCCGCAAAAAAGTCCTGGACGGCATATTTCCAACATCGATAGTTTACGCGTGATAAAGCTCAAAAGTCGAGCAACGTAGTCTCGCGGTCGGCTGACGAGGTACGCGAACTATACCTATACGTACGTATCCCGAATCTTGACCGTTCCGAGCATATCCGTTCCAAACATTGGGCGTTCCGAATTTCGGCCTTCCCGAACATTGCTCGTTCCGAATTTCCAGCCCAACCCCTTTTGGGACATCATTTTCGACGTCCCAAAAACCTTCTGAAAAAAAAATGGATTCTTCCAAAAACTCTAGAGTAGCCTAACCCGACCGCCATCCGTTGCCAGTCCCACTCTCCCTCGCTCGTCGATGCAGCTACTCAACTTTTAATCCTCATGCAAGTCCCCCCCCCCTAACCCCCTCCCAACGCCCTGAAAAAAAACCCTCCCCATAATGAGCGAGTTCCCTCGCCAAAAAAACAAAACCCCGAAAAAAAAAAAAATAAAATAAAATGAAATAAAGTTTTTTAGTCACGAGTATGCGTCGAAGATTAAAGCGCAAATGTGTGAGGAACGCGTTGGCGCATGTTGGATGAGGAAAGGAGGGGCGGGAGGAGGGGGAGGGGGGGGGGGCTCGTCGCTTTGCGAACGTAAAGTACGTGAGAGAAGAGTTTGAATGTAAAAATGGTAAGGGCAAAAAAAAAAAGGCTCGTGCTCTTCTTTCCGAAGGTTTCAGCGGTCTTCCGGAAGTGCGGAGCTTGGAAGAGGGCAAAGAGGGTGAAAGGGGTAAAGGGGGGGGGGAGGGGGCAGTACGAACGGAATGAATAACGCCGGAAGCCATGCACTCGGACGTTCTTTTACGCGTCTGGAACTCGTTACGCTTTTATGCTGCCCAGGTTATAACGTACTCCACCCCCTCCCCCCTCCTCCCCTCCCCGTTCTTCTTCTTTGCCTACGGCGTACGTAAAAATATTCGCGGCCAGCATCTCCTACGCTAAACCAAACCCACTCGACCAATCCCATCACTCGGCAAATTTACCGCGAAACTCCGGTCTGCAACGCATCCCAGATTCTTTCGTTTAATTCTCCATGAAACAGAAAAAAAAAAAAAGAAGAAAAAAAAAAAGACAAATTCAACGAGGCCGAAATTTCAAGATTGCCCGATGAAACGATGAATTTGTAAAGATCCCATTTGTACGCGCTCTGAGCTGCTTGACTATGTAGATTGTGAAAGGGGGATGTACGTATGTGAGATTTTATGTTTTGGAGAACGAGAAAATGGCACTGCCTAGGTGCTTGCTTTAAGGGGGTGGATCGGTGTAGATTGCCGGAAAAATAGGCGAATTTTGGGAATTATTATCTCAAAAACTATTGGTCCGATTGAATTCAGGTTGGTTTTATTCGAAAGTATATACATTGAGGTATGTTGACGAATTTTTCTTTGAATGTAGAGTGAATGGGAGCGCTGTTATTCTGACCGGCGTGAAATAACTTTTTCAAAGTCGGTTCCCACTTTTTTTTCGGATAACGGATCGACCGATTCCTTTGAAATTTGGACACAATATGCACGGATAGGTAATAAAGTTCGGCACGTAGGATTTTTTCTTAAAACTAATTTATTTATTTTTTTATCAATCAACAAAGTTCGTAAATTGAGGTTTAAAAGTGAATTTCAACTTCGATCAAGCGCCATTTTGTGAAAAAAAAAATCCTACGTGCCGAACAGCTCGAGACGTTGAACTTTGAGAATCTTCGTGAAATTTTTTTGTTTCGGACCAACCGACTGCCGGTAAAAGTGGGAACCGCCAAACCGTGCAGACGACAAAGTTATTTCACGCCGGCCAGAATAACAGCGCCCCCATTCACCCTACAGTCAAACAAAAATTCGTCAACATACCTCAATGTACATACTTTCGAACAAAACCAACTCGAATTCGATCGGACTAATAGTTTTTGAGATAAGAATTCCCAAAATTTTGGGGGACGGTCGGCTGAATAAAAAGTTCTTGTTTCTCGAAGCCACCGCTAGTAGGGCGCCACCGGAACTGAGGTAACGCGTGGGCGCCGAGTAACAAACATAACCTCTTCATTCCTGTGATTACCTCGTGTTTGAACCGTCAGCTGCGTTCTAGCTTGGTTATCAACAATTTTTTCAGGTTTAGATAAAAAATGCGGGAACTTTGAAATTTCGGCCTGGGTCGAATCGACCCCACGTTACCATGAAAGGGTTGAGACCGTTATGCGTCGGCAGCTGTCATGTTGTTGACGTCTATGAATTGATCCCGAGCAAACAAGTTTTCCGGGGGGGCGCTGGTTTGCCGGGAGGGTCGATGCCATCCGAAGAGAAAGGAAGCTATTAAGTCGCGAAGGGGTTATCCGTATGGGAACCGAGAGACGAGAAGCCTGGGGAAGATGCGGAAGCCACTTAAACCCTCTCCTTCCCACCCCCCACCCTCCACCCCTAGTTTAACTCTATTAAATCGACAAACTGCACGAAGATATATATATATACCGGGTGTTCCACGTGAAACGGGATCGATTTCGGCCTCGGGTCTCAGAATTTTTCCACCATCGATATATAGTCTTCTTTTATCATACAGGAACATTTCCATGTAGTTATGGACCCCGAATGAGTCTGGATTTTTGTTGAGTTCTGATCGAAAAATAAGAAAAATGAAAAATCTTCAATTGTGGCGTCTCTTGAGTGTCAATACAGGAAAATTGAAATCCGACCAGTGCTTTTCAAGGTAGTATCCTACATAATGTAAGAGTCAAAGCAAGCCTAAGATATACCATCTCCTGATTGAGGTACGTAGTACTTTGATGTGGCAACGTCGCGTGTTATGATGTCGATCAGAGAGTAAGAGAGAGAGAGGAGATGGGAAACGAACGCGCAACGTTGCCATGTCTACTGGATCACGACCAACTCCTCATATAAACTGTATTTTCCCAATGTTTATTTCCTTATTATTATCATCACAGTCTCCTGATCTCTACTGTCAAGTGCCCAAAATGTTGTCCGAATATTCAACTTGCAGCTCAAGCGTTTTCATTAAAATCTGACGAGGACTTTTTGTATTATATCAAATTGAGCGTGATTATCCATAAGGCTCCATGTTAAACGTGTGAAAATAAAAGTGTCGATATATTTTTTCTCGCGCTCCGGAAAGCCATAAAAATTTAACTGAACCTTTTTCTCATCAATACCTATAAGTATGCCAAGTTTCATGAAAATCTGACGAGGAATTCTCTTATGGAGGTATGCAGCTCGGCCCAGTCGCCCGGAACACCCTGTATATTCCGGTCCCGGCAAGCCCCATTGCATCGCCTATCTCGAAGCACCATCGACAACCCCTTTCCCCTCCCCCCTTTCCCCCCAGCCACCCCCGAGCTCCATCAAATTCAACGTTATACACCATCGACGATCGAGGTCCCCGTAACTTCCGTCCCCATAACAACCTTTACAACTGCTGCCAACGCCAGCCTACTTCTTCGTTCATGATTTTCCCTTACAAGCCCAGACTCTGATTGAATTATCATGTTGTCGGGGTCTCCCGTGTAAGACCTTCTGATGGTAGAATGTTGGGAAGAGTCATGGGGGTCGCCTCAAACTTTTTTATTTCCCCCGTGGATCACGAGCGAAGGGTAGAAAAGGTGTGGGAAGGGCTGAATAATAAAGGACTTGCGAACAACCGAATTCGGGGACGATCCCTGGCGTGAAATATTCGATTATACCATGTGTCGACCATGGTTATCGTGTTTATGGAAGACGAGCGACATCTTGTTACATTATTTTACACGTGAATTCGTGCATAATGTTTTTTTTTTCTTTTGCCTCCTCATAGAAGAAGCTTTGTTTTCGTAAAAAAATCTTGTTTTTCGTGATGTTCATGGACAACGTATTCAGAATGTCCGAAAACATCATGAAAACGTGTTCAGAATGACCCCAAAACAGCATGTTCCAATGTACTTGGGTATACGTGTTATGACCTTGAAAAATTCAAACGTGTATAACTCGAGAACGGTTTGAGCCACAGCCTCCAAATTTTGCAGGCTCGTGCAACACTGTGATCCCTTCATCGACCCCAATTTCCGTCATGATTCAAGACTCATAGAAACTCGTGGAAAAAATTACATCGTTTGAGATCCATGTTCAATAATTGATTCGCAGAGATTGGGCAGCGTGAGGGGCGAGGACATTCCATACATCTTCGGACTCCCGTTGATATCGGGTGGACCGTTTTTTCCGCAAAATTTTTCGCGACAGGATCAGGGCGTGGCCGAAGCGGTTCTCACGTTTTTCACGAATTTTGCGAAAACCGGAAATCCGAATAAACCGGAAAACATCGAATCCGTGGATTATGGAACGGTCAAGGAAAAAGCGCGATTTCGAGGTCTCGCTTGGGGACAATACGAGACTGGAACGCAACAATATTTGACGATAGGTAAATCTTTTTGGTTTTTTTTTTTCATCCTCTGTGTATTTTTTTATTTTTTTTAAGTCGTGAAGGAGTCATAAATTATTATTATTATTATTATTATTAGTATTATTATTATTATTATCATCATCATCATTATTATCATTATTATTATTTCACAGCCCTGAAACCGAAGATAAAGACCCACTACAGGGGTCACAAAATGGCTGTTTGGTTGAACCTTATACCTCAGCTCCATCAACCGGGCGACGAGGATGTCTCGATGCGACATCATCATTTTCGCGAAAGAGGAGATGATCTTTACGCAGGTAACATGATATTACGCAGGTATAAACGATATTTGACACTGTTATGAACATTGAATATGAGTGTAGGTCTCGAAGTTTCGAATTTTCAATGTTTCGAAGGCTCACAAGTTCGAAATTTTTGTTATTCGAATTTTCAATGTTTCGACCTTGCACGTTTTCGAAAATCCATCAATCCCAAATGGGCAAAGTTTCGAACGGTCATAGTTTCGTAAAATAAAAAAAAATAATCGAAATGCAATTTATCGAAAGCGCAATTTTTCGACGGGCTCACGGATTCGACTCGCCAATGTTTCGACGATTCAATGTTTCGACGGACCAAAAGTTCGACAACGTATATACATATAGGTATAGTGGCGTGAAAATTGCGGGAGCTGCAATCTTCAAGCGGTTGAACGATCTGCTACGCCACTATACCTATATATACATACGTTGTCGAACGTTTTGATCCGTCGAAGGATCGACCGTTCGAAACATTGGCCGAGTCGAAACATTTGTTTTGCGAATCGTTGAGATTTCGATATATCGACCGGGTCGGACATTCGATCGTTCGAATTTTTTTTCAATTCTGTTACATGACCAGTCGAAATAACAAAAATTCGGAAATCAGATTTTTCGATGAATGAAAATTCGAATTTGAAAAATTCGAACTTGTGAGCTTTCGAAACATTGAAAATTCGAAACTTCGAGATCCACCCTAATAATTCAAAACACTAAAAAAAAATCCCCTAGAAAATAAATATCTAACCTATAAATTTGTTTTCATGTTCCCAGGACCAGTTCGCGACGAGTGGCACACCCCATTGCCGCTGGTTGGTTCGACCAAGACGAAAACCTCCCCCACCACTTGCACAACGGTAATGTCCGAGGAGTCCATAACCGAGGAAGTCATAACCTCATTGTTGGACGACAACGAGGACGACGCGGAATTGCGTCAGAGACTCGAATCCCGTCATTATTACAGCACGACGACAGCACTGGCCATAACCGTCGGAGTCGGTTGCATTCTCCTGATGTTGAACATGTTGATCTTCGCTGGCATATATTATCAGCGCGATCGTGGAAAAAAACGCGCGGCAATGTCGTGCACGTCGAACGGTCAGGAATCGTTGCCAATGACCTCGCGACCTTCGTCGAAGTCGTCGAACGTTCGTAAACAAACGCACGAACCGCCGCCGTCGTACGCGACGCTCGCGCGTGGCCCGCCATCTGTCGTCAACGATCAGCAACAACAACACGCGGAAAACAATTGTGCGAACGACGAACAACAACGACAAACGGCCGATGGCGGAACTAACGACGACGATGACTCGTCGATGACCAACGAAAAAATCGGTTTGACGAACAATTATGGAAATTCCAGTCACAAAGATCCGACACCGCCGAAACCACCGACCCGGACAACGAGCTCGTTGAGCACCACTGGGACATTGCCGACCGTCGGTAATTCCGGTGGGACGATGAAAAAACGCGTGCAGATACAAGAAATATCGGTATAGCATTAGGGGTTGCCCCGCGAGGGCTCGACCAAAATAAAACACGTTACTTTCGTCGATGTTGATGAAACCGTTCAGGACACGAGATTCTGAAACGGCCATTTTGTTTTTTTTTTTTTTCTTTTGTCGTTTATTTTTTGGGGGAGGTGATTTTTTTTTCCTCGCCTAAAATGGCGGATCGAAGGCGTTGTGCTTCGTATTTTATGGATTTTCATCGAATCACGAGAGGACATACGTGTTTTTCGCACATGAATTGTTTTTTTTTTATTATTATTATTCTTTCTTTCATTTATTTTCACTTCTTTGGTTTGTTTGGTGTTTGTTTTTTCTTTGGCAAAATGGCGGCCAACGAACGCGTTATTTCGTGTTTCGTCGCCTTTCGGAGAATCACGAGTGAGAACACAACGTGTTTGTCGCAAACAGATTGCTGTTTTTTTTTTTTTTTTTTTTTTATTGGCAATCGTGACGCCATTATTGTGTTGTGTCGGGATGAAGTGTTTGTCGCGCTTGATGGGCATGGTGAGAGTGGGTACACGGTGCGAGTGTTGCTCGGCCAATCAGCGGGCTCGTTCGAGCCCCCGATTGTAGCCGAGGCAACCCGAACGTTTTACGAGCAAGCCCGAACATTTCCGAGTGAGTCCGACGGTTTCTGAGCGATTTCACTGATTGGCTGAGTGAGGAGCGGAACCTTGGTGATACTCAAACTGAGCAAGACTCGGGTGGAGTAAAAGTTGGACTGACAAAGACTCGGGGATTCAGTAAGACTCGGACTGAGCACGAGCAAGACTCGAAACGAGTAAGACTGAGTCAGCAAGACTAGTAAGACTGAGCAACACTCGGACTGAGTAATACTCGGACTGACGACGACTTGGTCTCAGTAAGACTTGGACTTAGTAAGACTCGAACAGAGTAAGACTCGGACTCAGTAAGACTGAAAAAGACATCGACAGGGCACGACTCGGACTCAGTAAGACTGAAAGAGACACCGAATGAGCAAGACTCGGGCTGAGTAAGACTTGGACAGAGTAAGACTCGGACTCAGTAAGACTAAGCAAGAAATCGGCTGAGCAAGACTCGGACAAAGTTATACTGGAACGCAGTAAGACTTGGACTGAGTAAGACTCGGACTCAGTAAGACTGAAAAAGACACCGAATGAGCAAGACTCGGACAGAGTAAGACTCGGACAGAGTAAGACTCGGACAGAGTAAGACTCGGACAGAGTAAGACTCGGACAGAGTAAGACTCGGACTGAGTAAGACAGCAAGAAATCGGCTGAGCAAGACTCGGACAGAGTTATACTGGAAGGCAGTAAGACTTGGACTGAGTAAGACTCGGACTGAGTAAGATTCGGACTGTGTAAGACTCGGATCATGCCCGTTTGACGCACTCACCGACTTGTCCGTAATTTTTGTGCGAATGGTTCGTGGCTTTTGCGGGGCAAACGTGTCGTTATAAGATTCCGCCCCGAAAAAAAAAATTGAAACCCCAGCTATGACGCTCGGTCGGGAAGGGGTCGACGTTTGATAATTCGTAGTTGGTAGTTGTGTATATTTTAATGACCAAATGTGCTGCGGCGCGTGTACGAGACTCGTTGGCTGAAGAAATAATGAGAAGAATGAAAAATGAAAAAAATAAAAAATTAATGAATCCTCGATGAATCGGATGTGTGTAACGAAATTAATTCGTACAGTGATGAAAGTCGGTTGTGTTTGTCGCGGAGAAAGTAAAAGAGTGCGAGAGAGAGAGAGAGTGAAAGAGAGAGAAATTTGTTGTAATAATTATAAATAGAATATTCAATGCACAATCTTTAAAAACAAAAAAAAAATACGAAACTGTTGTTCAAGTGTTTAAAAACAGATTGCCAACACACACCTCGTAAACCTTAGCGAGGTCCACAAAGTGAAGATACGATATTACAGTGAGTGGCACAAGAGCGTCGTCAGCGTCACTCGAAGCTCCGACGTCCGAGAAACGAACAAAAACTACGGTAAAGGACTCGGGAAGGTAGAGTCCAAGATGCGTTGTGACTTTCACGCCCGGTCCATCGAACGAACAATGGATATTACAAACAAGACAACGGGGCCCCCGAAACACCGCAGCCTTCTGTGCCACCTAGTGGACAAACTGGGAAAATTACATCATCGTGTTGGGACCGGGCGGGCCCCCCGCACAATTTCCCCCAGACATGGGAATCCCCCAATGGATAATGTTGTGGGGTCCGCAATGAAACATAAACTCCGAGGAAAACGTGTGTTCGACCCGGCCAGCAGCTCAACCCCGAACAGATTAGCGGTATCTGGAAATGTTTACCCGGCTCATGCCGAAAGTCCGGTGGAAAGTATGCTTGCCCCCCGATGCTGGCCCCAAGCTCTGAGCCGACAATGATGGACATTGGGACGGCCGTACCGAGCAAACCCATCTAGGTTCAAGTTACTCTACTTTGAACCTAAGCGTGTTGGATTATCACCAAAATATTTTTTTTATTCCAGGAGATGACGCGGACGATACGCTCTTTTGTCACTTACTGTGAAATATCATTTAGCGCAAAAAGAGGGAGGGAGAGGACAATCGGTGATCGATTTACGAAAAGAATTAAAATGAAAAATAAAAACGTCTCTTTAGAAAGATTACGTTTAAAAAAATTAAAAAAAACGACACGTCTAACAATATTATCGTGCGCGAGTTAAGCTCACCCAAAAAAGTCGCACTTAAATTTATATAAGCACGGCTGATTTCGTGATCGCGAATCAAACCGGCTCTATTCGATTAATAGAATGTATATCATCGACCTGTCACTCTGTCATCTAATCTCGTAACGAAAAAAAAGAAGAAGAAAAGAAACCAAAAAAAATAAAATAATCGGATGCATGGTAGTGAAATTTATATAGTAAATTAGATATCAGATACATTTGTAAATTTCACTAAACAATAAAAAAACCGATTTATAACTATCTCACCAACTTTCCCTCACCAATCGAACAATCATACGCTGCTTCGTCGAAAAAAAAATAAAAATAGTTTATTGTGTATCGAGGAGGCAACAGGGGTTGTTCTTCAACGATGAACGCGATGGTTTCAGCACGAGTCGTGGACGAGTATACAGGGTATCCCATATAAGGTAGTATCCTACAAACTGAAAGAGTCAAAGCAAGCCTAAGACATACCATCTCCTGATTGAGGTACGTAGTACTTTGATGTGGCAACGTCGCGTGTTATGATGTCGATCAGAGAGTGAGAGAGAGAGAGAGAAGATGGGAAACAAACGCGCAACGTTGCCATGTCTACCGGATCACGACCAACTCCTCATATAAACTGTATTTTCCCGATGTTTATTTGCTTATTATTATCATCACAGTCTCCTGATCTCTACTGTCCAGTGTCCAAAATGTTGTCCGAATATTCAACTTGCAGCTCAAGTGTTTTCATTAAAATCTGACGAGGACTTTTTGTATTATATTAAATTGAGCGTGATTATCCATAAGGCTCCATGTTAAACGTGTGAAAATAAAAGTGTTGATATATTTTTTTTCGCGCTCCGGAAAGCCATAAAAATTTAACTGAACCTTTTTCTCATCAATACCTATAAGTATGTCAAGTTTCATGAAAATCTGACGAGGAACTCTCTTATGGAGGGTACTACCTTAAAAAAATACAGTCGACTAATGTAGGCACCGGGGACCTTGCCTGCACCGGCCACGTGACCACTAGCGCCACATATCGGCCGCGACATTCAGAAACAGCGAGCATACTGCGTGCCACTCCTCGTTACAACTTTTTTCCCTCCGCAGGACATTACAAGTAGTAAAGACATTGCATTTCTATGTAAAATACACAAATCTCAAATGAGCGATAGCTCATGAGGATTGACGATGAATTTATAAATTTCAAATGGAGAAAAGAAAATTTGGTTTATCATTGAATTTTTGAATTCTCATCGATTCCAGCAGTTTTTACAGAGAACCCAACGTGAATTTGACATATATTACGTGACATTTTCTCAGCTTTCCGAAAAAAATATTGAAAAAAAAATGCAGACATACGCAATGCCTGAAAAATAGCTTTTCATGATCAAAGCTCGTTTTCAAGAGCTTTGAGTTAGTCCAAACTGAATATCAATATTTTTTTCGGAAAGTTGAGATAATTTCACATGGAAATGCACTCTGAGCGTAATTTTTATTCTGCGATAAAATGCTAAGAAATTAAATTGAAAAAAACAAAAGAAAAACGGAAGTGTCAAGAAATGTCCATAATTACTACAGCCAAAATAATGGAGGAAAAAATCTAAAAAAAATCGGGTACATACAGGTCATCAAGGACTACATCCTAAAAAAATTGGAAAAGATTCTGAGCGGGGATCATCCAAACAAATGCCTATATTTGGTAGAATGGTCCATGTATATAAAAAAAAAAACAACGACAAACAAATACGTCGATTTTTTTTTGTTACTGAAATATACAAGATATTTTATTTATTCGATCGTCATAAACGAAATTACGTTTGGAACAAGGCTGATGGATATTATTTTTATCAAATTATTATTATCATTATCATTCATTTTATTTTTTTTCAAATATAGATAAAAAGATTTTTAAATCCATAATACGAATTATTATATTTTTTTTTGTTTGTTTTCTTGTTGCGCCTGTCGTTAAAATTAAATACACAATATATGTATATATATATATATATCTATATATTTATTTCCGATAATTCGGACACGATCGTTCATTGTGTAAAAAAAATAGAAAAATTTGAAAAAAATAAAAATAATAATAACAATAATAATAATATTTCGCTCTTATGGCAACTGATCTGTCGTGAAAAAAAAAATATACACATATATATATATATTTTTTAAAAGAAGAGGCAAAAGATGAGAAATAAAAAGAAAAAAAATACTTGCAAGAAAAAAAAATGGTACTCAGTCTGTGAGATAATGAAATGCATGTGATCTTCGCGAGTTTCGAGGGTTGGTAACGTTTAAAAAAAATATATGTCATATACATATGTATGTGTGTATATATATATATAGATATTGATCGCGGAAAACGAATGTTGAATCCGTACGATGAATAATTTAATCGGAATTGGATTTTTTATTGGGAACCGCACCGTGAGCCGGACTTCCGTGTCTCTTGTTTCCTCTTTGACCAGCTCCGCGACCTGCGAACAAAACGTCGAATTCACAATCGAATGTGAATTATTATTTTTTTTGTCATTTTTTGTTCACGATTTTTGGAATGATTTCATCGTCACGACACACACTCGACAAACACGTGGTTCGTACGTCAGAATCGCTATATATCTCAACTCAGCGAGATCCCGTGGATCTCTCGGTATTAGCATGGCAATTAATCATTCGAGAAAATCAATTTGATTTAACGGTAATTTGATTTTTTTTTTTTTTTTTTTTTTGCAATGATCGAGTCTGACTCACCACGCTTGGAACGTCCACGTCTTCCGCCTTTAACGCGTTTTCGCAGCTGCTTTATGGTCGATCTGATCACCTCCATGTACTCGCTCTCCTCCGCACCTTCCAACAGCCTGAACGTCGCTTTTACGTTCTTTATCATCAACTGGGAAAAAAACACGGACCGTGAAAAACGAAAATGCGAAATTGAATGTTTTGTCGAAACAACGTTTTAGATTCGTCTAATAACAATTCGTTTTAAAAAACAATTTGTTTTAGAAAAAAAACAATTTGTCTTAAAAAAACAATTTGTCTTAAAAAAACAATTCGTCTTAAAAAAGCAATTCGTCTTAAAAAAACAATTCGTCTTAAAAAAACAATTCGTCTAAAAACAATTCGTCTAACATCCCAAAAAAACCCCATAGAATCAAAAAAACCAACAAAGAACCCAAAAAACCCAAAGAGCCCAAAGAAACCTCAAAGAAAAAAAGAAAAAAAAGCACAAAGAACCAAATGAACCTAAAGAGCCAATCCCAAAGAAACCTCAAACAATAAAAATATATATTTATCATAAGTTTCCCGATGAATGATTTTCGATAAATTTATATTTTTGAAATTAAAATTATTTATTATTTTTTTATTAATTTTTTTTAATTAATTATATTTATGAATTAAAATTATTGTTGAATTGTTTTTCAAAAAATGACTACACTGTTTACTTTTTTGGACTAATTGTTATTAGACGAATTTTTATTAGACAAATTGTTCCTAGAAAAATTGTTATAAGACAAATTGTTATTAGACGAATTGTTATCAGAAAAATTGTTATTGAATGAATTGTTATTAGACGAATTCTTATTAGAGAAATTATTACTAGATTAATTTTTATTGGACAAATTGTTATTAGACAAATTGTTATCAGAAAAATTGTTATTAGACAAATTGTTATTAGATGAATTTTCATTAGACAAATTGTTATTAGACAAATTATTATCAGAAAAATTGTTATTAGACAAATTGTTATTAGATGAATTTTTATTAGACAAATTGTTATTAGACGAATTTTTATTAGAAAAATTGTTACTAGACGAATTGTTATCAGAAAAATTGTTATCAGAAAAATTGTTATTAGAGACCATATATTAGATTTAAAAAAAATTTAAACCTAAAGAAATTTGCACGATAGTAAAAAATGCGTACCTCATTGTTTTCCAATTTGTCGATAACGGTTTTTCCAGAATTCTCATGCTCCAATCTGACGTATCCGCCATCGGCGCCTTTTTGAAAATCTATGAAAGCCACGGACACACCGAGATTTGTTATTTCCTCTTTGATGTCTTCCCTCAACAAATGACCGTTCTTGAGAATTTCAAATTGCAGGATCGTTCCTTTGGGAAATCCGGATATCTCGGGTTCGTCGTCTTCGCCACCGTCTTTCGCATTTTCGTCGTTCTTGGGTTCCTTCTTGCCCTTTTTCAATTTACGTTCTTCCCGCTCCTTCGACTTTTCCACCGAGTATTCCTCGCTAAATTCAAAACCCACAATTTTGAACCAATTTTTTATATAAAAAACAATTTTCATATATGAGGGTGGTCCTTAATGGGGGCTCTGACGAATTTCGACGAGTGCACCCCCCAGATAGGTTTGAAATTGATGAATAAAAATATGTGCGAAACCCCAGCACTGTGGTCCAATGAGAAGACGTGCCTGTAAGCTCGTTTCGTTTCCCCATTCGAATAACATGGAATTTTCGGACTAATTCGGTAATTATTTTTTCGAGTTGTCCCTGAGGACGCAGGAAAATTCTTTATTCACACGAATCTATTGTCAATGGGTATAACTACTCGTACGATTTTTTTACAAGACATGAAACACAAATAAATTTCGAATTTGTGTTGAAATCGTTTATCAGTTGTTATCCATCGGTTCATCGGTTCGCCGTTATCGATAATACACAGGTGAGGTCTTGTAAAAAAATGTACGAGTAGTTATACCCATTGACAATAGATCAATGTGAATTAAGAATTTTTTGCGTGCTCAGGGACAACTCGAAAAAATAATTACCGAATTAGTCTAAAAATCCCATGTTATTCAAATGGGAAACGAAACGAGCTTACAGGGACGTCTTCTCATTGGACCACAGTGCTGGGGTTTCGCACGTATTTTTATTTATTCATTTCCAACCTATCTGGGGGGTGCACTCCTCGAAATTCGTCAACACCCCCATTAAGGACCACCCTAATATATATTTATTATCAATACGATCGTGCGCGCGCACCTGAATTTACGAATGAGCTCCGTATCTTCGTACTTGATGGATTCTTTGGCCATGAAAGCTTTTGCGCCTTCCAGACTTTTGAATTGTATGAAAATTGATCCTTTGAATTGTAGCTTCTTGTCGCTATCCTGATACTTTCTCATCTGAATGAAGAAACGAGAAAATTTCATGATTTTTAATGGGGTTGAAAAAGTTGACGGATTTTTCATGATTTTTTTCTTTATCCGTGTTAACATAATTTCATTGGGATGGACTGTAAAGTATCAATTACAAAATGTATTGAGGTAATTGTGTGAATTTTTTTCATGAACAACAAAAAATTCAGTTTTAGGGCAACTATTGTTGTTGTTCCAAAACACTGTTTCTTAATTTTTTTTGAAGATCACATCGCAGTCCATATTTTTAAAACGACTCGTTTACAAAAAAATAAAAAAATTAATTTATTGAAAAATTAAAAATAAAAAAAGATTTCGTTTCTATAATATTAAACGCAGTTCGTGAACGAAGGGTTTACCAAAGATTTTCAATTTTTTAAATAACGTCGTCGATTTTTCCTAATTTTGTGAAATCCCAAAAAATCGAATTTTCCAGATTATTTAAAAAAATCGAAAATAAAATTAAATTAAAAAATTTCGCCAACAACAGCAATATGAGTTTCCCTAAAATTGAAAATTTGTTTCATGAAAAAAATCCATACAAGGGCCTCAATATATATTATAATTGCATACTGCACAAGTGCATTCAAATGAAAATTATTTGAACATAAGAAAAAAAATTATGAAAATGATTTTTCATAATTATTTTTACGTTTGAAAAAAAAATAATGAAAATTATTTTTCATAATTATTTTTACGTTTGAAAAAAAAAATAATGAAAATTATTTTTCATATCTATTTTTACGTTTGAAAAAAAAATTATGAAAATTATTTTTCATAATTATTTTTACGTTTGAAAAAAAAATAATGAAAATTATTTTTCATAATTTTTTCACGAATAACTAAATGCCAATCCCTTGAAACTCGATCGAAACTCACGATGATATTTTCGATGGGTTCGTGATCCTTGAAAAATTCTTTGAGTTTCTGAATGGTTATTCCAGTGCGTGGGAATCCCTTTACGTAGACGGTTCTTTCGGCCTGGGCCTTTCTGTAAGCCTCGTCGAACACCGGCAAAGGTTTGTCCGGACTGCGTCTTATCTTCTTGCGATCTTCGGATATAACGATGAGTTCGCTGTCTTCGAGAGCCTTCAGAATTACATCCTGATCCTTGCTCATCGATGCCAACATTTTGAACGTCAACATTACCGTCAGTGGGATCCAACCTTCGTCCAATTTAGTTTGATCGATCAGAAACTTGTCGCGTTGCAGATTAATGTCACCGAAATAAAACTGTAAACGTTTTATTGAAAAAAAAAAAAAACAATTAAAAAATATTTTAACGTCGCTCCGAAAAATGAGACGCTGAAGATATTTTTCAAAAGCTTTGGTTTAAGGGGTTTTTTTTGTTTGTATACCCATTTTCGAGGTGATTTTTTTGGAAATTAAGGGCGGGGTAAGGTATTGACATTTTTTTTTATTTTTTCAACTGAATGCATAATATCTCAAGAATATTGTGTGAAAATTTCAAGTCGATTGGCGCAAAAATTGACGACGTTTATGAGTATTTGAGTGTCCGGTTGCTCGCGGGCCGAGTGCGACGAGTGACGCAAAACTTCAAAGCGTTTTCCCGAAACTTTACTTTTTCAAAGTCCAAGTTCACTGCCATTTAAAAACTACTTTACCGATTCGTTTCAAACTTTGTGCACATTTTCTACATATAAAATACCTGCCCCCCAACGTTTAGTTTAATTTTTTTTTTACATTAAGAGTGTTTCCCACCCACAAAATGGCGGAATTTTTCGTGGAAAATAACAGTTCACAATTTAGATGGCCGCCAAAAATTTTTAAATGAAACAAAAAAATTATCAGAGAACGTTGGGGGGAAGGTTTGATTATAATTGAACTAAATTTTCATGGTTTTTCATTTTCAGATAATTTCCGGCCGAGTTATAGCAAACACCGCAAATTGTTTTTTTTTTTCCCAAGACGTTCTGGGGAAAGCTCTGTTACCGGCTTATGCTTCAATATTTCTGTATGATAAAATAACACAGCATTGTCAACACCCGTGTCTGAAGAATTTTCTCGACATGACCTGCGCAGCCTCCAATATCTTCTGCAATTTCGAATAAAATGCTTTGAAAAAATTTAAGATGATGCTTCGAATATGTACAAATGTAACTGTAAAATAACAACGCTGTACGTGCAATAGTTGTTCCAAATTTAATTCCCAAAAAATCGCCTAAAAAATGAGTATACATATGAGAAGACCCCTTTAACTCTACAGGGTGTCCCAAAATACATGGTCCAAAAGTGAGCGGCCGTTACTCTGGATACACTGGCGGGTGGGTCTTGAAGTTTCGGATTTTCAATGTTTCAAAAGCTCACAAGTTCGAATTTTATTTCATTCGAATTTTAATTCATCGAAAAATCAAATCTCCGAATTTTTGTTATTTCGACCGGTCGTGTAACAGAATTGAAAAAAATTCGAACGATCGAATGTCCGACCCGGTCGATATATCGAAATCTCAACGATTTGCAAAATAAATGTTTCGACTCGGCCAATGTTTCGAACGGTCGATCCTTCGACGGATCAAAACGTTCGACAACGTATATATATATATATAGGTATAGTGGCGTAGCGGCTCGTTCGACCGCTTGAAGATTGCAGCTCCCGCAATCTTCACGCCACTATACCTATATATATATATACGTTGTCGAACTTTTGGTCCGTCGAAACATTGAATCGTCGAAACATTGGCGAGTCGAATCCGTGAGCCCGTCGAAAAATTGCGCTTTCGATAAATTGCATTTCGATTATTTTTTTTTTTTTTTTGAAACTATGACCGTTCGAAACTTTGGCCGTTCGGATTAATGGACTTTCGAAACCGCGCAAGGTCGAAACATTGAAAATTCAAAACTTCGAGACCTAGCCGGGGAACTCTCCGTCGCGAACCTTTCAGGCGACCCTGTACTTGCCTCGATCTGGGTCTTGATTTTCCCCAAAAGTTCCTTCGACGGTTCCTCGCTCTTGACCCCATCGACTTTATCATCGTCCGTCGCAGTCCCATCGGCTACTTTTGTTTCCTCAGGTTTGTCGACGACAGATTTTGTTTCCCCATTTTTGTCATCGGCCAATTTTGTTTCCTCTCCATTGTCAACAGCCATTTTTGTTTCATCGGTTTTGTCAACAGCCATTTTCGTTTCCACAGTTTTGTCGACTGCAGTTTTCGTTTCGTCAGTTTTTTCGACGACATTATTGTCGACGATCGATTTTGTTTCGTCGGACTTAACCTCACCGGGTTTGGATTCCTGAACCGGCTTTTCGGACATAACCTCGTCGTTCGTGTTTTTGTCTCCACCGTTTTCCATTTTGTCGGATTTACGGTTTTCTTCGTTTACAAACAAACGTTAATCGTGCAAGAGTTAACCTCAAAATTTCGATAATTCGCCGGTAATTTCGAATGACAATCGTTCGTCAATTGTCGACGATTGCACGAATGAAATATGTCGTTCGAATGTGAAACGTGAAACACGTGTTGGATATTCGGAAATTTGAGGGGCTCACGATCTACGAAGCGGCTATAAGGGCTTCGTGAAGAACGTTGATGGCGGAGGAAACCGGAAATTACGTTTTATACCCGAGCGAGAACGGTTAACAATGAATTTTGGGCGCCATTTTGTACTACGGAAATCAAGTGAGAGACTCTGTGCAACAATCAAGACGACTAGAGACCAGGAGACCGAACTCCACTAGTTCGGTTGGGACCGCACATGGCTGCCATGATGGCGCTGCGGTCGAGCTGGGTCCGACCAATGAGATACTCGCATCGACCCGGCAAGTTCGAATCACCCGCGAGGATATCTACGGTACGTCAAAATAACCCCTAACAATTCGCAATAGTCGTTGTTCACTCCGTGATTCGTGAATAATTATGAGGTGCAAAAATGCCCAAACCTTGTTCTATATTAAATTGCGGAAGCAAATATCTCGGTGGTGGCTTGAGTCAGAGAAAACTGTTTGGGGTTCCAAATGTAAGTGCATTTTTCAATCGAAGTGAATGAATCATACTTATATATACAAAATCACTTTGAAACGTGTTTTGAATTGGAAAATATTAAATGTTGAACCTCTGATAATTTTTCAAAAATGAAATTAATACATATGTACCGCGTTTACATGGACTTTCACAGTACTCTTTATTCTCTCCGTATCGAGGAAGAACATTTTTTCAAATTCTCTTATCATACATTTTGATGACAATTTTATATTAGTTTCATTTTAATCACAACACAGAAACGTGCCATCGGCGCTCGCTGCAGAGCGAGGGAGATGGAAATTATGTAGACTTAATCCAACGATTGATTCACATAGAGATGCTCTTGTATGTGTCTCTGGTAACCGGATTTTCGTTTGTAGTAGAAAAAAAAATGATTTTTTTATAAAAAAAAAAAAAATTTTTGGCGAAAATCGATGGGTCGGGAAAATCGATTCTTATGCGTTAATCTTCAAGAGTTGGGTGTGAAAAGGTTTGTAGTGAACGTCGTTTCCTTTGTAGAGAAGCCGAAAACAATTTATTCCGACTTTTAGAGGTTTTTAGACCCCCAATTTTGACGAAAATAGAGCCTATCGGTTGATTCGCGTGGAGATGGCTCTCTATGGTCGATCGAATGGTTGATTCACATAGGGATACCCTCGTATATATCTCTGGTAACCGAATTTTCGTTTCTAGTAGAAAAAAAAATGGTTTTTATATGAAAAAACATTTTTTTTTTACGAAAATAAATTTTTTTTTGGGAAAAATGATGGGTCGGGAAAATCGATTCTTATGCGTTTATCTTGTAGAGTTGGGTGTAAAAAGGTTTGTAGTGAACGTCGTTTTGTTTGTAGCCAAGCCGAAAGAAAGTTTTTCAGACCTTTAAGGGTTTTTGGACCCCCAATTTTGACGAAAATCGAATCTAACGGTTCATTCACATGGATATGGCTCTGTATGTGTGATCTAACGGTTGATTCACATACAGATACTCTTGTATATGTCTCTGGTAACCAAGTTTCGTTTGTAGTGGAAAAAAATCGCTAATCAGACAAAATGTACGCAGATCAACGATTCAAAATCACCGCGCTTGGCGGCCACGAGCAGAAGTGGCGCCGCCAGGTGGTGCAATCGATCGAATCTTGAGTCGCTTTTTCCGACCATTTTTTTAACATTGCGATCGGGCTCCTTTACTCTAGTCTCCCTGGGTCGGACCTAGCTCGACCGCAGCGCCACCATTGCAGCTATGTGTGGGCGCTCCCCCACCACCAGATTTTTATAGAAGTTCGGTATTCTGGTCTCTAGTCTCAGGGAGACTAGAGTAAAGGAGTCCGATCACAGTGTTAAAAAAATGGTCGGAAAAAGCGAGGAAAAGATTGCACCGCCAGGCGGCGCCACTTCTGCTCGGGGTCACCGGCCCGCCCACAGTTCGCGCGAGCGCAAGACCACTGCAACAGTCCCCGCCCATCCAAGGACCCATTTTTAACGCACGGCGTCGCTAGTATACGTGACCTTGGGGCCACGAGCAAATCAAATGTCTCTCTCGGGTCCGCTACTTGCGTGCCAGCGCACACGGCGTCGCTAGTATCGGTGACTCCTATGGGCGCCAAAAAACGAATTGAAAGTTCAACCAAATTAACGATCTGTTATCACAAAATCACGGCGATCAGCTCGGGTTAGTGTGTGTTAGTTTAGATTTACTATTTCATTTAAATTTTCAAAAGTTGGCGCGCATCGAGGTTACGTCACATGCAGCACAAGATGTGTCTATATGTCCGCTCACTTCATTTCATCACCAACGCTACTTCACAGTCAGTTCCCGAGCGACAAGAGCGCTCGACGCGGCCCAATTGGTACTACCACCGTTCCTCGCTTTTTGGGGTCACGTTTGGGACGATTGCGCCATAAGGGATCGGACTCCTTTACTCTAGTCTCCCTGTCTAGTCTTCTTGATTCAATGATTACACGAAATCCGTGCAATATAACAGGTCTCATGGAACGATCAACGCAAAAAATTTGGGACGGGAATTGAACTTTCGGCCCCGAACACTGCAAGCCGTGGCGCTGCTTCGTAGGTTCGTTGGCACCGATTACAACGACACGCCACCTGCTGGCAAAACTCAACACTAAAATTATCCACGCAAAAATTTACCACAGGACCTCCTTCTTCCACGCGATATCTTTCTTCCTTGTCCCACACACCCCACGTCCTTAAAAACGTTCAAACATTTTTCACAAAACCGTTATTTAGATCATAAAAATACCTAAGAATACAAAAAAAAGTACCAAAAAATTGTAATAATTTTGAGAAAAAAAAATAACATAATATTTAACTCGAGGATGAAATTAATGAGGTTACGATCATCGACGATAAAAGAATCTCACGAAAATCAGATCAAATGACTAGAGCAGTACTTCGTGAAACGTTATACCGGGTGTATACGTGTACACGTACACACACGTACAAAATTGCTCGTTGTGCGCGTGGGGTAATCCAAGCCTCGGCGTTCCGTTCGTTTTCGCTCATCCTCGAGGACCGTTCGTGCTGCTCCGTTCCTTTCCGGTTCGCTCGATCGGGGTGACTGTGTCTTAGTTAGTTCATAGCCGTTATTAAATCTATCTCCATCTTCCACAATGAGGATCTACAAGGATATATTCACCGGTAAGACTAATCTACGAAACTCAAACCAGATTATGAAAATTATATTTTTGCTATTTTCACAACCAAAACTACTTGCTCAACGACATTTTGTTTCGTGTTCGAATGACGTTTTGATGGTTGTCTCGGTTCGAGGCTTCGATGCTCGAACTTTTTTTGACCATCAGCTTCCTGAAAAACTGGGACAACTGTTTTTTCGTGTCTCACGATTCAAAATTCATGTGGCTTTCGAAAATTTTATGAAATTTTTGAGTTTTTTTATTTTTTTCGAAATCCTAACCTCACCATATGGATCTTTTTTTTTTTTTTTAACGATTATCGTTAAATGCTGATGCATGATGCTGCACCCAATCGAAGCGTTGGTCATGCTAAGTGACCTTGAAACCATTTTTTCATGAAATATGATTCATTTTTCATGTATTTATACTTTTTTTTTTTTTTTTTAATATTTACAGGTGACGAGATGTTCTCGGACACGTACAAGATGAAACTCATCGACAATGTTGTTTACGAAGTTTACGGCAAGGTAAAGTTTTTGTCGTTTCGGCGATGGTGCGATAACGACGGCGCCGCTGTTTGATGCATTTTTTTTGCCCGAGAACACTCCGAAATAAGAAAAACTGGAATAACAATTTTTGGTTATGTCGCTTGGTTTTTTGGATATCGAAGGTTGAAATATGATAAGTCGATGAAAATTCGATGAAATTCCTTTGTAGATGTCAAAATGAGCAAGAATTGAACGAATTAGGCGATTCAAACGAAAAGGAAACTAACCTGTACCAACTCAACGAATATAAGAAAAAAATCTAACCTAACAAAACTGAATCAACAGAAAAACCAAAAAATTGAAAAAAAAAGAAACTTGAAGAACTTGAAGGACCTCCAAAGTAACTGAAGAACCCCAAAAAAACGTTAAAGTACCCTTAGAACCCTTCGGATGAGCATTTTGTAGTCTCGCAGCCCGACGGACGGTAACGTCGTGTCCATCCTCAATACAAAACACAAAAAATTCGATATCTAGAAAACCAAGCCCGATATAAAAAATCTTTATTCTTGTTTTTCTTCCTATTTCGAGGTGTTCTCTGGAAAAAAAATTGCATCAGACTGCTGCGCAACGAATATCGTACTGTTTCCGTCTTTTTTTATTTTCATTTTTTTCCAATTTTACAAATATCGATTTAAAAAAAAAACAAAAAAGAGAAAAAGTTGTAACAAAAATGGCAATTGTTATGAAAATTGTAGCTGGTCACCCGCAAGGACGGCGAAATAGTCATCGCCGGTTTCAATCCGTCGGCCGAAGAGGCTGACGAAGGTACGGACGAGACGGTCCAGTCCGGAGTCGACGTTGTTATGAACCATCGGCTTCAGGAGACTTTCTTCGGCGACAAAAAATCCTACACCGCCCATCTCAAGGATTACATGAAAAAGTTAGTCACAGTCGCTTTAAAAAAAAAAATAATAAAATAAATAAATAAATAAATAATAATAATTTTTTATCTCGAATGTTTGGAAACAAATTTGTTTTTTTTTTTCTCGACACAGATTGGTGGCGAAACTTGAAGAAACATCGCCCGATCAGGTGGAGGTGTTCAAAACCAACATGAACAAAGTCATGAAGGACATTTTGAGCAGATTCAAGGAACTGCAATTCTTCACCGGCGAATCGATGGATCCGGACGCGCTCGTCGGCCTCATGGAATATCGCGAAATCGATGGACAATCCGTTCCCGTACTCATGTTCTTCAAACACGGTCTCGAGGAGGAAAAATTCTAAACAGAGAAATTCTTAGATATTCAACAAATTGTGGAAACATTTTTTGTAAGTTGTACAAAAAATTTTTTTTTTTTTTCATTTTTTTTTTATATATGAGGCGAGACGCCCTAAATGATTGGATTGAAACCCTTTTATCCTCCGATGAGGTCGATGATTAAAAAAAAAAAAAAATTATTTTTTTATTTCAATTTTTCAAACGGAAAAAAAAAACATTTTCGATAATTTTTTTTTAAGACACAGTTGATGTGTATTTATTTCTATAATTACTACATAATGAAGTAACATTTGAAGAATATTCTGTGAAATTTTCATGAATTTTTATGAAGAAATGAGCCATTGACAGCGAATCTTC
Organism: Diplazon laetatorius; assembly: GCA_963662125.1. Lineage (NCBI taxonomy): Eukaryota > Metazoa > Arthropoda > Insecta > Hymenoptera > Ichneumonidae > Diplazon > Diplazon laetatorius. The sequence goes on along the minus strand of OY759153.1, from coordinate 19,674,870 downwards.
TCAGACGTTAAAAAAAAAAAGTTTTATTGAGGGGCCTCTTATAATTCGTCACTGGATGGTCTGATATCGAAAAACCAAAATGATTATATTAGTTGATAAGTTTCTGCAGGTAACAACGTCGAGGTTTTTTTTTATCATTGATTTTTTCAATTTTTTACAGCACTTGGAAGTCTCAAAATACTGAAAAAAAGTGTTTTGATGAAAAATCAGTATTTTGACTTCCAAGTGCTGTAAAAAATTGAAAAATCGATTTAAAAAAATCAAACTTGACGTTGTGACCTGCAGAAACTTATCAACTAATAAAGATATTTTGGTTTTCGGATTTCAGACGATTCGGTGATGAGTTGTGAATGAAAAATCTGGTGAAAAAAATATATTCGGTCAATTAAAAATCGAATAAATAGAAAAAAAAATCCAAAAAATTTTTTTTTCCAATCAGTAAGATCGCAGGATCCAAAATATACTAAAAAAAAAAATCATGGACCACATCAGGGTCACAGAAGGTTTAAAATTATGTATACATGATTATTCGTGATCGACGTACAAATGACGTCGATCGCTGCACAAACATGTTAGATCATTGTCGGCGATGAAATTTCATCGTCGTGCACGACTCTCAATTCGTCGCGTCGTTCTTTCATCGTCCGTACATAATTCGCGTAATTTTTCTATAATAATTTCGATTACCGTAGGAAGGTTTTTTTTTGGAGTGGGTCTCGAAGTTTCGAATTTTCAATGTTTCGAAAGCTCACAAGTTCGATTTTTTTTCATTCGAATTTTAATTTATCGAAAAAATCTGATCTCAGAATTTTTTGTTATTTCGACTGGGTCGTGTAACGGAATTGAAAAAAATTCGAACGATCGAATGTCCGACCCGGTCGATATATCGAAATCTCAACGATTCGCAAAATAAATGTTTCGACTCGGCCGATGTTTCGAACGGTCGATCCTTCGACGGATCAAAACGTTCGACAACGTATATATGTATATATAGGTATAGTGGCGTAGCGGTTCGTTCAACCGCTCGAAGATTGCAGCTCCCGCAATCTTCACGCCACTATACCTATATATATATATACGTTGTCGAACTTTTGGTCCGTCGAAACATTGAATCGTCGAAACATTGGCGGGTCGAATCCGTGACCCGTCGAAAAATTACGCTTTCGATACATTGCATTTCGATTATTTTTTTTTTTTTTCGAAACTAAGACCGTTCAAAACTTTGCCCGTTCGGATTAATGGACTTTCGAAACCGTGCAAGGTCGAAACATTGAAAATTCGAAACTTCGAGACCTACCCGTTTTTTTTTTAATAAAAAAAATAAAAATATAATTTTCTTTTAACTTAAAAAAAAAAAAATTGAAGAAACCGATTTCATTTCTCGCATAACCGAAAATTATTTTCTACGTTTCAGATATGCCGGAATAAAAGACTACAAACAAACATGCTGCTGAGCTGTGGAATATATTTTTAATTTTTTTTTGTCTATTTTTTTTTTTTATAAATTAATGTGCGAATTGTTAACGCCAATTACTTCCAAATCTTCGCTCCAAAGCTTCTTACGCAGCTTATTTATTTACTTTCTTTTTGGAAAGTGATGATTTACCCATCAATGACGATACACTTTGACGAGAATAAAAAAAATGAAAAAAAAAACAAAAAATGAAAATTAACGAAATTAGAAATTAAAAAAATAATAAAATAAAATGAATAAAAAAAGAGACTAGACTGTACATAAAAAAAAACCTCCCCCAGGATAAATGTCAATCATTCGAACTTCGCAGCAGCAAAAAACATTTTTATTATTGGTTTTTTTTCCTAACGGACGTCAACATTATTCTTCAATTTTTTATCCCCCATTTTTTTGTTTTCTTTTTTTTTTGGGGGGGTCATAATCACCGATTTGACTGTTGATATTTATTATCATATGAAATAATTGAAAGTTGGTTAAAAGTGCAAACGGCAATGAAGAAAACGTCATTAAAACATATTCGAACGATTTATGGATTGTCAAACGATGGATTTTAATCGTCGACCGTTAAAAAAATTTTTGTTCCGTCGATCAAACAAACAAAGTTCTGTCTCTGTAATAAATAAAAAAAAACATGACGTTTTCGTAATCCCGCAAAAGCATTTTGGTTTAGCATCATCGTTGAATATATTCCCATTACCACCAAGTGACACATCGAAACGACGAAGAAGAAACAACAATTTTTTTTTTTTTAAATAAATATTTGTAGGAAACACAGAAAGTATCGTAAAAAAATAAAAAAAATAAATTATGTTCAAATGGTTCAACTGATAACGCAATAAACGTACAATTTATGCAAGGATGAGAGATATTTGACGTTGATTTATTTGAAATACTGTTTTCGGTCGATGTACGATCACCCACGTGTTTGAATCTTGAATTTTTTGATGGTATGTATATTAGGGTGGTCCTTATTTGGGGTCGAACAATTTTTTGGCCCTCCCATGGGCTTGAATGTCTCGAAAAAAATAAATTTCAACGTAGCCGAAGGCCCAGCCTCGTAGACCAATTCTAAGTACCGCCCCAAAGCCCTCGAATTTCGCCATTTGATTAACACAGGGTTTTTGCCACCTGATAGTTTATATTTTTTTCCTTCCGCAGTGTTGCACCGAAAAATCCGCAACTCCGCACATTTTTCACTTAGGGTAGTGGGTCTTCGATGACAATTTTAAACATTTTCCGGTGATTGAATTCGGCGGAGAATCGGCAAGTTTAGATAGCTTGTTTCTCAAAAGCTTCGACGAATTTCACAATAACTCGGAAACTATGTGAGATACGACGATAATGCTAATAACGTTTTTTGTAGAAAATTGAATTCTCTACAAAAAAGATTCAATAAGATTTTTCCCTTCTTCCAAAGTTTTTGAAATATTCGAAAAAAATGAAAAGAGGGAGAAGAGAGGTCTTCTAAAATTCAGTTCAGACCTAAAAACCGATTAAAAACAAGAAAAAATATACAGAATAAAAAAAGAGTCAAAAACATTGTATAACTCATTTGACCCACGAAAGTGCCAATCACCGTTTCAAATAACTCGACATTTCCCATGATCAACAAATTTTCTAAATTCCGAACAAATTCTTGAGAATCAACATCTGTCGGTGAAATACGTGAAAAAAAAAAACAAAATTAATCCAACGGAAAGTTAAATTGATTTATTTAAAATACGTGATAAATAAATAAACAAATTCAACGAGAAGATAAATTAATTGATATAAAATACGTGAAAAAAAAATTAATTCAACGAAAATTCGGACATGGGAAAAATTATATAGGAGCGAAAACACGTTGGGACAATTGAGATTTTAGGCAATAAGTGATGAACGTTGATCGGTTAAAAATTCGTCGTGAATTAATCGTTTCACAGAATAAATAATTTTTTCATAATATTCAAGAAATATTATAAATTCTTATTATATACATTTAATTTTAATGAAAATATACGAATGAAATATTCAGGAAAATAAAAAGTTATTAATTCACAAAAAATCCGTTGGATTTTACGTTGATTTACAATTATCGGTGAGACGTTGACTATAACATTTGTATATATATATAATATATATATACTGCTTATGATGAATTAATTACCAAAGACTTCATACTTATGTTTGTACCGAACTATGCCGGTGAACGTGTTGAACTTGCCCAGAAGATTAAATCTCGGCTGACGGGGGCCGGGGTCCAAACGGACCCCAATCAAAATCAACTCAAATTCAAGACCATATTTTTTCCCCGAAACTAGAATATTTTGAGATTATCCAGTTCGATTTTTCGACCAAAATAATGAAAAATGAACGAGTTTAAATTTTTTTTGCAAAAATCTCCAATTTAGCGTTTTTTTCACTTTCGGAATTTTTTTTTCGAAGTAAATATTGAATTCGAACTGAATGGCCTATGGCACCTCTTGAAGGGAGTATCGAAGAACATGTGAGAATTTTTACGAGTGAAAAAAATCAATTGGTCACTCGCAGCGAGCTTTTTTCAAGCCTCGGGGGTCGAAAAGACCCCACGCGCCAGCTCAGGGTCGAGATATCGCTCGAACTGTGGCACGTATCGAGGGATCGACATCGCCCGATGGAATTCGGTGTAACAACATTATTCACCGGTGATTATTATTATTACAAATAATTTTTTTATTATTATTTTTATTTTCCTGAGCAACGAACAATCGAAAAAAATATTAATCAACGGTACTTTCGATCGATTCGATAATTCTTCTCTGAACCCCCGACCGATAACCAATTTTCCAATCGCTCGACTATACAGATTTTATTTATTTTTTCATTATTTTAAAAATTATAATCACGATATTATTTTTTTTCGTTTATTTTATAATATAATATTTATAGATATCTTTATTAAAACATTTATATATATATTTATTTATTTATATATAATAATAATATGAAACTTCATTCACAGGTAGCATTCGCGCCCATATCACTCTCACATATTTTTTTATTTTATTTTTACATTTTATTTTTATTTTATTTCTTTTTTTTTGTCGTCGGATTTTCACATTTTCGAGGTAATTTGCGGTCTCGAATTTTCGTTATCGAATTAATCGTGCGTCATAAAGAAAACACTTTCGAACAAACTTTTTCACTCCGAAGTGCTTTAAAAAAAAAAAACAAGAAACAAAATTAAGAAAAAAATTGGATTATTTAATTGTCGTTTTTTTTACTTCAGTTATTTTTTTTCTTTTAATAATAATTTTTTTTTCTTTTTTCTTTCACGATAGAGGCATAACATTAAAAAACTCTCATCAAATACATAACAATAACCAACAACTAACAACCGCATTGATATTTCATTCACGCGAAAAATAGAAATATTCATGATAATATAATTATTATCGCAATTAAGTATATGATTCATCGATTACGGATAATAAATTAATTCATAGACACGAAATAAGCTTGAGAGGGATAAAGGGAAGGTCGATGATTATTTCGTACCGAAATCCCTGAGGGATGATACATTTTTTTATATTGTTTAAATATTGTTTTAAATATTTTGAATCATCGTTTCCCCCCTCTCCCCCTCTGCCCACAATTGGGGTTCGGCTCGAAATTCGGAAAGGCCAAAATTCGGAACGCCCAATGTTCGGAACGACAATGCTCGGAACGGTCGAGATTCGGAACACGTGTATATATAGGTATAGTTTGCGTACCTCGTTCGCCGGCCGCGAGACTACATTGCCCGACTTTCGAGCTTGCCCACGCGTAAACTATCGATGTTAGATATATGCCGTCGCGGACTTTTCTGTAGGAAATTTAATTCTCTACAACATTGTTCATGTGGACTTTTGGTCTATATAGCGTTGTTCAGCCAGCGTTTGGACGGGAAGATCAAAATGTATCGACGAAAATTATACATTTTTATCTTCGTGTCCAAACGCTGGCTGAACAACGCTATATAGACCAAAAGTCGACATGAACAATGTTGTAGAGAATTAAATTTCCTACAAAAAAGTCCGCGACGGCATATATCTAAAATCGATAGTTTACGCGTAGGAAAGCTCGAAAGTCGGGCAATGTAGTCTCGCGGTCGACGGACAAGGTACACAGCTGTACCTATATATATACGTTTTCCGAATCGTGACCGTTCCAAACATTGGGCGTTCCGATCATTGCTCGTTCCATATTTCGAGCCCAACCCACTCACAATTATATTCGTTTTCGATAGATACGGATCAATTAAAATCTACGTAATACTTGCCACTTATCGAATATTATACCCACAACCAAATTTTTCGTAACAAATTTTTTTTTTTCGTCCAACATCGAGATTAGCTTTCTTGGAATAAATTTTTCGAACATTAATTATTTTGTTTATTTTTGTTTTTCTTCGTAATTTGAGAAATTTTTTGACAACGAGAACCAAAAAAAAAAAAGAATCTTGAAATTGTCCTGGTTTGTGTTTTTTTCTTTTTGTTCCATTGATTTATTTTTTTCGTTCTCTCACGTTTAAGGGGTTGTGTGTAGTTCTTTGAGGAAAAAATTCGAGAAATTTTTCATGATTTCTTTTTAGCCATGTTAAACCGTTGCGGTCACTCGGGGTCCGACTGGACCCCAGGCCAACTTCGTCGTATTTATGCAATCGAAAATAACATTTTTCAACATTATCTTGTCCATCAAAACGTACGCATTTTTATTTTTGCGACATCGACCAAAAGTCGAAGAGTTCAAAATTCAAAATAAATATTACGTTTTTTTTTCAAAGTCCATTGAAGCTCTGTTTTTTTTCTCAAAAATATAATATCTCAAGAGTAGAAACGGGGCGTAAGATTTTTTTACCGCATGGCAAAAATTGAATTTTTGCACGAATGTTTTTTTTTTTGTAAAAAAAGTCAGATTTCGTGAATTTTTTTCTTCTCATCGTGTTTCGACTACTCAAAAATGTTGGATAGAAGACAACGACTATTGGATCATTTGGAAAACATGTTTGATCGAAGTTTGGCGCAAGATTCAAGTCGATACGTTGAAAAGAACGCGAATGGGTTCGGTTTTTGTGAGTGGGGTCCGCTTGGACCCCATGTGACTGATACGTTATTATTTGGAGGTGTGACCTCAACGGGTTAACGTAATTTTAATGGAATACTTTATGCAGTAATAATTACAACATATATTGAGGTAATTGTTTGCATTTTTTCATGAAAAAAAAAAACAATTTTGGGGAAAACTATTTCCGTTGTCGTTTCCCCAAACTTGAAGTTTTTTTCATGAAAAAATTCATACAAGTACTTGAATACATGTTGTAATTTATGCTGTACAGTGTATTCCAATAAAATTATGTTAACGTGGTTAAAAAAAAATCATGAAAAAATTCTTTAATTTTCCCACAAATAATCAGATAGAACTCCTTAAAGGTGCTTACGTAGGTTAAATGGAAAGTACTATCGCATATCGGTAAACGCGGTTACCCCTGTACAATCGTCAACGAGACTCGTCGAAGCTTCGCAACGAAAATTCTCGACGCAAAAAAAAAAAAAAAAAAAAAATAATACAAAATACAAAAACGCGAACGTTTAACCTGAGAGTCGCGAATCCAGTTAAACTTTCTAAGCAGGGATGGGCATAGAATGAAATTCAATGAAAATGTATTTCAAATACTTTTCGGATAAAATGATAATTAATTTCACTGGATTCACAAAACATTCATAAATTAATTGTAAAATAATAATTTCCGTAAATTGGCCATGATTATTACAAAATATGAAAAATATTGATTATTGTATGATAATTGATTCTAGTTATTTAAGTATTCAAAATACATTTTCATTGAATGGATGCTAGGGTGGTCCTTAATGGGGGTGTTGACGAATTTCGACAAGTGCACCCCCAGATAGGTTCGAAATGAATAAATAAAAATATGTGCGAAACTTCAGCACTGTGGTCTAATGAGAAGACGTGCCTGTAATCTCGTTTTGTTTCCCCATTTGAATAACATGGGATTTTCAGACTAATTCGGTAATTATTTTTTCGAGTTGTCCCCGAGCACGCGAAAAATTATTTATTCACACGAATCTATTGTCAATGGGTATAACTACTCGTACGATTTTTTTACAAGACATGAAACACAAATAAATTTCGAATTTGTGTTGAAATCGTTTATCAGTTGTTATCCATCGTTCATCGGTTCGCCGTTATCGATAATACACAGGTGAGGTCTTGTAAAAAAATGCCCAAGTAGTTATACCCATTGACAATAGATCAATGTGAATAAAGAATTTTTTGCGTGCTTAGGGACAACTCGAAAAAATAATTACCGAATTAGTCTGAAAATCCCATGTTATTCAAATGGGAAACAAAACGAGCTCACCGGCACGTCTTCTCATTGGACCACAGTGCTAGGGTTTCGCACATATTTTAATTCATTCATTTCGAACCTATATGGGGGGTGCACCCACCCTAATAGGATGCGTATCTCTGTTTCCATGCCTCGAAGAGCCCCACACATTAAAACACAAATTCGCCATTGAAATCGTCAATTTATGAAATTAATTAATCGCTACCGAATAAATCCTCATCGTCGAAGAGTTTCTCAGAAGTTCAAAAGTCGCATTAAAAGCGTTCGCGACGCTTCAAATTGCCACCCAAGTCGTACATTGTTTCTTTCTTTCTTTTTCCGATTGTTTTTTTTTTTGTTTTTTCTTCTTAAATCTACATCGCTAAACGCTTATTATACAAAACGATAAACACGCCCCCTCATCCTCCCCTATCGTGTGTCTCACGTGCAATCGTGGCTTTTTCATTTTTTTTTCAAAACAACGCATCGAGTCAAGGCTCAGTTGGAATGTAACATTTTTTTTTCTTCACCAATGAAAAATATGGGCAAACTCGTTCGAAAAATCGTTTGAAAGAATCAAAATCGACGTACAACACTCGTAGATTACATTGTTTCCTAAAATAAAATTACAAAAAAAAAAAATATCTTCTCTGTGAAATCGGAAAGTTGAAAAAAAATGAGGATATTAATTATTATTCTTATGCTTGAAAAAAAGAAAAAAACCATGCTTGAATAAGATTGAGAGCATGATTTAGGAACTCTGCGAGCAATCCGCGAACGGCCTCGCTCGAAAACGTCGTGTGCTCGAAAAACCATCGCCGGACTACAAAAAAATGAAAAATGGAAAAAAATTTTAAAAAATAAAAATTGCGTGCGGTTAGTTTCGACGAGATTCGATTGGCAGACAATAACGGCGTTTCAATACGCGGTGGATCATTCATTCGATAAAAAATATCGAAATAAAAGGTATCGAAAATGGTTTTTGAAAAAAGCAAAAAAAAAAAAAAAATACAAAATTACGATTAATTATCATGAAATATTTGGAAAAAAAAAACATTTACAAAAAATATTCACCCAGTCACTCAATAATTATAAAATAATTTAGATCAATTTCATTATCTTACAATGGATGCTAGTTATCCAATGAGCGTTAAAATTAACGATCATTTTGGTCGAAAAAACAAAAGTATGTAACATCAAATTTCATCGAACGAATGCCAACGCTTGAAACATAATAATAATGATAATAATAATAATAATAATAATAATAATAATTTAGATTAATTATTATTTTACAACGAATGCTAATATTCAATTAACCTTATTATTCACGATCATTCAGTAGTAAAAAAAAAGTATTTAACATACATTTTCATCGAACGAATTCCAACGCTCGAGACCCAGAAAAAAATGATAATAATTTATATGAATTATTATTTTACAATGAAAAAAAAAAATCAGAAATTTTTTTTTCCCAATATTATCCAGATATCCAACCGCATTTGGATGATAACACTAATTTGGGGTGGCTGAAAACAAAAATGACACTCATTTAGATTTCCAAAGAAGCGGTCATCGAGAAATAAATAATGAAATAATAATAACAATGAAATAAAATTTCACCCGCAATCATCCAAACCTGTGAAAGAAAAATTGTTTCCAACTCAAGAGAGCAAATAAACTTTTTGCTAAGATCTCGATGACCGAGTCTTCGAAAAAATCATTGATCGCCATTTTCTTTCTTAGCGATCCCAAACAAGTCCATACGACACTTTTCCTTCATGAGGTACTCGAAGAAAACGAATAAAAAATGTGTAAACCGTTGTAATTGAGACGATGGACGAATAGCACGTGTGACGCGTGACGCGTCACATCTAATGCTCGACGCGTCACATGTGCAATTCGTCCAACGTCTCGATTACAACGTTTTACACATTTTTCTTTCGTTTTTTCGACGCGTCACGTGTGACGCGTCACGCGTCACACGTGCAATTCGTCCATCGTCTCGATTACAACGTTTTACACATTTTTCTTTCGTTTTTTCGACGCGTCACATGTGACGCGTCACGCGTCACACCTAAAATTCGTCCATCGTTTCGATTACAACGTTTTACACATTTCTGCATCGTTTTCTCGACGCGTCACATGTGACGCGTGACGCGTCACACCTAAAATTCGTCCATCGTCTCGATTACAACGTTTTACACATTTTTCGATCGTTTTCTCGACGCGTCACGTGTGACGCTCAACGCGTCACATGTGACGCATCGAAAATTCGTCACACCGATCGATATCCTAAGGATCCGACGGCGATTCGAGAACCTCCATCAAAAACGAATCGATGGGCACGTCGCCGATCAGCCTGAAGAAGAACAAATGTTCGAGACACTTCAAACCGATGGAACGCAACGCCGGCAAACGCAACAACAATTTGGCAAAACGTCCGGGTTCGTCGGGTCTCGACACCCGAACGTATTCCTCCAGCGCGGCGTAAACTTTTTCGCGCAACAATTCCACCTCTTGCGTGGATTTCAATCCACGTACTTCCGGATTGAAAAGTATTATCGATCGCAAACATCCCAATTCCGTTTTGTCCATGTCCATTCCCCGCATTTTCGTCACCAATTCGGACAAAACGCGTTCGAATATCGCACCGACGCCCGCTTGAGTCGCCGAATCGCGATGAACCGTTATACCGGTTGCCAAAACGATTCCGTCCGTGACGCCGATCGAACGGTGCGAAAACGCGGCTATCAACAATTCGTTCCAACCGGCTCGCAACAACATCACTTGATCCTCGAGCGGCAACGATGTGAAATGTGGTATGTGTTTCGCCCATTCGACCAGTTGGAACAATTGTTTGTTCGTTGCGTTGCATATGTTCGATACGGCGTTCTGCGAGAAAACATGGCAAACATGAATTTTTTTTTTTTTACGATCGGTAAACATTTTTTTTTCATTTTTGCTTATTCATAGAGGGAGCTTTGTTTCGGTGAGAAAATTTTTTTTTTCGACATGTTTGTAAAGAAGGTATTCAGAATGTCCTGAAACATCTGAAAATTACATTTAGAAAAAATGTCCGGATGTACAGCCCCGGCCAAAAGTTTGGGTACACGCCACGAAATTTCGAGCCGCACTAAAAGTTCGATAACTCAGTGAAAAATGAAGATAATCGAATTTCCAAAATGGTATTTTAAGAAGGATATATCAGGCTTGATTTTGTTTTCTTAGAAGCATTTTTGCGATTTTTTTTGAGCATGGTACACCAGTTTGAAAACGGCTACTTTTTTTACTTTTTTTCGACCGTGTTTAATCGGTTGCATGGCTTCTAGAGATTTTTTTTTGTCAATTTTGTTTGGACGATCCTTAAAACGGTAACCAAAAGCTTTAATTTCATTTTTTGGAAAACTTCGTGCGATTTTTCTTGCGGGAGTTACGATTGTTTTTACCTAAAAACAAACATTTTCAAAAACGGCAGCGCAACTAAAGTTCTTCGATCAAAAAACTTCGGTCTCTAGCTCCCACCATTTTAGAGATATCGAGCTCCAACTCAGTATAATATTGAACGACTACAAGGAGCTGCTTGTTACTGAATTTAAAAAAAATCCATGGAGTGCTTTTGTTTCAAGAAATTTCAAAAGGTGTAAAAAAATCGGTGTGCGCACTCTAGCTGGCGAAATTTTCTAGATATCGGACTAAAATTTGCCACGAAGTTGCACTATTATCAAAAGATATTTCGCATTGAATTCGAGCAAAATCCATCGAGCCATTCGTATTTTATGTCGTTTTGAAATTTTTCAAAAATCAACTTAAGTGCTCTAGCTTCCACAATTTTCGAGATTCCGGGCTAAAATTTGGTAGAAAGTTGCACTACCATCGAAAGAGGTTTGGTATCGAATTTGAGGAAAATCCATCGCGACGTTCAGATTTTATGGGAATTATAATTTTTCGAATTTGACACAAATTGCCCCATATACATATTGAATTCATAAAAAAAAAAAAAAACGAACCTCATAATTTCCTCGATGCTCCGGTTTGCACTCGACCCTTTTCTCAGCTTCCAATATACGTTCGACGGGCATGTCAGCGTGCAAGCTGCTCGTGCTTTCAACCTCGCTCTGATCCCTCTCCTTCGTTCGTTGACGTTCCTCCTGAACGGCTTCGCGTTTCATTCCCATGGCCAAACATTTTTGATAACGACAATATTGACAACGATTTCTCTGTCTCTTGTCGATTATGCAAGATTTTTCTTCGCGACAAGCGTACGACAGATCCTTGCGTACCGTTCGTTTGAAAAATCCTTTGCAACCCTCGCAACTGGAAAAAGAAAAGAAAAACAAAAAAAAAATGATAAAAAATTAAGATCAATTGAATCGAGACAGGACAAATGATCGAAAATTAAATTTACAACATGAAAACTTTGTAATTTAGAAAAAATGTTCGATATTTCATATTTCAACAAAAATCTGGAGATCAAAATATTTATATGAGAATAATATTGATGCAACAAATAATAATATTGATGCAATGATATTAATGTACGAAATTGAAGAATAAAATAATCTTCTGGAGTATTATTTTTCATACCATTTTATTTAAAAAATGTCCAATATTTCGTATTTCAACAAAAATCTGGAGATCAAAATATTTATATGAGAATAATATTGATGCAACAAATAATAACATTGATGCAATGATATTAATGTACAAAATTGAAGAATAAAATAATCTTCCGGAGTACTCTTTGTCATACCCCTTTATTTAAAAAATTTCCAATATTTCGTATTTCAACAAAAATCTGAAGATTAAAATATTTATATGAGAATAATATTGATGCAATGATATTAATATACGAAATTGAAAAATAAAACAATCTTCCCAAGTAATATTTGTCATACCATTTTATTTAAAAAATGTCCAATATTTTGTATTTCAACAAAAATCTGGAGATCAAAATATTTATATGAGAATAATATTGATGCAACAAACGAAAGTATTGATGTAATATTATTAATGTACGAGACTGAAAAATTAAATAATCTTTCGTAGTACTATTTGTCACACCATTTTCTTTTAAAAATTTTTTAATATTTCGTATTCCAACAAAACCCCAAAGATTAAAATATTCATACGAATCCTAAAATGATTTTTTTCGATTTTTGCGTTTGTTTTCGGATCACGTGACTCTCGCGAAACCGGTTGGTCAAAAACGCCAAGCGTCTCCGCAACGTTTAAGTGCGTCCAAGAAAATCATAATTATTTCCCTAGCAAAGACAAATATCTGCGGCAGCTCGGCGAGCTGAGAACATTTTTTCAAACTTGTTATGAAAGGAAATGGAAACCGACAGAACAACAGTGGGCCTCTCGTCGCCCCAAACGTGATCGTCCCAAAAGAGATGTCGTCGTTGAACATAGCCACAGCGATAATTAATGCTGGAAATTATTTTTTTCTAATTTTTGTCTAATTATAACATAGGCTTTAGCGAAATGTTTATTTTGAAAATAATTTCATTGTCATGTGTCATCCTTAAAATTGGAGAACATTTTTTTTTTTTTCAATTTTAAACAATCGAGGTGTGTGTATTACTTTTATTGTGAGGAAAATATTTTCTTCGTGGGCTTCGTCGCATCGTCATCGAAGCGAAACGAGCGAGCTATATAACACAAGCGAATAATTGCACCACGACGAAGCACTTTACGTTGTAACAAAACAACGCCCCGTTGTAATTGGAGACGCTTCATCGATTCAACGACTCGCGAGATTTTTCAAGGAAAAATTAATTAAACACGTACATCACGTAATCACGTAAACCGAGCTGAATGAGACATCGTCGTACCGTTGACTCTGACATAACACCGTTTTATTTATAGTCACGTTTCAGTTGCACCGTAACGTTCGAAATGTGAAATACATTCATCGTTTGTTCGAATACGCGAATGAAAATTTTTTTTTCGAGGTTTAAGGGGTTGGATACAACCTTCCTTGTTCGATGGGAAAATTAAGGTGGTTGAGTCACCTTAAAAAAATGAATTTTTTTTTTTTTCATGACACGATTGATCCAAATATAAAACCGATTTTAAGGTAAGATGGGGTTAAATAGCCATTTTTTTCACTTTTCACGCTGTCAAACCTGCATTTATAAAAATATTCTCACACATCAATTTTTTTCTGAAAGTATAAACGTTTAGCCACAAAATTTATCTAGAAAATTTCGATGTAACTTTTACTTGTTATCGAGCACCTTCATTTGAAAAAAAAGTTCAAAGTGGTTTTCTTACACCACCCGGTGGGGTAATAAAATCACTTCTTTTTGGGACAAATTGGAATACAAATTTGTTGTTTATTTTATTATTCATAACTTATTATTTTAACCTTTCGAAATTAATCTTTTTGACGGGAAGGTAAAAATGCATCGATTTTCTTATCGTTGTATTTTGTTTCTGTCTAAACGCTGGATAAACAACGCTATATAGACCAAAAGTTCACATAAACAATGTTGTAGAGAATTAAATTTACTATAAAAAAGTCCGCGACGGCATATATCTAACATTGATAGTTTACGCGTGGGAAAGCTCGAAAGTCGGAAAATGTCGAAAACCGCGCCGACTGGTAGGCGTTCGGCATATATAATACGTTCGCTACAATCTCATTCGGCATTTTGCCCTTTCTGAACATTTTCATTCGAAGCATTGCGCGTTCGGGATTTTGCCCTTTCTAAACATTGCTCGTTCTGGATTTCGACCCCAACCCCAAACAAGACAACGGGGCCCCCGAAACACCGCAGCCTTCTGTGCCACCTAGTGGACAAACTGGGAAAATTACATCATCGTGTTGGGACCGGGCGGGCCCCCCCGCACAATTCCCCCCCAGACATGGGAATCCCCAATGGATAATGTTGTGGGGTCCGCAATGAAACATAAACTCCGAGGAAAACGTGTGTTCGACCCGGCCAGCAGCTTCAACCCCGAACAGATTAGCGGTATCTGGAAATGTTTACCCGGCTCGTGACGAAAGTCCGGTGGAAAGTATGCTTCGCCCCCGATGCTGAGCCCCAAGCTCTGATCCGACAATGATGGACATTGGGACGGCCGTACTGAGCAAACCCATCTTGGTTCAAGTTACTCTACTTCGAAACTAAGCCTGTTGATTCTTACAAGTATGCTCTTTGGTAGATAGGAATACGACGCTCTTGTGCCGATGACTGTACACCCGCGCTTGGAGGGTTGGACCCCTATAAGCGTCTCAGTCGTAAAACACCTTTCTAAATGTTGGAAAACCTTTTTCTCGAAGGAATCGTTTTTTTTTTCTATTTTAACGAGTTTCGAACGATTCGTCATTCGCGCCAACAGACATTGGCGCGCATGCGCGGTCCACTCCCAACTCGAAGAAAAAAATTTGCAACGACATATAATAAACGTAGTTATGAGCGAGGCGGAGTGAATACAGATGGGGATCGAGGTTTTTCCGATGCTGCCGTCGACGGCCATGAAAAGTTGTAACACGCGATGCATCCAGTAATAAGAACAAAAACGACGACAACAAAAAATAATAAAAAAAACTAATAAAAAAATAATAAATAAACGATACATAATCGGTGAATATAAATGGAAAATGACGATTGCACATTAGTGAGAGATGTCGTAATGGTAAACGACAATAACTCATTGTTGTACATGGGCGGGAATAAATTATTCAAATTAATCTCGTCGATTGGCTGATCGAGTCTTTTAAGGGGTTACACATCTGTGATGATCGCCGGATAAATAGGTGAATTTTGGGAATTATTATCTGAAAAACTATTGGTCCGATTGAATTCTGGTTGGTTTTGTTTGAAAGTGTATACATTGAGGTATGTTGGCGAATTTTTGTTTGAATGTACAGTGAATGGGAGCGCTGTTATTCTGGCCGGCGTAAAATAACTTTTTCAAAGTCGGTTCCCACTTTTTTTTTGGATAACGGATTGACCGATTCCTTTGGAATTTGGACACAATGTGCACGGATAGGTAATGAAGTTCGGCACGTAGGATTTTTTTTTTAAACTAATTTATTTGATTTTTTTATCAATCAACAAAGTTCTTAAATTGAGGTTTAAAAGTGAATTTCAACTTCGATCAAGCGCCGTTTTGTGAAAAAAAAAATCCTACGTGCCGAACAGCTCGAGACGTTGCACTTTGAGAATCTTCTTGAAATGTTTGTTTCGGACCAACCGACTGCCCAGAAAAAGTGGGAACCGCAAACCGTGCCGACGACAAAGTTATTTCACGCCGGCCAGAATAACAGCGCTCCCATTCGCTATACATTCAAACGAAAATTCGTCAATATACCTCAATGTATATGCTTTCGAATAAACCCAACTTGAATTCAATCGGACCAATAGTTCTCGAGATAATAATTCCCAAAATTCACATATTTTTCCGGCAAAAAAGTTTCCCAAAAAAATCGAAACTTTCTCATTTTTCATTATTTTGATGTGAAAATTGAACTGGATACTCTTGAGATGCTCTACTTTCGGAAAAAAAATATTTTGCTTGGGGGGTCATTTGGACCCCAGTGGGCCATTTAAGGGTTATGATAATATTCCAGCGATGGTAACTGAGGATCGAGCGTGCTCGTCGTGCTCTTGACTGTTGTAGGAAGTACGGGTGGGTGGGTATGCTAACCTCGTGCTCGTGTCGACTCGACTCGTACACGTATTCACAAGTCCAAGGTTGAGTCCATGGTGCAACTGCACGATAGGTATTGCAATAGTCGTTGGGGCCTGTGCACGCAAATCAATTTACGCACGAGGTTGGAACGAGACGAACTATTATCGAACGATTCGAATACTCTGAAAGTATTGAAATCGTTGACCCAAAAATCAATATCCCTAAAAATTTCATGAATTTTTCCTAAGGATTCCCTAAAATTTTCCTAAGTATTTCCTAAAAATTCCTTAAGAGTTGACGCGACCTTTCGAAACACCCGGAAATCACACAATAGTGAGTTTAGAAAATGTTTAGAAAGATTTTAGAAAATTTTTAGAAAAAATTTAAAAATTGTTTAGAAAGATTTTAGAAAATTTTTAGAAAAATTTTAAGAAATTTCCTAAAATTAGGTATTCTAGAAATTTCTTAAAATGTTTCTAAAATCTTTCTAAACATTTTCTAAAAGTTTTCTAAAAATTTTCTAAAATCTTTCTAAACATTTTCTAAAATTTTTCTAAAAATTTTCTAAAATTTTTCTAAAAATTTCCTAAAATTTTCCAAAAAATGTCCTAATATTTTTCTAAGAGTTTCCTAAAACTTCCCCTAGAATTATCTGAAGATTTTTCAGAAATGAACCGACCTTTCGAAACACCCGAAAATAACACAATAATCAGTATCCCTAATAATTTTCTAAAATTTTCCGAAAAATTTGCTAAAATTTCTCTAAGGATTTCCTAAAAGTTCCTTCAAAGTTAACTCGACCCTTCGAAACACCCTAAATTCACCAAAACGACTCAAACAATTGTTCATATAGGTGACACCAAAAGTAGTCCCCGCAAAGTTCATTCTCGTAGAAATAATATATGATCGATCCAATGATTGAATATAAAAATTAATCTATTTTTTCTATAAAATCGTAAATGTGAAAAAAATAAAATAAATACATAGAAAATAAAATAAAAAAAAAACATTTTAAATGACTCACCTATAGACTCCGTAGTGTTTTCCACTGGCACGATCACCGCAAATGGAGCACAGGTGTTTGCTACCCGACAGGGGATGATTTGGTGGGTAAGGTGAACCCGCGCCGGTCTTGCTCTGTCCACCGGGGGAGGTGCTCAAAAGGCTGCTGTGACATCCAACAGTGAACGATCTGCAATTAAATTATTGTAACCACCGTAATTCGTGTCGCCGCATTAAAGGGTTATATCCAGTTGTTTGCCGAAAAATTAATGCATTTTCATGATTTTTTTCAGCCATGTTGATACAATTTTGTTGGAATAAACTCTACGGTATCAATTACAACATATATTGAGGTACTTGCATGAATTTTTTCATGAAAAAATATTCAATTTTGCGGGTGTTATTGCCGTTTTTCCAAAACACCGTTTTTTCAAGGTCGCTTGCGATGAGCCCGATAACTCTGGAACGGCTCGTCCGAAATGAAAAAATCAAAATGATTTAGTTGGTACAATATTGAACGTAATTTATGAACGAAGGGTTTACCGAAATTGTCGATTTTTAGAATAACGCGGTCGATTTTTCCCAATTTATCGAAATCCCAAAAAATCGAACTTTTCGGAAAAATCGACGTTATTTGAAAAATCGAAAATTTCGCTAAACTCTTCGTTCACGAACTGCGTTTGATATTGGACCAACGAAATCATTTTGGTTTTTTCATTTCGGACGAGCCGTTCCAGAGTTATCGGGCTCATTGCAAGTGACCTTGAAAAAACGGTGTTTTGGAAAAACGGCAATAACACCCCCAAAATTGAACATTTTTTCATGAAAAAATTCATACAAGTACCTCAATATATGTTGTAATCGATACCGTAGAGTGTATTCCAATAAAATTGTGTTAACATGGCTGAAAAAAATCATGAAAGATTCCTCAATTTTTCTGCAAACGACTAGATACAATAACCCCTTAACCGGGCAGCGAGGGGGGGGCCTATGGGGTGTGAAAGCTTGTCCAGTCACTGTCTAGACGCACCGTTCGTGTTTTCTCTCCTTGGGTCAAAGACTCTATAAACTTTACTCACACAGACGTTCGTGGACACATGATAAATCGTATCAAACAGATTCAATCTCACAATTCGCGTGACCTCGCGAAATTGAGATTAAGGAATCGTCGTGTGGATTTTTGTTTGTTTGTGTGTTCGTTTGTTTGTCTTTTTTTTTAAACCAGCGAATTACAGATACCATGACACTGGAAATATTCTTTTACCTCGGCTGCTTGTCCATATCGTTGGCTTTTTTTTGGTAATAATTCGTTTTTTTTTTATTT
Source organism: Diplazon laetatorius (assembly GCA_963662125.1). Taxonomy (NCBI): domain Eukaryota; kingdom Metazoa; phylum Arthropoda; class Insecta; order Hymenoptera; family Ichneumonidae; genus Diplazon; species Diplazon laetatorius. Next base: position 19,656,075 of record OY759153.1, on the reverse strand, counting down.
CGTACTTCGATGAAAAACGATTAGAATTTGTTTAACCCGTTGCGGTCACTCGGGGTCCACTGGACCCCAGGCCAACTTCGTGGTATTTATGCGATAAAAATACAATTTTTCAACTTTATTTTGTCCATCAAAATGTATGCACTTTCATTTTTCGACATCGACCAAAAGTCTCGAGTTCAAAATTCAAAATATATATTACTTTTTTTCAAAGTCCAGAAACTTCTATTTTTTTCTCAAAAATATAATATCTCAAGAGTAAAACGGCGTAAGATTTTTTACCACATGGCAAAAATTAAATTTTTTCACGATTTTTTTTTATAAAAAAATTCAGATTTCGTGAATTTTTTTTTTCTCATCGTGTTTTGGCTACTCAAACATCTTGAATAGAAGACAACGACTATTGGATTATTTGGAAAACATGTTTGATCGAATTTTGGCGCAAGATTCAAGTCGATACGTTGAAAAGAACGCGGATGGGTTCGGTTTTGGCGAGTGGGGTACGATTGGACCCCATTCGACCGATATGTTATTATTCGGAGGTGTGACCTCAACGGGTTAAAATTTGATTTTTCGATTCGACTTACCCCGGACTGTTGGGTCCCGAAGGACTGAAGTTTCCGGGATTTATGAGACTTGCGGTGTCGGGTTTCATGTCCAATGGGCTTTGCGGGCCCACCGACGACATTGACATGTTGCTGCTTTCCAGACTGAGCCCTGAAACCAGAAGAAACGAGAAAATAAAAATATGGAAAATGCCGGACTAGGATTTTCCGTAATTTCAAGGTCGTCTTCTTCTGAATCCGTCTTGTTTACCTTGTTTTGATTGGAAAAAGATGTTTGAAAACTCATTCGGTGACATTTTTTGGTCTCTTGATAATTAAAACACGATCGACGAAATGGTTCGTCGTAAACTAAAAAATATACATATATGTATTTAAGATGTAATTTATTCTTGATTATCATCGATTAAAGAGTGGGAATGCTAAAAAAAAGATTAAGGTGACCTCGACCAGGAGAATTTTATTTGAATATTTTTAATTTATTATCCGTTTTTTCGACTGAATATCAATCGTACATGAAAAATTGTAATGACCAAAGTTGTAGAGAATCTCATTCCTCACAAATTTGTTCTTACTCGTTAACGCGGTAAACCTTGAAATAAACGAAATAATGCGAAAATTAAACTTAACTCTATTTTACAACTTGAGCCGAAAAATAGCAATCGTAGACAAAAATTGTAATGATAAAAGTTGTAGAGAATTTCATTACCGACAAGTTTGTCCTCACTTATCAACGCGGTAAAGTTTAAAATAAAGGAGTTAATGCGATAATTAAACTTAACGCCAATTTTACAACTTAAGCTGAAAAATATCGATCGTAGACAAAAATTGTACCGATTAAAGTTGTGATTAAAAAAAAATTAAACAAAGCTTCTGTCAGAAAGTGACGTCATGGCCAAAAATGTCTGAAACACGATACAAGATGTAATAACATCTGTTTGACGATATTCGATGATTATGAATTTATCTGGCATTCACAAAGCAGTTATATAATCGAGATTTCTCAGATCGGGGTACTTTTGGCTGGGATTGTATGCGTCATACATCCGCAATATCATACCAACGAGAATGCTTCTGGTTTTTTTCATTTCGGACCAGCCGTTCCAGAGTTATCGCGCTAAACGCAAATGACCTTGAAAAAAATGGTGTCTCGGGAGAACGCCGATAACTCCCCCAAAATTGAACATTTTTTCACGAAAAAATTCACACGAGTACCTCGATATACGTTGTAATTGATACCATACAGTACATTCCGAAAAAATTATGATAACATGGCGAAAAAAAATCATGAAAAAATTTTTTGAATTTTTTTGCCATCAAGTAGATGTAACTCCTTCGAGAAATTCAAGGTAGTCGGGACGAATCCGCTCGAAAAGACCGACCTACGCCAACGCTGACTCCAGTGCGTGGCATTAAACGTGGACGGTAAGGGGGGGGGGGGAGGGGGGGAGGAACCGAAAGTCACAATATTTTATCTCACGAGGCTCTTTTGAATATTCGTGTCGAAGGTCGCGGGCGAAGAATGTTCCCCTCGTCGATTTTAACCGGACGAACGTGTCTGTGTGTGTGTGTATGCCGTTTATATTTGCAATGCGTAATGGTCTTTGTCGGGACCGGTGTAGCAACAAAGTGGCTCGACTACTGGCCTGCCCAGTAGTCATCACACCCTCTCGTGGTTGTCCAGACTCGAGAGTTATTAGTGGAAACGAACGGGTGTGAAAGCACCATCGTACACAAAACTGACCTATTCCGATTGGCGAGATATGTTTTACATATATATGTAAGAATACACACAAACACGTATGAATGACTGTAGTTCCAATTGATATACAGGGTTGGGCTCGAAATTCCGAACGCGGAATGTTCGGAAAGGCCAAAATTCGGAACGCCCAATGTTTGGAATGGTCGAGATTCGGAACACGTGTATATATAGGTATAGTTTGCGTACCTCGTCCGCCGGACGCAAGACTACATTGCTCGACTTTCGAGCTTTCCCACGCGTAAACTATCGATGTTAGATATATGCCGTCGCGGACTTTTTTGTAGGAAATTTAATTCTCTACAACATTGTTCATGTTGACTTTTGGTCTATATAGCGTTGTTCAGCCGGCGTTTGGACAGGAACATAAAAATGTATAATTTTCGTCGATACATTTTTATCTTTCTGTCCAAACGCTGGCTGAACAACGCTATATAGACCGAAAGTCAACATGAACAATGTTGTAGAGAATTAAATTTCCTACAAAAAAGTCCGCGACGGCATATATCCAACATCGACAGTTTACGCGTGGGAAAGCTCGAAAGTCCGGGCAATGTAGTCTCGCGGCCGGCGAACGAGGTATGCCAACTATACCTATATATACACGTGTTCCGAATCTCGAGCGTTCCGAGCATTGCCGTTCCAAACATTGGGCGTTCATAATTTTCGCTTTTCCGAACGTTGTCCGTCACCTTTTAATGTATTTTCCCCGAAAAAAAAACAAATTTAACGTAGTTGAAATTAATGCAGGATCACACAATGGGATCCGGCGGAGATGAAGATAGACCCCGTGTAATTTGATACGCGCGCGAAATGAGCGTTCGGACTCGAACGATGATACCCCCCGATTCGCGGTACGTTATATGGCATATAAAAGCATCGGAACGAGTATTAGCTCGCTGGTCAGCATCGCGCACGTTTCTCTGTCTCTCTCTCTCTCTTTCTCTCTCTTCGGGGTGTGTTAAATATAGAACCCGTGTGCGATGCAAACCCGGAATCGGGGGAAATAATACCCACGGCTCGCACGGTATTCCTATTACCATTTTTATCGCGTGGCGCATTCGCGTTTCACCGTTTTTTCCATTTTTTTTCTTTTTTTTTTTTGATCGACCAATCGCAAAGATTGAAAATTGGTCAAGAGCGTATTGGGCACGCACATGATAGGGTGACGTAGGGCATTCTGTAGTAGTCATTGAGATTTGGAAAACATTATTTTTTTTTTTTTTTCAAAATTTCAATTTTGGACAAAATTTTTTTTTTTTTTTGATCCACCAATCGCAAAGATCAAAAATTGGTCATGAGCGTATTAGGCACGCACGTGATAGAGTTACTCAGGCATCTGTATTAGTCATTGATATTAAAAAAAAAAAAAAAAAAAAAAAAAATTTCCAAAATTTCAATTTTGGTAACTTGATTTTTTTTCCCAAAAATATTATTTCTGTTTTTAGGTCACCGATCTACGTCTGTGTACCGAAATTTCAAAATTCAAGGACACTGAGTAAAATTCAAGGACGTTCCAGGACTTTTTCCAAGGACGAGCAGACATTCAAGGACAGTTCCAGAACTTCAAGGACTTGAAGGACCACCCGACACCACGGATCGACAATTGATTGTTTCCAAATCGAGCGATCGGTCGCTGAAGAAGCCAAAAAAAAATCTATTCGTTCTCACTCTCGCTCTTCATGTTTCGCTCGCGAAATAAAAAAGAAAAAAAAAGAGAGAACACGCACGATTCCCGAGGTCTCGATAGTGCCGCCCTCTCTTTCGTCGTTGACGTCATCGTCTGACCATTTAAACGCAACGAGTCTCTTCCGAGTCTCGAAAAAAAACCTGTTTCCTAGCGCATACAAACTGCGAGCGAATCTCGTGGAGTCTGATTTTGCATCTCGGCTCCCATAAAGCACGAAAAATAGCGCAGAAGCTATTAAAACATACATGCATACATATATAATCGTTTTTTTTCAAGACCAAAGAATAAACAAAATTGATCTGCAAGATGAAGGTTGACGCAGCAACGAGATCTGCAACCAGTGTGTCAGAAGAGCGTCGTCAGCGCCACTCGAAGCTCCGACGTCCGAGAAACGAACAAAAACTACGGCAAAGGACTCGGGAAGGTAGAGTCCAAGATGCGTTGTGACTTTCACGCCCGGTCCATCGAACGAACAATGGATATTACAAACAAGACAACGGGGCCCCCGAAACACGCGCAGCCTTCTGTGCCACCTGGTGGACAAACTGGGAAAATTACATCATCGTGTTGGGACCGGGCGGGCCCCCCGCACAATTCCCCCCAGAAATGGGAATCCCCCAATGGATAATGTTGTGGGGTCCGCAATGAAACATAAACTCCGAGGAAAACGTGTGTTCGACCCGGCCAGCAGCTCAACCCCGAACAGATTAGCGGTATCTGGAAATGTTTACCCGGCTCGTGCCGAAAGTCCGGTGGAAAGTATGCTTGCCCCCCGATGCTGGGCCCCAAGCTCTGATCCGACAATGATGGACATTGGGACGGCCGTACTGAGCAAACCCATCTTGGTTCAAGTTACCCTACTTCGAACCTAAGCCTGTTGATTCTCACAAGTATGCTCTTTGGTAGATAGGAAGACGGGGCTCTTGCGCCCACGTAGGAACGTAGGTTAGGCGAGGCGTTAAACCGCAAGAGGGCGTCGCAGTCGTGATGCGACTACGTCTTCGTCGTTGGTCCCGTTCTATATGCATCTCCGTGCACTTTATACCAGGAGCTTTATATAGAACCGTGGCAGTCAGGGACAGCAGCCGGGTCGTGTCGTGTTGCCACGTGCGATATGCGAACGAACAAGTAGGGTAGGTATAATGCGCCCCAGACTGGGCGGCCACCTGGGTCAATCGGGTAAGGTCGGAAGGTCGTGGGGGATTCGAAGTCTGTGTTCTCGCGAGCGTGCTTGTCGGGTGGATTGATTTCAAGCCTATGTATATACCTAAACTTATATATATATATATATACACAATAAGAACCACCCTAATATAAATATATCTACACGTAGATATATATTTTAGGGTGGTTCTTATTTGGCCTGAAAAAAGTATCGTTACCCACCTTCCAAATTATTCTAGACCATGAAAATGTTCTCTTCATATTTTTTTCCGATTTTTCAATTCACACTCTGCACTGCCGGAATTCATTTGAAAGTTTTCAAAAAACTTTTTCATATTTCCGAGTTTAATGCAAAAACGGTGGCGAAAACAAAAATCCGAAGAAATGTATATTATAAAAAATTATACCACAAAAACACGAAAAAATGTTGGCAGCTATCCGGCAAACATAACCTAAGAAAAAAAAAACATTAAAATCGTTTTTATTTTTATTTTTTAGGTTATGTTTGCCGGATAGCTGCCAAACATTTTTGGTGTCTTTGTGGTATTATTCTTTACAATATATATTTTTTTCAGATTTCTTTTATCGACCTCTTCCGTAAAAAAAAAGATTAATGATTTTAAAAACTTGCTACGAGAGCGAGGGAGACAGCTGAATGTTTGAAAAGTATTGTTCTCCGTCATGATCAGAAAGTTGAAAAAAAATACAAGAACGGTTGCCTCGGAAATCTTCAGATGCAGTCAAACGTTCTCGAGTTTTATCGTGAATGTCAATCGTGACCGAGAACAACGGTTTACAGTTTTCCGTTACCGACCGAGCGGAGTAGCACTTCGCCTTGAGACTTTTATATTCAACTCTGGGCTTCGATTTCAAGAGAGAATCCTACATTAACGATGTTATTGAATAGCAATGATCTTTTTCCCCTTTTATTTATTTTATAAATAATTTTATTTTAATTTTGTTAATTTGAATTTGATTTTTCAAATTTGATTTTTCAATTTTTTATTTTGATGTTTCATTTGATAATTTTTCATTTATCTGAACTTTTTGTCGTTGCTGTTATTTCTTTCTTTCGCTGCGGCAAACGTGACCTTTGACATTTCAATTAGGGTCGGGGAGGGCTGGTTTGCTGCCCTTTTGGCCTGTCTCGTTGAACGGATAAATCTCGACGCTCGAACGAGCTCGCCATTTTCCATGAATAGGGTAATAAGGTTATTGGCTGTATGCATCATTGGCCGTTTTCATCAGCAGCCACGTGGACGTTGCACGACTTCACCATCACTATAGGTAATAATTATTCATTCATAATTGTCGCTCCATTGATTGTTTCAACGATATATCAAAAAATTGTAGAACCTAGCACATGGCTTCCTCATTTTACACATTTGCCAAAGCTTCCTCTATGAGGAACTATGATACGATCAGTTGTGGCTTCCTCATAGAGGAAGCTTTGGCAAATGTGTAAAATGAGGAAGCCATGTGCAAGGTTCTACTTTGCACCTTTTTTTTTTACTTTTGTGACGTTGAGATCACCGTGTGAGTGTAATGTGAGTCGAAATCAATATACATATGTATATGGGGCAATTCGTGTCAAATTTGAAAAATTATAATTCCCATAAAATCTGAACGTCCCGATGGATTTTCCTCAAATTCGATACCAAACATCTTTCGATAGTGGTGCAACTTTGTACCAAATTTTAGCTCGGAATCTCGAAAATTGTGGAAGCCAGAGCACTTACGTTGATTTTTGAAAAATTTCAAAACGACATAAAATACGAATGGCTCCATGGATTTTGCTCGAATTCAATCCGAAACATCTTTTGATAATAGTGCAACTTCGTGGCAAATTTTAGTCCGATATCTAGAAAATTGCGCCAGCTAGAGTGCGCACACCGTTTTTTTTACACCTTTCAAAATTTACTCGATGGATTTTTTGGGTCACACGTTCGCGTCGTATTATTCACGATTATCAGTTTTACGTAAAGGTGGACAAAATTGAGGGGTAAAAAAACGATAATAATTGCAACGACGAGTATGGACAGAGAGAGAGAGAGAGATGTCATTGGCAAAACGATCAGAGCTACGAAAGCGTATCCAAGTGTTGCGTAATAACCGTCGTGCGTTCAATCGTCCATTTTGTTCTTTTTTTTTCTTTTTTCTTTTATCTCGCTCTCGTGGACCGATCGAAACGAATTACGTGACGCAACGACCGATCGATTGACTTGGAAAAAAAAAAAAAAAAAAAAAAAAACGCTTGTGTATGTGAAACGATGGTTGGATAACGTTATCTTCTTGTCACAGGGTACACAATACTGACCCTAGAGCTGTTGAGTAGTTAAGTATGCAGGGTATGGTGGTTAACTGTGACCTAGGGTAACTCGTTACCCCCCACGACTGTTTAAGTCTCCCATTTTCTTTCTAATCACTCGAGACACTTCTAACTGACGCCAATCTTTCCCTGGGACAGTAAGGAATATATTGGTCCATATTTTTTTTCATTTACAGAATTTCATCCAGTGGAAAAAAACATTTAAAGCGATAAAAAAAATCAAATGATAAAAAATGGATAAAGACAAAATTGTGAATAAAAATTCGTCATTTTTTGAAAAATCAATGGAATCGAAAAATTCCAACGCTGTTGCGAAGAGAACATGGTGTTCTACTGTGAAAAAAATAGAACGGATATGTGCGTTCGAAAAAGTGGGTGGGGGTGGAAAATCAAAACGAGCAATGTTCAGAAGGGTCGAAAATTCGGAACGCGCAATGTTCCCCGACTTTCGAGCTTTCCCCACGCTTGAATTATCAAAGTTCGATACATGCCGTCGGGGACTTTCTTATAGGAAATTCAATTCTCTAAAACATTGTTTATCTAAACTTTTGGTCTATAGAGCGTTGTTTATCCAGCGTTTGGACGGAAAGGAAAAAACAATAAGAAAATGCATTTTTACCTTCCCGTCCAATCGCTGGATAAACAACGCTATATAGACCAGAAGTTCACATAAACAATGTTGTAGAGAATTGAATTTTCTATAAAAAAGTCCCGGCCGGCATATATCTAACTTCGATAATTAAAGCGTGGGAAAGCTCGAAAGTCGGGGAAATGTTGAAACAATCTAGTTTTGTCTCATCTAAAATGTTATAAATCGAGTGTATAATGTTTTTTTATGCTACATGGGGTACCTAGTTACCCCAGCTGAAAGTCCCAGGATCAATGTCATATTACACGACTGTGAGGCACTGCTCGAACCTTCACCCGGAAGTACCACAATAAAAAAAAATGAAAAAAATTCCTTCCAACGATTTGTCCACTGTGTAATAATCGACTGATTATTCGAAGCAATCAGCAATTAGATTCGAGTTTTAATACAAACGGTGAGTATGAAATTCCTGAGAATGATTTCATATAATCGTTAATTATGAATTATCGTTCGTGCGATAGCAGAAATAATAAAATTGCAATTTTACGAGACTTTCACAGTATCTTAATGTCACTTTAAAACTGTGATGGAAACAATAATACGAATTATTTTTAAATAAAAATGAGTGAATTGAGTTTTTTATTAGTTTTTTTTTTTTAAATCATATATTTGTTGAATTACCGAGATATTACAGCGAACCCAAATTCCATTTCTAGATACATATGTTCTATAACATTTTCTCAGCTCTTCCAAAAAAATATTTTTAAGATTTTTTTTTAATACACATTGGCCTAAAAATCGATTTTTAAGTTTGAAATGCGATTTTCAGTAATTTTTCGAGGCTCAAAAATGATTTTTTCATTTTTTATTTCAAAAAGCTGAGCTTTTTTTGCATGAAAAAAAAACTTATGTTAGTCAATTCTAAGTTTATTTTATTTTTTCATCAAAACATATAAGGAAATGACAGTAAAATCGACAAAAAAAAAATACGCATGAAAAATTCACAGAATGACCCATACAATTATTATTATAACAATTTAAGAGATAATTTCTCGATGCGGGCGACTTTCGTTTGTAAAAGTTACGAAATGAAAAAAAAGATCGCTGACAGGTGAAGCCAAAACTCGTTACTCGAATTGGTGGAACGGCTCGTACATACAGGGTGTCCTATTTGAAAAAGAGTCGCGGTCGAATAACTCTTCGGGGAAGGGAGTGACGACAAAATGGGTCCAATGAAAGTTGTAGGGTTCCAAGAGAGACACCCAATGCTGATACGAAATCCATATTATAGATTTTTTTCATGAAAAATCGATGAAAAAAAAAAATGTTTCATAAAAAATCTCTAAAAAACGAATCACTCGCCACCTTGCACCTTAATAACAATATAAATGTTAGCAAATCTACTAATACTCAACCATGTGCGTAAATCGTCTGCAAAAAATGTTGTCAATATATTCGTCATTTTTTTTTTAACCGACCCTAAAAAATGACATTCAAAAATCGGCGAAATCGCGTAAATATAAGACCTTGAAAAAACAACCCCTTTTTTTTGCTCAAGGTTCTTTTCATTGCGAAACGTCACGCATAGAGTTCCGAAAGGCCAACGGAAGTTTGCAATATTTGACCAAAAAAAAAAAAAAAAAAAAACTAGTTTGAGAGCAGAACAGTGTCTGAGATGTTTATGGGTTGGTGGGGGGGGCGGAGGGGGGGGATCACAATCAAAGACGCGAATAATACGCAACGAGGATGGAAGTGGTACAGGAAGAGGAAGAGTGACTGAGAGGCACTGGTGGGGGAGGGGGGGGCTAGTTTCAGCGGCCAAGGCCAACGTCGGAGACTCGCCGCACAATGAGTCACGTGACCGGGGTGTCTCCTCATTGTTTTCCACTTCCTCGCTCAGAAAATGTATAAGAAAACGCCTTTGGAGATTACAAAAAAAAAAAAAAAAAAAAAAAAAAATAATGCATGGACGCGCAGCAGCATTCAATTACACTCGGTCGTTACACAACGAATCCACGTGACTGTTTTACATGTGTGTGTGTATGTATACATGCATTTGTATGGACAATACGTATAACACAACCGCAAGACTATTCATTTTTGAATGCTGAATGAACTTTTTTTTTTTCGCAACAATGAGACCAGTCCGAGGTACAAAAAAACGAAGACAAACGGGATTGAAAAGAGGGCATCAGTACAATGATGTTAGTCGGTCGGGTTGAACAAATTTTGTTGTTTCGAATTTCAGGGTATAACATTCGTTTGTTTGTTTATTTGTTTGTTTGATTGTTTGATTGTTTGATTGTTTGATTATTTGATTGTTTGATTGTTTGATTGTTTGATTGTTTGATTGTTTGATTGTTTGATTGTTTGATTGTTTGATTGTTTGATTGTTTGATTGTTTGATTGTTTGATTGTTTGATTGTTTGATTGTTTGATTGTTTGATTGTTTGATTGTTTGATTGTTTGATTGTTTGATTGTTTGATTGTTTGATTGTTTGATTGTTTGATTGTTTGATTGTTTGATTGTTTGATTGTTTGATTGTTTGATTGTTTGATTGTTTGATTGTTTGATTGTTTGATTGTTTGATTGTTTGATTGTTTGATTGTTTGATTGTTTGATTGTTTGATTGTTTGATTGTTTGATTGTTTGATTGTTTGATTGTTTGATTGTTTGATTGTTTGATTGTTTGATTGTTTGATTGTTTGATTGTTTGATTGTTTGATTGTTTGATTGTTTGATTGTTTGATTGTTTGATTGTTTGATTGTTTGATTGTTTGATTGTTTGATTGTTTGATTGTTTGATTGTTTGATTGTTTGATTGTTTGATTGTTTGATTGTTTGATTGTTTGATTGTTTGATTGTTTGATTGTTTGATTGTTTGATTGTTTGATTGTTTGATTGTTTGATTGTTTGATTGTTTGATTGTTTGATTGTTTGATTGTTTGATTGTTTGATTGTTTGATTGTTTGATTGTTTGATTGTTTGATTGTTTGATTGTTTGATTGTTTGATTGTTTGATTGTTTGATTGTTTGATTGTTTGATTGTTTGATTGTTTGATTGTTTGATTGTTTGATTGTTTGATTGTTTGATTGTTTGATTGTTTGATTGTTTGATTGTTTGATTGTTTGATTGTTTGATTGTTTGATTGTTTGATTGTTTGATTGTTTGATTGTTTGATTGTTTGATTGTTTGATTGTTTGATTGTTTGATTGTTTGATTGTTTGATTGTTTGATTGTTTGATTGTTTGATTGTTTGATTGTTTGATTGTTTGATTGTTTGATTGTTTGATTGTTTGATTGTTTGATTGTTTGATTGTTTGATTGTTTGATTGTTTGATTGTTTGATTGTTTGATTGTTTGATTGTTTGATTGTTTGATTGTTTGATTGTTTGATTGTTTGATTGTTTGATTGTTTGATTGTTTGATTGTTTGATTGTTTGATTGTTTGATTGTTTGATTGTTTGATTGTTTGATTGTTTGATTGTTTGATTGTTTGATTGTTTGATTGTTTGATTGTTTGATTGTTTGATTGTTTGATTGTTTGATTGTTTGATTGTTTGATTGTTTGATTGTTTGATTGTTTGATTGTTTGATTGTTTGATTGTTTGATTGTTTGATTGTTTGATTGTTTGATTGTTTGATTGTTTGATTGTTTGATTGTTTGATTGTTTGATTGTTTGATTGTTTGATTGTTTGATTGTTTGATTGTTTGATTGTTTGATTGTTTGATTGTTTGATTGTTTGATTGTTTGATTGTTTGATTGTTTGATTGTTTGATTGTTTGATTGTTTGATTGTTTGATTGTTTGATTGTTTGATTGTTTGATTGTTTGATTGTTTGATTGTTTGATTGTTTGATTGTTTGATTGTTTGATTGTTTGATTGTTTGATTGTTTGATTGTTTGATTGTTTGATTGTTTGATTGTTTGATTGTTTGATTGTTTGATTGTTTGATTGTTTGATTGTTTGATTGTTTGATTGTTTGATTGTTTGATTGTTTGATTGTTTGATTGTTTGATTGTTTGATTGTTTGATTGTTTGATTGTTTGATTGTTTGATTGTTTGATTGTTTGATTGTTTGATTGTTTGATTGTTTGATTGTTTGATTGTTTGATTGTTTGATTGTTTGATTGTTTGATTGTTTGATTGTTTGATTGTTTGATTGTTTGATTGTTTGATTGTTTGATTGTTTGATTGTTTGATTGTTCGGTTGTTTGGTTATTTATTCATTTATTTATTTATTTATTTTATATAATCGTAATATCAACGACGTTGCTAACGATCGTGAAAACTACGCTTTCCCTTTTCATTCCTTCATCAGCATCGATAAAACGAGAAGAAAATAAAAGGCCGTGATAATTTCTGTCTCGCAAATTATTCGCCAACTCTCTGTTCACACGATCTCGAACCTCTCGTCGCTTATCATAAAAAATGTTACTCGAGCTAAAATAAATTCACACGTAAATAAACTGCGAATGATAAATGAAGAAAAGAAAATAATAAATAATAAAAATAAAATAAAAGAATGAAAAAAAAGAAAAAAAGTAGTGAAAAAAAAAAACTACGGTCAACTCGGTCGTAACGTGCAATTTACATAGTCGGCGATAATTACTTTATAAGTATTGGGTTAAACATCCACACGGTTAAAAGCGTCCGGAAAAATCTTGTTCCAAGCTACATAATCGCATATGTATATATATATATATATATATATATATATATATATGTATGTATATAAGCTCCTATATTATTTGCGAGCATTGATACGAGTTATATATGGATAATACAGTACTTGCACTTCATGCCTCGTTCACATTTGTGCCAAGGTTGATCCAACATATATATATAGTCGGTCCTGGTGGCTACTCGGTCGTTACTCGTGGTGCACCACCACGACGATAGTTCTCAACCTCGGTCTCGATATGAATTCCAAAGCTCTAACTCTAACAGACGATATGGGACCCTCCACGATAAAAGGGATGTGAAATAATAATAATAATAATAATAATAATAATAATAATAATAATAATAATAATAATTTTAATTTTAATAATAATAATATATTTTCCATGGTCGAACGATGAATACGAAGCTCGCGAGGGTTTGACCTTGAAAATTCGCCTCGCCGTTTAGAGTCATTCGAGTCTGAGCACTTGGCACTTCTAAGCTCTGTCGAACAATAGCGATGAAAGACATTGAAACAAATTCTAAAACATTTGGATAAGGTTCACTGTTGAACAATGAATAGCATCTGGGAATGAGGAGGTGTGACTTCTGAATTGTTCATGAACTAGGAATAAGCTGATTAATTCAGATTGCGGCCCACTTGGCCCCCGTATTGCGGGTAAGTGTGCGCACCTATGAGCGGGGGGTCAAGTGTACGCATGCGCGGTATCAAAGGTTCGAAAGCGACCCCCATGGTAAAAGAAACTGTGGTGAGCCTTGAGTCTTGATCCAAGAGAGGATTCCATTGATACCAATCTCCACTGGGCCAGCAGCTGTTTTACTTGGTTCCCTTTGCCGATTGGTACTTTAGCAGCGGCAATTTGATGTTCGGTAACAGGGTTAACGGTCGGGATTCATCCCTCGTTTATCTATACGCTGTTTCTTCACGTACCCGAAACGATATACCGGTAATTAAAACCAGAATAACACTATCGAGTTATAAGAGGTGTACGCGTATGAGGGATTTTCGCGCGCACACTTATCCCACCCCCACGGATACCAATTTGCAAAAAAATATCACAAATCCGACGGTAACGAACCTTAACCTCAAAACTTTGTTCCGATGGTTACACTACTGTGTCAAAGAAATCATGAAAAAAAAATTACTTAGAATTTGCAAATCGATAGGCTTGGGTGTGACAAACTTTTCCGTGATGCGAAAGTCTGAAGATGAAAACCGTAGAATTCAAGATACATTACACGCACCCACGCGCTTAACGCTGAAGAGGAGGATGGGGGGGGGGGAGAAGAGTAGTGAATGAACCGTGTTTCCAAGTTCCACAGCGGTCGTCTGCTCGAGCGTTATGCCGCGATGTGCCAACCGGAGGAATAAACCTTGATTAGACTCCGATATGCCGAGGTGACCGGATGATAAAAAAAAATTATAAAAAACAAAAACAAAAACAGAAAAAAAAAAAAATAATGACCGGTTGAGTCAAAGATTATAAAAATAAACATGTAAAATATCAAGAAAGCAGATTAATTTGATCCTCAGCTGGCGCACTTATCGGCGAGTATGCCATAGCTGGCGCACGCTGGGGTCTCTTGGACCCCAATGTCACAAAAAGGTTTGCCACCAGTAACCAATTGATTTTTTTGTCTTGAAAAAATTCTCATATATTGCTTGATACTTCCTTCGAGAGTGGCCATAGGTCATTTCATTCAAATTCAATATTTACTTGGATCAAAAAAAAAAATGTCGAAGATGAAAAAAAAGGGAAATTGACGATTTTTCACCACAAAAAAAATCGAAACTGCCCCATTTTTCAGTATTTTTATCTAAAAATTGAACTGGATACTCTCGAAGGTATCTACTTTCAGAAAATAATGGCCCGATAGTGGTTGTTCGCAAGAATTTCGCATGATAAAAATAATAATAAACATTATAGAGACACCCTTTAGCGTTATAATAAGGGGCTCAAATTTCGAGAACTTTAGTTATATGAGGTCAACTTTCGATTTCAGGACAAAAATTGAAAATCGATTTATCAACGACCACCCTAATATATATATATATATCCCTCAGTCCGTAAACCAGGGTCGTTTTCGTCCTGCCGATAATCAAATGTTGTCCTAGGTTGCCTCATCTTTTGTATAGAAAATATATTTAAAAAATTAATTTTTTCATAATTTTATGAGTGAGACTTTTAATTGGAGGCTTGAAGAACCTTCGTGAATTTTTTCAGATTTTTTGCAGCCGTTTGAATGGTTAAAAAAAAAAGGCAACGACGAAAACGACCCTGGTTTACGGATTGAAGGTGCCGAAAAATGTTTACGGACTAAGGGATATATATATATATATATATATATATATATATATATATATATATATATATATATATATTGCACCTAAAGTATGATGCACAAGTCGGGCGGGGCCAGCAGAGAAAAGAGCAGTGAGAAGTATGTGTGTGTGTGTGTGTGTGTGTGTGTGCGTGTGAATGTGGATCGCATAGTGCGCGCGCGCGCGCGTCGGTGCGGCGATAACGAAGCGATGGCGTGACCTTGGCGGGTGCGGTATCCCGCGCAACATATATGGCCGAGCATCGTGTCGATGCGCGCGGCACACCGGGCAAACATACATATGTATATTATATATATATGTATATTAGAGTGGTCCTTGGCAAGAGTGATTTTTTTGTTAATATTTTGTCGCCCTCCACATAGGTTCCAAATAATTTTTTAAAAACGTTCGCAAAGTCCCCCCTACCTGTCTCAATATTTACACGTCCCTGGGGAATTTTTAATTTTCGAAATTAAATAACACGGAAATTGAAAAAATGAAACGCTTCATTTTTTCGAATATTTCAAAAACTTTGGAGGAAGGAAAAAATCTTGTGGAATCTTTTTTGTAGAGAATTTAATTTTCTAGAGAAAAGGTTATTTACATTATCGTCGTATCTCACGTAGTTTCCGAGTTATTATGAAATTTGTGGAAGCTTTTGAGAAACAAGTTATCCTAACTTGCCGATTCCCCGTTGATTTCGATCACTGGAAAATGTTTTGAATTGGCATCGAAGACCTACTAGCCTGAGTGAAAAATGTGCGGAGTTGCGGATTTTTCGGTGCAATACTGCGGAAGGAAAAAAATATAAACTATCAGGTGGCAAAAATCCTGTGTTAATCAAATGGCGAAATTCGAGGGCTTTGGGGCGGTACTTAGAATTGGTCTACGAGGCTGGGCCTTCGGCTACGTTATAATTTATTTTTTTCGAGACATTCAAGCCCATGGGAGGGCCAAAAAATTGTTTGACCCCAAATAAGGACCACCCTAATATATATATTTATATAAAAAAATATTATCACCGATAAGAGCTCTCCGACTCCCGGCCAATTTCTCTCGACCGTTAAACGCACACGCAACCACGATTTTTTTCACGATAGTCTCGATAGCCGACCTTCACCCCCGCCGACTCGCATTCATCATTGTCGACCGATGAGCTGTCTCGTTCGTGCTAAATGCGCGTGCAACGAGGAACTACGTCGTTACCACGTCGCCTCCCCCCCCTCCCCGCCCCCTCGCACTTTCGATCATCATCGAGGCACCGAATGTGAGAATTTTGTCTCTCCGCAATAATTTAAGGTAGTACCCTCCATAAGAGAGTTCCTCGTTAGATTTCCATGAAACTTGGCATACTTATAGGTATTGATGAGAAAAAGGTTCAGTTAAATTTTTATGGCTTTCCGGAGCGCGAGAAAAAATATATCAACACTTTTATTTTCACACGTTTAACATGGAGCCTTATGGAGAATCACCCTCAATTTGATATAATACAAAAAGTCCTCGTCAGATTTTAATGAAAACACTTGAGCTGCAAGTTGAATATTCGGACAACATTTTGGGCACTTGACAGTGGAGATCAGGAGACTGTGATGATAATAATAAGCAAATAAACATCGGGAAAATACAGTTTATATGAGGAGTTGGTCGTGGTCCAGTTGACATGGCAACGTTGCGCGTTTGTTTCCCATCTTCTCTCTCTCTCTCTCTCTCTCTCTCTCTCTCTCTCTCTCTCTCTCTCTCTCTCTCTCTCTCTCTCTCTGATCGACATCATAACACGCGACGTTGCCACATCAAAGTACTACGTACCTCAATCAGGAGATGGTATATCTTAGGCTTGCTCTGACTCTTACAGTTTGTACTACCTTAAGGGGGTACATCTCTGTGTAGATTGCCGGAAAAATCGGAGAATTTTGGGAATTATTATCTCAAAAACCATTCGTCCGATTGAATTCGAGTTGGTTTCATTCGAAAGTATATACATTGAGGTATGTTGACGAATTTTTGTTCGAATGTATAGCGAATGGGAGCGCTGTTATTCCGGCCGGCGTAAAATAACTTTTTCAAAGTCGGTTCCCACTTTTTTCTTCGGATAACGGATTGACCGATCCCTCTAAAATTTGGACACAATGTGCACGGATAGGTAATGAAGTCCGGCACGTAGGATTTTTTTTTTAAACTAATTTATTTCATTTTTTTATCAATCAACAAAGTTCGTAAATTGAGGTTTAAAAGTGAATTTCAACTTCGATCAAGCGCCATTTTGTGAAAAAAAAAAATCCTACGTGCCGAACAGCTCGAGACGTTGCACTTTAAGAATCTTCTTGAAATTTGTTGTTTCGGACCAACCGACTGCCCAGAAAAAGTGGGAACCGCAAACCGTGCCGACGACAAAGTTATTTCACGCCGGCCAGAATAACAGCGCTCCCATTCGCTATACATTCAAACGAAAATTCGTCCACATACCTCAATATATATACTTTCGAATGAAACCAACTTGAATTCAATCGGACCAATAGTTTTCGAGATAACAATTCCCAAAATCCACCTATTTTTCCGACAGTCTACACAGGTCTACCCCCTTAATGCGTCGATACAGTGGGGACACGCAGCTGCAGGTGAAGGACAATGTCTGTCGTCCCAGTAAAAACCCCTCTGCGAGTGAAAAGTATGCATGTGTATGTGTATACATGTGAGAACAAACGTGTCGTGCAAACGATGCTAATCCACGGTCTCACGTCGTCTCGCTAATTGTCCTGCCCGGCATAACGAAGCGATGGGACAACGTTAAGACTTCGTCGTCAAACTTCTCGAGCAAGACAACAATTCACCAACGACGTGCATACGATAACGTAGTAAGCGACTCATACATCTCATATCTCATCCCAATTAATCCCCAACGACACCCACGTCGATAAATTTTATACAAAAAAATATAGAAAGCCAAAAAACAAAAAAATGTTAAGGCCTTATATACGCGAAAAACTTAAAAAAAATGTTTCACTTTTTTATTATTTTTTATTCCATTAGCCTGAACGGTCAGAAATAGTTTTGATTTTCACACAATTGAAAAATTGCAAACATTTTTGAGGTTACAGCATTTGGAGTGTAGCGTAGATGGCGCGCAGGCGCGCCCGACCGCCAAATTCAAACCCGTTTATCCACGATTCACTTTTTTCCAACCTTGTGAAAGTTATAACTTTTGAACAAAGGTTCAGATCGCTTCGAAATTTTCACAACGTATTCTCAGTATCATCGCCTATCGTGTGAACCACAGCAACAAAAATTTCAATGACACAAAAAAAAGTAAAAAATAAAATACCGACGGAAAATTGAGTAAAAAAAATTTAAGTTTCGAATTTTTATTATAATAATTTTTTTTTCGATAATATTGTTGGTTCACACCGAAGATACATTCATTGTGCAATTATAAATATGTTCAATGTTTTTTTTTCGCAAATTTTATTCACGCATAATTTATTTAAATATGTAAAGAATAAGAATTGAAAAAAAAAAAAAAAAAAAAAAACTTCATCGTTCGATGATGAATCCGAGATATCTGGTAGAGGAAACTGAGTCGAGTATATAAATGATCGTCTCGTGAGACTATCTGAGACCGGGAGAAGGATAAACCAAGCATTGCACAATTTATTTACGATCACGTGACATTCGTGCGACCGTCAAGCGTCAATGTTCGCCTCTCAGAATGCATAAGCTAGTGCACCAGTGCAGCTATATAGTGTTATTGCTGCTGCTGCTGCTGTCGGGATAATAAAACCGGTGCAAGCACATGTGCATCGGTCGCCAACTATATAAACTCGTGAATTTACATATGACATATATATTAGGGTGGCTCTAATTTAGGTAACTTTTCCGACTGTTCACAAATGCGCCCCCTGGAGTATCTCCGAATAACCTCGAAAACATCCTCCCAAAAGCACGCCGCTCTATCTCAATGTTAACACGTGCCGCGAGCCTCCGAACGTTTTTTTCCATTTCATTAAGGGGGCTGAGTTGCCTAAAAAAAATTGAAAATTTTTTTTTTCGTGGCATGATCGATCGAAATTGAAAATCGATTTTATCCTTATGAAGTACTTATACTCAGCTGTCATTTCAAATTTTTTTAGAGCCATATGAAGCATCTGAACGCTGATAATTCGATAATTACGATTGGATGTATGATTAATTAGTGTTTTCGATGTTTTTTTTAAACAATTTTAATCGGAAAATACGTACATGTGTTACCACGAGCCCAGTGTTGGGCCTGAGCTCCCTGGATGATCGCCGTAACCGACATCATCGGTTTCTCCTTCTTCATCATCTTTGTCCGATTTTTTTTTTTTTTTTTTTTTTTTTAATTCAATAAATCGTCGATTATTTATTTATTTATTTGTTTTTCAATCGATGAGCGTCTCGTCTCGTGAACACTTTCACCGTCACAAACGTTGTCATCGAACTCAACGATTTTTCAAACAGTTTTGAATTTTTTTTTTCAAAAATGAAAACTAATTCTCACTCGCAAACATTTTTTTTTATTTTTTTTTTATTTTTGTATATCGATAACGTCGATTTTTAATCGTTTATTTGGGGTGTTTTGGTTTGAATTGTCTTTATCGTTGACATGATTTTTTTTTTTTTTTTTTTTTAAATAGTTAAGTTTCAGACGTATTACGAAATTTTGTTATATTTGCGAGGGCGACTTTTCCCGAGGATCAATTCGACCGAACGAGATCCACTCGGCCTGTACCTGATCTGTGAATAACAACGTTCCAACAGTGGAGACAAAAAAACGTCACGACTCACAATAAAAAGAACCAAAAGAAAAAAAAAAGATTCGAACCCTAAACTTATAGTTCAAAATTCGTTGTTTATATCAAAATATATTCCTGAATGGGTGTATAAAATTTCATTCGAGGCTAAACAACCCTATTACTGTTGATTCATGCGAATCCACGAGATTGAGCATGACAAGTCAATTATTTTTGAATCGCCGGACGCTCAGAATTGAAAAAACTTGAATTTCCGTAAAATCCGAACAATCCGACCGATCTCCGCCAAACTTGATACACATCACGGCCGAATGATGTTCCATACTTTTGCAAAGTTTGAGCTCGATTGGTCCGAGTTAACGAAAGTCATAGCGACAAATTTGATTTTTCGGAAAAAAATTCCCAAAATATCACAAAATCAAAACTCATCGATGGATTTGGCCCAAATGCCAATACCAACGAACCTCGGGCACATACTTCTATGTCAACAACTATTTGGACCGAGTATCTCAAAATTTGCGATCGCAAGAGTGATAACGTCCTTTTTTCGAAAATTCAAAAACGACGTAAAATCCGAGTCGCAGCTTGAATCATCGCGAAAATTACGGACGAAGAAGGCATTATGGAGCTGAACATGTCTGCAAAATTTGGGGGCTGTAGCTCGAACCGTTCCCGAGTTATGCACGTTTGAATTTTTCAAGGTCATCACACAGTCGCACATCACATCCGGACATTTTCTCCAAATAAGTTATCCCGACGTTTTGGCACATTCTAAACACTTTGACTCTCTCTCTCTCTGTCTCGAAGAAAAAAAAACGAAGCTTCCTCTATGGGGAACCAAAAAAAAACAAAAAAGAATAACAATAATAACAATAATAACACAAAATTCACTGTTTACATCGATTTCTCGGGAAATGTTCGATTTTGCGCCCGGTTACCACGGCGATTCACCGTTCGTAAACAAACGTGAAACAAACTCGAGCGAATAGCGAGTCAAGGATAACCGTTAAGGAGGGGGTTGGGTCGAATTCAAGGCCAATGTCGGATGAGCTTGGAGGGGGGCAGGCGGACGGCACAACCGCGCCACTGTTACGGCACAGCGGGGCACCCTGGCTGTATTGCATATAGCGCACAACCCCGATCGATATACGACCCGAATAAAGTGTCAATAATAATTTAAAAAAAAAAAAAAAAAAATCGCTTCATTTTTCGCCATTTTTTGATAGCGGTTTTTTTTTGCGACTTTTATATTAAAAAAAAGAACCCAAAAAAAAACACAATAATCTCGAAATTTTACGTAAAACGCGTTGTTATCGCATTAAATCACAGAGACGTGTGTTTATCGAGAGATTGTAAGCTCTTCAGGTATTATCACAAGCTTCCATCGACCTGATCTTGACCCACTTTTTTCTTTTTTTTTTTTTTTTTTTCATTCCTCCGGATCGGCAACACACGCGGCATGCGGAATAAATTAAATTTCGCTTCAACTGAAATTACATTTTTATCTCGACGAGGTTTTGACGTTGTGATTGAAGAAAAAAAAAGTGAAAATATATATATATATGTATATATATTTTTTCCAGTCGAATAAGGGCGAGATTTCATCAATTTTGAGATTTTAGGTTGACTGGAAGTATCCCATGGATTTTGACTCAATGAATAAATAAATAAATAAATAATAATGATTGATCATGAAATTAGAAATTTATGATGTTCGAATTTTTTTTTCTTTACTCGTACCAGAAAGAAGCCTTCCGTCGTGATGAATTTTCAGATTCAATGAATATCATGTAAGTAATAATAATTGTTCATAGAATTAGAAATATACTATTGATATTTTTCAAAATGACGAGAAGTTTTGAGTTTTCAATTGTCAATACATTTTCTGTAATTTTTTTTGTCTCGAAGTTCGTCTTGGGGTCACTTTTGACCCCCAGTGACTTCGAAGGGTCTAATAATAATAATAATGATAATAATAATAATAATAATAACAACAAATAAATAACAATAATAATAATAATTTATGCATTTTTTTAAATTTATACTGCGTTAAAAAAAAGGTTGAAATAATTAATAATAATTTTGAAAAAAAAACGTTATTTTTAGGATATTGAATTTTAATAATAATAAATTACGATAAAAAGAATAATTTCTACATTTTTAAAATGTATGCTGCGTTAAAATACATTTTAACAAATAATAATAATAATAATAATAATCATAATAATTTCTCTATTTCTTTGATTTATACTGCGTTAAAAAAAAAGATTATAATAATCAATAATAATAATAATAATGAAAAAAAAAAAACTATTTCCACGACATTGAATTTGCGTTGACTGTGCAAACGCGTTCGAAATTTTTGTTCGAACATAATTCGGTCTGGCGTAAACACGGTTAAGGGTGGGGGCGGGGAGAGGGGGCGAGGGGGGGGGGGGCGTAGTGGAATAATTTTGCCGAACGAAGGACAAACCAAGTGTAAATGATAATGGTTTGGCAAACGGTGCGGGAGTTATCGCTAATCGGGAGCGCGGTTATCGTACGTTCGCCATTGCGCATGCGCATGCGCGCTACGACGACGATTACCATTGGTGAAAGAGTGAGAGTGGAAGAGAGAGAGAGAGAGTGAGTGAGTGAGTGAGAGTTTAGCGCAATTAAAATACGACATTGTGTATAATAATACCAATTGTGTAAACGTCGCTTTAACTCGGCCCGAGTTACGTATATATATATACATATATATACAAAAAAACGTTTTTGGACGAGGACTCGACGTGAAACCCACGAGAATTAAATCGATCGTTCAACCCCAAACACGGTTTCAACGATATTTTCACAATCGACGACGACCAAATTAAAAAAGATAAAAATAGCATTAAGGGGGCTGAGTCGTCTAAAAAATTGGAATTTTTTTTTTTCGTGACATGATCGATCTGAATTCCGAAATCGATTTT
Organism: Diplazon laetatorius; assembly: GCA_963662125.1. Taxonomy (NCBI): domain Eukaryota; kingdom Metazoa; phylum Arthropoda; class Insecta; order Hymenoptera; family Ichneumonidae; genus Diplazon; species Diplazon laetatorius. The sequence goes on along the minus strand of OY759153.1, from coordinate 19,633,251 downwards.
ACCCTCATAAAATACTTATACTCGAGATATCGAGCTCAAATTCAGTAGAATGTTGAATGGTTACAGGGAGATGCTTGTTACTGAATTTGAAAAAAATCCATGGAGTGCTTTTGTTTTGAGAAATTTTAAAAGGTGTAAGAAAACGGTGTGCGCACTCTAGCTGGCGCAATTTTCTGGATATCGGACTAAAATTTGTCACGAAGTTGCACTATTATCGAAAGATGTTTCGGATTGAATTTGGGCAAAATCCATGGAGTCATTCTTATTTTATGTCGTTTTGAAATTTTTTTAAAAATCAACGTGAGTGCTCTGGCTTCCACAATTTTCGAGATTCCGGGCTAAAATTTGGTACAAAGTTGCACTACTATCGAAAGATGTTTGGTATCGAATTTGAGGGAAATACATCGGGACGTTCGGATTTTATGGAAATTATAATTTTTCAAATTTGACACCAATTGCCCCATATACATATGTATATCGATTCCGACTCACATTACACTCACATGGTGCTCTCAACGTTACAAAAGTAAAAAAAAAAGGTGCAAAGTAGAACCTTGCACGTGGCTTTCTCATTTTACACATTTGCCAAAGGTTCCTCTATGAGGAAGGCAAAACTGATCGTACCATAGTTCCTCATAGATGAATCTTTGGCAAATGTGGAAAGTGAGGAAGCCATGTGCAAGGTTCTACTTTTTAAATTTCGATCGATCGTGTCACGAAAAAAAAATCAAATTTTTTTGATTCCTGGTTTTTTCAAGGCCAATTTTTTGAAGGTCACTCTCAACATCGAGTCGATGATCAAAATCCATTCGAAGATACCGAAAAAACGACGAAAAAATCAGCAAAAATCGAATTTCTTTTCACATTTCACGTGGGGTCCGTAAGGACCCCAGTCGTGAGTGTTCCAGGGTTAAAAGCGAGAGCGAGTAAGGAAACCGACGTCGAGGCACTCAACTCACTTACTCACACCTCAACTCTCACTCACTCTCTTTTTCAAAACAGTTGCATTATAACGCAATAAATCACAGTTGCACACACTCACACACACACACACACACACAGAGCCTTGTGGACACTACTAAAACCGGCCTACGCGACTCACAATCACCGAAAAAAAAAATTGGTGCACGAAAAAAAAAAGAAACTGAAAAAAAAACAAAATTGAGCAGAGAAAAACAGAAAAAACAATTGAGCAAAGAAAAAAACTAAAGAAAAAAAAATTGAGCAAAGAAAAAAACTAAAAAAACAAAAATTGAGCAAAGAAAAAAACAAAAAACAAATTGAGAAAAGAAAAAAACAAAAAAAAACAAAAAAAACAAGAATTGAGCAAATAAAAAAACAAAAAAAGTGAGCAAAGAAAAGAACAAAAAACAAAAATTGAGCAAAGAAAAAAAAACAAGAAACAAATTGAGCAAAGAAAAAAACCGAAAAAAAAACCAATTGAATTCGACTGGCACAGAGAGAGAGAGAGAGAGAGAGAGAGAGGGAGAAAGAGAGAGAAAGAACGCGTGGCCTAACCTCGTCGCGACCGTGTCTGCTCGCGACGAGCTGTTACCACTGCGGCCGATGCACCGCCACTGGATAACGCGGGCCAAACGGTTGCCTCCGCCGTCGCGAAACGCGCATATATAATCATATATATCAGGGTGGTCCTCGCATAAAGCTCGAACAATTTTTCAACCTCACTTTTCCCACATTCGGTTCCAAAGAATTTTTTTTTTTTTTTCAAAAAGTTTCCTAAATTGGCAGCCACGACCATCTTTGATTTGAATTGTCCATTGCCTGGAGGGATTAATTTTTTTTCCCTTTTCGAATAATAAGGAATTTTCAGATTTTTCAATTTAATTATTTATTCAATTATTTTTTTTTTCAATTCAATTATTTTCTCAATTATTGAATTATTTCGCTTATTTTAGCGTCTTGAAATTTCCTTAACCCGTTGGGATCACATGTCCGAAAAATAACACATCGGTCACACGGGGTCCAACGAATCCCACTCGCCAAAACCGAACCCATCCGCGTTCTTTTCAACGTATCCACTTGAATCTCGCGCCAAACTTCAATTCAACATGTTTTCCACATAATCCAATAGTCTCTGTCTTGTATTTTACATTTTTGAGTAGTCAAAACACAATGAGAAGAATAAAATATCACGAAATCTCGACTTTTTTTACAAAAAAAACATTCGTGCAAAAAATTCAATTTTTGCCATGTGGTGAAAAAATCTTACGCCCCGTTTCTACTCTTGAGATATTATATTTTTGAGAAAAAAAATCATAGTTCCAATGGACTTTGAAAAAAAAAAACGTAATATTTATTTCGAATTTTGAACTCTTCGACTTTTGGTCGATGTCGCAAAAATGGAAATGCGTACGTTAAGATGGACAAGATCAATGTTGAAAAATGCTATTTTCCATTGCACAAATACGACGAAGTTGGCCTGGGGTCCAGTCGGACCCCAAGTGACCGCAACGGGTTAACATGGCTAAAAAAAAATCATGAAAAATTTTTCGAACTTTCCCTCAAACAACTACACACAACCCCTCAAACCTAAAAGAACGAAAAAAAAAACAAATCATCGGAACATAATCAAAAAACACACAAACCAGGACTACATGAGATGATTTTTGTTTTTTTCGGTTCTCGTTGTCGAAAAAAAATTTCTCAAATTTGGAAGAAAAACAATAGATAAATAAATGATAATTAATGTTCGAAAAATTTATTTCGAAAAAGTTGATCAAAATTTTTTCGTAAAAAATTTGTTACGAAAATTTGACCCCGAGTGATCGATAAAGGGTTAACGCGACGAATATAATTTCAATATCGATCAATTCCAATCAATCGATAAATCGCACGCGTTTGTGTTCATTTGTTTATCAATCGCGATAAAAAACGAGTTTGGTGATTAAAAAAAAAGTATTAAAAAAAAAAAACATTTACGCGTTTATGTCAAACGGGGCACAGCACTCGCGCGAGCCGCGACAGACTGAATGACCGGCGGAACTGCACGGCGCTAAAACCGACGGCCCGAGCGTTCTTACGCCGGTCGGGCGGACGGGCAGGCGGGCGGGCGGTCGGTCGGTCGGTCGGGCTTGCACGCGCGAGCGCGATAAACGCGGGGACCCCTAGGCGCGAGTGTGAGACTACTAGCCGACAGAGACTCACGGTGTGTCTCGTGCACAGAAATCCTCGAAACTGCAACGATTTGGCATAATGATCCTAAAACAAGGCTATTTTCACTAATTTTTTTGATGGGTTTTAAGGTAGTACCCTCCATAAGAGAGTTCCTCGTCAGATGTTCATGAAACTTGGCATACTTATAGGTATTGATGAGAAAAAGGTTCGGTTAAATTTTCATGGCTTTCCGGAGCGCGAGAAAAAATATATCGACACTTTTATTTTCACACGTTTAACACGGAGCCTTATGGAGAATCACGCTCAATTTGATATAGTACGAAAAGTCCTCGTCAGATTTTAATGAAAACACTTGAGCTGCAAGATGAATATTCGGACAACATTTTGGGCACTTGATAGTAGAGATCAGGAGACTGTGATGATAAGCAAATAAACATTGGGAAAATACAGTTTATATGAGGAGTTGGTCGTGATCCAGTAGACATGGCAACGTTGCGCGTTTGTTTCCCACCTCCTCTCTCACTCTCTCTCTGATCGACATCATAACACGCGACGTTGCCACATCAAAGTACTACGTACCTCAATCAGGAGATGGTATATCTTAGGCTTGCTTTGACTCTCACAGTTTGTAGAATACTACCTCAAGGAGTTCGCTATACATTCAAACGAAAAATTCGTCAACACACCTCAATGTATATACTCTCGAACAAAACCAACTTGAATTAAATCGGACCGATAGTTTTCGAGATAATAATTCCCAAAATTAACCTATTTTTCCGACAATCTACACAGATGTACCCCCTTAAATTACAAATATTGATGTACAATGTGTCAGACCCAATAAATACACTTCCAAAATACACGAAAATATTTTCAATCGGTGGTAAAGATGAAGCTCGTAATTTTCGTCCGAAACAAAAAACAAAAACCAAAGAATATTCTAACGAAAAAAAAATCTTTACGTTTTTTCATGGTTATGTTAATCACCCGCTTGCCGCGTAACTTTAGTACCGGTGGCGCCCAACTAGCGGCGGCTTCGAGAACCGACGAAACTTTTTCATTCGGCCGACCTTGCCCCACCACCGGAAATTCGCAGGAGTTTCGAGACCCGAGAGGCGGGTGAGGGTGAGGAGCGAGGGGAGATGAGGGTGCAGCTGCGACGGTGAGTAACGCATTTTCGGCAGCTTGTGGGGCCGATGAGGAGAGATCGAGAAGGGGCCGGAGGGAACGACGAGAAGAATCGTCGACGAGGCCAAACTCTCGAGAGTGGAAAAAAGTCGGTTGTAACTAGAGACACGTTGAAGAGAGACGAAACGAGGAACGATGGAGGGGAAGGTGACGAAGAGAGAGAGGGAGGGAGAGAAAGAGAGAGAGAGAGAGAGAGAGTGAGAGAGCTTGGTCGCAGCTTCGAGTCAAGTTCTAGTGCATTGCCGAAACGGGAGAAGCCGTCTTCGTGGTTCTTTTCCCCATCCAACACCCCCCCCCCTCCCCCACCCTAACGCCCCCCTCCGGGCGGACTATGATCGCCCATAGCCCATGCGACTGTTCAAGGTTACATGCGCGCCACGGTGCAACTTGCCGCATAGCGCCGGATGCGTTGGTATATATATATGTATATATATATATATATAGGTGTGTGTGTGTTCGTGTGTGTGAGCGTTGCTAGCGATAATTACACGACTCCTCGGGCCGATTACGCTGCACCCCTCACAAAATAACTTTGCAGACTTTACCTTTACATTTTAACCTTTACTTCAGGAGCAAAACGTCGTTTTTTATTTTTTTACATTTATATTTTGTTTCATTTGATTTGATTTGATTTTTTATTTTTATTTTATTTGTATTTTATTTTTAAGTAAAGTAATTAAGTAAGAGTTTTATTTGCACAGCAGGTTTTTGCTATTTACAAAATAACGAAATGGGTAAATAAAAATCGTTATATTCTATGGAGGACAACAATATTTTCTTAATTTCTGATATACACAGCTGGCTCACTTATTTTATTCTATTTTATTTTATTTTTTTATTTTATTTTTTTTTTTATTTCCATTATTTGGACTATTCACGATATAGAGAGGGTTTATCCAGAAATTCTAGAAGATCTAAAAAAATCTCGAGACAGGTGGATCGATCGTCTAAAAGTGGACGTAAGAAAAATCAACCCCAATTCGAGACATTTATTCTTCATTTCTCAGGATAAATATCATTTTTCCAACAGCAACTATCGGGCTATATTTTTTTTCCGAAAGTAGAGTATTTCGAGATGATCCAGTTTAATTTTTAGATCAAAACAATGAAAAATGAGAAAGTTTCGATTATTCTTGTGAAAATTGCCAATTTAGCGGTTTTTTTTTTTTCACCTTCAACATTTTTTTTTTCACCGTAAATATTGAATTTGAACGAAATGACCCATGGCTACTCCCGAAGGTAGTATCAAAGAACACATCAGAATTTTTCCAAGTCGGAAAAAATAAACCGTTTACTCGTGGCAAGCGTTTTTGTGATCTCGGGGTCCAAGAGACCCATATGCGCGCCAGTTATGACGATCGCCGATAAATTGCTTCCGAGGGCCACCCATCGACCCTATAAACATTTCCCAGAACTTCGAATACACTCGTCATAAATCAGAAAAAATAACAAAACAAGAAAACAAAACAAAACAAAAACCAAAACAAAACAAAAACATTCTAAGCTGCGTTCCATTTTTTCCTCCACTAAAGTTTTGTTTTTTTCGAACCTTCTTTCACTTGCGACAGTGTCCCAAATACATTGTGTGTGTGTGTGTGTGTTTTTTTTGTTTTGTTTTTGGTTCCCCCTTTCTCCAGTAGGGGGCGTCTCGGTCGCGCGTCACATGTTGATCATTTAGACGAGCGACGACCAGTCGACACCCACGCTCAATCCGTTTCTCATGGCTCTGGCGAGATAAACGAGATGCGCCGGGCAAAGTGGGGAGGGAGAAGAGAGGAGGAGGGGGGGGGGGTACGACGCCACCCGCAAAACGCGCCCTGTACGCGCGTAAAAGTGATCGCGGTTGTGCAGGACAGACGTCGGATAAGCGACGACCGTGTTTCGGATGCATCCCCCACTACCGCGCGATTATCGTGGTTCGATGGTGGGGGGGACGAAACTGCTGGGAGTGTGTACTGTAGCCATCAGCCTCCAAGGTTATAGCCCAGTCCGGGATGTACGAAAATAAATAGGACTGACCGTGCAAAAATTATGTTGGGAAATTTTTTTTTTCTTCTTTCTAATGTTCGGGAGTGGGGGGAGGAGGTCATTGGTAAGTTCTGAATCCAAGTTTCCGACGTCCGAATTCTCGTGTGAACGGCGGTCAATCATCTTGGATCTTAGGGAAATGTGTTTTTGTTTGATAACTCGGTTATCTTCAACTTTTCAATGAAAATGTACGGTACAAAAGTTGTGGGGAATTTTATTGTCCGCAAGTTTGGTGGTTGTAGTTTTTTGTCTAAGATTGATATTTTTTGAGTTAATTCGGAAAAATGGGATTCAAGGTTATTGTTTAAGGGGGAAGTTGTTTTTCTTTGATAACTCGGTTATTTTTAACTTTTCGATGAAAATGCATATTACAAAGGTTGTAGGGAATTCGATCGTCCGCAAGTTTAGTCGTTATAGTTTTTCGTCTACGATTGATATTTCTCGAGCTAATTCGGAAAAAAAGGATTCAAGGTTATTGTTTAAGGGGAATTTGTTTTTGTTCAATAAATCGGTTATTTCCAACTTTTCAATGAAAATGCCCATCACAAAATTTGTGGGAAATTCGATTGTCCGCAAGTTTGGTCACCATAGTTTTTCGTCTACGATTGATATTTTTCGAGTTAATTCGGAAAAATAGGATTCAAGTATATTATCGCATTAAGGGGGCTGAGTCGCTCAAAAATTTGAATTTTTTTTTTCGTCACATGCCTAATCCAAATGAAAAATCGAGTTTACCCTTATGAAATACCTATACTCAGCTGTCATTTAAAACTTTTTCATAGCCAAATCCGTTGAGTCGTATGGTCCAAAAGCTACGACAAAAGTGAAAACTGTTGTAATAAATCTTGCAAATCTTACAGATGCTTCATATGACTAAAAAAAATTGAAATGATAGCTGAGTGTAGGTATTCTATAAATTTAAAATTGGAATTCAAGATCGATTGTGTCGCGAAAAAAAAAAATTCGAAATTTTTTAGGTGACTCAGCCCCCCCTCCCCCCTCCTTCAGACGGTGAATACGGACGACCGTGCGTCGGATGCATTTCACTACCGCGAGATTATCGTCGTCCGTTAGTGGGGGGGGGGGAGGGGGGAGAACCGATGGGAGTGTACTGTAGCGACCGGCCGTCAAGGTTAGCCCACCTAACACAGACAGCACTGTAGCTGCGGTTTCGCCGGGCTAGCAGCAGCAGCAGCCTTAGCGTACGTGCGCGCGCACCCGCGGTCGGTATTCGTAGCACTCTGACGCATGCGTGTGTGCGTGTGCATCGATACCGCGCAGCCTGCCACACCGACACCTACAAACGACCTAGTCCAGTGCATCGAGCGGAGTGCGAAACCTTGACAGTCGGGGGCCGGCTGGCGACTTTGAGCGTCCGCTCGTGTGCATTGTTACGTGTACACGTTTGGCCACTGTGTGTCGCCACCACGGCCAGTCCGTACAGTCGTTGGCCTTATCCACTCTATGGCTATACAGGGTGTCCCAAAATCATCGCAAGTCGTTTTAAGGGGGCTGAGTCACCTAAAAAATTGGAATTTTTTTTTTTTTCGTGATCATGATCGATCCAAATTCAAAATCGATTTTAACCTTACAGAATACCTATACTCAGCTATCATTTCAATTTTTTTTTTCAGTCATATGAAGGATCTGAACGCTGTAAGATTTATAACAAAATTTATCACAAAATTTCACCTCGCATCCCGAAATTCTCACACTCATTCTCCAGTCGCTTTACGCAATTCGACGAGCATTGATTATCATTAACTTCCATTCCGAGGAGGCTTTCTGAACTCGCGTAAAATGACTGGAGCACATGAAAAAAAAAAAAAAAAAAAAAAATCAAACTGAAAAAAATCTATTAATAAAATCGGTAAAATTACGCATTACCGATCCCACGATATAAAAAATACCAAAAATTATTTTTTCGTATTCAGAATTTGGGTAAATTTTGAAAACTAAAATAACGAGTGCATTTTTTGAGAAAAAAATTTCTTTTGCATATTTTGCCCTGAAAAGGACGTTCAACTTGCTCGATTAAATCTAGAGTAATTTTTTTCTGGAAGGCCATAAAAAGATGCACATTTACGTTTTTTACAAATGTAAATACGTCGAATCCTGCCAAAGATACAGCCATTTGAATGAAAAGATAAAAAAAAAACGTTAATCAACGATAAAACCGTCAGAAGTTTTTAGAAAAATTGGCACTCGGTGAATATATGGCAATAACATAAGTCAATTTTTTTCAAACTATTTGTGGAATTTTTTTTTTTTTTATAGTGGCTGAAGTCACGTGGAATCGCTCATATGTCAATCAGTTTTGTAGAGACTTAATTGACCTGACATATCGAGTGAATAAAAATGTCACTTCGTAACCTATAATATTCTGAATAAAATGGCACTTAAATAAATTTGAAGCAATTTTTAAGAACTTAAAAAAAAATCGTGTTTGATAATAAATTGCAGGGAAAACCGTTATCCGCGTAGAAAAAATTTTTAGACCAGGTTTGAACTTTGTCGGGAAATCTTGTTTCAATAAGAAGAAATTATAAGTCACTTGAAAATTTGAAAAGAAACAAAAAACACTGAAAAATCAAGTTTTCGGTATGTTGATTTTTAAAAAAATGTATTTATTTATTTATTTATTCTTTTTTATTTTTATCTAAGCGTTCGAGAGTAACTCAACTTTTCATTGAAAAAAAAAAAAAAAAACTGAAAAATCAAGTTTTCGGTATGTTGAATTTTTTTTTTTTTCAAGCGTCCAAGAGTAATGCGAAGATATATGCATGCGACGAATGAGGCATGTGAAATACGCCGGCGACGACGACGACGGTAGATGCGATGCGAGTTCTCGGTCGGAGATGCAGTCGTCATCACCGTCTAAATTTAGAGCAACGAATATAGGTAGCTCCACGTCGAGCACCGGGTTCCGTCCATCTACCTCACCAAACATGAATGATTTTTTTTTTCATCAGGGTTCCGTACCTCAAACGAAAAAAAAAAAAACGGAACCCTGATAAGATCACTCGTGCGTCTGTCTGTCCGTCTGTCACAGTCGATATTCTATGAAACTATGCAACGTAGAAATTTGCAAATTTGTGCATAGTGATCACATCTCATTGACGCGAGAATATTTTGCATTAGTTTAGGAAAATAAGTTGACACGCTTCCGCTAGCCTCTGTTCTGACCGCGTTCTCAGACGTTCACTATTCGTCATACAAAAAAATTGTTCCTACAAAAGTGGTAGAGAATTTTGCCGTCTATAACTTTGCCATTTTGATGTGTCAGTTATTTTCAATAAAAATGGTCCGAAAGTTGAAAAAACTGGGTCAATGTTTTAATTTTTCACACTTTTTGCTTTTTATTAACGATAAATTATTATTTTACAATAAAATTGTTCTTATAAAAAAGATAGAGAATTCAATTCTCCATAAATGTTGTGGTCACCATTTTCAGCGAGAAATGCAAAATACGCCTGCAAATCGACAAAACGCAAAATCCAAAATTAAAGGGATACGCCGACGCAAATTTTGGTCTAAAACCGTACATTAATGTTACACTCCATCATTAAAACCTAACTGCGTCAAAAAATTGCATGATCAAATTAATTTTTTTGTAATTGTCAATTTTGGGATTAATTGCTTTTGAGGCGGGAATAAACGTCGGTAAGTTCGAGCATTGGTTTTACCGACGTTACAGTCGGACACCGGTCGACACTGCTGACTTCTTTTTTCTTTTTTTTTTTTTTTGAGAGAGAGAAAGAGAGAGAGAGAGAGACAACTCTCGCCGGTTGCCCTTCCTACAGTGAGAGTTGAGCGACGAGAAAAGGTTAACAGGACTCGGCGATATTCCGTTTACATTCTTCGGACCTGGGAACTGGTTTCACTCTCGGTTAGGAGGCAACGAGTGCGCGCGCACGCGCGCGCGCGGTCGCTTCACCCAACTCTTACGGCGCAGACATTGTGTTTAGGTGGGAATGCAAGGCTCTCGCGGCGTTAGCTACTAAACTGGGTGCGAGAAAACAAAAATTGAAAAAAAAAAAAAATGAAACTAAGCGGAAAATAGTGCCAAGTGCGCTTGCGCGCACTTGGCACTTCTAAGCTCTGCCGAACAATAGCGATGAAAGATATTGAAACAAAGTTCTATAACATTTCGATAGGGCCCACTGTTGAACAATGAATAGCAGCTAGGAAAGAGGAGGTATTCCTTCTGAATTGTTCATAAACTAGGAATAAGCTGATTAATTCAGATTGCGGCCCACTTGGCCCCCGTATTGCGGGTAAGTGTGCGCACCTATGAGCCGGGGGGGTCAAGTGTACGCATGCGCGGTATCAAAGGTTCGAAAGCGACCCCCCATGGTAAAAGAAACTGTGGTGAGCCTTGAATCTTGATCCAAGACAGGATTCCATTGATACCAATCTCCACTGGGCCAGCAGCTCTTTTACTTGGTTCCCTTTGCCGATTGGTACTTTAGCAGCGGCAATTTGATGTTCGGTAACAGGGTTAACGGTCGGGATTCATCCCTCGTGTGTCTATACGCGTGGTTCTTCACGTACCCGAAACGATATACCGGTAATTAAAACCAGAATAACACTATCGAGTTATAAGAGGTGTACGCGTATGAGGGATTTTCGCGCGCACACTTATCCCACCCCCATGGATACCAATTTGCAAAAAAATATCACAAATCCGACGGTAAAGAACCTTAACCTCAAAACTTTGTTCCGATGTTTACACTACTGTGTCAAAGGAAATCATGAAAAAAAATTACTTAGAATTTGCAAATCGATGGCTGCCATGACAAACTTTTTCGTGATGCAAAAATCTAAAGATGAAAACCATAAAATTAGTTTTTTTTTCCCGAAAAAACTCAAATACCAAGCAGCGTGGAATGCAATCACTGCACACAATTATCCCGAATCACTTCTATATCGGTTCTATTATTATTATTATTATAATTATTATCATTATTGGCGATTGTTAAAATATAGTTTGGCGCCGAGTTAAAAATAAGAAAAAAACAAGACGTTTCGTGATTGCCTCGTAATTCGATAATTAGACGAATTTCTCATGTTCTTGGAACGCTCATCATTAAAAAACAATTTGAGTTACGAATTTCGCGATTGTTCCATTATCAAAATTTATCTGCAGCTAATAATCGTGCCGCGAATTGCGTGGGGCGGCCGTTAACCCATTTGACGTCTATAACTCTGGCGTTGTATTTTCTTCGGCAATGCAACGGTCTCACGGACACTATTATTATAACGTTGTAAAAAAAAAATTAAAAAAAAAAAAATTGGCTGATGTCTTTCGAGTGGTTTCGTCGTAATGGCCGAAACGAGGCGATAAAATCGCGTCTGTGCGAAATCCCGACGTCCTCGTAGTCTCGAACAATAAATCTGCTTGCACTTGCACTCAACATTTCTCTATCGCGTGATTTTAACGTGAAACAATAAAAATAATTTTTTTTACGATGAGCTGCTTGAAAATATGATGACAAACGAATATTTCGATCGTAAGCCCAATTACGCTTTGCGTATTTAACCTCACTGACGTATTATTTTATTCATCGACGCGTTATTTTGTTTTTTATTTTTTTTATTTACAAAATAAAATTGTTACGAACTTTTTAGAGGGCTTAAAATGCAACGTTTACGAGCTTTGCCGAGTCTGACAAAAGCACTTTGCGATCTGTAATTTTTGTCAGTGGATCGGGATCTACGTCAATAAAAGGTCATAACCAGAGGTGCAATTTGCCAAAATAATAGGTTCCAAATCATCGTCAATTTCGAGAAAAATGGGTTTGAAAAATATTTTGCAGCTTGGCATGCACAGTTAGTGTCGATTATCTCAACACTCGAGATAGCTCAACCGGTAAGGTACTCGCCTATGAACGGTGAGGATGCAGGTTCGATTCCCGTCGCCGTCAATTTTTTTTTTTTTTTTAATTCTTTTCTCGCGTTCTCTCATCGCAATATTTTAGTTTCACACAATTTGTTTATGAAATGTAATGCAAATAAAATTGATATCAAGAGGTGTTCCGAATCTTGACAGTTCCGAGCTTTGTCGTTCCAAACATTGGGCGGCCAGCGTTCTTCCTCTCTCACGGATGGGGGAGGAGGGGGGGGGGGGGGGTAGCCTTGAAATTAAAACGTTAGCCGTACGACAAAGATTTCTCAGCGGATCGAACGTGAACCGATTGCTAACCTTTGCCAGGCTCGAGCGAGGAAGCAAGAGCAAAGCCGTTCGACGCATACCGCAAACTAATCTATATCTGCTACGAGTTTACGGACAATCTCGATGAGAGCGCCATGTGAGTGTAATGTGATTCGAAATCAATATTACATATGAATATGGGGCAATTCGTGTCAAATTTGAAAAATTATAATTCCCATAAAATCTGAACGTCCCGATGGATTTTCCTCAAATTCGATACCAAACATCTTTCGATAGTGGTGCAACTTTGTACCAAATTTTAGCCCGGAATCTCGAAAATTGTGGAAGCTAGAGGACTTACGTTGATTTTTGGAAAAATTTCAAAACGACATAAAATATGAATGGCTCGATGGATTTTGCCCAAATTCAATCCGAAACATCTTTTGATAATAGTGCAACTTCGTGGCAAATTTTAGTCCGATATCTAGAAAATTGCGACAGCTAGAGTGCGCACACCGTTTTTTTACACCTTTTAAAAATTTTTAAAACAAAAGCACTCTCTGGTTTTTTTTTCAAATTCAGTAAAAAAAAAAGTAAAAAAAAATTCCACGAAAACAAAGCTTCCTCTATGAGGAAGCAAAAATTGTTGAATTTTGGGACCCCCACGCTAGGTATGTCCCCTTAAAGAGGGGACCTTAGGGAGTCGATCTTCTAGAAATAACTATTCGGACCCCGTGATACAGTTTGTGATTTTCCGAAGCATCTGCAATGCGCATAAATCACGAAAAAATAAGATAAGCCGGGATAGCGTCATGAATAAAACTCGAATGATTTATTTACCCGCGTATAGCTTGAAAAAACGTTCGACACGTTCGACACGTGGCGACGTTGCAAACGCGATGATTGTTTTTTCTTTCGTTGAATGCTAAAAAAAATCTAATTTAACAAAAATGATGAAATTAAAATGTTGAATGTTGTTTTCATCGAATACGAATTCTGTCGAGTTCCGAAGATCAAAAATCGAAGGTATTCGATGAGAGAGACAGATGGATGGATGCTTTATTATGCACTAGGTCCATTTGGACCTGTAGGCACCTGATTAAGGTAGTATCCCACAAACTGTAAGAGTCAAAGCAAGCCTAAGATATACCATCTTCTGATTGAGGTACGCAGTACTTTGATGTGGCAACGTCGCGTGTTATGATGTCGATCAGAGAGAGAGAGAGAGAGAGAGAAGATGGGAAACAAACGCGCAACGTTGCCATGTCTACTGGATCACGACCAACTCCTCATATAAACTGTATTGTCCCAATGTTCATTTGCTTATTATTATCATCACAGTCTCCTGATCTCCACTGTCAAGTGCCCAAAATGTTGTCCGAATATTCAACTTGCAGCTCAAGTGTTTTCATTAAAATCTGACGAGGACTTTTTGTATTATATCAAATTGAGCGTGATTCTCCATAAGGCTCCATGTTAAACGTGTGAAAATAAAAGTGTCGATATATTTTTTCTCGCGCTCCGGAAAGCCATGAAAATTTAACCGAACCTTTGTCTCATCAATACCCATAAGTATGCCAAGTTTCATGAAAATCTGACGAGGAACTCTCTTATGGAGGGTGCTACCTTAAAAAAAAAATTGAAAAAATACGATGCACACGGTGAAAATTGTGGTAGTGCATTGCAGCGAGTGACGCGTTTGCAAAGTGGGTCAGTAGGTGGGAAGCGAACAACATCGTGGAGCAGAGGAAGGGAGGGAGGTCGGCGGGGGTGGCGGGGGTGTGAGAGCCGAGGTGCAATGAAAGAGAGCAGCAAAACCGTGAACAGGGAAGGTAGAGGGAGTGTCCCGACATTGACCCATATATCCCCCCGTTGCACTTTTCTTCATTCACCTCCGCCACGGAGACGCAGACGGCAAAGTTGGCAAAACAGGGGAAGGGGAGGGGGCGGGGGACGATGGTAGCGCCAGTAAAATTTCCAGCGAATCACGCGCCATCTCTGCGGCCCACGTAAGCGAGTCACACTCCGGGGTTGATACGTGTGAGTATACAGGGTGAAGCACTAACTGTTGCCACCTCAAATATCCATGTAATTATCGACGTCACCGAAAAATGTTCCAAACAAAAAATGTACGGTACAAAAAGGGTCATCAAGTGCAACCATTTTTTTTTCATTTTAGTGGAGGCGATGACGCACAGTGAAGGTCACTTCCACTTTTTCAAATGATACTGTACATTTTTTATTCAACCATCTTGTGGAGCATCGAAAACTACATGAAAAAACATTGGAGGAGGGTCATCGTTCAAGGTCATTTAAGGTAGTACCCTCCATAAGAGAGTTCCTCGTCAGATTTTCATGAAACTTGGCATACTTATAGGTATCGATGAGGAAAAGGTTCGGTTAAATTTTTATGGCTTTCCGGAGCGCCAGAAAAAATATATCAACAGTTTTATTTTCACACGTTTAACATGGAGCCTTATGGAGAATCACGCTCAATTTGATATAATACAAAAAGTCCTCGTCAGATTTTAATGAAAACACTTGAGTTGCAAGTTGAATATTCGGACAACATTTTGGGCACTTGACAGTGGAGATCAGGAGACTGTGATGATAATAATAAGCAAATAAACATCGGGAGAATACAGTTTATATGAGGAGTTGGTCGTGATCCAGTAGACATGGCAAAGTTGCGCGTTTGTTTCCCATCTTCTCTCTCTCTCTCTCTCTCTCTGATCGACGTCATAACACGCGACGCTGCCACATCAAAGTACTACGTACCCCAATCAGGAGACGGTATATCTTAGACTTGCTTTGAATCTTACAGTTTGCGGGATACTACCTTAAAAAAGTGAAGGTGACCTTCACTGTGCATCAGCGCCTCCACTAAAACGAAAAAAAATTGTTGCACTTGATGACTCCCTTCGTACCGTACATTTTTTGTTCGGAACATTTTTTCGTGACGTCGATAATTACAGAGATATTCGAGGTGGCAACAGTCAGTGCGCCACCCGGTATATCTACACCGTAGACTTCGTTGCAAAACGAAGTGCACGTTGTGCACGTTGCACCAACGAGAACGGGTTGCAGCCGGCCGATGATGGGGGGACACAACCGACGCGCATACGCAATTACTACGGTTCCCCCCCGTGTGTAAGCTCTCACACGCTTACGGAGATAACGCGAGCGAGTGATTATATATATATTATATATATATATATACATGGATGGATAAACAGTGGGTTACAAGGACACTGTGTACCTCGACACGGCCTTGAGATCCTGGAACGCCCGACACGATCCACATCCCTTCCTCCCTCGTCGGGTTGTCCTCCTGGCCCTGACCCTCCCTCCCCCTCTCTTCTTCTGCCCCTCTCCCCCCTCCCCCGTCCCCGAAAATTTCAACGATGCACTTTTTTATGGCGGATTCGATGGAACTTGGTTGGGTCGTCCGAATTGGCGATACTCAGAAGCTTTGACGCCTCTCGTGGCCCAAAACAGAGGGTCTTTTACTATAGCGCATACTAGGGTGGTCCTTAATGGGGGTGTTGACGAATTTCGACAAGTGCGCCCCCTGGATAGGATCGAAATGAATAAATAGAAATGTGTGCGAAACCCCAGCACTGTGGTCCAATGGGAAGACGTGACTGTGAGCTCGTTTTGTTTTCCCATTTGAATAACATGAGATTTTCGGACTGATTTGATAATTATTTTTTCGAGTTGTCCTCGAGTGGGTGAAAAATTCGTTATTCGCATGAATCTATTGTACATGGGTATAACTACTCGTACGATTTTTTTTACAAGACATAAACAAAAATAAATTTCGAATTTGTGTTGAAATCGTTTATCAGTTGTTATCCATCGTTCATCGGTTCGCCGTTATCAATAATACACAGGTGAGGTCTTGTAAAAAAATGCACGAGTAGTTATACCCATTGACAATAGATCAATGTGAATAAAACAAATTTTCGCGTGCTTAGGGACAACACGAAAAAATAATTACCGAATTAGTCTGAAAATCCCATGTTATTCAAATGGGGAAACAATACGAGCTTACAGGCACGTCTCTTCGTTGGACCATAGTGCTGGGGTTTTGCACATATTTTTTATTTATTCATTTCGAACCTATCTGGGGGGTGCACTCATCGAAATTCGTCAACACCCCCATTAAGGACCATCCTAGTGAATACATTGATAAATAAGATAATGTTTACGTTGATGCGTACGTTGGAGAGACCATTTGAGACTGTACTTCGACCGGCCATGTGGAAATACGTTGTGTCATCTCTAGGACGTGAAAATCGCCAATTAGACAAAAATTATACACGTGACGTTCCACAAGAAAAGAGCTCCTAAGGGTTTGAGTTAAAATTTTTCGAAAGACATTTGAAGAATACGAATTGTCATTATCGTGCTCACCAACTGCGCGAATCCAAGAGTTCTTGAAAAGTTTGTTCTAAAATGCTTAGGTCCTCTTTTCTTGCGGAACATCATTTTATCAATTATCTACGAACATTAGGGTGTTTTTATGTAGTAGTGGGCCATCTGTATATATAAGCGAAGAAGCCAATTATCGGACAACTTTGGGCTTCACTATCTGATGATGATAGGATCTTCATGATAATATTTAGGCAGCTTCAAGTGCATGTTGACGAACGATTTCCTCATTTTTTATTTCAGATTTTTATGTCTATTATTTTGGCAGCTGTCGATTAAGGATGTATGACAAGTACAATCCCAGCCAAAAGTACGACAATCTGAGAAATCTCGATTATAACTGCTTTGTGAATGCTACAGAAATCGATAATCCATCGAATATCGTCAAATAGATGTTATTACATCTTGTAACATGTCTTTTTACCTTTTTTAAGGATGTACGACAGATACAATCTCAGCCAAAAGTACGCCAATCTGAGAAATCTCGATTATAACTGCTTTGTGAATGCCAGAGAAATTCATAATCCATCGAATATCGTCAAATAGATGTTATTACATCTTGTAACATGTCTTTTTACCTTTTTTAAGGATGTACGACAGATACAATCTCCGCCAAAAGTACGCCAATCTGAGAAATCTCGATTATAACTGCTTTGTGAATGCCAGAGAAATTCATAATCATCGAATATCGTCAAATTCATGTTATTACATCTTGTATTGTGTTTCATCTTGTATCCGAAAAACTTTTGAGTGATCTAATTTTCTATACTTTTCTCGTGCATCACTCGACGACCAGAAAGACCGATCGATCTGAATGTTTTTTTCGTGGACATGGATCAATCTTTATTCCACACACCGAACATTTTTTCAAAATTTTTCGTTGATGCCAGTTCTATGCGTTTATCGTCAATAATAGGCCTCAATGGTCTCATTTCCCACAAGAACACGTGTTAAATTTCATACAGCTGTAACTTCCAAACGGGACGGACGATCGTTTTGAAATTTTTTTCATGTTGTTTCGCAAATCATAAAAACTGTACTGACTGTAAAAATTTACGAATTTTCTTGATACTCTTTGACACATGTGTCATACGTGCTTCATTTATGTTTCATTTTTTTTTAAATTGGATTTTTAGATTTTCCAGCATCTGCGATCGGACACGAAACGAGACACAAAGGCAGACGGTCGTAAATGCAGCGAATGGGAATCCTTCGATCGGCAAGCTGCTTAGACACCTGCCGAAATCACGACTATATCTTTTAGCTATCACGCTTCGCGCGAACCACCGAAGAAACTTTTTTTTTTTCAATTTTCAGACAATGGTGATCATCGTTCGCGATTGAAATATTCGAAAAAATGAAGCGCTTAATTTTTTTTGAATATTTCAAAAACTTTGGAAAAAGGAAAAAATCTTGTTCGATATTTTTTGTAGAGAATTCAATTTTCTACAAAAAAGGTTATTTGCATTATCGTCGTATCTCACATAGTTTCCGAGTTATTATGGAATTTATCGAAGCTTTTGAAAAACTTAACTACTTAGCTTTCTTAACTTAGCTATCTTAACTTGCCGATTCCCCGCCGAATTTAATCACTGGAAAATGTTTAAAATTGGCATCGAAGACCTACTAGCCTGAGTGAAAAATGTGCGGAGTTCCGGATTTTTCGGTGCAATACTGCGGAAGGAAAAAAATATAAACTATCAGGTGGCAAAAATCCTGTGTTAATCGAATGGCGAAATTCGAGGGCTTTGGGGCGGTACTTAGAATTGGTCTACGAGGCTGGGCCTTCGGCTACTTTAAAATTTATTTATTTCGAGACATTTAAGCCCATGGGGGGGCCAAAAAATTTTTTGACCCTAAATAAGGACCACCCTAATCTATATATATATATATATATTTTGGGAGTTACATCGATTAACAAAAATTACCAGGGTGGACCATTACGAGGTTAATACGTAAGTTGGTGAATAACACAGTCTATTCGTATCGCGTTATCGAATGGATATAATATTTTTGTGAGTACACAATTAGCAACGTGATCGACGTTGACTGACGTTACGTCTGTTGCATCGGTTGGATTTAACGAAAAACGTGTATGCCGAGGTTTATTGTTGGACGGGAATCAACGAAGAAGGCTCGTTGAAGAAAAGCGCCTCTTTGGGAATTATGTAACGCGAATTATGTGCGCTTTGAAAATTTCGTCCATGCAAAATAAGGGAGCAGGACGATTTGGCAGGACAAAGGCGGCAGACGAAATTGCATAGGACAATACGGTTGAGGCAGTGCCGGATCGAGACGGCGCGGGGCCCCTGGAAAATTTTATGAAGAGGAAAGAAATTCAAAAACTTTATGAAGAGGAAAGAAATTCAAAAATTTGTTTTCGGTCTCTAGCTCCCACAATTTTAGAGATACCGAGCTCAAATTCAGCATAATGTTGAACGACTACAGGGAGATGCTTGTTACTGAATTTGAAAAAACTTCATGGGGTGCTTTTGTTTTGAGAAATTTTAAAAGGTGTAAAAAAACGGTGTGCACACTCTAGCTGGCGCAATTTTCTAGATATCGGACTAAAATTTGTCACGAAGTTGCACTATTATCAAAAGATGTTTCGGATTGAATTTGGGCAAAATCCATCGAGCCATTCATATTTTATGTCGTTTTGACAATTTTTCAAAAATCAACGTAAGTGCTCTAGCTTCCACGATTTTCGAGATTCCGGACTAAAATTTGGTACAAAGTTGCACTACTATCGAAAGATGTTTGGTATCGAATTTGAGGAAAATCCATCGGGACGTTCAGATTTTATGGGAATTATAATTTTTCAAATTTGACACGAATTGCCCCATATACATATGTATATTGATTTCAACTCATATTACACTCACACGGTGCTCTTAACGTCGCAAAAGTAAAAAAAAAAAGGTGCAAAGTAAAACCTTGCACATGGCTTCCTCATTTTCCACATTTGCCAAAGCTTCCTCTATGAGGGAGTCAAAACTGATCGTACCATAATTCCTGAAAAAAAAAGTTTTTTCCAATCTTTAAGGTGACTCAGCCCCCTTAAGGGGATATTGTTCAGACGATCTTGTACCATCAAGTGCTTTGACGCATTTTTTGACCCTTAGCTGGCACCCTTGTCGGCGTATAACATAACTGACGTACAGGGGTCTTTTAGACCCTGAAGTCACAAAAAGGCTTGCTGCGGATAACCAAATGAATGTTTTAACTCGAAAAAATGCTCGTGTATTCTTCGATACTCCCTTCAAAAAGTGCCACAAGTTATTCCGTTTGAAATTCAATATTTACTCCGAAAAATAAAATGTCGGAAGTGAAATAACGCAAAACATGCGATTTTCACCCCCAAAAAAAATCGAAACTTCCACATTTTTCATTATTTTGATCTAAAAATTGAATTGCATACTCTCGAAATACTCTACTCTTATAAAAAAATAGTCTGACAAAAACTGTTGGTAAAAAACAGGTTGAAGCTCGCACTCTAGTTTCTTCTTCGTCTCTCGAGCATTCTCCCTCAGCAAAGGACAGAACTAGCCTCGGGGCGTCTATCTCTCTCTCTCTCCCACACACAAACGCATACCTATATCTACACCGTACGTTTGTGAAGAGTTTCTCGGACGACAGGTGTCGCCACGTTGCAACGCATGTGCTTCGTCGATAAAAAAAAAAAAGAAAAGAAATTTCACGTGTTTGTTGTTGTGTCGAACATTAAATACGTAGAGGCGTTCGACGAATAATTCAAATGTTCTCTCCAACACAAACACACACATATGTGCATTCATTTTTTTTTGTATCTATTAAAAAAAAAAAAAAAAAAGAACTGAAGACCTACTTTTCTCTTCATTTATCGTTGATTGACATTATCGCAATGAACAAAAAAAAATAATCATGTTGTGGTTATGTTTCGACATTATCACATTTAACAATACACAGTTGCATATATATATTTATATATATATATGTATATACGAACACAAACCCAACATAGTATTCAAAAAAATATGTGTATTTATATATAGACTTTTTAAAAAAATGTGTTTTTGTAAAATTGTATATATACAAATTTTAAAAAAATTGTTATATATACAATTGAGTATTGATAAAAGTAAAAATGTCGAAACATAACCCTAACATGAAGAAAAATGTATGTATATATATATATATATATATATATATATATATATATATATAAACATTTTTTTTAATATTCATGTTGGGGTTATGTTACATTATCACATTTAACTATACTCAGTTGCATATATATATATACATACACACACAAACATAACCCCAACATGAGTGTTAAAGAAAAATATGTATCCATATATATATACACACTTTTTTTAAAAATGTGTATACATATACATACACGTTTTTTTAAATACTCATGTTGGGGTTATGTTACGCCATTTTTACATTTAATAAAAAATTTTTTTTAATACTCCGTACAAGATGTTCGAACGTATCGAGACACCAAAACACCATTCTGGACAACAATTCATGATCAAATTCGCAAAATAAAGCATCAGGTGCAAAATGGCCATTTTGCACACAAACAAAAAAGAAAAAAAAAATTCGAAAAAAAATATATATGCATATATAAATGTAGATTAAAATGCGATAAACCATAAAAACCATAAGGTCCAATTCCCCCCCCCCCCTTGCACCTTAATGTGCGTGTTCCAAAAAGCACGAAGCACGAGACTCGCAAGATCTGCCCACAGACCGAGATCGTATTATTCGTGTACAGTCACGACGAAAAGTAGAACGCGTGACACAGATACCAACTGCATATGATTTTATTTATACATATACTTTTTACAAATAGTTCCTTCGATCGTCAAACAAAAAAAAACAACTTTTCCCTCACGAAAGGGTTAAATAAATAACGTTGTGTATTGTTGTATACGCCATTTTGTTGTAAAATGTTACAAATAATATTATTAAAAAAAAATGAAATGCGGTCAGTGAACTAGTTAAGGTTCGACCGTGACACTGCCATTGCCCCCAGTCCGTATGATATTCGTGTCATAGTTCACAATATTGTCGAAGTTTTTTCATTGTATTTTAACCCAAAACAAAACGTCACTCACCTCTCTCGCTCGTCTCCATTTTCCACGCGTCTCACAAAAAAACTTTGATGCCCAAAAAATCGAATCACAACAATTTGGGGTGGTTTTTTTTTCTATTTTTCAACGTTATTCACGCGTATCGCGCACGTAGATCGTGGAAAAAATTGTTTAAGGGGGGGGGGAGGCGGTGTCTTTATATCGTAGCCAACAGCTCAAATTCACGGTGATATAAACATGGCCGGTTGCGCTTCTCTTGTCACACAATCACCCCGAGGTCGTTGAACCCAGCGCCATCTTCCATGCAACGTGCGAAGCCCGTGTGAGAAAAATTTTTTCACTCGTGGATTTTAACATCGAAAATAATTTATGACAAACGTTGGAAAAGAAACAATTTTTTTATTTACGATTACGAAGTTTTTTTGGGATTGGATAATTATGAATTTTTGGTTGTGAGTTATTTGGACAAACGGGTTTGTAGTTCACGGACTGATCGAAGATGGCGGTTCGAGCGCGGCGGCGGTTCGATGGAGGACGCCTCTAACGGTTTTCATTGGTCCGGCCCTGATTTCGTGAAATATGGAAGAATGATAATAATAGATTTAAATTAGTATTGATATTAATGGCAGAGCATTCGTTGACGTTGATAATTATTATATTTCGGGTGTTCTTAATTTTTTGAATTTTTTTAATTATCGATTATTGTGGATGTCGGTTCGTAAATTTACTTCGAGTTTCTTCCAAACGAACGAAAGCTTCGTGTCCGGACGCGCGTGTTTCATTGGACAATTCTTGGTGGGTTGGTTCTCGGGGCCACCGCACAGCGCCATCATCGTTCGCGATGCGCGCCAAAATTTGAAAAAATGATTTCGATGGATTGATAGAAAATTGATGGAAAATTCACAGATATATACATTGTGTCTTTTTCGATATCGAAACAATTTCGACGCAATTAAAACGTTCATTCGCCTTGACGATTTATGGATTGAGTTGGTTAGTTAGTCAGTTATATAGTGTGGTGTGGGGTCCGGTTTTATGGATTTAATGTATGTAATGAAAATTTTGTTTGCGAAACATTTCGATGCTTTTAAGGTGATATGGACGTGAAATAATAATTTACGTAAATTGGTCATAATTATTACAGAAATTTGAAAATATTGATTTTTGCATGATCGTTAATCATAGTTATTTGTTCGAAAAAGTATTTGAAATACATTTTCATTGAATGAACGAACATCCCTGATTCACGTTCTTATGGACATGTCTTTAAACTCCAACGATTTGGCTAATATGGATAAATAAATGTTTTTTTTTGGTTCTCGTAGCCGCCACCAGTAGAGCGCCACCAGAACTGAAGTAAAGTGGGAAAAAAGATGGAAGCAGATTGTCGATCTCCTTCTAATAACCTCCAAGCACCGTTGTACGAATTAATAATGATTTCACCCACTTCAAAAAAAACCTACTCCCTATTCAAACCTAAACCTAAACCCTAATCATAGGAATAAAAGTTTATGTTTATTACCCCCGCCCCGCATTACCGTAGTTCCGGTGGCGCCCACTCGTGGCGGCTTCGAGAAACAACAACCATTTTATTTAGCCGGCCTTCCCCCACCACCGGAAATTTCGGGGAGTTTCAACACCTGTATATAAGACCAAATTACGCTTATTCAATTAGCCAAATGTAATTAAGTAGCTCGAATATTTAAAATCGTTAAATTATTCAATTTTATCGATGCAAAAAGACAGTAGATATTGATAATCGACTACATGGAGCTAGTTCCATGTAACACACGGAAATAAGGTCCGTGAATGTTTGTTTATTGTCATTGACATTCCAATTCATTCCGAAGATGACTCCAAAGAGTATTTGGCTGGATTGTGATTCCAATCCCACGCATCTTCATTGATCCACAGGGGTAAACATTATTATTCGTATATTTTTTTTCCATTTTCGTTGAAAAACACAAAATAAATGAGTCTTGATCGAAAAGTTTTGCGAGGTTATGTTTTGGTGAATCATGACGACGATGATTTCTCAACTGTTTCTTTTTTCTCTCTCATGACTCAGGTTATGTCCTCTTCTACTTGAAACATTATTATTCGTATGTTTTTTTCCTCATTTTCGTTGAAAAACACAAAATAAACGAGTCTCGATCGAAACGTTTTGCGAGGTTATGTTTTGGTGAATCACGACGACGATGATTTCTCAACCGTTTCTTTTTTCTCTCTCATGACTCTGGTTATGTCCTCTTTTACTTGAAACATTATTATTCGTATGTTTTTTTCTCATTTTCGTTGACAAACACAAAATAAATGAGTCTCGATCGAAACGTTTTGCGAGGTTATGCTTTGGTGAATCACGACGACAATGATTTCTCAACTGTTTCTTTTTTCTCTCTCATGACTCAGGTTATGTCCTCTTCTACTTGAAACATTATTATTCGTATGATTTTTTCCTCATTTTCGTTGATAAACACAAAATAAATGAGTCTCGATCGAAACGTTTTGCGAGGTTATGTTTTGTCGAATCGCGACGACGATGATTTCTCAACCGTTACTTTTTTCTCTTTCATGACTCAGGTTACATCATCCTCATTCATTCGACAACGAAATGTTGATATCGCCCCGAGCGCGACACGCACGACATCGCCATGTTCTGTCTCCTCCAACCGTTTTACCAAAAATTCGTGCCATGCGTTTGGAAAATAAAATTGAAACACGCTTGCGTCGCGGTCTGCGTCCTGGCGCTTCTCGAAGTGTTCGGAGTTTTCACTCACATGTTCGAAGTGTCTTACAACGACAATTTCATTTATCCGTACGACGGCGAAGTCGGAACGTTCGTTCACGCTCTGAGACGCAACAAAAAACCGGAAGTTCAACCAATAAACGATTACGATTACAATTTCATACACGGCGAAACGGACAAATGCGCAAATCCCGATTACGCGACTTTGAGATTGGTTTTTTTGGTTAAGTCGGCGGCGGAACATTTCGACAGACGAACTGGCATAAGACAGTCGTGGGGTTTCGGCATGAGATTCTTCGACGTACCCACCGTAACCGTGTTTCTCCTGGGCGTTCGTCCCGACGAACCCGAACTTCAGGAAAAAATTAATTCCGAATCCGAAAAACACAGAGACATCGTTCAGTCGGATTTCGTCGATTCTTATTACAACAACACGATTAAAACCATGATGGGTTTCAAGTGGGCGGTCAAACATTGCGGTCGAGCCAAGTTTTACATGTTCGTCGACGACGACATGTACGTGTCGGTTAAAAATGTTTTGAGATTCGTTCGCAATCCGGCTTATTATCCGGATTACATCGAAGAACCCAGTCGAATAGCTCTTCGAAAGAGAGAGATTGTAATTTCTGATTGGAACGATAGCGCAGTTTACGAGTCGACGAATAGAAACTATGAAAATCAGAATTTGACGATACGGCAGTTATCGAATGAAAACAATGTGAATCGAAGCTCGACGATGAAAAAAAAAATGTCCGAACGAGCAACCGCGAAGGAAAAAATTCTAATGAGAAGCCGACCGGGCTGGACGTCGCACGACAAAACGAAAATGCCAATTTCTCGAAAGACCGAAAAAGTTTCGACGACCAACGAAACGAATTTGGTGAAAAATGACAAAAAAATGTGGAAAATCAATTCGACCGATGACAAATCGAATGGAAATCGTGCGAAGCGACAAATTTTCGATCTCGAACTGTCGGACGATGCCCAATTGTTCGCTGGTTACGTGATCGAGTCGTCGCCTCACAGACACAGAACTTCCAAGTGGTACGTTTCGCTCAAGGAATATCCTTATCACATGTGGCCTCGTTACGTCACAGCCGGAGCCTACGTGCTGTCCAAAGAGGCCCTTCTCGATCTCTATTACACCAGTCTATACACCAAACACTTCAGATTCGACGATATTTATCTGGGAATCGTTGCCAAAAAAGCTCACATCGAACCTTTTCACTGCGACGAATTTCATTTTTACAAAAAAGATTACACGCGATACAATTACAAGTACGTGATAACTTCGCACGGTTACGGTGATCCCATGGAGTTGCAGCAAGTTTGGAACGAACAAAAATCTTTGGGAAACGCGTAGTAATTGTCACTGTTAAGGAGGAAGTAAGGTTTATTCGATTCCGAAAAAAGCATATTTTCGATAATTTTTTTTTACGACACGGTTGATGTATATTTATTTCTATGATTGCTACGTAATGAAGTAACACTTGAAGAATATTTTGTAAAATTTTCATCAATTTTTATGAAGAAATGAACCATTGACAGCGAATTTCCGAGGACGTGTGAAAAAAAAAGTTTTGTTGCGGTGACCCTCATAACTTATCACTGGATCGTCTGAAATGCAAAAACCAAAATGATTTTATTGGTTGATAAGTTTCTGCAGGTAACAGCGTCGAGTTTTTAT
This sequence comes from Diplazon laetatorius, assembly GCA_963662125.1. NCBI lineage: Eukaryota > Metazoa > Arthropoda > Insecta > Hymenoptera > Ichneumonidae > Diplazon > Diplazon laetatorius. Next base: position 19,606,795 of record OY759153.1, on the reverse strand, counting down.
TTTTAAATTGATTTTTTCAATTTTTTACAGCACTTGGAAGTCAAAATACTGAAGAAAACATTTTATGAAAAATTGGTATTTCGACTTCTGTGCTGTAAAAAATTAAAAAATCAATTTTTTTAAAATCTAACTCGAGGCTGTTACCTGCAGAAACTTATTGACTGATAAAATCATTTTGGTTTTTTGATTTCGGATGATTCAGTGATGAGTTATGAGGCTCACCGAAATGAAACTTTTTTTTTTTAAACGTTCGCGGAGATTTGCTGTCAATGGCTCATTTCTTCATGAAAATTAATGAAAATTTCACAGAATATTCTCCAAATGTTACTTCATTATGTAGCAATCATAGAAACAAATATATATCAACTGTGTCGTTAAAAAAAATTATCGAAAAAAAGCTTTTTTTCAGTATCGAACAAACCTTACTTCCCCCTTAAAGGCACAAGATCGTCGTCTTCCTATCTACCAAAGAGCATACTTGTGAGAATCAACAGGCTTAGGTTCGAAGTAGAGTAACTTGAACCAAGATGGGTTTGCTCAGTACGGCCGTCCCAATGTCCATCATTGTCGGATCAGAGCTTGGGGCCAGCATCGGGGGAAAGCATACTTTCCACCGGACTTTCGTCACGAGCCGGATAAACATTTCCAGATACCGCTAATCTGTTCGGGGTTGAGCTGCTGGCCGGGTCGAACACACGTTTTCCTCGGAGTTTATGTTTCATTGCGGACCCCACAACATTCTCCATCGGGGATTCCCACGTCTGGGGGGAATTGTGCGGGGGGGCCCGCCCGGTCCCAACACGATGATGTAATTTTCCCAGTTTGTCCACTAGGTGGCACAGAAGGCTGCGGTGTTTCGGGGGCCCCGTTGTCTTGTTTGTAATATCCATTGTTTGTTCGATGGACCGGGCGTGGAAGTCACAACGCATCTTGGACTCTACCTTCCCGAGTCCTTTACCGTAGTTATTTCGTTTCTCGGACTTCGGAGCTTCGAGTGGTGCTGACGAGGCTCTTGTGCCACTACGCACTGTGTATCGGTCAAATAATATCCATCATTAAAAGTATTATTTATTTATTGAACACCTATGAGACTTGGGACTTGAAAATACATACCCCTTCCTACTTACAGCAATCGTTCTGCACACTTCTAAACTATTGAATATCTATATGTATATATAAATATAATTTTTATCGTCAGAAACTTTTCGACTTGATTCTATCCCATCAATAATCATGATCGTAATACATCTCAAACGGTATTCATTATGCATCGCTACAATGTTCTCGCATTAATGTTGCTATACATTTTCATTCACGCTCGTAAATATGTTACTGTAGAAAACATTTTTTTTTCGTTTTTTTAATTGTTTTTTTTTTTTTTTTTTTTTACAAAAATATTTATACGATTTAGTTCACATTCGAATGAACACGAAAAAAATTATTTTATAAATCTTAGACGATGTATTTACAACTTTGTACTTAATCCTCCGGACTCGTTTGCGGCTCAGCACTCATTATGGCGTTTGAAATGATTTTTTTTTCTTTTTTTTTTTTTTTTTTTTCAAATAAATAATTTTCTTCATCGAACACGTGTTGATTTTCCATCATTGTCTGGATTCCTGTTTGGCCATGCTGGCCTTAACCAACGTTTGGTCCAGACTGGTGGCCTCCCTCTTTATTATATTCAAAAGAATCTGGGAACTTTCCAAGATCTGAAAAATAATCATCGATCGAAAAAAAGATCGATAAGAATTATCAGCGACTGGAAAAGTTAAATCTACTTTCTAACGCGACTGAAAAAATTCTGAAAATCCGTTAACGTTATCGAACGACGAAACTTCGAGTTTTATACGCGGCACAAAATTTTGGATTACCTTCACGTACGCAGCTTCGGTGTCCGCTATGGTTCTGTTGTATTCGTTCCTAACCGCAATCCTCTTGTCTAGGCTCTCGTTCAATCTCGTCAGCTTGTAAGACATCTTTTCGATCTCGCGCTGCAGATTCGTTTTCTCCTCCTCCTGCGCGTCGATCTGCGACTGCACTTCGCTCCTTCGTTTCTTCATTTCCTCCAAACCTGATGATTAAACAAAAATATAATCACGATAAATAATAATTGGCTTGTGAACGAAAAAAACAAAAATAAAATAAAATACAAAAATTGAAGTTGAAAAAAATGTTTTTGGAGGTTATGAAACGCCATAAACTTGCATTTTACGAGTTCCTGATTGTACGTTTGTAATGCAGCACCGTGCTGTGACATTATGTCTCAATCATGCTACGACAAAAACTTCGAAAACGAAATTCGCATTTCACTTTCGACAATTAATTCGTCTTTCATGAGCGACGAATGTTTACCAACAATTTTTTTCCTCGTTCCAAAACTTTCGTCAATACGAATTGACAGTTTGAGGTTATTATTCGGAAGCTCGATTGCGCGCCAACTGCAGCAGCTCCATCGTTTGACAACGAAAACGTTCGGTACTAACTCAACTTGTCCATCTCAAGAATTAACTAGCCATCGTCTGTCTCTCTCACGTTGCCACGAGTGCAAGAGAGATAGTTGAATCTTCAAAACGTATTATTCTCCGAAATTATTGAGTCCTCGGATAAAAGACGAGAACGTTTGAATGAGGAATCTTCAGACACAGTCAACCGTTCTCGAGTTTCGTCGCAATTATCAATATTGGCCGAGAACAATGGGTTACAGTTTTATGTTACCGACTGAGAGTAACAACATAGGCACCTTAACGTTTGACGAACACAGTCGAAGCTTCTTTATCGATCGTAGGTCACGAAGTTATCAAACACGAGTGAGTCGGTATTTGTTGTTATTTTTCAGTAACGTGTACTACCGCTCGGTCGGTAATAGACGACTGTAAACCATTGTTCTCGGTCGGAATTGATATTTACCGTGAAACTCGAGAACGTATGGAACCCCTTAAATGTTTTCAGCATCTTAACTTAGTGAATGGATAATAACTTAACTAATGGACTTCCATTATCGGGATAATCAGATAATCTTATATTATTATTATTATTATTATTATTATTATTATTATTATTATTATTATTATTATTATTATTATTATTATTATTATTATTATTATTATTATTATTATTATTATTATTATTATTATTATTATTATTATTCTAAATTCAAAATGAAAGATTTTGATATCCTTTTGGTGTTCGTTTTTTTTTCTTTTTGGCTTTTTTGCCGAGCAAGTGTTGAATGAGTGAAAAAAAAAATAGTTCGAGGGCGGTTTTGTTGCAGGTTATTTTTCCCCGTATCGGTTCTCTACCTTCAAACGATATTTCGGGATTAAAAAAAAAAGTAAGTCTCTCCATACGAATACAGGACGTGTGAAAGAAAGAACGAACAAGATTCCAAATTCCAAGAGGTGTTTGTTTCTTCAAGGATGCCTCTTCGTGCTCCGTCTTCCATTTCAACGTCAACGGCGGATGGGGCAGGAGTGGGGGGAGGGCGAGGTGGAAGGGCTGCCATTTTGAGTTGGAGCAAAAATATAATTTAACCGCCATTGGACGGTTTGAAAAGTTTGTGCAACTCATCTGGCGACATTGACACAAATACTATCGAGCCCACGCAAACGGAAAAAACGGTAGAACGGCCATTCGAACTCGAAAAATTGTTGATCCATAATAACGTTTTTTTTTTAATTTTAATTTTTTTTTTAATTTTAATTTTTTTTTTAATTTTATTTATTTATTTATTTACGTTTATTTGTATGCAGAAAAGTATGAAAAAACGATATGTCATTGACTTGAAGAAAGAAAATGAAAAAAAGAGGTAAGGGACGATTGATTCAATTTTGCGAGTAGGGTAGGATGACCATTTAAGGGAGTACCCTCCATAAGAGAGTTCCTCGTCAGATTTTCATGAAACTTGGCATATACTTATAGGTATTGATGAGAAAAAGGTTCGGTTAAATTTTTATGGCTTTCCGGAGCGCGAGAAAAAATATATCAACGCTTTTATTTTCACACGTTTAACATGGAGCCTTATGGAGAATCACGCTCAATTTGATATAATACAAAAAGTCCTCGTCAGATTTTAATGAAAACACTTGAGCTGCAAGTTGAATATTCGGACAACATTTTGGGCACTTGACAGTAGAGATCAGGAGACTGTGATGATAATAATAAGCGAATAAACATCGGGAAAATACAGTTTATATGAGGAATTGGTCGTGATCCAGTAGACATGGCAACGTTGCGCGTTTGTTTTCCATCTTCTCTCTCTCTCTCTCTCTCTCTCTCTCTCTCTCTCTCTCTCTCTCTCTCTCTCTCTCTCTCTCTCTCTCTCTCTGATCGACATCATAACACGCGACGTTGCCACATCAAAGTACTACGTACCTCAATCAGGACATGGTATATCTTGGGCTTGCTTTGACTCTTACCGTTTGTAGGACACTACCTCACCCCCATCTTACCCCATATCATCGATAACGGCGAATCGATGAACGATGATAACAACTGATAAACAATTTCAACACAAATTAAAATTCATTCGTGTTTCATGTCTTGTAAAAAAATCGTACGAGTAGTTATACCCATTAACAATAGATTCATGTGAACAAAGAATTTTTTCCATGCTCAGGGACAACTCGAAAAAATAATTACCGAACTAGTCTGTAAAATCCCATGTTATTCAAATGGGGAAACAAAACGAGCTCACAGGCACGTCTTCTCATTGGACCACAGTGCTGGGATTTCGCACATACTTTTATTTACTCATTTCGAACCTATCCGGGGGGTGCACTTGTCGAAATTCGTCAACACCCCCATTAAGGACCACCCCCTAATATCCACGAAAATATACCGAATCATTCCGAACGAATGCAACAAACATCCTCGAAAAGACCGAAAAAAAATAAACTTGAAAAAAAAACGATAAAACCACGAAACACAAAAATAAAAAAAATGAGACGTCGAGGGGCGCGCAACCTTAACACGATATTCTATTTCTTCCGATGCATCAGCCCTCGTGTGTGGTTATATATATATATATATATATATATATATATATATATATATATCGTGAGTGACGCAATTTCGTGGCTCGTGCGTACGTCAAAATGGTGAACTTACACACCTACATCGTCGACGACGATGAGACCAAGACGAAGATGCACAGACAAAAAGTTTGAACCAGATTGAACGGCCAAGAGAAGAACGGAAGATCGCGTGCAAAGCCGAAGGATAAAAAAAGCGAAAAGCGTCGCAACCACAGTGACGACGAAGACGAAGAAGAAGAAGGAGACGAAGAGGACGAAGAAGAAGAAGAAGAAGAAGAAGAAGAAGAAGAAGAAGAAGAAGAAGACGTTGAGAAACGAATCTTGGAAGCTTCTGAACCGCGTGGGGACCAGAACCGTACGAACCACCAACGCGAACACATCGCAGAAACCATCCATCCGGTCATTCCGTCTCGAAACAAACGAAAAAAAAAAAAATTTGAAAAATTTGAAAAAGTTAAAAAAATTTTTTTTTTTAATTAAAAAAAAAAGAAAAAAAAATTCGCGACCAACGAAAATCAAACGTCGACGATATTAAACGAAACGGAATTTCTGTCGAAAAATAAATAATAAAAAAACAAAACAAGTTTGAAACGAATATTAATTCACGTTTAATTTTGAGTTTGTTAAAAAAAAAAAAAAAACTAAGCGAAAATGGTTTACGAAAGCGATTTCTACACGACCCGACGACCCTACACGAGGCCGATCTCGACGTCCTACACCGTCACGGTCAGTAAAATGATAATAATTACGAAAAAAAAAAAAAAAACGCATTAAAGCTGTGCTGCAAAATGCTACTCCGAATGTTCCCCAAGTAAAAAAACAATATATATGTATATGAAAGTGGTCCTTAGCAAGGGTGATTTTTTAATTAAAATTTTGTCGCCCTTCACACAGGTTCCAAATAATTTTTTAAAAACGTTCGCAAAGTACCCCCAACCTGTCTCAATATTTACACGTCCCTGGGGAATTTTTCAATTTTTAAAAATTAAATAACACGAAATGTTTATCGAGTTTATTTATTCATAGCTTGAATATCGACGTGAGAAAAATGTGCTCAATATGCTTTCTTCAGCAAAAAGATGGGTAGTTGAAAAAAAAAATTTTGTTAATGCCCAAAAACAAAATGGCGGGACTGATAGGGCGGGTTGAAAATTGAAATTACGCGGAAAACTTGGTTTTTTTTCGCTTTTTTGGATCACTGGACGTGATTTCAGGACGCAAATGCCAATATACACCGAAGTGGAACTAGCACGACGACATTAAATACACAAACTTGTATTATATTATAGATCGAGAAAATTTTACAAGTTTGTAATATTATAAATAAAAAGCTTACACGGAAAACTTGACACAGATAACCATAGACGAGAATCTTCGAAGTAAATTTCATGAAGTTTTCGTATTTCATGTCGTCCATGATAGTTGGACATCGGTGTATTTTGCATTTTAATGATTTTTCAATTTTAAAGCCGTCATATCAGTTCCGCCATTTTGTTTTTCGGGAATTAGCAAATTTTTTAAGAAAACTACGCATATTTGCGAGGAACAAAGCATATCGAGCAAATTTTCCTTATGTTGATATTTTAGGTATGATAAATAAACTCGATAAACATTTTCATCTCATTTAATTTGAAAATAATAAAAATTCCCCAGGCATGTGTAAATATTGAAATAGGTTGAGGGGACTTGGCGAACATTTTTTAAAAATGATTTAGAATCTATGTGAGGGGCGCCGAAATTTTAATTGAAAGTAATTACCCTATTTAAGGACCACTCTAATGTATATGTATATATATATATATGTATCGTTTTAAAAAAAAATCGTCAAACGATCTTTCGGCAAAATCATGTTTGAGATAATGTGTGTTACTAACAATGTCACAGCATAAAAAAAGATAAAAAAAAAAATTTCAAAAAAAAAAAACAATACCAATAAGCCGACTAACATCCCAATTGTGCTATTGGGAACGACCCTCGTGCGTACTCACCTGTGTTCTCACTTGTCAAATCACAATTTATCGATCACTTTCAACAGAACGGTTCAATCAATCAGACAAATAGATATACATGATCAAACCTCACTTCAGTCTCACTTCACATCAGAGTCGACATTCCATTATTTTCTTTTTCCCCCAACATTATTTCATTCGATTCTTGCATATTATTTTTTGAACTTCAATTTTTTTTGTTCATAGATTCATTTATTTTTTAAACGAGATATAGATTTTTTCTCAAAATGTTCAATTTTTTCAAAAATAAAAATAATAATGATAATTCGAATCTTTGAATTATTTATCGATAATTCGATCGATAATTTATATATTCATTCATTTTTCAACAAGATATAGATTTTTTTCTTTAAAATTTAAATTTTTTCAAAATTTTCAATTTTTCAAATAGTAATAATAATAGTTCGAATTTTTGAAAATTATTTATCGATATCGGCATGCACGGGGGAGTCACAGCTTTGCATGGGATTTCGCGTTCATTAGATACATCGATTTTTTAAAAATGAAAACGTTTTTTTTTTATTGACAATTAAGAAGTTTGAAAAAAAATATTAAATATATATATCGGCGGATCGTGCGGCGTTCTCGGGTTATAAAAATTGCGATCATTCGTCGAATGATTTAGGTTCGAGGCGATCAACGATAGTTTCGCAAAAAAAAAAAAAAAAAAAACAAAATTAAATTAAATTAAATTTGTAATTTGATCGATTTGATTGTTTCGCGACGTTTGAGTCGTTCGATGTAACTATTGATTTTTATACATGTATACATATATATATATGGGTAAAGACGGCTCAATTCGAACGGGTGAAAACCCTCACCACCCCTTCACAAATTATCGTCAATTTTTTCTTCAATTTAGGGTCGACCAAAAGACTTCATCTCCACCTACAATTTTTTTTTTATTCGGACATTTCCAAATTAAAAAAAAAATGAATCGGTATTCAAACAAAAAAAAAACCCGAGATATCGATTTTTATTTCACAGAAATTTTTTTCCGAATTTTCATAGTTTCAAAAAAATTGAAATAAATAAAATTCAATATTGGCACTTTCAATTTATATAGGAACTTGATTTTTTTCGAGCACAGAATGCACATGAAAAAGAAAATCCATCGATTTTAAAAATATCGCTCTGCCTGATTTCTCTCATTTTTTATTATTTAAATTTTTTTAAGAGGGAACGGGGGGTGGAAAAATTTTCAAAAAAATCAAGATATGTCTCTGGGTCGTCCCAAACTGATATAAAAAATTGAGGACATCATAAATTCACAACTCGACTCCGACGACCAACTCAAAGCATCCCCAAATCGTAATTTTTCAATTATTTTTTTTACAATCATCATCGTTACTATACCGATCGCCACTATCCACACTCTCGCATTAGTTTTTACTCGATATACAAACCCTCTCGACCAATCATCATCACTCGATCGAAAAAACTCAACGAGGAACAAAAAAAAAAAAAATACTTTCGATCGAATTTTCAATCAGACAAAAAAAAAACAATAAATGTCCCATATGTGTTTTTATTTTGTACAAACACGAAAAACAAACGAAAATAGGACTCGTATAAATTATGTATATAAATACATATATATGTTTTTTGACGTTTATCCAACTGAATTGTTGTTGTGAACGAAATACCAATTTGATTAACATCTAATTCAAAATTATTTCGAAAAAAAAACAAAAAAAATTTTTCAACCCCCGATGCAACTGGGTCATGTGGTTTACGATTTATTTTTAATGCGTCATCGTATTGCGTGAATATACAAACGTTTTGCAAGACGATTTCATCGACGTCGATGTACACGACGCGAAAAGAAAAAAAATTGTGACCGTTTTAAAACATTTCGTTTGGACCTGATCGATTATTATTACCATCGAAATATTTCGATAATTCATCGGATGATGAAAAAATGTGTGTATATATTTATATATATAAATTCATAAATATAAATAAAATGAAATTCAAAAATATGAATAAATAAGAAAATTATAAGTACAAATAAAATAAAATTTATAAATATAAATTTATTGAAAAAAAAAATAATAAGAAAAAAATATAGTAGTCGTGATTAAAGATTCAAAGGGCCCGTAACGAAAGCGTGTGATCGAACTCACTCGGACCTCGAAAAATTTGGCAGCCAATTAACGAATGACAATTATACATTCACGTGTCTTATAGATAACAACACAGACAATTGGCATTGGGCCGGAATAATGTCACGACGGGGAATTTGGTTTACTTTCGTTACGAAAATCGCGATCCGGAAGTGCATTCGCATTATCGCATTTCCATTACAAGTAAAAAAAATGGTGTATAGTCTATATATGAATTATATATGGGAACGGGCATATATTGACTATACATAGACTATACATAGACTATACATAGACTATACATAAACTATACACGACTATACATAACTATACATGATTATACATCGATTATACGTGACTACACATGACTATACATGGTTATACATCGATTATACGTGACTATACATGATTATACATAGACTATACGTGACTATACATGACTGTACATGATTATACACAGACTATACATAGACTATACGTGATTGTACATGACTATACATGATTATACATGATTATACATCGACTATATGTGACTAGACATGACTATACATGATTATACATAGACTATACGTGACTATGCGTGACTAAAAAATGATTATACATGATTATACATAGACTATACGTGAATATACATGACTATACATGATTGTACATGATTATACGCAGACTATACATAGACTATACGTGACTATGCATGATTATACGTAGTCTATACATGTCTATACACTACCGTCGGATATTATCAGGACACTAGCGAGGGGTGCTCGCAGAAATAACTTCTGTCTTTGAACGTCGCTAACTTCGCGACAAATAAAGATAGAAACTTTTTTGAAGCACCGTTAGAAAGGTCATGAATATTTGAATCCATTGATATTTTTTAAATAATATTTTAATGATTGAGCACTGAAATAGCGTATAAAAAAGATTTAAAAAAAAAATCGGATTTTTCCGAAATTTTCTATCTCGACTTCAAGTCATAGCCAAAGTTAGGAAAAAAATTTCAGAAGTTTGAAACTTTTTATGCATGATCTCTGAAACCTTACCTGCAATTCGAGCTAAAGAAGAATGAAAAATCTTAGGGGGTTCCTGAGATATCATAAAAATTGTGCAGGCGTGCGTGAGTCAAGCGCAGGCCATCGATTGAACGATTCGACGGTCTCGCTCGCTTGTTTTCTCGGGGGTGCAGGACCGAAACGGATCTTGAGTGCAACGGGCGCTAGTACGGGGTATCCTTTCAGGAGCATATTTTTATATTTCAATATACCTCCATGCATTTTTTCAAATTTAGTATGAACTGCATCGATATAGAAGAAATAATTATTTCAATGCTTTAAAGAAATTGAACTGCTATAAATAATGCAAGCGCTATAATCATACAAGCGCCCGTTGTACTCACGATCTGTTTCGGTCCTGCTCCCCCGAGAAAACAAGCGAGCGAGACCGCCGAATCGTGCAATCGATGGCCTGCGCTGGACTCACGCACCCCTGCACAATTTTTATGATATCTCAGGAACCCCCTGAGATTTTTCATACTTCTTGAGCTCGAATTGCAGGTAAGGTTTCAGAGATCATGCATAAAAAGTGTCAAACTTCTGAAAATTTTTTCCTAACTTTGGCTATGACTTGAAGTCGAGATAGAAAATTTCGGAAAAATCCGATTTTTTTTTCAATCTTTTTTACGCGTTTTTCCAGTGTTCAATGATTGAAATATTATTTTAAAAATATCAATGAATTCAAATATTTATGACCTTTCTAACGGTGCTTCAAAAAAGTTTCTATCTTTATTTGTCGCGAAGTTAGCGACGTTCAAAGACAGAAGTTATTTCTGCGAGCACCCCTCGCTAGTGTCCTGATAATATCCGACGGTAGTGTACATGACTATACATGGACTATACACAGACTACACATAGTCTATGCATAACCTATATATGCCCAATCATATGTATAGTTTCTACATAATTTTTCACACTTGCGATCGCTAAAAACAGATGAATAAGCATAGCAGTCAATATTCAGAAACCATCAAATATAGTTCAGTAGATTTTTAGCTTAGCCCTGGTGGCCATTTTTTTCCGTCGTGATTGACAAAAATTCGTTGACCGAGTACCCAGTACCGGATGACCGTAAAACTGTTGTTTTTTTTTCTCAAGAGTAAGCAATATTAATAGTTCTGCCGTGAGCCCACCGGGGTCACGGAAAGGGGCAAGGGGTGAGGAAAAGGCAGGGAGGATTGAAACAACGTCGGAGAACCGACTGACCGAGAGAGAAAGAGAGAGAGAGAGAGACAGAGATAGAGATTGAGAAAAATCTATTCATAGAAAACGCGCGGCCATTTTACGCGCCACCGTTTTACTAAGCGTTAAACTTAGACGATGAAACCTCCACGGGGACCCGGCGAATCACACGGATTTCACGACACGAAAGCTGCGAGAAAAAAAAATGTATATATATGCATGTGCATAGCCGAAAATAAATTGAAAAATGAATCCGTGGCTCGATGCATAATACTGCGAACGATCGTGACTGGGAACTATGGTATGCTGGCGACGTGGGTTGGCTGACTGAGGGAACTGTCGATCCACAACCCTAACTACTCGATTAAATTTTCGTCGATTAAGGGGTTATATCGATTTTTTTGCGAGAAAATTGAGGGATTTTCATCTCATGATTTTTTTTTAGCCTCTTCATGATTTTTTTAGTCATGTTAACATAATTTTATTGGAATATAATATACGGTATCAATTACAACATATATTGAGGTACTTGTATGAATTTTTTCATGAAAAAATGTTCAATTTTGTGGGTGTTATTGCCGTTTTTCGAAAAGACTGTTTTTTCAAGGTCATCTGCGATGAGCCTGATAACTCAGGAACGGCTTGTCCGAAATAAAAAAACCAAAATGATTTAGTTGGTACAATGTTAAACGCAGTATATGAACGAAGGGTTTAGCGAGATTTTCGATTTTTAAAATAACGTCGTGCGATTTTTCATAATGTTTCGAAATCTCAAAAATCAAACTTTTCGGAAAAATCTACGACGTTATTTCAAAAATCGAAAATTTCGCTAAACCCTTCGTTCACGAACTGCGTTTAATATTGTACCAACTAAATCATTTTGATTTTTTTATTTCGGACGAGCCGTTCCAGAGTTATCATGCTCGCTGCAAGCGATCTTAAAAAAAAGGTGTTTTGGAAAAACGTCAATGGTTCACACAAAATTGAACATTTTTTGATGAAAAAATTCATCCAAGTACCTCAATATATGTTGTAATTGATACTATATAGTGTATTCCAATAAAATTATGTAAACATGGCTAAAAAAAATCATGAAAAATTCCTCAATCTTTCTGCAAACATGTAACCCCTTAAGGGGGAGGTAAGGTTAATTCGATACGAAAAAAAGCATATTATCCATAATTTTTTTTTTACGACAAGGTTCATATATATATATTTATTTCCATAACTTCGGCACGATAAAGTAACATTTAAATAATATTCTGTAACATTTTTATTAATTTTTCAAATCGAAAAAACCAAAATGATATTATCAGTTGATAAGTTTCCCGAGGTGAAAACGTCGAGTTTTTCCTTCCCTGATTGTTTTTTGCATTATTTCACAGTACTTGGAAGACAAAATACTGAACCCAAAAAAACGGTGTAGAAAAAAGATCGAAAACGGTTTTTTTTTTCGTATCGAATTAACCTCACTCTTTCCCCTCAAATCCCAACCCCGTAATGAACAACTTTTCCATTTGGTACGGTGAAAAAAATTATTCATTCGCAAAACAACGAACAAATCGTTGTCGAAAAAAAAAAAAAATCATATTTAAAAGGAACAAAAATAGGGAAAATATTTAGTGAGACAGTGTGTGCCTATATCTACTTATATCGATAGTAAATTCCGATCGAGCGAGATGGTGGATGGGGGGAACAACGGTCATTGAGAGATCTCGAGATGAGAAGCACAATGCCATTCTCGATGCCATCATGTGAATGAGGCAATCCCAGAAATACAAAAAAAAAAAAAAAAAAAAAACAAAGTGTATCTATACGAAAAGCTCGCGTTTGGAGGAAGAGCGAGAGAAAGACAGAGACAGAGACAGAGACAGAGACAGAGACAGAGAGAGAAAGCAAAGATTGTAGGCACTAAAGTCGCGAGCTTCGGTGTTGCGTTACGCTGCCCTAATTTAGCCGGGGGCGGCATCGGGACGCCTGTGGACGCTTTTCCTCCCCACCACCAACTCCGTCAACTTAACTACTCTCGCGTGAGTTTGCGCATGCGCGCGGGGGCGGACTTACCTCGTCACGGAAAATTCATACTTCGCGTCCGGTTTTCCTCCCCCTCCCCCCTCCCCTCGGGCTTTTCGATTGCGTCGCACAAAACCGAAATAATAGCCCAATCATTTGATCCCAAAATTGACGATTTGAAAAAATTAATTTGATATGCAATTTTTTGACGCAGTTAGGTTTTAATAATGGAGTAGTATAATTATTTTTTTACAACAAAATTGTTTCAATGAAAAAGATGGAGAATTCGATTTTCTGTAAATTTTGTGTTTAACATTTTTTAGATAGAAATGCAAAATACGCCTGCAAATCGATAAAAGGCAGAATCGAAAATTGAAGGTGTAAGCGGACGAAAATTTTGGTCTAAAACCTTAAATTCATATACTACTCCATCAATCCTACATTAGATCATAACTTTGTCAAAAAATTGCATGATTAAATTAATTTTTTGAAAAATCCTAAATTGATCGAGTTATAACGCAGAAAGTTTATCCTCGACTTATATATACAGTGGAACCTTCGTTTTATTTATTCACCCCAAATTAACGATTTTACAATACGTTGAAATTGACCATTGGCTGGGGCACTGGGGTCCGAATGGCCCCCCAAGCAAAATTAAACCTACATTCAAGATGTTTATTCTTTATTTATGAAAAAAAAACATTTTTTTTTACCAGATACTATTGGGGTATTTTTTTCCTAATAGGAGATTATCTCGAGATTATCCAGTTCAATTTTTAGACTGAAATAATGATAATTGGGAAAGTTTCGATTTTTTGTTGTTGCAACAATCGTAAATTTAGCTTTTTTTTTCACCTACAATATTTTTTTTTCAATGTAAATATTGATTTTCAACCGAATGACCTGTGGCAACTCTTGAAGGGAGTATCGAGGAATGTGTGAGAATTTTTTCAAGTCAGAATGATCAATCGGTCACTTGCGGCGAGCCTTTTACAAGCCTCGGGGTCCAGAGGACCCATGTGCGCCGGTTAAGGGTTAATAACAATTATAATCCCTAAAATATGAAAAATCTTGAAGATTCTACCGTACAGACTCGATTTATTGGGGGTAGGGCGCACTGGGGTCCAAAACGACCCCAAGCGAAATAAACGCAATTTTCATTTTTATACGAAAGCAAACAATTTCGAGAGTATCCAGTTCAATTTTCCGATTGAAATAATCAAAAATGGCGAAGTTTCGAATTTTTATTTCGTGAAAATCGTCGAATTTAGCTTTTTTTTCACCTACAATTTATTTTTTTTTCAACGTAAATATTGAATTCGAACGGAATGACCCATGGCACCTGTTGGAGGGAGTATCGAGGAACGTGTGAAAATTTTTTCAAGTCAGAATGATCGATTGGCTACCCGCAGCGAGCGTTTTTCAAGCCTCGGGGTCTGAATGACCCAGGCGAGCCAGCTATGATACTCGGCCGATGAAGCGCGCCCGTTTCCACGGCGTCTCAAAGGTATTCGCAGATGATTGCCGACGAGTGATCGTGCCACCGATGGTCCCCCCGAATCGCACTCGACCTCGCTCGGAATTTGCCATTCGACGTTCCCCAGTTCAGAGATTGGCCGATGAACGAGTTCGTTTATCAACCAGGCGTCTATCATCGGCTAACAAACTTTTGTCGCAGACTGTCAGACGCCTCTTCTGCGTCCCGTCGTCTATAATTGTCCCGGACTCGAAATTTTCGACCGTTTATTTCAACTTGTTTCAACATTGAGGGCAAAGGAGGCTTAAGGGGGTGGATCTGTGTAGATTGTCGGAAAAATAGGCGAATTTTGGGAATTATTATCTCAAAAACTATCGGTCCGATTGAATTCAAGTTGGTTTCATTCGAAAGTACATACATTGAGGTATGTTGACGAATTTTCGTTTGAATGTACAGCGAATGGGAGCGCTGTTATTCTGGCCGGCGTGAAATAACTTTGTCGTCGGCACGGTTTGCGGTTCCCACTTTTTCTGGGCAGTCGGTTGGTCCGAAACAAAAATTTCAAGAAGATTCTCAAAGTGCAACGTCTTGAGCTGTTCGGCACGTAGGATTTTTTTTTTCACAAAATGGCGCTTGATCGAAGTTGAAATTTACTTTTTAACCTCAATTTACGAACTTTGTTGATTGATAAAAAAATAAATAAATTAGTTGAAAAAAAAATCCTACGTCCCGAACTTCATTACCTATCCGTGCATATTGTGTCAAAATTTTGAAGGAATCGGTCAATCCGTTATCTGGAAAAAAAGTGGGAACCGACTTTGAAAAAGTTATTTTATGCCGGCCAGAATAACAGCGCTCCTATTCACTATACATTCCAACTAAAATTCGTCAACATAACTCAATGTACGTACTTTCGAATAAAACCAACTTGAATTCAATCGGTCGAATAGTTTTTGAGATAATAATTCCCAAAATTCATCTATTTTTCCGAAAATCTGCACTATCTACCCCCTTAAAGTATAATGAAGTTACATGAACAATCACTCATCTTCGCGTTTAAAATTCATTTCAAAACCTAAAAATCTACTAGGTCATTCCTCATTCATCGAGTTTGTAGAGGTGAAACGAAGGTCAAATAACGAAAGAATACATTTGTTTTTATTATCACTTCGGAAGGTCAAACGAAGTTGAAAATAACAAAAGTGACATTTTTATTTTGTTTACTCTCACTCGGAAATGTGAAAAAAAAATGTTGACAACCACATTGAGACTTTGAAAAGAAGTTGAAAAAAAAAAATATATTTTGACCTCACTTTGACCTTTTGATTCGGTTTGTGAGGTGAAATATTAAATAATAGTAAATATGAGGTGGAAAATTTCGATTCAGGGAACGCCTAATATAATTATCGCCACAATAATAAAAACGCCAAACGCTTTCGCAAAATTCTGCAATATTTATATTTATCATCCTAATTAATCCTATGACAACTGACAATCGCTAATTTTTTTTAATACACATAATTTCTTAACGGTCAGTCATGATGAAAAATAATAAATTAAAAAAAATAGATGACCGAAGGTAAATTTTCCAACGATAATTTTCTGATTATTCTAGAATCGGTAATTTTTTTTTTAATTACCAAGCCCCGAGGTCTATAAACCGTCGTATCAATCGATCATTCGATCGACATCGTCGTTCAAGGTCGCGAAACAAACTTTCAACATTTACATAATTTTTTTTTTGTTCTAATGCATTTGTTATACATTTTTGTTTTATAAATTATGAAAAACTTTTTTGATGTGTAGAAATATTTATTTTCAATAATCTTATATTTGTATAAATATAAATTTGCAACAATTTATATTTTTATAAATATAGATTTGCAACAATTTATATTTGTATAAATATAGATTTGCAACAGTTTATATTTGTACAAATATAAATTTGTAATAATTTATATTTGTATAAATACAAATTTTCAATAATTTATATTCGTTTAAATATAAATTTGCAACAATTTATATTCGTATAAATATAGATTTGCAATAATTTATATTCGTATAAACATAAATTTACAACAATTCATATTTATAATCTTTATAAAT
The DNA here is from genome assembly GCA_963662125.1 of Diplazon laetatorius. Taxonomy (NCBI): domain Eukaryota; kingdom Metazoa; phylum Arthropoda; class Insecta; order Hymenoptera; family Ichneumonidae; genus Diplazon; species Diplazon laetatorius. The sequence goes on along the minus strand of OY759153.1, from coordinate 19,589,815 downwards.
TCTATAAATTCATAACAATAATAATTACGTATTACACACGCGAAAAAATCGTTGACGCACATTGTGGACCGAATGCTGAGAAAAAAAATCAACAAATTCAAAAAAACAAAAAAAAAAAAAAAAAAAAAAAACACGATTTCCCAAAATCCGATGATAAGTACGAACGAAAAATGAAAAATCGTGATCTAAAATTGAAAAAACAAAAAAAAAAAGCAACAAAAAACTTTTTTTTTTTCCAATAAAAAAATCAACCCTCCCCAAATGTTTCAAAATAAAAAAAAACCAAGAAGAGAACGCTGCAACGATCCAAAGACGATCCACATTATAACAAACCGTAGTGCACGAAATTAAACGAAAAAAAACAGGAGAAGCAAAAAAAAAAAAAAAGAAAAAAAAACGGCCAAACGAAATTGGAAAAAAAAAAAACAAAAAATAATTTGCAGAAGCGTGAATTGTTTCCGTGGGAGAAAGTTCCATTCGTGCCGCGTCCTTCGCTGGTCCCCGAGCCGTTTACCGTGTGGGGACGTAAAAAGCAAGATCCGAAAAAGGAGTTTTATCAGTACACGACGATCAAGGACGCGGAGGGTTCGATTAGGGGCAAGAACTCAGCCAAGGACGATCACAGTAGACAGCTGATCGAGGGTGGAACGGTGACGAAGATAGGTTTGGACGCGGCTGCCGAATTGGCCGCGCGGGGTCACGTTTTCGACAAGGGCATATTGTCGAGACAGCCCGGAGCGCAAAGACACGCTTTAACGCCGGCAACCGGTCGCACAAAGATTCTCATGGCACTTCAGAAGCCATCTTGGTATCGATTCTGAGAACAAAAAAAACAATTATTACGGTCCCACTTGAAAAATTTAAACATGCCTAAGACATAAAAAAAAATTGCAACAAATTATTTACGCATTATAGATGCAAAAAATGAAAAACAAAAAAAAATTTCACGAGACAAAAAAATCACACTGAATACTATATATATAAATCATTTAGCTGCACATCGACGAGTGTGCGAAAAAGAAAATTCAATCGTCGGAAAATTACAACAAATTATTTACGCATTATAGATGCAAAAAATGGAAAATAAAAAAAAAATCACGAGACAAAAAAATCACACTGAATACTATTTATATAAATCATTTGGCTGCACATCGACGAGTGTGCGAAAAAGAAAATTCAATCGTCGGAAAATTACAACAAATTATTTACGCATTATAGATGTAATAACAGAAACAAATCCTAATAAAAAAAATTACGACAATGATGTAGGATCGTCGAGGATGGACGCGTTTATTTCACGCTTTATTTTTCGCGCAGATCCGCAAACCGAATCTAAATAATCATCATTCAAATAAACATATCGATGCAGATAATTTTGTTTCTTAATTTTTTTTACTCCACGATTTTCCTTCAGTAAGCTTCGGGCGCATCTGTCCTGTCGATAACACCTCGAGTCAACATTTTCACTTTTACTCCAATTTATTTCAACATCAGTTTTAGGGTGAAAAAGGTTCAAAGTCGAAAAAAAAATGTTTACACCACATTGAGGTTCAAACGAGGGTGAAAAAAAATGTTTTCAACCTCGCTAAATTTTCCAATTCGAAAATCTAAGATGAAAATTTCGACTCGGGACGATTCTTCGACAAATTACTTTTTTTTTTATACACGAATTTAAAAAAAAAAAAAATGTTATACACGAAAAAGTGGAAATTCTTTCAATCGTGATATTTCGATGCAACGACTAAAAATATCAACGGAGATAAAATTGTACGAAATTTATCATGTAAGTGGAATGCACTGTATCAAAACGTCGGGTGTTAAAAATATGAAAACTGCACGCGGGACGTAAGCGTCCGAAACATTTGCGACGGTTTTAGATCTCAGGGCTTGTCGATCTCTCTTTCCCTCTCTATCTCTCTCTCTTTCTCTCTCTATCTCATTCGCTTTTTCCTCACAGCCCATTCGAACTTTCAAATTTTATTTACCGATCTATGTTTAGCATGAACATTATATTTACGTGCCAATGAGCTTCGTCACTACTATATATATATATATATATATATATATATACATACAAGACGACGATATTATGGTAACGAAATAAAAAATAAAATAGTATACAAAGACCCGACAAGTGCCAATGGTCGATTTTTTTATTCACACCTGTCTCTATATATATATGTATATATATATTTATATATAACCTAAACTAAACTGAAATGACAGGTGTGAATGAAGAAATCGACGATCGGCCCTTGTTGGGTCCTTGGATCATTTTTTATTTTTTAATTTTGTCACCATCATTATCGTTTTCTATGTCTATAGATATCTATATACACACACATATATATACACACATAGAAAACAATGATGATGGTGACAAAATAAAAAATAAAATATGACACAAGGACCCGACAAGTGCCGATAGTCGATTTCTTCATTAACACCTGTATTTTTAGTTTAGTTTAGGATATATGCATATATATATATATATCTATATATATATACACACACACACATAGAAAACGATGATGATGGTAAAAAAATAAAGAATAAAATAGGATACAAGGGTCCGACAAGTGCCGATAGTCGATTTCTTCATTGAAACCTGTCTTTTTAGTTTCGTTGCGGATTAACGACAAAACCGTTTGTCGAGGTTCAATTGGGTCCTGCGAAAACGCGAAACTCCGAGTATAAAGTTTGCCAAAAAAAAAAAAAAAAAAAAAAAATCAAATTCATATTTTCTCACTTTGTCTCACTCGCACATAAATAAATGAAACACATGAAAACGCATGTGTTAGTTCGCGACTCGGTCCGGTCTGCGAGTAAACTATATACGAGCTCGAAACTTTTGGCAAAGCTTACGTAAAACGATTGCTCAACGTTTCAGGTCGTGGTGTCCTGAATATTTCGCGCAATGAGACATTATTATTGCACATAAAGCGAGCGCGAGCGAGCGAGCGAACGAACGAGCGCTCTGCGTTTAAAATTGGCCCGTACGTTGTGTGTCTACGGATGAAGATCAAACAAGTCTGTATAACAGATGGGCACATGTATGCTCGATCGTTGAGGGGTTACATCCAGTTGTTTGCGAAAAATTTGACGAATTTTTCGTGATTTTTATTTTTTTCAGCCATGTTAACGTAATTTTATTGGAATACACTCTACGGCATCAATTGCAACATATATTGAGGTACTTGTGTGAATTTTTTCATGAAAAAATGTTCAATTTTGGGGGTGTTATCGCTGTTTTCCCGAAACACCGTTTCTTCAAGGTCACTCGCGGTGAGGCTGATAACTCTGGAACGGCTCGTTCGAAATAAAAAAACCAAAAGGATTTTGTTGGTCCAATATTAAACGCAGTTTGTGAACGAAGGGTTTAGCGAAATTTTCGATTTTAAAAATAATGGCGTCGATGTTTCCAAAAAGTTCGATTTTTTGAGGTTTCGAAAAATCGGGAAAAATCGACGGCGTTATTTTAAAAATCGAAAATTTTGCGAAACCCTTCGTTCATAAACTGCGTTTAATATTGTACCAACAAAATCATTTTGGTTTTTTTATTTCGGACGAGCCGTTCCAGAGTTATCAGGCTCGTCGCAAGTGACCTTCAAAAAAGGTGTTTTGGAAAAACGGCAATAGTTCCCACAAAATTGAATATTTTTTCATGAAAAAATTCATACAAGTACCTCAATATATGTTGTAATTGATACCGTACAGTATATTCCAATAAAATAATGTTAAAATGGCTGAAAAAAATCATAAGAATTCCTTAATTTTTTCGCAAGCAACTGGATATTACTCCTTAAACCATGTTTTATATATCGTCACAGTGTCATCCACAAAAATCACAACGTCCATATAGTTTAATCATGCTTATTCCTCATATATTTGTCTAACAACAGTCACTCAATAACAACAGCAACAAAAACAACGAATGATTAAGAATTAAAAAAAAAGAATGGCCATAACGATTTTTTGAAAACGTAATTTAGGCACTAATGCAAATCGTTTGTGCCGCTTAAAAATGGTCGCGTCATTTGATTCGTTTGTCGACAAAAAGGTAACGAAATAAAAAAAAACAATGTAAAAATAAATATGTTATGAAATATAAAAATATATATAATTTTTTTTTTTTAATGGAGACGACTCGAATGACACGACGATCCCTTCGCATAACTTCGTATAAATAATAATTGGGACCTGGCTTGTGGCAATTGTTTATCCAGAATCAGCCAAATTGCAATGTTGTGACATAATTATGGGATTAAGTGCAATATAGTTATAATCTAAATTACGGCAAAAAAAAAAAAAAAAAACAACAACAACAACAAAAAAAGAGGAATGAAAAAAATGTTAAAATGTTCGAAACACAATGAATTAAGGAGTCGAGTAATGAGGATTTGAGGTGAAAAAAAAAATTGTACTAGCCGCGAAGAATTGTCGGAAGTTGCAGTGTCGGATTGAGCCAGCGCTCAGGCCCCTAGCAAATGTTATCGAGTGGCCCTTGGTTCGATTCAGGACAAAAAAATGAAAACCACAACTATTTGACAAACAAACACTTTTTCACGATTCAACGTGAGCAAATTCAGAGATACACACCGGTCTGATCAATTTATCCAAGTAAATCCACATTCGATGTTCATCAAAGTGAGGTTATGAGGACGATCTTGTCCCGATAATGTTACGTAACTCATTTGTTTTTTATACGCTTCGATGTCGTAAAAGTTGAGCGCTTGGTTCAGTGGCTCGCCGAGCGAACGTTTGAATATCCCGCGCGCGGGATATTTGAATTCGGATTTTTGCATTCTGCCTGAGCGCGGGATATTTGAATTGCGATTTTTGTTCCGCCTGGGCGCGCGGGGGGCCTGCAAAGACGCGGGGCCCCGTACCATTTGCTACTCCTGCTATATGGCTAATCCGCCACTGGAAACTATTTTTTCATCATTATTATTGTTCATACAATTACTTTTTATCGATTAATCTGAAAGAAACAATCATAGACAAAGCGAAAAAAAAAAACAAAAATAGATTTGCAATATATATGATATTCTTTATTTAAAAAGTGAGGAAAAAAAAATAGTTGCAATTAAGATCTCTACTTTGAAATTTTGGCAAACTTCATTTTTTTTTTCACCTAGTACTTAAGGCCTTATATACGCGATTTCGCCGATTTTCGAAAGTACTTTTCTAGACGCGGTTAGAAAATTTATAATTGCATTTGATTATTTATAATTGCACAATGAATGTATCTTCAGTGTGAACCAACAATATTACAAAAAAAAGAACATTATTATAATAAAAATTCGAAACTCAACATTTTTTTACTCAATTTTCCGTCAGTATTTTATTTTTCATATTTTTCTGTGTCATCAAAATTTTTGTTTCGGTGGTTCACACGATAGGCGATAATACTAAGAATATGTCGTAAAAATTTCAAAGCGATCCGAACCTTCGTTCAAAAGTTATAACCTTCACCATCAACGCCCCTAAAAAAAATACATTGCTTATTACGTAAAATCTCCGTCATTTCTCAATATTTCTGATTATTTTTCAAAAATGTTGTCAATATATGCGTCATCTTACTTTTCCAACCGCCCCCTAAGAAAGTACCTTCCGAAAATCGCTGGAATCGCGTCTACAAGGCCTTAAACTCTGATTTTAAATTCTGCCTGAGCGCGGGAAATTTGAATTTCGATTTTCCATTCTGCCCGAACGCGGGAAATTTGAATTTCGAATTTCTGTTCTGCCTGAACGCGGGGTGGGGGAGGGCAGCGGCCTTGGGCATTGGCCACTTCTGCTACTCTCCATGGCTTGTCCGACACTGGCAATGGTTGTCATTGTGTGTAATCCTTGTAATTCAGACGCCCCGGCATTACGTGGTACGCGACTATCCGTCGTCCGGAGTGAGATCCGCCCAAGAGCAGTACAGCTACAGTTACGCCAACAACTCGACGACCACGAGCGCATCGGATCCTTATGGACGTCCTCAGCGTACGAGCTACACCACGGAAAGCGTGTCGAAACGCGACAGCGGTCCTTACGGATCATACTCGACCGAGAGGTCATCGAGGTCGACGAGCGGCGGCGGACCCGGTGGTTATCATTCGTCCTACGAGTCCAACACTTCGGGACGTCTTCCCGGAGGCACGACCTATCGTCACTTCTCCTACCGCGTTTAAATCGTCATCGATCGCATCCCGAAAAAAAAAACAACAACAACGAGAAAAAAAAAATGAAAGAAAACCGAGTAACGAAATTTTCACATTTTTTTCCGACTTATTTCATCTTGTAATTTAGAATTGGAAGGTTAAGTTGGAGGTTTCGGTTTTTTTTTTATTTCTACAAAGCTTTGGCGAAGTGTGACCCGATTTTTTTAACTCCCGGCTGTAAAAGTGAGTTTTTCAGATAGGATGTCTGTAAAAGAGAGTTTTTAGCTACGGGCTCTGTGAAAAAGGGGTTTTTAACTACGATCTCTGTAAAACAGAGTTTTTAGTTACGATCTCTGTGAAAAAAGAGTTTTTAGCTACGATCTCTGTAAAAGAGAGTTTTTAGCTACAATCTCTATGAAAAAGGGTTTTTAGCTACGATCTCTGTAAAAAAGAGGTTTTAGCTACGATCTCTATAAAAAATGGAGTTTTTAGCTACGATCTCTGTAAAAAAGAAACTTTTAGCTACGATCTCTGTAAAACAGAGTTTTTAGCTACGATCTCTGTAAAAAAATTGGCCACACAGACTCTCTCGAACCTGAACCGAGAGTTAAATATAGAAGTCTTAAGAACGTAGCTAAAAAATAAGGTCACGCTTCCCCAAAGCTTTATATGAAAAATAACAAAATGAAAAATTAAAAACAACAAAAAAAAAAACATCATATAACGAAAATACTAAAAAATTCAAAATTGCCAAAATAAATCACAATAATCAAAATACATTCGTTTCACCTTCGTTTCACCTTGGAAAACTTGAAAAATGGAAAACAACTGCAGGTTTTCAAACATGAAATGTCGTTGAAACGCACATAAAAATTGCTCATAACTTCATACTGTTCTCAACCTCCTTCGCCCTGAATAAAATATCGAAGTTGATTGAAATAAAGGTGAAAATTTCGACTCGAAAACGCACGCAAAGTCAAATCCGAAAACGAAAATGGCACAACGGCTTGCCTGGTCAATCCCCCCCCAAAAAAAAACGAAAACGAATTTAATCTGTTTCAACGAATTAAATCGTCTCAATTTTTCGAATTATCAATTAATTCATTATTTTTTTTTTTTAAATTTTTTCACAAATTTATTTTTGGCTTAACGTAGTAAACGCATTGCCGTCCGTTGGTCTCGTTAACCCGTTTGAATTGTACGGCCTCTCGACCCATCTAAAAATAAATACTCGAACATATAATAACTCTTGTAAAACCGATTTTAGGCTCGGTCACGTATGCATTTAGATAAAACAAAAAAAAATAATAATAACCAAGTAGTATGTCGCTGAATGTGCGTAGTTTCCACATTATTATATTATTATTATTATTATTATTATTATTATTATTATTATTATTTTTTCCGTCAAACAATGTTTTATTAAAAAGCAAAAAAAAATTATTATACAACAAAATATAACATAAAAAAACAACAAAAATGGATTTAACCACAATTTTGATTACTTTTATTTACTTATTTACCTTTGAACGCTCTAAATGTATTTGAAATAAAGATTTGTATTCGCAAACACGTTGGAAATAATATTTATACATTTTTTTTTGTGTTTCAATGCAATTGGGATTTTATTTGGGTACATCGATATTATCGCTTTCTTATCATCGATATTTTTTGTTTTTCGAGTTGTGAAAAACATTTTTGCTAATCCCAAATGCCTTTGTTTGATTCTTCAATTTTATATTTATTTATTTTTAACAAACGTTTAATTGCAGGCGCAACACTTACGATTAAGTTCCATTCATGAGCAAAAAGCGAAGCTTTAACTCCTCGTGTAAAAAAGTTTTTTTTACTTGGGTCCGTTTATTATTTTTTTTTATTATCATAATTTTTAGTCACGATCGAATTTTTTAAAACTAATTTTTCCCTATTAATTTTTATGCAGTTTGTGTGTGTGTGTGTGATTGTCTTATTCGTAAAATTATTAACATTGGACTCATTGAATTATTAACAAAATGCAGTACTAATAAACTTTTTTAAATCATCCAGCTAGACACACAACGCGACCAAATTGGCCAAAATGTAGAGAGCACGCTCGTAGTTATCGCGCGTATTACAAATATTAGGCAGGAGTATTTTTATATATGTATATGTGTATACATATATCGTTGTAAGATTTTTCACCATTTTTTTTTTTTTCACATTCAAAATTTAACCACCGATGCGACACACTCGTCGAATGAGACGATCACACGAGTTTACCGCAATGTACTATTTGCAAATATTTTTTATCTCAACTTCATGAATACTAATCTGATGTATATCCATATCTATATATACATTAGGGTGGTCCTTATTTGAAGTCAAACATTTTTTTGTCTCTCCCATGGGCTGAAAATGTCTCTAAATGAATAATTCGAAAAAATGAAACGCTTCATTTCTTCGAATATTTCAAAAACTTTGGAAGAAGGAAAAAATCTTATTCAATCTTTTTTGTAGAGAATTTAATTTTCTACGTAAAAGGTTATTTGCATTATCGACGTATCTCACATAGTTTCCGAGTTATTATGAAATTTATCGAAGCTTTTGAGAAACAAGCTATCTTAACTTGCTGATTCCCCGCCGTGTTCAATCACTGGAAAATGTTTAAAATTGGCATCGAAGACCTGCTGCCCTGAGTGAAAAATGTACGGAGTTCCGGATTTTTCGGTGCAATACTGCGGAAGGAAAAAAATATAAACTATCAGGTGGCAAGAACCCTATGTTAATCAAATGGCGAAATTCGAGGGCTCTGGGGAGGTACTTGAAATTGGTCTACCAGGTTGGGAGTTCGGCTACTTTTAAATTTATTTTTTTCGAGACATTTGAGCCCATGAGAGGGCCAAACAATTTTTCGGCTCCAAATACAAATATATATTAGGGACCACCCTAATATATATATATATATATATATATATATACAATATGTATATAATATTTATATATCTCTTATATATCTCTTTTCATTCCATCTGCACCGCTTACAAACCCGCCGATCCACGCTCTCCCCGCTGCTTCTGCCGAACGACGACGAATCACGATTTAAAAAAAAAAAAAAAAAAAAAAAAAAAACCACCCACGCTATATCGAACATATCGTGATCGATGTCAATGCGAAATCAGGATCCAGCCCTCAGACCGACGTCTCCGGTGATAAGGCCGAGCTCTCCTATAACACGACCGATAACTCCCACACTGGTGACTACACAGGTAAGTCCGATGCCCAAAAAAAAAAAAAAAAAAAGGTATTCAATGTCGAATCAATTTGGCGATAAACGAAAGGAAAATTTATTTCTCCGTATACGAGACAAAGAATATTAAGCTATGAAAAAAAAAAATTATTCAATGACAGTAAAAAAATAATAATTAAAAAAAACAAAATTTTAATAAAATTATGAAAAGAAAGAAAAAAATCGTGACGCTTTTCCGCTCGCTACGTTCTCATTCCCATTTTTTTTTGTTTTTTATTTCGTTCAGACCGTAACACAGATGTGCTGTATATTTAATTGATCGACTCATCCCTCGCTAACGACTAACCGCTGATAAGCTTGCGCTTATATTCATCCCGGAAGAAAATTCATCGGCTTTGGGAAAATATCGTGACGAGTTTTTGCAAATGATGTGTGACGCTGGAAAATCGCTTGGCATGGAATTCACGAAGCTTAATCGCGCGGCACGTTTCCACGGAACGAAGATACGCCTTCCACAGATCACAGCCTGGAAAGTTGAAGAAAATGTTGAGAAAGCAAGAAGAATGAACGAAGATGGAGGCTTTAAAAAAAAAAAAAAAAACTCAGCTGGCGCACTGGGGTCCAAATGACCCCAAGAAAAATCCTCGCAATTTTTTTCCCGAAAGCAGAGCATTTCAAGAGTATCCAGTTAAATTTTCACGTCAAAATAATGAAAATTGGGAAAGTTTCGATTTTTTTTGTTGCGAAAATCGTCAATTTAGTGATTTTTTTAATCTGCAACATTTTTTTTTGGGAGTAAATATTAAATTCAAATGGAATGACCCATGGCTACTCTTGAAGGGAATTTCAAGGAATGAATGAAAATTTTTTCAAGTGAAAAAGTTCAATTTGTTAGCTGTAGCGAGCCTTTTTGTGACCCCCAGGGTCTGACAGACCCATGAGGCCGAAAATGGTTCGCGGACGATATGTGCGTCAGCTGAGGGATCATAATGCGAATGTGCTAGTTTAAAAGGGTGAAATATCGAGTTTTGCGGTTATTAAGAGCAAAATTGTCGAGCTTTAAGGGGGGAGAACGGTGTAAAAGGAGACGAAAAGAGTGACCATTGTTGGCAACGTTAACTTGACGGCTTCAGGTGAGGCGATTACCTCATCTTATGCCCTACATTGCGCACAAGAGGCTCGTGACGTTTGCCCACACGCCGTTTGTTCACGGTTATCACTACACCGACGATCCAACGCCGATAAGAATTCTCTCGAGGGTCAGACCGAGCGTTCTCACCGCCGAACTACAAAGGATACGTGATCTGCCGAGATCCTCGCATCAATCGTACACCGCCAACTATCTCAACTCCAGACCCAACGTTGTGAGTGTCCTTAGAAAATAATTCGTCGTACGAATCACGACTTTAAGGGGGTCGAGTCGTCTAAAAAATTAAGAAATTATTTTTTTTTCGTGACACGATCGATCTAAATTTAAAATCGATTTTACCCTAATGAAATAATTGTACTCAGCTATCATTTCAAATTTTTTCATAGCCATATGAAGCATCTCAACGCTGTAATATTAATCACAAAATTTTGAGCTTGTCGTAGCTTTTGCGACCATACGACTCGGTGGATTTTCAATTGTGAGGTCTCATTTTATTCGTAACAGACTACATTCTCAGATGAGTGGGGGGATTTTTTTTTCTACGGTCTTTGGACATTGTGGCGACCTTTAAAGTGAATGAAAAACGAGTTTTATGAAATTTTTTCGGATAAACGGTTGAATAATGGGTTACCATAAATTCATTTCACCTCGCATCCCAAATTTTCACTACTCCTTTGAGAATGTAGTCTGTTACGAAGAAAATGAGACGTCGGAATTGAAAATCCGTTGAGTCGTATGGTCCGAAAGCTACGACGAGTAAAACTATTTTGTGATAAATCTTACAGCGTTCAGATGCTTCATATGGCTGTGAAAAAATTTGAAATGATAGCCGAGTACAGGTATTTTGTGAGGGTAAAATAGTTTTTAAATTTGGATCGGTCATGTCACGCAAAAAAAAACGATTCCAATTTTTTAGGCAACTCAGCCCCCTTAATTTCATCTCGTTGACGTTCGATAATCGACCGATTATTGTTTTGATTTTTGTTTTCATCGATCCTGATGTCGTCGATCCTTTAATGTCGAATTGTGTGATGCTCCCTCCCCCTCGATATCGTTAACCCTTTGCTAGCGCACCGGGGTCCAAATGACCCTAATTCGAGACATTTATCCTTCATTTCTCTGAATAAATAACTTTTTTTCCAACAGCCAATATCGAGCTATTTTTTTCTGACAGTCGAGCATCTCAAGAGCATCCAGTTCAATTTTTACATAAAAAAATAATGAAAAATGGACGAGTTTCGATTTTTTTTACGGGTAAAAATTGCCATTTCGGCGTTTTTTCCATCTTCAACATTTTTCTTTTTCAAAGTAATTATTGAATTTGAACGGAATAACCTATGCTGCCTCTTCAAAGGAGTATCAAATATGAAAATTTTTTTAATCGAAAAAAAATCTTTTTTTTTTCATCTCATAAAGATCAATCTTTGTGGAAAAATATTTTTTGTTTGTATTTTTTTTAATTTTTTATTTTTTGTTTGTTCTTTTTTTTTTAAATGTCATAAGACGATGGAATCGTGTGACCCATGTAAAATGTTGTTTTTTTTTTATTGTCGAGCGGAAACGCGTCTTTATCCCCCATAGATAAAAAAAAGGAAAGAAAACGAAAGCAAAGCAAAGAAAACATAACAAAAGAAACCAAAAGAAGAGAATAGAAAATAAAATAAATCAAAATGAAATAAAATAAAATAAAATAAAATAAAATAAAATAAAATAAAATAAAATAAAATAAAATAAAATGCGAATTTGTAAATAAAAAAATGGTAACTCGTGTGTTACGATGTTGTCCAGCTTTGGGACGACGAGACCAGAGAGATCAGGGCGAGGGCGGACGCTCTGCTCCGACGGATCCACGTGTTCGTGCCGCGTCCGGTAGCAAGGTAATAAACGACCAATTAATTTTTTTTTTTTTTTTTTTCTTTGAATTTTTTTTTTTTTATTTTTGCGTCCATACGAATTATAGAGTCATTCTAAGGATTGCGAATTCTAAGGATTTTTTTTCATGATTTCGAGATGAAAAAAAAAAAAAAAAAAAAAAAAAAAAAAAAAAAAAAAAAAAAAAAAAAAACAGTTTCCAAAAGTGTGTTGATAATTGGTGTCACTTTTCCACTCTTTCTCTGGGTGTACAGTCAGCTAGGGCGCCACCAGAGGTTAACATTTATTTTTTTAATGAAAAAAATAGAAAAAAAAACTTTTAATTGAAAAAAAATTAATCCTTAGTCCGTGAACGTTTTTTTCGGCACCTTCAATCCGTAAACCAGGGTCGTTTTCGTCGTTGCTTTTTTTTTTTTTTTTAAACATTTAAACGGCTGCAAAAAATCTGAAAACATTCACGAAGGTTCTTCAAGCCTCCAATTAAAAGTCCCAATCATAAAATTATGAAAAAATTAATTTTTGTTAAATATATTTTTTATACAAAAGTTGAGGCAACCTAGGAAAACATTTGATTATCGACAGGACGAAAACGACCCTGGTTCACGGACTGAGGGTTAAAAAAAAAAATTTTAATTAAAAAAAAAAAATTTTTTAATAAAAAAATTAAATTCTTTTTAAATTAAAAAAATTTAAAAAAAAAATGTTTCCCCGGTGAACAGTGACTTCGCCGAGGATATTGTGCCGGAACGTATGCACAGCGACGACTACATTCGTCGTCTCGTCGGAGGACGTAAAAACGCGAAAAAGGACGAGGACACGGGCAACTGGTACGACGTGCCCGAGCAACGTCAATTCGGTACCGGTAATCTCGCATGCGTGTCTTACACCGGTGGCAAACCGCACTCCCGCAGACGTCCCTATTACAAACTCGCGGATCTACGTCCGGCTGACGTGCAGAGTGACGTAAATATGCTGAGCTATTACGCGAAGAATCGTCAGGCTGCAGCAAGTGCCTGTGAGTACGAATTCCCAACGACGATTCAGCTTCCTTCGATATATATATATATATATAAATATATATATATAAATGTAATAGAGTGGTCCTCAGCAAGGGTGATTATTTTTAATTAAAATTTTTTGTCGCCCTCCACACAGGTTCCAAATCATTTTTAAAAAACGTTCGCAAAGTTCCCCCAACCTGTCTCAATATTTACACGTCCCTGGGGAATTTTTCAATTTTTTTGAAATTAAATAACACGGAATGTTTATCGAGTTTATTTATTCATAGCTTGAATATCGACGTGAGAAAAATTTGCGCAATATGCTTTCTTCAGCGGAAAGATGGGTAGTTGAAAAAAAAAATTTTGTTAATGCCTAAAAACAAAATGGCGGGACTGATAGGGCGGATTGAAAAATGAAATTACGCTGTAAACTTGTTTTTTTCGCTTTTTTGGGTCACTGGACGTGATTTCCGGGACGCAAAATGTCAATATACACCGAAGTGGAACTAGCACGTCGACATTAAATACACAAACTTGTATTATATTGTAAATTGAAAAATTTTACAAGTTTGTAATATTATAAATGAAAAGTTGACACGAAAAACTTAACACAGAAAACCATAGATAAGAATCGTCGAAGTAAATTTCACGAAGTTTTTGTATTTCATGTCGTCATATTAGGTCCACATCGGTGTATTTTGCATTCGAATGATTTTTTCAATTTTCAAGCCGTCATATCCGTTCCGCCATTTTGTTTTTCGCGGATTAGCAATTTTTTTAAGAAAACTACTCATATTTGCGATGAACAAAGCATATCGAGCAAATTTTTCTCACGTTGATATTTTAGCTATGATAAATAAACTCGATAAACATTTTCATGTCATTTAATTTGAAAATAATAAAAATTCCCCAGGCATGTGTAAATATTGAAATAGGTTGAGGGGACTTTGCGAACATTTTTTAAAAATTATTTAGAACCTGTGTGGGGGGTGACGAAATTTTAATTAAAAAATGACCCCTGCCAAGGACCACTCTAATATATATGTATTTTTTATTCGGTGCGATAAATAGCAAATTCTATTATTTTCAAATGTACATAGGACAGATTTGATGCTTTCTAGTAATGGCAATGCAACAGACTATACGTCCCCAATGCCCGGAAGGGGTTTGCAAAAATATATTTCAAACAATGATTATTTTAGAATTTTTTTTTTTCATGTTCACGCATGAAAAAAAAAAAAAAATTCTTCCACATGAACAAACATGTACATCGACATACACACATAATACACACGCACTCTAATTCGAAAAATTTGTCACGAGTATCAGCAAAGGACGAAATTTGCAATTGCCCGAAAAATTTTCTTGCTCTGACGATCTACCGGGTGTCGCACTGTCAATCGATAACTCAGGTCACTACGAAAAATGTCCTTAAAAAATAAATGGACGAGTATCCTAAAAAATATCAATGTAATCGTAAAAATGGTTCATACAAAAGTTGTTGGTATTAATGAGAACTATATTTTAAGATTTTTTAAAAATATGGTTTCCATGGAAAAAAAATAATTTGTTCGCCATAGCGCCGCCATTTTGAATTCTTTTAAAAAATTCTTTTCATTTTTAGATATCTCTGTTGAAACCCTACAAAGTCTACTTGGACTATTTTTCAATTGGACCCTTATTTAGCGTGGAAATCTGAGTTATCGATTAAAATAGGACACCCTGTATATTATTCACTGATTCGTTTATTTGTAGATTTAGTTTTATTTCTACTTGCAAACCTCGTCTATTGCCCAAACTTTCATGACCCGAAAATGAAAAAAAATCCCTTATTGTGTGTGACGTGCTTTTTTTTTGTTTTGTTTGTTATTTTTGAATTTTTTAAAAATCTGTTTCACACAATATCTGTCTCGCCCTTTTTTCGCCCTATTATCATTTATTTCTGTTCGATTTTTCGTGTTCACTTCGCATCTTCAGCATTTATGTATGGGAATTGATTTTTTTTTTCGTGTTTATTTCATTTTTTTTTCTTTCTTGTGTTTTGTGTTCGATTTATTGTTATTTCACTATTTCGTTTTCTTTCTCGTGTTATTTTCTCTATTTTTTTTTGTTTTTGTCGTTGTCTCTTCGTGTCCTCGTTATCTTGCTGTCTATTATCCATGTCTTGAGTTGTGCTTAATCGTATGATGACAAAAAAAAAAAAAAACTCATCAATTAAAAATGAAAAAGTTAAAAGTTTTTATCTGAAGCTTCAACGATCGAGTTTGCAATTGTAAAATTCGATACGAAGAGAAAAAAACCAATACCCCCGATGTAGAACGCTCAACACTAACTTTTTTTCTTCATTCGACTTGCAAAAAAAAAAAAAAAAAAAACAAACTGAAGAAAATTGAAAAAGAAAACCGAAATTTTTTTCAAAAAATGGCTTTTTTGTAATATCTCATGAGATATGCAGATTTGGAAAAAAAACCAAGATAACTTTTTTGTAGAAAATTGAATTCTCCACAAAAAAGTGTATTACAATTTTTTCCGAAATACGTGTATTTATGAAGATATTTCGGTCAGAAAGATTCAAAATTAAAAATAATAATAATAATAATGATAATAATAATAATATCCGGACATGCAAGTCCCAAATGGCGGTCACTTGACAGTCGAGATAAGCCAGAAGAACCAGCGGTTCTGTTGAACGTTTCAGGCCACGGATGGAGAGATCGCGTACCCGAGCTCAACGAGGATCCGTCTAAATCGAAAAAATTGGATGAAGACGTCCTGACCGAAGTCGAGGAGGAATAAACAGCATCAACTTTATTATATCCGTATCGAAAAAAAAGAAAAACCAAAAAAAAAACAGCAACAAAAAAAACACACACACTTTGCCCACTACGAGATTCGCTCTGCCCGGCTTAACTTTTTTTGACTCCACCCCTCGCCCTCCCCCTTTATCACGTGATACCCTTAAACGTACATTAAATTCGACCCCCGCGTCACTCTTCGAAAAATACGAAACATTTTTTTCTGTTAACCCTTCATGCACGACCCCTTTGGACCTTCGTAAAAATTTCTCGAGATTGCCTTAAGGGGGTAGACCTGTGTAGACTGTCGGGAAAATAGATGAATTTTGGGAATTATTATCTCAAAAACTATCAGTCCGATTGAATTCATGTTGGTTTTATTCGAAAGTATGTACATTGAGGTATGTCGACAAATTTTTGTTTGAATGTATACTGAATGGGAACGCTGTTATTATGGCCGGCGTGAAATAACTTTGTCGTCGGCACGGTTTGGCGGTTCCCACTTTTTCTGGCAGTCGGTTGGTCCGGAACAAAAATTTCAAGAAGATTCTCAAAGTGCAACGTCTTGAGCTGTTCGGCACGTAGGATTTTTTTTTTTCACAAAATGGCGCTTGATCGAAGTTGAAATTCACTTTTTAACCTCAATTTACGACCTTTGATTATTGATAAAAAAATAAATAAATTAGTTGACAAAAAAAAATCCTACGTGCCGAACTTCATTACCTATCCGTGCATATTCTGTCTAAATTTTAAAGGAATCGGTCGATCCGTTATCTGAAAAAAAAATGGGAACTGACTTTGAAAAAGTTATTTTACGCCGGCCAGAATAACAGCGCCCCCATTCGCCATACATTCAACCAAAAATTCGTCAACATACCTCAATGTATACACTTTCGAATGAAACCAACTTGAATTCAATCGGACCAACAGTTTTCAAGATACTAATTCCCAAAATTCACCTATTTCTTCGGCAATCTACACAGATGTACCCCCTTAAAACCCATACAAAAAAAAATCAAATGAAATGAGAAAAAAATCCGGGCTGCTAAAAAAAAATCTGTCTCGACCTGTTCGTGCAGTTCTCTCATTGCAATTATCATGGCTATTATTTATTTATTTATCTATTATTTATTTGTTTATTTATTTATTTATTATTATTTATTTTCACTAAAAAATTTAACGAGACCAAAAATCAAAATTAATTCATTCAACATGCGAATTAATGGAGAATCCGTGTGTACATACATCCAATTACGACGTATAAAATAAACATTTGAAAATACCAAATGAAAAAAAAAAAAAAAATTGTCAAATTCGATCGAGCTATGATATGATAAATAAATTAAATACCAACCGATAAAATATTGTTCCTTTAAAATGAATACATAAAAAAATATATATATTAAAGAAAAAATGTGTGCGTTAGACGTCCTGGCTATAGCGAATGAATGAACATGCAATTTCCTGAGGTAAGATTCTGTTTAGTGGCCCTCTCTCTCTTTTTGATTACATTCATTATCGAAAGGATCGAATTCCAGTAACCCAAACATTTTTAACTCATACGATTTCACCCGAATCGACTAATAATCGAATTTGAAAAAAAAAAAAAAATCAACGTAAACAATTTTATTTATTGATATTATTTTTATTTTTTTTCCATAAGGTTCGCACAATTCGCCAAAGCTTCGTACGAAATAAAAATCTAATCTGCCAAAACAAATCACAATCAATGAAAAAAAAAACAATTAAAAGAATCATGGTTAAAAAAAAAGAATAAATAAATAAAACGACCCTAATAAATCTACCCCATTGAATTTTCCTCTACCTTCGATGCTTCACTACGTAACTATCGTTCTATTCTTGCTTTATCTTCGTCATGGCTTAATTCTTTCTTCTTGCCTCTAAAATTTCATAAGACTCCCAGTTTGCTTGTGTTGTATAGTTAATTGCAAATTATCTCACTCATCACGTCGTGTAAATCCGTCACCGAATAACAATATGTGTTTTTAATGTATCCGACAGATCCAGATCCACCCCTCACCGAACGAGAGATCAGAAAGGGTCAGTATATTCAAATAGGAAAAAAAACAGTGTAATTTCCAGATCCATTTTCCATCCCCCGTGTTAACCTATTTGATATTTCAGCCCGAGCTTTGGAGTACGACGGCGAGCCTCGTCCGAAGAAAGGTAAAGATATCCCCAGATTAATCGTCCGATCCCAAAAGAATACAGTCATTGGCACAAGAGTGTTGTCTTCCTATCCACCAAAGGGCATACTTGTAAAAATCAACACGCTTAGGTTCGAAGTAGAGTAGCTTGAACCAAGATGGGTTTGCTCAGTACGGCCGTCCCAATGTCCATCATTGTCGGATCAGAGCTTGGGGCCCAACATCGGGGGGAAGCAGACTTTCCACCGGACTTTCGGCACGAGCCGGGTAAACATTTCCAGATACCGCTAATCTGTTCGAGGTTGAGCTGCTGGCCGGGTCGAACACACGTTTTCTTCGGAGTTTGTTTCGTTGCGGACCCCACAACATTCTCCATTGGGGATTCCCATGTCTGGGGGGAATTGTGCGGGGGGCCCGCCCGGTCCCAACACGATGATGTAATTTTCCCAGTTTGTCCACTAGGTGGCACAGAAGGCTGCGGTGTTTCGGGGGCCCCGTTGTCTTGTTTGTAATATCCATTGTTCGTTCGATGGACCGGGCGTGAAAGTCACAACGCATCTTGGACTCTACCTTCCCGAGTCCTTTACCGTAGTTTTTTTTCGTTTCTCGAACGCCGGAGCTGCGAGTGGCGCTGACGACTCTCTTGTGCCACTGACTGTATTCAACGAAACCGTGTTTCTCATGTCTCCCGAGTCACTCGTCACTACTCAATTTTTTTCATATTCGCAGCACCCAAACACGAACCTGAACCAGAAATCAACAATGCTTCGGAACCTGAAACTGTCGTATTCAAACCTAAGCGACAGTCATTGCGCAAGCACAAACCCGAACCGGTTGTCGAGCCAGAACCCGAACCAATCCCAGAACCAGAAACTAAGCCAGTCGCGGAACCAGAACCTGAGCCCATTGTCGAACCAGAACCTGAACCGATTGTTGAACCAAAATCTGAACCAATTGTCGAACCAGAAACTGAACCAATTGTCGAACCAGAATCAGAACCAGAACCTGAACCACCCGTCGAACCAGAATCCGAACCAGAACCTGAACCACCCGTCGAACCAGAATCCGAACCAGAACCTGAACCACCCGTCGAACCAGAATCAGAACCAGAACCTGAACCACCCGTCGAACCAGAATCCGAACCAGAACCTGAACCACCCGTCGAACCAGAATCCGAACCAGAACCTGAACCACCCGTCGAACCAGAATCCGAACCAGAACCTGAACCACCCGTCGAACTAGAATCCGAATCAGAACCTGAACCACCCGTCGAACTAGAATCCGAACCAGAACCTGAACCACCCGTCGAACTAGAATCCGAACCAGAACCTGAACCACCCGTCGAACTAGAATCCGAACCAGAACCTGAACCACCCGTCGAACCAGAATCCGAACCAGAACCTGAACCACCCGTCGAACCAGAATCCGAACCAGAACCTGAACCACCCGTCGAATCAGAAGCCGAACCTATCGTCGATTCGGAATCGGAAATTGAACCGGAACCTGTGGCTACTGTGCCAATTGAACCGGAAACCAATGGGGTGTGGGATGATGTTGACGAAAACACGGAAATGAATGGTTTTACGAAAATCAACGGCAATGCCGAAGTTGACGAGTCGCGCAAACGTGGATCATTGAAAACAGCAGAAAGTTGGAAGACAACGTGCGTCGACGATGATGATTATAGTGCAATAACGAGCGAACATGAACAAGAAACGAACTGATATACCGGTTAAATAAATATTATTCGATCTAAATCAATTTGATTCTTATCAAATTTATTATATTTAAAAAGATTTTATTATATTTATTTTATCAAATTGAATTATCTACTATATCTAAATTTTATCTTACGTAATCAATGCATCGAAGATACAATCAATGTATCGAAGATACATTGATTATTTTTATTTTGTCATCATTGTGATTGTCGTGATAACGAGAACCAAAAAAAAAACCAAAAAAAAAAAATAATGATTAAAACAGAACATGTTTGTAATTTATTGTGTCTAAATGTTGCACGTGTTGCATGCCTTTCATGGCAAGTCTCGTAAGTCAGTTTGTACAATATAATAATATATAATATATGATATATAGATATATATACATAAATGTATTGTGTATGATAATTCGAGCACGATTTCATAATTTGAGAATGAAACATCACACTTCCCGATCCAAAATCACACTTTTAAGGGGGCTGAGTCATCTAAAAAAATCGAATTTTTTTTTTTTCGCGACCTGATCGATCCAAATTTAAAATCGATTTTACCCTTATAAAATATCTATACTCAGCTATCATAATATATTTATAAAAAAAAAATATTTGATTCAAAAAAATATTTTATAAAAAACAATTTTCAATTTTTTAGGTGACTCAGCCTCCTTAAAATCGTGTTATCCACGTGAAAAAAATCGTAAAAACACGACACAAAGACGTGACAAAAAAAAAAAAAAAAAAACGACGAGTCGCAACGGACACAGAATTAAAAAAAAAAAGTTACATCAACGATGATATTCGTGTGAAATTTTATTTCAGTGCTTCAACGTAAACTCGACGAGGACGACTTGAGAAGGCAAGTCGAGGAATTGAAAAGGCAAGCTGAGGCTGAGGAAAGACGTCGAATCGAGGAGGCCAGGTAACACGGCCGTGTTTGTAAATCCGGTTTACCTAGCCTCCTCGATTCGTCGTCGCGTTTCCCAAAAAAAAATCTGTTTTGTATCTTCGGTGCTTATGTTAGGTTGGCTGAGGAAAGATGGAAGGCTGAGGAGGAGGAACGTCGTAGATTGGCGAAGGAGGAAGCCAAGAGACGTTTGGCCGAGATCGAGGAACAGGAACGTTTGGAAGCCGAGAGAAAACTCGAGGAGGAACGGTGGGAAGCCGAACGCGTGAGGGACATCAAATTGGCGGAAATTCAAAAGTACGCGAGTTTATCAATAAATTGTTGTAATTTTTTTTGTAATTTTATTCAAACTTTCGGATAAGATCTGGCCATGGACACGAGGCCATAGACGTGACATACTTTATCGTTAGATAAAGCTTTTATCTTCAGATAAGGTTTTCATCGTTAGATGAAGTTTTCATTTTTAGATGAAGTTTTCATTTTTAGATAAATTTTTCATCGTTAGATAAAGTTTTCATTGTTAGATAAAGTTTTGATCGTTAGATAAAGCTTTCATCGTTACATAAAGTTTTCATCGGGAGATAAAGTTTTTATCTTCAAATAAAGTTTTCATAGTTAGATAAATTTTCATTGTTAGATAAAGTTTTCATCGGTAGATAAAGATTTTATCGTTAGATCAAGTTTTTATCGTTAATGTTTCATAAAGTTTGTGTTATTAGATAAAGCTTTCATCGTTAGATAAAGTTTTCATCGCCAGATAAAGTTTGCATAGTTAGATAAAGTTTTCATCTTCAGATAAAGTTGGGTAAAGTTTTCATCGGTAGACAAAGTTTTCATCATTAGACAAAGTATTTATCGTTAGATAAAGTTTTTCATCATTAGATAAAATTTTCATCGTTAGATAAAGTTTTTCATCGTTAGATAAAGTTTTTCATCATTAGATAAAGTTTTCATCGTAAGATAAAGTTTTTCATCGTTAGATAAAGTTTTTCATCATAAAATAAAATTTTTATCGTTAGATAAAGTTTTCCATCGTTAGATACATTTTTTCATCGTTGGGATAAATTTGTTTCAATATCTTTCATCACTATTGTTCAACAGAGCTTAGAATTGTTAAGTGTCCACACTTTACTCGAATGACTCTAGTGGGCCTGATTCGTTTCTTCAAAATTTTCCAGACGCGCGGCCGAATTCGAAGCCATACTGGCCACGGAGGAGGAGAATCGTTACGCGATCGAGAAAGCCACCGAAGAAGCTCACAAGAGACAAGAACGCGAGGAAAGACTGGCGGCCGAAGCGATAATAACTCCGGCCGACGATCTTCATCATCCTGACAATTCGTACAACGAGTGTCATTGCCATCCGGAACCAAATTCCCAGGAAGTCGAGGAGAGACCGGAGAGTCCGGACGCGGACGATTCCACACAGGTACCTTAAGGGGGCTGCGACACTTAAAAAATTAGAATTTTTTTTTTCGTGATTTGATAAATCCAAATTCGTTGCAGCCAAAAAAAATTAAAATCTCAATTAATTTTTCTCGAAAATCCATAAATACTTTTGTTAATATTTTACAATAAAAAAAAAATGCCCATTGACGTATTTCAATTTTTTATAATTAAGGTAGTAACGCACATAGGAGACTTTACCGTCCGATTTTCATGAAACTTGGCATACTTATGGGTATTGATGAGAAAAAGGCCCAGTTAAATTTTTATGGCCCTCCGGAGCACGAGAAAAAAGATATCAACACTTTAATTTTTTCACGTTTAACATTGAGCCTTATGGAAAAACACGCTAAATTTGATATAATACAAAAAGTTGCCGTCAGATTTTAATGAAAACACTTCGAGCTGCAAGTTTAATATTCGGGCAACATTTTGGGCACTTGACCGTAAAGATCAACAGACTGTGACGAGAATAATAAGCAAATAAACATCGGAAAATATCGTCTCTCTCTCTTTCTCTCTAATCGACATCATACCACGCGTCTTTGTCACACACAGGTACTACGTAACTCATTTGGAGATGGTATAGCTTTAGGCTTGCTTTGACTCTTACGGTTTATGCGTTACTACCTTAAATAACAATTTTTTGTAAAAAAATAAAAAAATGTTTTTTTTTTATTTTAAATGTAATTTTTTTTTTTAAATGAAATTCAGATCGAGGAGAAAGAGTGCGGCTATGATACCGATCACGACGACACGACCGATCCCTTTATCATGGAGCACGAAGGTTTCAACAGTGCACCTGCTGATATCACAGATGCTTTCGAAAACGACGTTCGCATCGAGGAAACGGAATTCAACGTCGATGAGTGTTAGAACGACATCGTCTTATCGTTCTCGGTTGTTTAATTTCACTCGCAAATGACATATATATATTTTCGACAACGGTCATCGAACGATAACGATTTTCTATTCTTCTTCTTCTTCGAACCGATCAAACCGTTGCGGTTTTTCTTTGTGGAACGTTATGTATATATGTATTAAAAAGTGTCTTATTGGTAAAAAAAAAACGAGGAAATTTTTATTTTAAAAAAATGATAAAAACAGGAGCTAAGTCATGACCAAAGTCGATTTTTCCGATAAAATTTTTGTTTTTTGGTAATAACTCATAAAAAACGCATATTTCTGGAAAAAATCATGAGAACAATTGTATGGGGAATCAAATTCTCTACAAATAAAGTTCTCACCGTTTTTATCGAGAAATGTGTATTCGCAAAGTTTTTGCGAAAAAATAATCGTGGAGTGCTAGCTTGCTCTCTTCGTGAACGTTTTTCCGTAATAACTCGATGAATACACATTTCTCGGGAATAACGGTAAGAACCTTTTTTGTAGACAAATCAATTCCAAATACAATTATTATCATTGTTTTTTTCCCAAATCTGCATATTTTATGAATTATTACGAAATTTCATGAGTTATTACAAAAAAAAACTGTTATTACCAAAATAACTCATGAAATATGCAGATTTGCAGAAAAAATCATAAGAAGAATTATATAGGAAATAAAATTCTCCACACGAAAGGTTCTCAACGTTTTTACCGAAAAACGTGTATTCACAAAGTTATTACGAAAAAATAATCGTGGAGTGCTTTCTCGCTCTCTTCGCGAACCTATTTCCGTAATAACTCAATGAATACACATTTCTCGGAAACAATAGTAATGACCTTTTTTGTAGAGAAATCAATTTCCAATACAATCATTCTTATGATTTTTTGCCCAAATCCGCATACATTACGAGTTATTACCAAAAAACTGTTATTACCAGAAAAAAAAATTTTTCACCCAAATAAAAATGTCCTTGTTTTCTTTTATCAAAAAAGAAGCTTTCCACGGGCGAACGCTAGAGATTTAATTTTCAACGACGATATATGTATCATCTCAAAAATATCATTGTAGGCTCGATGAAATGGCGAGAACGTGCCGGAAAGACGATAAAAACAATCCACAACACATCGCGATAAAGAATAAAGGACGAATGGTTGGCTTGTCGCGTTGTGTGTGTTATCGACGCGAGAGGCTCTTCGTACGTTTCGACGTGATCAGTGAGAATTCAATCTCCGTGAAAGCCGATGATAGTGCGAGAAAACAAAAAAAAAAAAAATTAATCGACCGAGTCTGCCGTGTTTGAAGGCGGCAATGCGGGAGATAAAGGAAACAATGGAAAAACTTGGATGAAAAAGAAGAAGACGAAAAGAAAAAGAAAAAGAAGAAGACGAAAAAAAAAAAAGAAAAAAGAAAAGAAAGGAAGAAAAAAAAATGAAATAAACCGATAAACAAAGAAAAGGGGGGCTGAAGTCGGATTCGGATCTCAGCGGTTATACAGGGTGTCCAAAAAAAAATCACCGCCACGAACGAAAACCTCGCGTCAAAACTTGAAGTCATTTTAAGTCGAAAAAATTGGAAAGTGATTTCCTCCTTTTCGCTTCGTTTGGGAATTATTTCGGTTTTTCATGATTTTGGCTCACATTTCTTTTAATTATCTCTAAATTTACACATAAAAATCATTTGTTATAATTTTCGTCATTTGTTTTTCTTCAAAAATGCAATTTTTCTTGAAGTTTGATTAACTTGATATTTTAATAACGTTAATAACTTTTTAAATATTCATTTGAAATTTTTGTCTGAAACAAAAATAACGAAAGAAAATTCTAATCGTCATATATTTTTCTTCCAGATGAACGAAGAAAACCCCAAAAAATTGCGAAATTTACAATTTTTCTCAGGTTTCAAACAAATGTGATTTAAAAAAAAAAAAAATTATTTTAACTTAGTAAAAAAGTTGTTTTGAATTTTTTTTCATGAATATTTTTAGGGACACCCTGTAGATATATAGTATATAGATATATATATATATGTATATACGATACGGGCGAGACAGTCGCGTCGCGTTTTGATAGAAAAAAAAAAACACCCGTCCTAGATTTATAAGTCTCGACGTAAATAAAGTTAGACGATAAATTTCGAAGAAATTTCCACGCGAGAGTCGCGGCCCATAAACTCGTCGTGTAATATATATTGCCCCTCCCCCCTCCCCCCGTCCTACGTTATTGTACACCATTTTGTCGAACGTAGATCAAGATTAGTCTATAAACACGGTAAATTTCGACAATTCACCAACCGCATACGATCCACGCGGATGAATCATCATATACATGTGTAATATATAAATAAATCTATGTATATATATATATATATATATGATATGTGTTTGTATACAGAAATGTATATATAGATATTTTTTCGTCCATCCCATTTACGAGACAATAAAAAAATGTTCAAGTGGTTGTAAGATATTAATATTGTATTTTATGTATTCGAGTATTTTTCCGCGAACGCATAAAACTTAAACAAAAATAAGTCACGATAGTCGAAATCAGTGGCGGATTAGCCATACAGCAGAAGTAGCAAATGCTGCGAGGCCCCGCGTCTTTGAGGCCCACCGCGCGCCCAGGCGGAACAAAAATCGCAATTCAAATATCCCGCGCTCAGGCAGAATGCAAAAATCCGAATTCAAATATCCCGCGCGCGGGAAATTCAAACGTTCGCTCGGCGAGGCCACTGAACCAAGCGCCCAACTTCAACGACATCGAAGCGTATAAAAAACAAATGAGTTACGTAACATTATCGGGACAAGATCGTCCTCATAACCTCACTTTGATGAACATTGAATGTGGATTTACTTGGATAAATTGATCAGACCGGTGTGTAGCTCTGAATTTGCTCGCGTTGAATCGTGAAAAAGTGTTTGTTTGTCAAATAGTTGTGGGTTTTTCATTTTTATGTCCTGAATCGAACCAAGAGCCATCCGATAACATTTGCTGACTTAATCCGACATACTTTTTTTCCAACAGCCACTATCAGGTCTTTCTTTCAAGCTGAAAGTAGAGCATTTCAAGACTATTCGGTTAAATTTTAAGATTGAAATACTAAAAAATGGGGAAGTTCCTATTTTTTTTAAGTTAGAATCGCCAATTAAGCGGGTTTTTTTTCAACATCCACATTTTTTTTCCAAGTAAATATTGAATTCAAACCAAATAACTCATGGCACTTCTCAAAGAGAGCATCGAGGAATATATGAGCATTTTTTTACGCAGAATAAAATCAATAGGCTACTCGCAGCAAGCGTTTTTGTAACATCAGGGTCCGAGGGACCCCCGTGCGCCAGCTATGAGCCCCGCCGATAAGTGCGCGAGCTAAGCCCTAATCCTGTGCACACAGAAACGAAAGTAATGTTCGTGCGATAAAATGTGACGTTAAGATGGTAATCTTGATTCACCATAATCCCAACCCAATCGAGACGATTAAGTAATTGAATAGACAAAGAAAAAATATCTTTATGTATATTAGGGTGGTCCTTAATGGGGTTGTTGACGAATTTCGACAAGTGCACCCCCAGATAGGTTCGAAATGAATAAATAAAAATATGTGCGAAACTTCAGCACTGTGGTCCAATGAGAAGACGTGCCTGTAATCTCGTTTTGTTTCCCTATTTGAATAACATGGGATTTTCAAACTAATTCGGAAATTATTTTTTCGAGTTGTCCCTGAGCACGCAAAAAATTCTTCATTCACACAAATCTATCGTCAATGGGTATAACTACTCGTACGATTTTTTTTACAAAACATAAACACAAATAAATTTCGAATTTGTGTTGAAATCGTTTATCAGTTGTTATCCATCGTTCATCGGTTCGCCGTTATCGATAATACACAGGTGAGGTCTTGTAAAAAAATGTACGAGTAGTTATACCCATTGACAATAGATTCGTGTGAATAAAGAATTTTTCGCGTGCTCAGGAACAACTCGAAAAAAAAAAATTACCGAATTAGTCTGAAAAATCCCATGTTGTTCAAAAGGGAAACAAAACGAGCTTACAGGCACGTCTTCTCATTGGACCACAGTCCTGGGGTTTCGCACATAGTTTTATTTATCAATTTCAAACCTATCCGGAGGGTGCACTTGTCGAAATTCGTCAACACCCTCATTAAGGACCACCCTAATGTGCCCATATAGACGATCCAACAAAATGTTCTGTAGGTAAACTCTGCGTCCTATATAATTCGATTGATTTATTTTTTTTCATATCTGTGAGTGTTGTGCCGTGGTGGGGGGCTGTCGTTTGGATGTATACCTACTCGTCTTTGACGATAACACGCGAGTCACTGTACTACGGACAATGGGGGTCATAATAAAGTGGCGCCCAAACCACACTGGAAGCGATAAACGTCGCGAGGAATGTTTGCGCGTGTAGATTAAAACCGAGAGCGATTGACGCGGCTCGGGCAATGACGATGGCACGATTGACGTCATAGCGAGAGAGAGAGAGAGAGAGAGAGAGAGAGAGAGAGAGAGAGAGCCGTAAATGCTGCGCGTGCGCAGCTTAGGTTCCCCGCTCTAGCCAAAGATGTCGCTTGCACAATTCGACTACGTCCGGAAACAAGGATGAAGGAGCGAAAGGAGAGAGGAGAAAGAGGGTAGAAAAAGAGGTCTTGGAACTCCTCGAAATTTTCGGTGGTGAGGTGAGGTCGGTTAAGGTTAAGTACCCTCCATAAGAGAGTTCCTCGTCAGATTTTCATGAAACTTGGCATGCTTCTAGGTATTGATAAGAAAAAGGTTCAGTTAAATTTTCATGGCTTTCCGGAGCGCGAGAAAAAATATATCAACACTTTTATTTTCACACGTTTAACATGGAGCCTTATGGAGAATCACGCTCAATTTGATATAATACAAAAAGTCCTCGTCAGATTTTAATGAAAACACTTGAGCTGCAAGTTGAATATTCGGACAACATTTTGGGCACTTGACAGTAGAGATCAGGAGACTGTGATGAAAATAATAAGCAAATAGACATCGGGAAAATACAGTTTATATGAGGAGTTGGTCGTGATCCAATAGACATGGCAACGTTGCGCGTTTGTTTCCCATCTTGTCTCTCTCTCTCTCTCTCTCTCTCTCTCTCTCTCTCTCTCTCTCTCTCTCTCTCTCTCTCTCTCTGATCGACGTCATAACACGCGACGTTGCCACATCAAAGTACTACGTACCTCAATCAGGAGATGGTATATCTCAGGCTTGCTTTGACTTTTACAGTTTGTGGGATACTACCTTAAAGTGGATGAAATCGGTATTAATCGTCGGAGTTCCGAGACCTGTATATAAGACACACCGTGCACGAGGCATTCACGTCGATTTTCTCCGTCGCTTCAACGAACTGCATTGACGTCACGCGGCCACGACCAGCCAAACGAATAGCCGAATAACGATGGGGGACGGAAAAACCGCTACCTACTACAAAACGACGTTTCGCCGCCCATTTCCCTCCCCCCTCGCCCTCCGGCAATTGTGGAAAAAGCTCGCGTTCGTTGAACGCTGACGTAGACCACGTTTGCGGTTGTTATCGCAGGGCCGACGAAATTCCATCGATTTGAAAAGTTAAGTCGAGTTCGAGCCGATTCTCATAGGATTTTTTTTTTTCCACTAGTAAAATATTAATCCGGGTTCAGAAATATTATAATAGTTCCAATTTTCCAGAGAAACAGGCCCATAGGGCCCAGAAGACTTATTTTTGGACCATTTTTGAAGACTTTGTGACAAATAACGCGAGCCAATACAGTCATTGGCACAAGAGCGTCGTCTTCCTATCTACCAAAGAGCATACTTGTGAGAATCAACAAGCTTAGGTTCGAAGTAGAGTAACTTGAACCAAGATGGGTTTGCTCAGTACGGCCGTCCCAATGTCCATCATCGTCGGATCAGAGCTTGGGGGCCAGCATCGGGGGGCAAGCATACTTTCCACCGGACTTTCGGCACGAGCCGGGTAAACATTTCCAGATACCGCTAATCTGTTCGGGGTTGAAGCTGCTGGCCGGGTCGAACACACGTTTTCCTCGGAGTTTATGTTTCATTGCGGACCCCACAACATTATCCATTGGGGATTCCCATGTCTGGGGGGGAATTGTGCGGGGGGCCCGCCCGGTCCCAACACGATGATGTAATTTTCCCAGTTTGTCCACTAGGTGGCACAAAAGGCTGCGGTGTTTCGGGGGCCCCGTTGTCTTGTTTGTAATATCCATTGTTCGTTCGACGGACTGGGCGTGAAAGTCACAACGCATCTTGGACTCTACCTTCCCGAGTCCTGTACCGTAGTTTTTGTTCGTTTCTCGGACGTCGGAGCTTCGAGTGGCGCTGACGACGCTCTTGTGCCACTCGCTGGAGAACCTTCTGAATGGGATAAAGTCGAAAGCTCCGGACCCTGCTCTATTGGTCTGTGAAGCGAGAAATTAAGTGTCGCGACCGTATAATAATCGGGAACCATTTTTTATCCCAGCGAGCGACATATTCAGCCCTTGGTTTTCGGTCCCCTAGGTCCTTAACAAAGAACAAAACACTCGTGGATGATCATATATCTTTCGGACGTCAATTTTTTCATCTGATTCAAACGGTTTTCAACGTTTTA